>OX123185.2:108981670-109636437 GCA_944739405.2 Euclidia mi | reverse complement strand
GGCAGCGTTTGGCAAGCTACGTCGAGTTTTCTCTTCGCCCCTACCGCAATGCCTGAAGACCAAAGTCTTCAACCAATGCGTCCTACCTGTTATGACGTACGGTGCCGAGACGTGGACACTCACAGTGGGACTAGTCCATAAACTAAAAGTCACGCAGCGAGCTATGGAACGGGCTACGCTTGGCGTCTCTTTGAAGGATAAAATCCGGAACGAAGTTATCCGACAAAGAACCAAAGTTACCGACATAGCTCACAGAATCAGTAGGCTCAAGTGGCAGTGGGCTGGCCATATCTGTAGAAGGACTGATGGCCGATGGAGCAAGCGTATCCTAGAGTGGCGACCACGTCTCGACAAGCGTAAGGTAGGGCGGCCCCCGGCTAGGTGGACCGACGACCTGAAAAAGGTGGCTGGGACAGACTGGATGCGGAAGGCTGAGGACCGTGTACTGTGGCGCGTGTTGGGAGAGGCCTATGTCCAGCAGTGGACTGCGATAGGCTGATTGATTGATTGATTGATTGGATATACGAAATAATAAAAATAGGAATGTCAACTAAGTGAATAAAATTAGGTAATAATATATAGATAGGTATGTCTAAATATACGAAGATTAATAATATTATAGTGCAGGTCAAGTGTAAAAAATAAAAAGATGTCAAATAGTTATGTCAATAGTTAAGGGATAGATCAAGATTACAAATAATATGATGTCAATAAATAAAATAATAACATATGAATTATAATATTATCATTTCAATTATAATATGTAATAATTAATACCTAACATATTAAAAATAGCTATATATTATGATTATTTAACCTTTGCAATATGATACAACTAGCTAACTCATTTAAAATAAACTAAATTAAAGTATAATAAATAACTTAAATAACTTAATGATTTTTAATTTCTATCGTGAATTTTTCATGACAATATCCAAAAAGTTTGGTTAGCCCAGGAATCGTAAACAACTTCGATAGACGATAGGTATGGATAGATTTCTTAACGGGTTACCCGTTAAAACAAGTTTGTTTGACTCGAGATGGTATCATAATTATAAGACAAACTTACACTGCGTACCTCAAACGAAAAATGGCTTCATATCTTGATACTCTGTAACTATCGTATAGCTAATAGACACTAGCCAAAGCCTCTCAAAAGTCTGGCCCTTTACGCGCATATCCGAAATACAATCCACAATTTATACAATGTCGATGCCATTCCTTTTTATACAAACTATTTATAGAATAAGATCGCTGGCACTACGACTACGATAAGCATTATCCCTTCTCCCACACGCTAAGCTAGCGAATCAACATCCAGTTTTATTTACATTGCGTAATATATCCGAATAGTTTTAATTTTACTCTTGTTTGCCCAGCAATAGAGACTGTGAACAAATCTGCGGGTATTTTGTCGTCATTCTACGTTTACTGGTTCGTCAAATAAAACCATCGTCAAACGATCCTTCCATGCTTGTCGTTGCAGTAAATATTGTGTATGTGTTATGTGATTATCCTCTGTTTGCAATGTTTTATTTTTGGATCAACAGAATGGTGCCACTTCGGTCCTGTCGTATCGAACCCTGCTTTTAATGCTTCATGGAAAATTCCACATGAAATAGATACATATGTTTGCCAACACACTGGTATATTTTAAGAAGCGGCTTCACGCTTTCACTGTTCTGTTGGCGTAGTGGTTTAAGTGATCGCCTCGCCGTTTGACACTAAGCTGGGTCTTTGGATGTGGTCCATAAATTATGCTTGTTTTATGTCTGGATGAACTCTGTGTCTGTTGTATGTGTTTAAAGTACCCTACAGCACAGGTTTTAATACTAATGCGGGTGTTGTCTCTCATATAGTAACTAGTTGATGCCCGCGGTTACACCCACGTTATTTAAGACTACTGCTTCCTTTAGCTTTCCTCGATAAATGACCTATCTAAGACTGAAAAAATTTTTCAAATCGGACCAGTAGTTTCCGAGATTAGCGCGTTCAATCAAACAAACAAACTCTTCAGCTTTATATTATTAGTATAAGATGATAAAAACCTCACAAATTTTCAATCATCTGATCCCAAATATAGATAAGACCGGTATAATATAGTGTTGCATAGCTAAACCTATACACGTAATATACAAACTCGATAGCATACAATCGGACAGTATCTAACGCAAGGTACCGATGTGTGTAGGTACCTAGTGTCCGACACTCACTGATCTAGGTAGGCTCTCTACGGACGGGCGACGGGTCCGATTACATATGGGGATATGTACGCATATAGCATTCGTGGAACATAACTCTACGAGCTCTACGTAGCATTACTCACGTAGTTACCTATATACGTAGCACTTCGGATTACAGGACACGGGTAGGTGAATCGAAATATAATGATATTGCAAGCTTAAAGGGACAGGCAGGGTCGTAATACAAAGAAGTAGTTATTTCAAGTTTTTCCGTGTCAACGACCTTCTGTTTTGTTTCGTTTTGCGAATATATGGAGTACTGAAACGTTGCTGGTTTGAGTGCGTGGATTCCAGACCGAGTAATAAATATTTCGTCGTTTATATTTAAATTAATAAATTTATAGAAAACTAGCCGTTTCCCGCGGTTTCACCCGCGTCCTGAGGGAACTACTTCGCGTACCCGAAAAACCCAAATATCTTACGGACCCCTATTTTGTCTAAAATAAAATATAGCCTATGTTACTCGCAGATAATGTAGCTTTCTAATGGTGAAAGAATTTTTAAAATCGGTCCAGCAGTTTTTGAGTTTATCCATTACAAACAAAAATGCAAATTTTTCCTCTTTATAATAATATTATAGTGTAGATTTATTTCGCAAAAGTGGGCGCTACGGCATTCACGTAACGTATAGCTTTTATGCCTTAATAGTTTCTACCTGCTAGTCAGCGACATGGCTTAGTTTTGGAAATAATTTATAGTAGTCCTCGTTACATTTTCCAAACCAAAGATAAAGGTCTATCTACCCCAAAGATAGTGAAAGCAAAAGTTAAGCAATATTGAGCGCCATTATCGATGAATGAAACCTTATAATCATTCCCAGAGTTCATTTTTAACATTCTTAAGCTGGAAGTAGTGCTTAGCCTAGTGGAGATACCAACAGAATATGCAGACAGTATTGGATTCCATAAATCTCCAAGAATTCACTGCTCGCTCCACTGACTTTTTGTAGTTACGTGCATATTAAATTGTTAGTTGTGGCTTGCTAAGTCGTGCAAAACAACATTGTGACGCAATTTGCTTACCTGAGAGTTCTTCATAATGTTTTCGATAGACATACGGAGTTTGCTAGCCAGCACTTGGCTAGCGTGGTGCACAACGGCCTAACCCATCTCATAGTGATAATAGGCCCGTAACCAATAGTGGTTCAGTGAATATACAATTCTGATGATAATTACCAAAACGAAAAACATAAACCATCTTAAAAAGATATATAAGGAACGCAAAACTTTAATTCTACATCAATTGAAAACCGTTAGCCTCACATAGTTACCGAAATGTACGTCTCAATCCAATCGCCCGAAGGACAGAGGCACAAAGCGGCGACAACGGTGAATACTGATCAGCTTATTTACTTACCGACCCTCTTACAGACTTACGATTTACCAAACAGACCGCCGATGGTCATGGGAATCTATTATGGCGAGAGAAGACAAGCAGGATTTAAGTCGAAGGAAATGTTTTAATTGATTATTTACTTTAGTAGAGTAGAAAATAATGAGAGAGTATTTATTAATGGATTAACAAATTTTGGTATCAAATTTACAAAAGTTTTTGAGTAATTATGAGTCTGAAATGTTACTTTATCATATAAGCCGAAAGACGTGCACTGCTGGACATAGGCCTCTCCCAAGGCTCTCTACACGGACCGATCTTGAGCCCCTCGCATCCATCTGCTACCCGCGCTCCCAACAAGGTTGTAAGTCCATGTTACTTACATATGGATAATCCGTATGGTATCAGATAAAGAATACGAAATATGTCAACATCGCTTTGTAGGTGTCCTAAGAGGCGACTCAAAAAAATACACGAAGAAAATAACAGCTAAAGCTAAAACCAATCTGGCCAGCGCCAGGCCAGGCCTGGTAAGAAGGGCCAGATTTCCCTATTGAATCGAATACTGCGACATAAATCAGGCAATATCCACTCAAAATGACAAGCAAACGCTGTATTATTAGTTGATTAGCTTTGATATTCACGCTATGTTAGTTTGAACCCGAGGCCTTCCACGTAGCACTATGTCTCTCCATTATGCTATCGCCACGTTTCTTTCACCATAAAATGAAAACTAAAATTATTTATTACATATGAATAGTCGGAACTTATTTCTCGTACACATATGTGTAGGTACTAGTTCGAAATAAGAGGAAAATGTCACTGAGTGCTCAAATCAAAAGTAAGTAGTTACGGCACTTGAAATGCTTTGATATGATTACTGGGAAAATGGGACTAATATTTTATGCTAGATTTCTATTTTGCTGTGCCTGACAGTCTATATTTGTATATTGATTTATGTAACTATATTTAAAACCTAGCAGCGATTGACAAGTGGAGAAACTAAACATACTAGTACATATGCATCTGCATACTAGTATGGTTTCGGGTTCAAACCCGTGACACACGTCACTGACGTTTTGAAGTTAAGTGCGTATGAAATTATTAATTATGGCTCGCTAAACGGTGAAGCAAAAAATCGTGAGAAAACTTACATGTCTGAGAGTTTTCCATAATGTTATCGCCATGTGAAATCTGGACCCACGCTGATATCCATGCTGATCCACGTGGATATCTTAGTGGGAAGAGGCACAGCAGTGGCACAGTTAATATACAGGGGTGACGATGACGACATAAAATATTTGGCAAAAAATAAAACATTGAACTGAATTAAAAAGTAATAAAATTAAAAAAAATGTAACGGTAAAATGTACGCTTAAGCGGATCGTATCCCTTTCCATGAGTCGCACATACACCCTCCCTCCAAAAGTCAACATTGACTGGTGAAGAAAATGTGACTGATTTGTTTTAACTAAAACGAACTTACTATATTTTTCGGCATATTAATTGTACCTATAACAATTCCTAAACTAAACTGTGAGGCACAACTCTGCACATACTTCGTAACACTCAAACACATTCTCACGTCACTACAGCGAAGTTTACGACCCCTTCCATTTTTGCTGAAACTTGCCAGCACAAAACATTATGGGAATATTACCCCCAGTTTTGAATATAACCACACACCTCTCTGCCTAGCTACTTATTTTCTCACACCTAAGAATTTTCGTTCTTCACCAAACGACTATTTCCTCCACACTTAAATTAGGAAAGAGTAACCACTTTACTAACTTACAAGTAAAAAGTTGATATCGTAAGCGACATATAATGTGGGGTATGAAGTAAAATCACAATGTTGCATCAACATCTTCCACAAACGCTTAAGCGTTTGTGGAAGATGTTGTATAACTATGAATATAGTCATATTTTTCATATATCGAAATATTATCTTTTGCCTGCGGCTTCGTCCGTAGACGTCCGTTATCAGGACAAAAGGAAGCCTATGGGCCGTTATGATGTATAACGTTATTTTCCTGCATAGTTTTAGACAATTTTATTCTAACTGTAGTAGGATTGGCTAGAGTGAGATGGAATAATTTTTTTCATCCACCGTTGACAAATGACGTGCAAGAAATCACATGATAACGAGCTAAAGCTCATTTATTTCTTGGTAATCTCTTATTTGAAAATTATTTACATTCGCAATACTTTAGTATTTTGATGTTATATAATCTGTGTTCTCCTTAGTGAAGTAGTTTTATGCATTCAATCCTCAGAAAGCTTAGGAACATATATTTTTTACTAATATCTTGTCAGTCAACTCTAGATTATTTTATAAATCTTTACTAACGTGTCTTTACTTTACTTTACTTACGTGTGACTAAAGTATATCTGGCGAAAAGTGGGTGTAGAAATACACCTCTGCCTACCTCTTCGGGGTTATAGGCGTGAGACTATGTATGTATGTACTTAATAAAATCTTAGTAAAAATACTGATAAATTTTATTATGTAATGGGACATGGGACAATAATTTATTGTGTAATTCAATTCAATTGAAGTTAAAGTCCAAATACCTTATGTTTTATTTCGGTATGGGCTATATCAATCAGTCACGGGAGTCTTCCCGTGATTAAATAATAATGCGATATGCCACTGAAGGACACAAGTCGTGAAAATTTAGAAGTAATCATCTTACGCTGGTTTCCAATATTCGATCTATCCAGGTATTGGTTTCATTTTAAAATTATTGCTGTTTAAAAAACTTGACACCAGAGTTGATGACACAATCACATGAAAAGATAAAAATGGATTTGGATACTAGAAATACATACTTGTCTTAAGCTGACAACAAAATACATCAAATATCTGTCTGTCAATGGGTAGATTATTGGCAACGAGAGTTGACATACATAATTTGAGGGGCTCTCACCCTAATTTTCGATTGACGAGCAGCAGCCTATGATACTAATATTCTCTGAATTTATTCAAATAAACAAACCATTTATCTAAACCAACTATTCAACACAAAATTCATCGGTTTACACGCAAAGCTTGTGACCATCAAACAGTAAAATATGCTTCAATTTTAATTTCAATTTCAATATTTTTATTGTGGATCATAGGTTTGTACAAAATACAGGTCTTAAATAATTAAATAGATCAGCTACGTCCCGCCCTTGGGGCATACAATAGTCATAAAGGAATATAGGTAGGTACATTATTTTTACAAATCCTATAAACAAAACAAAGTGATAAAATTAAGGTAGGCAGAAACAGATCAGTAGGCTACTGAACACATCATGACTGAGACGGACTATAATGGAGCAGAGATTTGTCCAATAAAAAGTCTTTTATAGAGTAGTAGCATTTGTCTACAAACAGATCATGGAGACTCTTTTTAAATTTGGTGCTGATATAATATGATTCTCATTTAAACAATATTCGGGTTTCATTGTCCAAACTGTTAACAAAACCCGATGAGTTGTGTAGGGGTTAATGCCCACTGGTGCCATCTAGTAAATTATAGTTATCAGTCTGTGGTATATGCAACGTCGTTGGTCGTGCTAACTTCGGACCAATACTCGTTAAATTAATTCACAGCTGTTATTGTGCCAAAATTTTACAACACCATTCGTGTTCATGAGTTTTATTTGCGATGCTTAGGGTGTTTGTTTTGTGGTTTTAATTAATGTGCCCATTTCTTTTTGTAGCAGCTAATTTATAGTTTTGTATTTTTCAAGTCGGTCGCGGCAGATCTCGTCGGTCATTCGTTGACCAAATTGGGGACGTCCTAACAACGGCAAGGTCCGAAGTACCCAAATCCGGCGAGCATTATGAAAAGAGTAATGAGTGCAGAGGAAGCGCGTGAGGTTTGTAACGATAGAAGCAAGTGGCGTTATGTCGTCTCTGCCTACCCCGACGGGAAATAGGCATGAGTATATGTGATGTATGTTCTATCACTTAATAATTATTGCCTACAAGTATTATAATTTTCACGATTTTAATAGTTTTAACAAAAATATAGCGTAAGTGGATGCTTAATCTAGCAGGGACATTACTGTATTAACAGTTTATTTTGAATTTTACTGCAATTAGGAATAGAACGCTAGACTCGATCGTCACAATCGCAAGCCCAACAAGCCAAATGCAGTTAATTTCCAAACTAAACCACCTCAGAACCCATCCCTCAATGTAAGCCTTGCGTCTCAGTCTCGGCCACAATCTACCAGCTCCTTAATAATACCGCAGCACTAAGTCCATAGTGTGTCTAAACAGCGGGCAATAAGCCGGTGACGTACCGAGCTAAGTTGGGCATTAGAGTGGCGACGCGTTGTTAATATGCGCCTCACACACGGCGACAGAGGGGGTGAGACAGGGAAACATGCGGGGGACAGCTATGCATAGTGCACGTATCCAACTGTTCGTGTGTAATGAACTTATGGTTTATATACGTCTTGTAAAGGTAAGGATGCACTATCGATTATGAAAAAGTAATAATATTTTTCAAACTAATATCATAGTGGTAATCATGTATACAAAAATATCTTAGCATATGAATTTCTTTTAGTGAGAGTGAGAGCGTTATTTAAAAGTCAAACTTTGCAGTCAATATACAAACTGACAGACCCTTAAGACAATACGGCATAAGGTATAATGGTATTTAAATGACAAGTTAACCACTGGGTTGGAGCGGTGCCGTTACTAACAAAATGTACCATACCTTACACTTTTAAAGAAAATTTGATAAAACCTTTAAAATTCTGTATTTCTTATGATTACATCAATCCTTATAAAATGAATATTTAATTTTGACGTCTTCCCAATATTATAAACAACTCTTTCACTTCCCTTACTTTGGAAAAACAAAGCTTCCATTCGCTTTTATCTGTAGTGAAATTGATTGACTTAGAAATAACGTGATATCGGCAGTTTGCTCGACGTCGCGCGTCGTTATAAGTTGTAATGGCGCGACAGACGAAGAAGCGTCGCACTTTATGGCCAATTTAGAAAGTAATTAGGTGTTCATTAATAGCGCCTCTTATACACCGAGGTGTTGCTAGCTCTAATATGGACTTATACTGCGAGTACCTCGTTAACTGAAACTTTTAACAGTTAATGGCCCTCCTGGGTTCATTTTTGATAAGTTATAGTACGCTATTTTTGTTATAGTGTATTTTAAGTGCTGATTGTACTCGTCGAATTACGATCAACTTTTGTGCTGACAACATTAAAAAACTTGTTATCCCTGCGATGGACCCTATGCTGTAGCTAAGAACAATCTCAATCACATTAGCATTCAAACGAATCACCCGTATCTTATTTGATCTTCTGCTACAATGGCAAAGACACGTCGTACTGATCCGCAGACATGTCAAGCTTATAAAACCTCTGAGCTAGCTTAAGGATTAAGTATATATGAGCTTCCCCGCAAATAAGTTAAAAGCTATTAGTACCGCCAATATATAAATGTCACAGTCAAATCCAGAAACTAGCGCTGTAGGTAAGCTAACTCAAGCCACTCAAGGTTTCACAAAAGGCGGAGCGCTAAATAGGTAATATCAAAGTACTCTTAGCTGCTAAGCGCTTTATGTATTCATGTTGATGTTTAAATAGTATTAGCGTAGTTGTTACATTAATATACATGCCATACAGTTACATAGGACTCACGCCTGTATCCTGGAAGGGGTAAGTGAATATATATTTTTCTTTCGCTCTAAGAATGAATCCTGTGTCGCGGGAGCTCACCCTCGAAACAACAATTCATAGATCGCACAAGTGTTGTTTCGTGTGGGTATCGAAACCACAATACTTGCGCAGTGTCAACAACTATGCAGTCTTAAATGAAGTCGAAAGGAGAGGGACGAATAGCAATAGTGTTTCCACATAAAAGATGGATAAATAGTGTGAATATGAAAGTAGAGACTGAGAGAGGATGATCAGTCCAAGGAAAACATTAGTCGACTGTGTGAGGATTGGATATAGATGAAAGAGATTTACTTACATACTTACATACATACATATCGTCACGCCTTTTATCCCCGAAGGGGTAGGCAGAGGTGTATTTCTACACCCACTTTTCGCCAGATATACTTTAGTCCCACGTAATAAGGGGCGAGCCTATTGCCGTACCGGGCACATTTCCAGACTCCGTGCTGCTACTGAGAATTTCGTGACAGAAAAACCCAATAACACTGCCCGACCCAGGAACCGAACCCGGGACCTCCCGATCCCACGCGCACATTTATGCCGCGAGATCAACGAGGCAGTCAAGGGTTTGATGTCGAGTTTTCCGTCTCTACGCAAAGATGGTATTTGCATCGTGTTATCCCTTAGTCGCCTCTTACGACACCCACGGGAAGATAGGGGGTGGTGACACTTGTATTCTATGCCGTCAACCACACGGCCATAACATCTGTTTTAGAGTTTTATAACCAAGGAGAGTATTTATTTAATAGCCGTTCCAGTAATTTCATTAAAGTTTTCTTTATTTTTATTGTGCGGCGAAGTCTGTGATTGTAGTCTTTGACAGTACAATCTTAATAATGTAGAAATTTAAAATTTTAATAAATTATCGTCGAATTTCGACCACTGGGCAACCTCCAGTTCTATTAAAACGGCTACATAGTAAATGAACCCGGTATGAATAATCTTAATATATAAAATCCTTGCGTTACTGACTGACTGACAGACACGCTACAGCCGAAACTATTGGGCGCAGGAAGCTGAAATTTGGCATGTATGTTCCTTGGGGACCGTAGGGGTGCACTAAGAAAGGATTTCCCGAAATTCCCACGGAAGCGGCCAAAACGGGTAAATTTAAAAAAAATGCAGGCGTAGCTGCTGGCGTCCTCTAGTTCACATATATTTTACTCAATAAAATCATCAGGTTTCCGTCTGTCCGATATGGTACAAAACTTTTGTCAACCATGCAAAATAATAATTATTCTATCTTTGAATTTTGCTAAGATGTTTAAAGATAATCATTCTGTCTCACTGTAACCATTGCGATGCCTGAAGAAATGTATATAAAATCAAAGATACTTTGATGCTATAAAACTAGTTGTTCCTCCCAGTTTTAGTTTATAATATTGGTCGTTTAACGTAACTACATAAAACTATTCTTAAAAGGCAGGCTTTACTGTATTTGTGACCTAATAATGAGCTCTTGTCTGCACAGAAATTATTTATCCGATGAACTCATCTATCAATATATCCAAAAACTTGGCTCACCACCCAGCTAAAGTTTATTTACAAACATTTTCCCTACAGTTTTATCCCGCAATTTCCGAACAACGCATCCAACACCATAATTATATCTCATTTTGACTTCGCCCATACTTTATTCTGTTAGCAAAGGAAAAGGTTCTTGGCGAGGCATAAACGCGTAGAGGCGTTAAGGCGAAAAATCCTCGATGACCTAGGGGTGTACCGCACTCGAGGCATAACAACGTTGCCTCTTCACCGCTCCAGTAATAAGGTGATTGAGGAACGCAAATTGGGGGCAAACAGGGTCACTATTAGATCTTCACGCCTTGGGGCGTTTATACAGGGTCAGTTGGTTTATGTGATGTAGTCAATGAGGATCAAATGGCTAGCGGTGGACTACCAAATTGGTGGTTCTGACTGTTTATGCTTGTATGTCTTTGAGGAATGGATCTTCATGTGATGAGTAAGGGATTTCATTTCTTTGCCGGATAAGAAAGTGAGTATCTTTAAAACGTGTTTGCCAAGGTTCGGTTTCTACTCTAGAGCACGACTATTCAAACGGTTCAGTTTTGCGACACATGTGGTCGGTGTTGAACCAGAGGTTATTATAACATTGAAATCAGTTCAAAATTTTTAATTTGTACAGTACTAAAGCGCTATTGATCGCACGGTGAATACACGGCAGTCGAAAAAGTTAATTAGGGACTTGTAGAACAGCTAACTAGCTCGCTTCAAATGTAAATGAATCTGACACGAGACTACCAGTTTATTGCAATTATATGTGCGAATGCAGCAAGTTCCTTACGTTGACGTGAAATCAGTCGGCTGAGTCAGCACCCTTGAATATACTGACACCGGTTTATGTCATAATAAACAATACAAAAATATTCGAGATGTATAACTAATAAGTATATAGTAGTATTTATGAAACTCTGCAGATGAGTATGTATGTAACTGGTCTGTATCGCGTATTTTTTTGAAGATATAGGTAAAATACCCTTCCTCGACGTTTCGTCATGGGTTACACCAGCCGTGGTCATGAAATGAATAATGTCCTAATTACGTCTTTAGTACCCAATACGCAACAAGTAAAGCTATCGCCACGTAAACTGTCTTTCACTCTTACCAAAATTCAGCTAGCAACGATTTTGAAGTAACACTGCAGCTACTAAAAATTAGCGCAAAAATATGATCATGGCTCGGTATCAACGTAGCACTATACATATTATATTCAACGAGCAAAATCTCTTTACACGATACCTGAGCAGAAACATTGACAAGAGGAAGTTTTTACCATAACATATTTCAATGCCATCAAGGCAACTGCATAAGACTGCTCATCCAAAAGAGATGAGAGAGATAGCTGAGGGATGAGCGAGAGAACGTAATAGTAAGATGTGGTGTGAAACGAACGATGCTATAATCGTACTTACGATTATAGTATCGTTCGTTTGTCACCGAAGGTTTTTTAATCTTAGTGGGTGCTACAAACAATCCTGCCGCTATAGTTTTAACATGTCATGTTGTTGTGGCAGTGTAAGCTGTCATGTTGTCACAAATTGTATTTAAAAGTAAAAACTCGGCTATTTAGAATAGAATCGTGTTTCTATCAAATTCATCTCATAGCTATATCATTTATCCAAAAGTTGAAGGCTAACCTGTTTTGATGTTCAGATGTGTAACTTGGTAAGTGTTGTCAATTTAAGCTCTGTCTCTACAATACTCAACTTTGCAATTTTCTAGTAGATGTGCACCCTTACAGATAGCTAACAAAAAATAACGTTCCCGTTTGTTCGTACACAAGAGAAACTCGCTCCCACCATGATGGTTTTAAAACAAATATTCCAGTTTTGCGCACCTAAGTGTTATTTTTTACGGCACATAACAATCTAGCCGTGAGCGGCCTATACAGTATTTCATTTCCTTTGTAAAAATGTAATTTATTTTAGCAGTGTCGTAAAATTGTGTCAGTTTCACGATGGGTACGAAACAAATAAATAAATGGGAGGATGAAAGGCTGTTGGATTCAAAAGTTGAGACCCCAATCCTAGTCGGTTTAGTATTTTATTTTACTTGATGATGTGACATTTCGAATGCAAATGTTTTGCTTTAGTGTCAGCTTATTCAAAGGAATTTATTCTATATTTATTTTTAACTTTAACGGTATCGGATTATTAAATCTTCAAACATAATGATAGAGTGAAGTAATTCCCAATACGCTTTATGAAATTATAAGCTTACATACACACAAAGAATTTTATTTCGAAATTAATAAAATAATGTATATCTGTATGTACTTACTTTCTCTGTTGTTGTCATCAAAGCAATATATTTGTAATTCTTCTGTACGTAATTGACATAAGACCTGTAAAAAAATAAGTGTTCCGTATTAAAATCTTTCCACTCTCTATCATTGTGTACATTTGCGTAGGATGTATTTTTTTGTATCTTTAAAAAGCTTTTCTGCCATTCTACATTTTATGATGTTTTATTTGCAAGCTGCTTACAATTAGTTGGGTCAGAGTGTCCTAATTTATTTTTTCCTAAAGAATCTTTCGGAATATTCGCTTCATATATTACGACACATTTACAAATGTAGTAGTACATATATGAAAGTAGCAATAACAATCATCATCACCATCCCAGCAAAAATAATTATGTCTACTGCTGCACATAGGCCAGCCCCATTCTTACGCTTGTATTGCATATCTCATATCTATTCATGGCATGATGATAGCCAAAAGCCGGTAAGTAAGTAACGGTTAATAGTGGTGCTAGGGGCGATCATAGAAAATGTATGGAAAAATGTTCCCATCAAGGAAAGAATGCGATCGAATAGTGAAGAATCTCGGACTAAGGCCCCTGACTGTTATCGTAGCAGACATATGACAAAGTCAGTAGGTCAGTACCCAACCACGCAAATAGATATCTCAAGACGCAATCATAAAGCCATTAAACGTACGAATTAAATCGTTTTGAGCATGTGTTATACTAAGTAGTATTTCTGAAGATAATTTGCCATTTAAATAGCTAATACTTATTTACATAACAGCAATTTAAGTTAACAAATTACCTCTTATAAAGTCCAATGTATACATAAACCGAATACACGTGTACCCATTTGAAAAATAAAATTCACTAGCACTAGAAATTTGTTTTGGCGGCGCGTTTGTACATTTCAAGTCAATAAATGAATAATTTATTTAAATGTCTGTGTCCCGTACTGCGTAAGTACATAATCTAAATTCATTTAAGTCGGTAAAATGCTCCCGACAATACTGTCAATAAATAACTAACTACTCAAGGAGGTTTTAAAATGGATGTAACCGGCGATGGCTTGTTTGACTTGTAAATGGAGAGGTTTATATTTGTGTGATAAACCTGTTATGGACAGATTGTACTTCATGCAAAATCGTCCTTGGCTTGACGTTACCTCGGTTTCCTTCGTCGGACGCGACGCTCGAAGGTGGGCCAAGTCCTTCGGTTTTGAAGCCCGGATTTAAATGTGTTCCTAATCAGACTTCATAATTAGCTTTTTAACCTCCATAAAAAAGAGGTGGTTCACTGGTGTATACGTTTAATTTTTTTATGTGTTTTCCTCAGAGCGCCGATGGGGAAGAGTCATAAATACCCTGTCTGCCTGTCCCAAGAGGCAGAATTTTTAACCCCTTAATTTGGGTTTCTACCGTTACGACAAAAATTATGAATGTTTAAATCTAAAAGTAGGCATAATTTTTATTGATTTTATTTTCATTTTCACAAGGTTTTTTGATACGAAATCGTATTATGACCATAATACAAGCTAACACTGCGTGCGAAAATACAATCTGCATTATATACAAAGTCGCTGTCATTCCTTTTCATACAAACTATCTAAAGAGGAAGATAGCTGGAACTATTTCTTTAACAACCAAGTCAGAAATCTCCAAACTATGATAACCATTATCCCTTCCCAGACGTTAAACTATCCATTTACGTGATTAAAAAAAACAATATTATTTACATTGAGTAGTATTTACGGATAGTATTAATTTCACCCTTGTTTGCCTAGCAATGGAAACTGTTAACAAATCTGCGGGTATTTTGCCGTCATTCAACGTTTACTGGCTCGTCAAATAAAACCGTCGTCAAACGTTTGTTCCATGGTTGTCATTGCTGTAAATATTGTGTATGTGTTATGTGATTTTCCCCTGTTTGCTATATTTTATTTATGGATTCGACAGAATGGTGTCAACGTTGGGTCCTGTCATATCGAACCCTGCTTTTAATGCTTCATGGAAAATTCCACACGGAATAAAAATGTTCGCCAATGACGATATACTTTTAGAAGTGGCTTCACTCTTATAATATGTTTATATATAACATTCTTGCGTACGTTACGCGACTGACAGACAAGCAACAGTCAAAACTAAATAGACTCAAGTAGCTAAAATTGGGCATGTATCTATGGGGACCTTAGGGGTGGACTAAGAAGAGATTTGCCGAAAATTTCAGGCGAACGAGCAGAAACAGATATATTAAAAAAGTACGGGCGTAATGTTATAAGACAACTCACAAATTTTCAGCCATCTGATACCGAATGAAGCAGGGCTATATGGCATCTAGATAGCTGTAACTATTCACGAAACCGTCTACATGTGAACAATGAATATCGATAAACTGCTTACGCATACTACTATTACTTATCATTGGAAATGGTTACTGAGTACGCCCATATAGACTAGGTTATCTTAAATTGTAACTGACTCAGGAGAGTACTATTAAATGAGTAATTAAAAATCATCATCATCATCAGCCCTTTAAACTATCCCACTGCTAAAATCAATAAATATTAAATTCCTGCCTTACTGACTGGTGCACAGACAACGCACAGCCAAAACTATTGGGCACAAGGAGTTAAAATGTGGCATTATACACTCTGCAAGGAACATATTATGTTCCTTGCAGAGTATGTAAGGCAGCACCTACAAAGGATTTCTGAAACTGCTCATTCCAAGGGGATAAAATATTCCCACGCGGGTGTTGGTCAATTCTAGTATTATATAAAGTAGATAACTAACTATTGCATTGCGAACGTGGCAGTAAATGTAAATGTAGAATCATTAAGTAACGTAATTAACTTAAATTTTTACGTTCATAAGCGTCACTTTGTGGCCTAGATGAATAAATGATTTTGATTTTGATTTTGATTTTTAAATATATACTCATAAGACAGCATACACTCAGACACTATCTAACGCGAGGTAGCAATGTGAGTAAGTACCTAGTGTCCCACATTCACTAATCTAGGTACGCTCCTTACGGACGGCCGACGGGTCCGATTATATATCCTCTAGTATTCGTGGAATATACCTCTACGTAGCTTTACTCACGTAGTTATAGTATACGTAGCACTTCGAATTACAGGCCACGGGTAGGTGAATCGATATGTAATGATTTTGCAAGCTTGAAGGAACAGATAGGGTCTCTATTCAAATAAGTATCTGAAGTTTATCCGTGTCAACGACCATCTGTTTTGTTTCGTTTTGCGAATATATGGAGAACTGAAACGTTACACTTTGCTGCTTTGATGGATTTCAGGTTGAATAATGAGTAATCTCTTTATATTGCAAAAGGGGGCAGTTCGGGCCATTTACCAATTACAAACAAGAGTTTCGCTCAAAGAAAGGTTCAAGGAAATCGGTATTCTAACAGTAGCGTCTCAGTATATTTATGCAAGAGTTACGCACGTGCGTAAAATATAAATTCATATTCAAAGAATAGTGATATACACTCTATAAATACAAGAAATAGACATAAATTATGTGTTTCGTATTTCCGTTTGTGCAAAACTCATTGTTCTTTGATAGGACTTAGTATTCGTATCTACATCAAGATACCGATAAGTATTTTGGACTTGCCGTTTAGCGCATTTCAGACAAAGATTAAAAATAACCTAATGCAAAAGGCATATGAATATCTGAATGACAAATGCGCTTGGAAATAATGTTTCATAATTCATATATATGGTAAATAGGTGGATAATCATTTTCATGACATGTAATGAAATATTATTCCATTCCAAATAAAATTATGTAAATTATAGTTTTTGGAATCGCCACCACATCATCCTCTCTCTCTGCTGTCGATTCCCTCAGTGCTGAGGATCGTGACTCCTTCTGACTCTGTCAACTAGCTGTCTCCATCGGTTGCGATCCGTTGCTTAATGTAAAGCAGCGCTTAACGGGATCGCCAGTTGCTTCGATATCTGGTCGGACCATTGATTGGGACTACGGCCTCTTGGTCTTTTTCCTTCCACTTTCCCTGTCACTATTACGGCCCGGCCACGGCCTACAGCGGCGGCGGCAGCGGCGAGCGATTTCGATGTACATGGCGCGTTTACTCTAACGCGTCATCGGCCGCCGCGGCAGAGTAAAGCGCGCGATGTACATCGAAAACGCTCGCCGCTGCCGCCGCCGCTGTGCGCCGTGGCCGGGCCGGTAGGCGTTCCAAACTGTCGTCATTTCTTCGTGCTATGTGGCCAAAAAACTGCATTATACGTCGCAAACAAGTCGTAGACAGGCGCTGAGTATCCTCTATTTTTAGTTGTCTTAGGATCGAGACGTTTGTGCGGCGGGCTGTCCATGGTATTCTCAACATACGGCGACAGCACCAAATTTCAAAGGCGTCGATTCTCTGTCTGTCGGCTTTTTATTTAATGTGTTATCCTCTGGAACGCAGGTGGGACATACGTATGTCCCAGGAAAAATTGTTCCGTCCAGCGCTTGCGGGAAACACGTATGTCCCGCAACGACAGCGCCGTGTTTCACTACTTGAAATGACGTTAAAATAATTCCACCAATAAGATTTTGTTCCACTATTGCAAAGTATGAATATTCTTTTTAATTCTGCATTGTAATTGGTTAACATTTTTATAGACTTTTTATGCAATAATAACGACTGAAAATTGTTTGCCACAAGTTCGATTTCGCGCGCGTTAGAGTGACGAAAGCTCTGCTTTGAAAAACGTGTAGCGTCGCAATCTCGTAATTTCATTATATGTATTATATGTCATTATACTCGGAAACTAATCTTGTTTGCTATAAAATATAGTTAAGATATGATCATTGTATAAATTATAACGAAAAACGATTTTCAAAATATCATTATCAAAAATGGCGGCAAGTTGTAAATAAACACGGGTGTATACGGCCCACAACAAAATCACATGCCAATGAGCTAAAATATTTCAGATTTATTATTTCGTTTGTGTAGTTATTCGTCGTTCATTCTTCACAGAGCTTAGGGATGATACAAAATGTTTTGATTCTAACATTTTTGATTTATGTTTTACCAGTCAACCTTATATCCCAGATAACAATGGAAAACTTGCCAAACTTGCAGCAAGTTTAAATCAAACTTGCTAGTCTGTTTTACTGTGACAAACTTGATGAAGTTGGTTTTTCAAAGGATTTGGATGACGAGGAGCACAGGTTTGTGGTCGGTCGACCTAGATACAGCAGGAGGTGCTCGACGACCAGCTGTTGTCGGACCACCAACCTGTGCTCGTCGTCATCCAAATCCTTTGGAAAACAAACTTCATGCAAGTTTGATGCAAGTTTATCACAGTGAAACTAGGAAGTTTCATTTAAACTTGCTGCAAGTTTGTTGTTATCTGGGATTCTTCAATAAAGACTAATATGTATGTAAAGGGTCTATATCGCTTAATTATATCAAAGTAAAGTCGAAATACCTTGTGTTTGTCTCGTCGTTTCGGCATGGCTTACACGTGGTCACGGGAGATTATTCCCGTAAGTAACAGCGATAGCCTAGTAGTGAGACCGACAGACTACTACGCAGAGGGTCTCACGTTCAAATCCACAGCACGCGCAAGTTACTTTTGAAAGTTAAGTGTGTATTGAATTGATAATTATCGCTTGCTAAACGTTGAAGGAAAACATCGTGAGGAAACCTGCATGTCTAAAAGTTCTCCATAATGTTCTTGAAAGACATGTGAAGTCTGCCAACCCGTACTTGGCCAGCGTGGTGGACTAAGGTCTTACTCATATTGAGAAGAGACCCGTGCCCAGCAGTGGGATATTACACAGGGCTGTTGATGATCCAAATAAACATACCATTTATCTAAACCAACTATACAACACAAAATTCATCGGTTTACATGCTTGTGTTGCAAAGCTTGTGACCATCAAACCGTAAAATATGCTGATATAATATATTTCTCATTTAAACATTATTCGGGTTTCATTGTCCAAACAGTTAACAAAACCTGTAGTAGTTTATGCCCAATGGTGCTATCTAATAGATTATAGTTATCAGTGGTATACGCAACGTCATTGGTCGAGTTAACTTCAGACCAATACTCGTTGAATTCATTCACAGCTGTTATTCTGCTATTTACAACACCATTCGTGTTCATGAGTTTTATTTGCGATGCTTAGGGCGTTTGTTTTGTGGTTTTAATTAATGTGCCCACTTCTTTTTGTAGCAGCTAATTTATACTTTTGTATTTTTCAAGTCGGTCGCAGCAGATCTCGTCGGACATTCGTCGACCAAATAGCTGACGTCCTAAAAACGGCAAGGTCCGAAGTACTCGAAACCGGCGAGCATTATGAAAAGATTTAATGAGTGTAGAGGAAGCGCGTGAGGTTTGTAAGGATAGAAGCAAGTGGCGTTCTGTTGTGTCTGCCTACCCCGACGGGAAAAAGGCTTGAGTATTATGTGATGTATGTTCAATCACTTAATAATTATTGCCTGTAAGTATTATGATTTTCATGATTTTAATAGTTTTAGCGTTTAAGCAAAAATATAGCGTAGGTGGATGCTTCGTCTAGCAGGAACATTACTGTAGTAACAGTTTTTTTTGCATTTTACTGCAATTAGGAATCAAACGCTAGACTCAATCGTCACAATCGCAAGCCTAACAAGCCAAACTAAACCACCTCAGACCCCATCCCTCACTGTTATAGTCTCTGTAATAGCAGCTCCTTAATAATGCCGCAGCGCTAAGTCCATAGTATATCTAAATAGCGCGGCGGGCAATAAGCCGGTGACGTCACGAGCTAAGTGGGGCATTAGAGTGGCGACGCGTTGTTAATATGCGCCGCACATAAGGCGACAGAGGGGGTGAGACAGGGAAACGAGGGGGGAGTACAACTTAGCACATGAATTTCTTTTCGTGAGAGTGAGAGTGTTATTTAAAAAGTATAACGGTATTTAAATGACAAGTTAACCGCTGGGTTAGAGCAGTACCGTTACTAACAAAATACTTTACACTTTTAAAGAAAATTTGCTAAAGCCTTTAAAATACTCCACAAAAAACTTATTTCTTATGATTACGTCAATCCTTATAAAATCAATATTTGACGTCTACCCTATATTATAAACAACTCTTTCACTACCCTTACTTCCGAAGAACAAAGCTTCCATTCGCTTTTATCTTGCATCTGTAGCAAAATTGATTGACTTAAAAATAATATGATATCGGCAGTTTGCTCGACGCCGTTATTAAGTTGTAATGGCGCGAGAGACGAAGAAGCGTCGCGCTTTACGGCCAATTTAGAAAGTAATTAGGTGTTCATTAATAGCGCCTGTTATACACCGGGGTGTTGCTAGCTCTAATATGCACTTATACTGGGAGAACATCGTTACCTGAAACTTTTAACAGTTAATAGCTCTCCTAGGTTCATTTTTGATAAGTTATAATACGCTATTTTCGCTATAGTTTATTTTAAGGGCTGATTGTACTCGTCGAAGTACGAACAACTTTCGTGCTGACAAAATTAAAAAACTTGTTATCCCTGAGATGGACCCAATGCTGTAGCTAAGAACCATCTCAATCACAATAGCATTCAAACGAAACACCCATATCTTATTTGATCTACTGCTACAATGGCATAGACACGTCGTACTGATCCGCAGACATGTCAAGCTTATAAAACCTCTGTGCCTCATCGCGAATTAGTTAAAAGCTATTAGTACCGCCAATATATAAATGTCACAGTCAAATCCAGAAACTAGCGCTGTAGGTAAGCTAACTCAAGCCACTCAAGGTTTCACAAAAGGCGGAGCGCTAAATAGGTGACATCAAAGTAATCTTAGCTGCTAAGCGCTTTATGTATTCATGTTGATGTTTAAATAATATTAGCGTAGTTGTTACATTAATATACATGTCATAGAGTTACATAGACTCATGCCTGTATCCCGGAAGGGGGAGGCGAAGCTGTAATACTACACTCACATTTTATGAGTTTTTAGGTCCCACGTAATAAGGGCGAGCCTATTGCCGTTACCGGGCAGTTTGCCAGACTCCGTGTTGCAACTGAGAATTCGAAAAAGCTCTGTAACACTTTAGCCCGACCCGGAAAACGAACCTGGTACCTCCAGATTAGACAATGCATACACTATCCACGGATGCAGTCCATAGTTATAATTTAAAGATTCTTTATGATTCGTTTGGCCAGCGTGATATAGTAGGCCAATTCCTCCTTTCAAAGGAGAGGCCTAGTCCAGCAGTGGACTGCTAAAGGCTGATGATGATGATATAGGTATTACATGATAATAACTACAGGTAGTAGCCTTGCTAATTTCAGCATGAATGGGCCGGCTCGACCGGGGAAGTACTACCCTCTCACAGAAAATCGACGTAAAGTAACAGTACTTAAACTGTTGCGTTTCGTTCGGTGAGTGAGAGTACCGGCGGCCCTATCCCCTATTCCTTCTCCCTCAACCCACTCCTCATGTTATCCCTTTTCCCATCCCCAAGCGACGACAACGCACTTGTGAATCCTGTGGTGTTGCTTGTGTCCATGGGCGGCGGTAATTGCTTACCATCAGGGGATCCGTCTGCTCGTTTGCCGTCTATTACTATATTTAAAAAAAACATGATAATAATATTATGTAGTCAATTTCACACTTAAAATTGTGAAATAGTTCTCAGTTTGAGAACTATTTCACATTACAAAAACATAAAACGTCATTGTAATCTTAAACATTACTCTTCCATCAATCACACAGCTGTCTAATAACCACAATATATGGCAACCGGGAACATACGAACCCACTTATAAAAATTCTTAAAATCTTTATATGTACCTATTATTTAGCACTTTATCTTATTCTGATTATTACGAAGATTTCGATGTTTGTATGCTGACAACATTTCCGCATTGGATTAGAACATTATAAAATTCGGACCGAAAATAGAAAACCGTCGACAGTCCATTTGTCAATGGGGCAGTTAAAATCTGTGCCGAGATGCATGATGGATGGGCCAGGGCATGCCAAGACTGGACTAATTAATGTTCCACTAATCTTTCGGTGACGAGGCCGGAATATGGCGCCATCAATCTGAGTTATGGCGTGCCCTGACTTGGTTGGATGTGACGGTTTTCTTTGATCAGTTTTAAGTGAATAATTGCGATGTACTATTTTGATATTGTTGGTCAACTTAAGTGTGGCGGCGGTTTTGGATGTTATTGTCGTGTGAAAAATATACCAATGTGTCTATTTATAGCGTAGAATTTTCAGAAATCGTTTTACACGCTGAGTTTTGTGGTTTCGATACCACACGAGACGGCCACTTTCTGATTTACATTTTGTAGTTTTTAGGTCTGGACGTTATTTGTGTCCGATAGCTGAAATTTCGTAAACTCCACTGCGATACAGATATTTATTTCTAGTCAGAATGGTACCTTTAAAATCACGTTTGCTTTATTTTGCACTGTTAATAGTAAAATTATAGTCAATAATATAATTAATAACATTTACGTTGTAAGTAATTGCAATAAGTTGACAATACCAATCTTATCTGACGACAAAATACATAAAAAGCCTTACTAGCAATCCAATGCCCCATATTGAACATTGTGATAAATAATTTGAGACTCTAAACAACATCTGCAGAAGTTCTATTTGTTCCCATCAATTAATGAGTCAATTAAACAGTTAAGATGCGCTATGGCAAAGTGTATGAGGAGTGCCTCCCCCTGCCGACGCAAATGTAGATAAGGTTGTTGAAATATTGGAGCGTTTCTCTTTGTGCCTACTCTGTATTTGCCTTCGGAAATCGGGCCGTGAGATTTACAGGAACTGCGTCTTATGGATTGTATTGTACTTAACTTGTGTTTAGATTTATATAGCGAGGATTTGGTAGGTGCCATAGAATAAGTTTGTTGGTAATGACCCAGTTTCTAACGCCATTAGGTTATGTTATGTTTATGAAGATCCCAACAGACTGCCACGCAGAGGGTTCCAATCCACGGCGCCACCGCTGAACTTCTAGAGCTATGAATTATCGGTTGCCCCGGGCCTGGGAGAGCGCGTTAAGCTGTGGGTTCCGGCTGTTATGAACATCTTTGACAATAATTTTAGGGAGTCAATACCTCTCAATAAACCTGATAGTAATCACACCAACTATAGATTTTCGCTATCCGTTAGGGTTGCAGTAGTCAGTCAGACAGACAAAAACGTAGTAAATTGGTGTTATTCTCTCTTTTTAGAGATTCAATGATCGATCAAAAAGAGACATCACGCCAAATCACTCATCCAATTTTTTACTACAGAATGATCAATTTTATCAAGATGTCGACCAGTTCCATGTCTAAGGTTGAAGATTGATCGGTGGAAATAGCCGAAGTTACCCGAAGTTACCCAAGCTTATCCGAAGCGATGGAGCCAGCTGTTGCACCGATATTGATGCAACTTATGAACTAAGGGTGCTTGTACACAGTGCATGTAGCTGGAGCAAGTAAAGGTGCGGGTTACACGCGTGAGTAATATGCGCAAGCTACTTGTTCAAGTTACTCGATTGTACTTGTACGTGGTGCAAATAACTGGAGCAAGTAAAGACGCGGGCTACTTGCGCAAGCTGTGTGTACAAGTTATTTGTTCGTGGTCAAGAGCTAGGTACACGTGCATGCTATTCGCGCGGTAGCTTTATGACTTGAATCGCGTTAAAAATATCTTGACGAAGGAAAATTCTTTTAAAATCATACGTTAAAAATGTAATTTTAACAAGTAACATGCTCGAGTGACCCGCACGCGCCGCAGAGCACGCGAATTACTTGCGCGGGTGGCTCGCATTGGTACATGTCATCGAGTCACATCGAGTCGCTGGACCCGCTCTTTTTTTTAAACGATATTTTTACGGTGCATTTAACCCGCGCAAGTGCCTCAACATGCTCAAGCTACATGCGCCGTGTACAAGCACCCTAACTTCCTTCATTCATCAAATATCTATTAAGTTAAGTAATAGTGCCAATTAGGGGTGTTGTTCAAAGTATATGATATTTATAATAACGTCGTTAGTTGAGGTAAGTATGGTATAGTTTGGCATTAAACAAAATTGGTCTCATAGCGTGTCTTGCCTTTTCGTTCGGAACAGATTAACATACCTAGTGAAGCAACCTTAGTAGAGGGCAGTGTTTGGATCGGTGACCGATTATTGAGGTGATTAAATCAGAGTACTACCAACAAGATGGCCAACTCTGGTATTGGAGTTTATAGGCCGCACAAAATCCTCTGAAGTAGGCTGATGATCCTTATGCGTCATAAAAGAACCAACTAACGGTTTTACGTGTCCTCTAAAAAACAAGCGGTCCCATTTTTGACCGTGGCCAACGTTGCTTGACTTTGCCGATCTATCACGAACGGTGAGTCAAGACACGTGCAAACGCCACATCATCATCAGCCTTTAACAGTCCACTGCTGGACTAGGCCTCTCCTTTGAAAGGAAGAATTGGCCTACTATACCATGCTAGCCAAACGGGTTGGTATAGGGTTTTTATCAAGTTTTTCCTTCTCTTACAGTGCTGTTCTCTGCCTAATATGCTCCCTCCGTCGGCTCTTACGACACGCATGGGATGATATGGGGTGGGGACATTCCGTATTCTTAATCCGTCACCACAAGGACTCCACCAAATGCCACAACTCATTTCTTAATGGTAGTTGACTTTACACTAAGAGTTCATTCCCGTCTTTAAGGAGTTCATCTTAGTTCAATCATGACCAAAATCTCACATTTAATTATTTAAACAAAACCTCTTGTTATGTTCGCGGAATGTTCTAAAGTCCTAATTAAAATGAATAACAGCCCACCTGATACTATTTTTTTGTGATTATATGCCAAATCTGCTGTCCCAAAACAAAACACAGTAAGGGACATTTTTGTCGAAATCCAGATTTTTACACCATGCTTTTAACACAGTAAATGCCCACAATATGCAAACACCCTTTTTTCAATAAAGGTTTCCATACCCAATATAGCGATACCATAAAACCTAGTAAGTGCACAGACTAAACCGCAAACCCCAAATCAAAAAGCTAGTAAGAGCTGATAACCAGTTCAGAACACAGCAAGGCACACGTACTTACTTTGTTTTAGATTGGGAATTTCCACTTGCTAGGTTTTTGATTTGGGAATTAATGTGTCTAAAAGACCATAAAATCTAAAAATTACACAGTATAGCACACACCCGTCACAGTTTCTATCTCCAGGAATTAGGGTTTAAATTAGTGAGAAAACATGAAATTTCGTATTTTGAGTTTATCTGTTTTTGTTATTAATTCCAAGTTTTCTACTATAATTTGGAACTTTTCACATTAAATTACTTCACCTTCTAAGAATAAGAATAATAAACATGGTTAATTCTCGTTAATGTGTTTTACTGCAATCATTTTTAGATACGAACTGAGAATATTTATTAACTCACTTTTTTATCATAACTTTTATCATAACTAAAAGTAAAAAAAAAAAACAAAACCTTATAATGTTTTATTACTTACTGTGTTTTGGTTTAGTTTCCATGGGCAATGGTTAGTGTTGGATCCCATTCCAAACTTATAATCATCAGCCTTTAATAGTCCACTGCTGGACTAGGCCTCTCCTTTGAAAGGAGGAATTGGCCTACTATACCACGCTGGCCAAGCGGGTTGGTATAGGGTTTGTATCAAGTTTTCCTTCTCTTACAGTGCTGTTCTCTGCAAATTATGCTCCCTCTGTCGGCTCTTACGACACCCATGGGATGATATGGGGTGGTGACAATTCGTATTCTTAATCCGTCACCACACGGACATTACTATTCCAAACTTAGTAAGTGTTTTACAACGTGCATCAAATTACATTTTTAAAGTTTTAGTATGCAAAAATGTAGACAGTAATCTTATCTACCATCTCCAAGAATCATATCCAGCTATAGATTCATAGTTTGGTAAGGCATAATAAAATCAGCTTTTTTGCCCTCCTGTAAAATTTGCTCGAAGTCCCTTACTGTGTTTTGATTTGGGACAGCGAAAATGTACTGTAATACGAATTTAAATGGCGCTTTTAGCTTTGTAGCAGATGATCTAGCCGTTATAAATAAGTGGAACTGTCTGTGTATGTAGGATGTTCTTAAGCACTAACTTAAAAGTTATCTGTAATAGTTGAAGACCGCCTTATATTTCATAGATAATTCATTTTGTGTGAATTACGTATTGGGTTTTCGGATACCAATTTAAAGTTGTATCTTTACGTAAATGTTGCGAGAATGCATTCCTTCCGCGTGTCTTAGGACGTCAGTAGAAGGGAGTCCTATAATCTCTTTCATGGTGTTAGACCAACGTCTTGGCGTTTGACCTCTAGGTCTATCATCTGATATTTTGTCTGCAGCTACCAGTTTGTCGATTGTGAAGCTGTCTTCACGCTATGTGATCAAAGTAGGAAATTATTTATTAGTGGCAGATTGATTCAGAATTTATAAAAACAGCTGGTATGTTTACAAACTAGGCATTATTTTGAACTTATAAACCCCACTTATAAAGGAACGAATCAAATCAATACTCCAGCCCATTATGCGTAGATATATTTTGTGTAAATATTAAGCACAATACAATACGAAGAGGCTGCGTACAAATGGCGGTTATCAGGTAGGCACTACGTACATAATTTGTGTGAGCAATTTGCAAGCTTTGTGTATCGCCCATTGTGATAACGCCGCAACAATAATATGGGTTTTTGTACTTGGTTGGGTTTATAAATATAAGATAACATGTATTTTGGATACGTTTTGGCAAGCGTAGTGTTGGATTCCCTTCGATCTGATGGACCGAGGACTTAAAGAAGTGATATACCCTGCGGGAGACCTACGTCCATACGATCAGCAGTGGACTGCAATAAGCTAATGCCCCTTAACAGTCGATCTTCCTTCCGATTAAACGTATTTCGTATGTTGTAACTTCACGATGAGCTGAAAATCGAACTCAGTGGCGGGCCATTGGAGAGGCCTATATCCAGCAGTGGCTCACAGCAGGCTGATGATGAACTTCATGATGCAATGTGTATCAAACGAATCTATTGACTACTCAAAACAACTGTTAGAGATGACGTCCGCTGAGCGTGTTCTTCAAATCACGCGTCTAACCCAGCACCATTGTTTCATCACTACAGAACTAAGGAACACATCCGTGCGTCACGACCGAGAGTTTAAGGCGCCGACAAATCGACGCTGTGGTGACTGGAATAATTGTTACCGCCGATACTACACGTAAAGATGTCGGATATGCGTAGCGATATTACTGTCAACGTGATTCTGAACATCAGTACAGAGTTATACGAATATTTGTTTTGTAGAATGCACCTGACGAGTGCGGTATGTAGCCTAGTGGAGACACTTCACTTTTATTCATTTATTTAGCAATACAAACTAACAGTTTTGTCACCAAATCGTTTGCATGCATACAAAATTGGTATTACTGTTACATGTTTACAAAACTATATTATTAATACGGCAATACCGGTACGGCAATAGGCTCGCCCCTTATTACGTGGGACTAAAGTACTGATATCTGGCGAAAAGTGGGTGTAGAAATACACCTCTGCCTACCCCTTCGGGGATAAAAGGCGTGACGATATGTATGTATGTATGTATGTATGTATTATTAATACCTACTTATTAATAAATTTAATCACAATATTAAACATTTCAAATAAAATTAAACAAGGAATATAACTATTTAGCTTACATTATTGACATTATTTACATTTATTACAATTATATAGATAGGTAATATTTATATTTATTTTTAGACATTGCTATTAAATACTATTGAATATGTTTACATTATTCATTTATTGCACTACGCCTTATATTCTAATGTCGAAAGTTATTGATATGTCGCATAATATTAGTAGCAATTCCAGTTGGTTTATCAAAAAATATGTCTGTGTCGGGACTATTTTGTAGAAAATTATTGATGTGCATTATTGCCCTAGCAGTAGGACTATTATGTGCTTGAGAAGAGCGCTTCGATGTTGAGTAGGCGAACAGTTGATGCTGTCGCCGACCACAGGCACGCAAGTATCTATCAGGTACATAAAAATAGATGCTTTCACATACTGCTGGATTGTCAATCTTATTTTTCAGTAGTTGGTAGTAATGCATTAGGTGTGAAAACTGTCTCCTAAGTTCTAATGTATCGAGTCCGACCATACCTGAGACAAACATGGACGGGTACAAAAATGGGTAGTAACCATAAGTACCGACAGTCCGTAAGTATTACTTACGGATTGATAGCTGTAACATTACTATGTACAATAGAAAGCCGAAAACCAAATGTCCAAAAACGCACTATACAAATCAGTTAGCTTGTAAAACTGGACATGTGATATGGGTGCATTATTATGAATAGCGTGAAAAATTATGGGATGATTCTTACAATATTATATAATATATTGAATATAACAAACTAAGATTGATTGCATAATTTACAATGTGCATAATTACAATCATACAAGCTGAATTTTTGTCATCTTATTTATTTGTTTGATATTTACATTGATTACATCCGTGATCATGATGCTTGGAATAATGCTGAAATATTGGATACTCGAAACAAAACTGGGTGCTTTATATCGCGAAAGACATTTTAAAACTTATGTTAAAGAGTTTGAAAGTTATAATTATTCGCCTTGATTACGTCAAAAGTACGTTATTTGAACATTACTTTATGACCATAACGATAAACTAACATGCTATATTTTCTAAAGGCCACACTCTGGTCGAAATCTGTAAATTGTTAATTCAGCGACCTTCCAAAGGCTATCGTAGTCATTATGGCGGTCGCAAATTAATATAAATGCGTGCTAGTGTATCATTGACACTTGTAAGCGGGTCAGTGTGGGGTCAACTATTATAGACCTCCTACTTATTATGTGGTAACATGACACTTGATAATACCGCGCCTAACATATCAGCATTATGCTTTGTAGGCATGCTGATGGGGAAGGGTTATGCGGATTTGAATTATGAAAAACGCGTTGTTATTTTTCATTATCATCATCATATCAGCCGAAAGACGTCCACTGCTGGACATAGGCCTCCCCCAAGGTTCTCCACACAGACCGATTTTGAGCTGCCCGCATCCAACCGCTTCCCGCGATCTTAACCAGATCGTCGATCCACCTCGCGGGAGGCCTACCCCTGCTTCATCGTCCGGAACCTGGTCGCCACTCTAGAACCCGCCTGCCCCAACGGCCATCGGTTCTTCAAGCTATGTGCCCTGCCCATTGCCACTTCAGCCTGGCTATTCGGAGAGCTATGTCGGTGACTTTGGTTTGCCTGCGGATCTTCTCATTTCTGATTCGATCTCGCAGAGAAACTCCGAGCATGGCTCTCTCCATCGCTCCCTGAATGACCCTGAGCTTCCAGATATGGCCTATAGTTAGCGACAACGTCTCGGCTCCGTAGATCATCACTGGCAACACACACTGGTCAAAAAGTTTTGTCTTGAGATACTGCAGGATATCGGACGTGAACCATCAACCGAGTTGGATCCGACAAATGACCTCTTTCTCGAAGTTGGACCTACCCAATTGGATCATTTGAGCCAGGTAAACGTACTTGTCGACAACTTCAAGTGTAGAGTTTCCAACCTGATTAGGAGCAGGTACAACATGGACGTTAGACATGATCTTTGTCTTGTCCATGTTCATCTTAAGACCTACTTGTTGGGAGACACTACAGAGGCCACAGAGCATCGTGCCGAGGTCTGCCATGGTCTCAGCCACGACTATGATATCGTCAGCAAATCGAAGGTGAGTGATGTACTCACCGTTGATGTTTTTACTAAGATTTATTTTATTAACGGTAGAGATAACCCAGTGGTGATACTAACTGATTGCAGAGGGTCTCGGGCTTAATAGCTAGAAGACTGAATATTATAATTTTTTGAGAGATTTTTTTGTATCTCAAACAGTATTTTATATACAAATGTTTGTGTATCATGTAAGGTCTTCTTATCATCGATCCGATACGAAGTTAATAACAATCTCTAAAGAAGTATCAGTATTTGTAACAAATTGAAATCACAAAATCTAGTTTTGCGGGTTTCATTTCTGCCGCCGCGTTATCCAACGTTTTGACCACTTTTCAAATTTTATGTGCGCGCCGGGACCATTAACACCGAATGAGTTTTCTTGTTACGTTCCCGCTTTTTCTAGTTTTGTTTTAAACTCAGTTCTTGTATCGAACGTGACCATTGTACGGTGATAAGCCAAAGATGTTGAAATTAGCTAAGAGTCTAATGATGTATTGAATTATATTACTTCGTGAAAATAAGATAAGATTTTGGAATATCGACTATGTTTATTTGTATATTATGTTTAGTTTTAAGTAAATACATGTAAGTATGTGGTAGATAATATCTTTGACACAGCGACAACATTTTTCTTAACAGCAAACACCAAATAATTATTTAGTTAGGACGAAATACTTTAAAACCTCATTATAACTAATATTTTCGATCTAAAACTTTTCCTCACCTATCTATTCTTCAATTCGACATAAAAACTATACTAGGCTCTAAAAAAAACTAACAAGCTGACACCCAGGTTGTCCCATTATTATAATTACAATGAACTTCGATACCCCTTTTATGCTGTCACAGTAGTAATAGCTGGTTCAACTTTAGCCTATATCCAGATATAGGCTAAAGTTGAACCAGCTATTAGCGACAAAAATTAAATAAGACTATTCGTAACTTAGTATTCGCAAATAGAAATTTTGTTAAGAATTAGCTAAGTTTGCGTATATTTAACAACATAACACATTCCGCAACAAATTCATGTTACACTCCTCATCTGCAACACAAAATGGGCACAATATTTCTAAACGTAGCTATCCGTTACCGATAAACCTCCTCCCCCTCTCACGTATATTTTCCTTAAATAATGGTAGATCCTTTCAACGGAGCGCTCTTATTTATGGCAGTGACGCTTTTGTATGGATTATCGTGACGTCTCATTCAGTGTCTGATCCAGGCAAAAGCTCTGTGCACACCGATCAGTAAATGTTTGTTGTCAATATTGGCCGTGTAATCCAGGGTAATGGAACCTACAGACAAAGTAATGGTAAGAATAAAGTTACTATATAGAATTATAGTTAGATAGATAGAATATCTTACCTGCAATCATGTTATTATAATGAAAAAAATAATAAAGTATGTTGGTAAATCATAAAAATAGAAGTACTTCATTGATAATGCTTGAAAAACTGCCAAACACTATCTTAAGGGAGGTCATTTAGTTGTTTATTCCTGACTAACGACATAAGCATATATATTATTAATTAAATCACTTGGAGCTTATCTTATAGCTTCACCGTAACCTTTCAAAGAAAATAATAAGATACCAAAAACAACTGTAAAAATAACGCTCTGAAACATTCTACAAATTGAAATTTAAAAAATGATAATTGGTTTTGCTTGAGTAAAATTAAGATTTGTGGTAGACTATCTGCAAAATGTTCATACAACGAACTACAGCAAGCCTGGTCTATTTTTATAATTACAAAAATACCAAAAAATCATTACTTACATGAAAGTAAAAACTGAATAAAGTAGGAAAATAATAAGAATGATATATTAATAATAAATCCTCTCTGGGGCAGTCGTTTACCACATCATGAGACTAACGCAATCTCAGAGGGCAGAGTAACAGCTTTCAAACATCACCTTTATCTTGTGATATATATATTACAGGATAGAAAGACAGCTTACAAACCGCAGGGCAGCTTTGTGGCGAGAATGTGTGTGGCGACACTGCGGTCCCGATTGCTTCAGAGGGTCGGTCAGGGTCTCGTCTCCGGCTTACCTTTATTGGCTGGTTGGAGTGGATTACCAAGAGTGCCCGCAGGACTCTCGACTCTGGGTTGCCTTGGTCGGCCGGCCAGAGGGAAGCTGCAAGAGCTATTTGCTCGGGGGTGGAAGTGTCATTATCATGGGCGTAATTACGGGCGTAAACCCGCTCCGGGCCTCCGTTGTTACGAGGCCCGCGATGGCGAAACTGGTGCCGCACCGCTCTACACCCCTAGCAGCTCACACCGGTGTTGCTCTCTTATTGCCTTTATGGTAGAGTTTGTTTGCCTTGGCGGCTATCTAGAGAAGGCCCCTCTAGTGAGTTGGCGAGTCACCGCCTGCCCGTTTTCGACATACTACTAGAGTATTTAGAGCAGGTGCCGTTTTCCATGCATAGTGTTCACCTAGACCAATCCATTAAACACCCATCCCAATAGCCCAGATTAATTAGGTTCCATACAAGTAGCAATAGTTTCACACCTGATGCGGCTAATCCGTGACTGCACTTAAAAGTGCAGTTATGGAGGCGCCTCAGCAGGTATCCCATCACATTCTAGATTAAAACTCTCAAAGGGCCTCTGCGAGCTGGACCTATGTTTCCGTGTACGCCTGCCAAAGGGCCGGTTATTTTATTTTAATATCAAAGGTTAAAAGAATAGCCGTGATAGAGAAACAAATAATAATCTTAATATATAAAATCCTTGCGTTACTGACTGACTGACAGACACGCTACAGCCGAAACATTTGGGCGCAAGAAGCTGAAATTTGACACGTATGTTCCTTGGGGACCGTAGAGGTGCACTAAGAAGGGATTTCCCGAAATTCCCACGGGATCGGCCAAAAAGGGTAAATTAAAAAAAAATGCAGGCGTAGCTGCTGGCGTCCTCTAGTAATCATATATTTCGGAAACATTCCATATTCATACAAATACATTTGTAACAGAAACACAGAACAAAATACATTAGTGACCTTAACATTCGGAAATTAAAATTAACACTCTGCCTAATTCAAAAACCTTCCCTCGGCACCGAGACCGCAGCAATTTTTACGGGACCAGGAATGGAGAGTTGCATCAGGAATGGAGAGTCTGGTTTCCCTGCAATATTAAGAAGGATGCTATTGGGGCTTCTACGCATTCTGCTCATCAAAGATGCAGTCCTCTTGCGTATGATCGCTTCAAAGCTATGTTGGCCTCAGCAAACATGCTTGACGCGCTACAAAACAGTGGCAGCCACAATAGTATCCGGACTGCGTTATTGTATTGCACGCGAAGAGCCTTATAGGTTCTCTGCGTATATCTGAGCCACAGGCTGCAGGTGTAAAAAGTCTGGCAGTATGTCTTGAACAGAGTAATTTTAACTTCTTTAGTACACCTAGCAAACCTGCGGACCAGCATGTTGCATCGAACCGACGCCCTTCGTTCCCTCTCTACATCAATATCATCACCTAGGTCCTCATCCAAAAGGTGTCCTAGGTATTTAAACTGTGACACCCTTTTCAGTGCCACCCTATAAATGTAAACCGGCGGAACAGCCTCAGATTTTCTGCAACTTATTCGAAAAACCATAGCCTCGCTTTTCCCGATATTGTAAAGTAGGCCATGAGCAGTGGCATATTGTTCACACACTGTAAGCAAACGTCTGAGCGTATCAACTGAGGGGCTCAGCAATGCCATGTGATCCGCGTAGCTGATACTGTTGATAGTCTTACCATCAACAGAGTATCCGACACCAGTGCTATTGAGCTTCTCGATCAGCTGATCGATGTATAGACTGAAAAGCGCTGGGGGCGTCACCCCTCCTTTGCTCACACCAAACCACAGCCCATAGCCAGACAATGCACCCGACCATCTAACCTGATTAATTTGGTGGCCATACCAGTACTGGTGGAGGCCGATAAGCTCATGAGGTAGGATTTCTTCCGCAATTTTGACTATAAGATGACATAATTAACCAGGTCAAAAGCCTTGGAGAGATCCAAAAAAGCAGCATACACAGGCGTATTTCTATCTGTTTAGTACCTAACAGTGTGTTTGAGTGCCAAAATAGCAGTTTTGGTCGATAACTCTGCTCAAAAGCCGAACTGAGAATCATGTTGTTTAAGCTGCTCAGTCATTTTACGCTCAATCACACAATCAAGAACCTTGGCTATTACGGTCGCTATGGATATAGGCCTATAGTTATCCTTGTCTGCCGCATCCTTGCTTTTACTCTTGACTATTGGTACAACTATTGTTCTCATCAGTTCTGTTGGTAAATAAGAATACCGCACACAAAAGTTAAATCATCATCATCCTCTTAGCGTTATCCTAAGTTTCAATCTGGGGTCTGCTTACTAGTCTAACCGGATTTGGCTGTATATTAGCTTTTTCTCCCTGTCTGACCACCGCAACCCGAAGGGATAGCGATATACCGTGGTTTAGACTAGAGTCAGTTTATTTTAGAAGGTACTGATGCCCTGTAACGATTGTCAAAGATCTTCATGACAACCGGGCCCGACAGCTTAACGTGCTCTCCGAGGCACGGGACAATCGATGATTAACAATTCACGCACTCACACAAAAGTTAAATAGCATAGATAAAACCCTAAGCAGATGGATGGTCCGCAGCATGTTGCAGAATCTCCAGCACCTGAGGCCAACATGTCCTGGAGATTTACCCCTGGTCATAGATTTAACAATGTTTATTTCTAATTATGCAAATTTTTATTTCTTTTGCTGATATATTCAATGGAATTCCAGACACGATATCATGCGTGACACGTTCCTGACTGATCTCTACTTGGCGCGGCGTTACCGTAAAATGACTTCTGCACATATCTGCAATTTCTCCAGGTTCAGTCACGACGGCGCGCCGTCGACATTCATAGGAACTGCAGGTCTTAGGTTTAATCTTTGAGTGGCTTTCCAGAAATTTTGAAAATTTTTATTTTTATGCTCATTTGCCCAAATTTTTCATTTTAATTTGCTCCTTAATGTTCTCGCAATATTTTAATCTCTGCTTTAAAATCTTTCGCGTGTCTTTCATTTCTTCAACTATCAACCCAGTGCGAGGTTAACCATCCCACACCCAGTTCAGAAAAGCCCTTCTAGCATTACTATGGCTCTGACATATCTATTTCATCCTATGACAGTGCTTTGTTTTCTACCAACTCTCACTGCACTAAAACTGTGTGCTGAGCTCAAAAAGTTGAATAGATTGGTGTAAATAACTCATTTTTGAAAATAAGTGTAGATAATCGGTTTTACCAATAAAGGGACGATATATATATATATATAAGTATGACTATATCTATATAATAATGATAATTATTCTTCAATCTTATTCAGATACATTTCTTTTAATTTTGTCCTGAACATAGCCTTACTTATTTTACAACACTCGAAATTTATTTCATTAAATATTTTTGGTGTTATATACTTAAGTGTCCTCTCACCATAATAGTTACACACTCTTGGTTGTACATATTTAGCCCTAATGTCTTTCCTCAATGACTTGTACACATTGTTGTCATGTTTGAAGTCGTTACAATTTAATTGGTCTATGCCTATCAAATATTTTACTTTCTCGTTAGTTGGGAGCACCTTGCATATCTTGTATAGTATTTCATAATTATTTTTACATTTAAATTTTGTGTCCTTGCTTACAAGCATTTTTAAAAACCTAATTTGCAACGCTTTTATTTGGTTTATATAGGTAACAAAGGTTCTTCCGTACACGCGAGTCCATACGATATTAATGATTCTACCATAGTATGATAAATAAAAAACATTGTAGACTTATTTATAACATTGTTAAGCTGAAATAATTTACCAAGTATTATTCTCAATTTATTACATAAGTTATCTATGTGATACTTCCAACTAAAACTAATGTCTATTGTTGAGTCAAGATATTTAAATATTTGTACATTTTCTATTTGACTACAACTACATTCGGACTTATTTACATGTAGGCATTCGTAGGTATGTCCTATAATGTTTACATTTTTACATGGCATAGGCATATAGGGGAACACACGTGCATTAATTTAGTTTTGCTAACATTGAATATTAGTCCATTATCGTGTGACCACTTTAAGATGTTTTCATAATCTTGTTGCATTTTAATATTAATTTTATTTAGGTCTTTATGTGCGTATATCAGACATGTATCATCGGCATACATATATATTTTACAGTGTTGTACTACACTGTATACCGAGCCGGTAGGCACGCCTGACGTCACCTGCGTTTCCCCTCCGGCCACTCCATTCACAACCGTAAACAGCGTTCTATGGCTGAGATAACTTTTAAAGAAATTCAACACCGGGCCTCGAATTCTACATTCCTGCATAGATTGCAGTAAGAGCTCATGTTTTAGAGCATCGAATGATTTTTAAAATCAATAAATAAAATACCTACATTTTTTCTCACATTTAAATATCCATTAATTTCATCTGAAAAACACGCCAGTGCAGTTGCAGTGCTTCTACCGCGCCTAAAGCCATGTTGTGAGTCTGAAATTATATAATTTTCCTCGAGAAAATCACTTATTTGCGTTACTATTACCTTTTCAACTATTTTATTGATGACTGACAGTATAGCAATTGGCCTGTAATTAGTGTAATCTAAGTGGCTACCTTGCTTGTATATCGGTCTTATAATAGCACTTTTTAATACACTCGGGTATTTCCCAGATGTTATGCACATATTTACAAAATTTGCAAGCAGGTGGCTTATTTTAAGTTTTATAAATTTTATGTCTCTGATTCGAATTTTATCTGTGCCGGGTGCCTTTTTATACTGAATTCATCATAATATTTTCTTTGGGTTTACGCGAATGTTACACATTGAAATTAAAATACAGTTTACGGATTTTATCGCGTTATATTGGTTTCACTTGTTATTACATTTAAACCGAATGATCTAGAAACTACATTTTTATTACTAGCCGACGTTTCGAATTCTTTACAGGATTCATGTTCACGGCAGACTGAGGTGGTATTTGTCTTTGTCTTGAATTTAAAAGTTATCTCAAAGTACCCGAACATTTTTCAACTATTGGTGTTACTATCTACGCAGAATGTGCTCACTGTGTCTTGATGTCTTCTGGTGACTTTGTCCTTCTTGGGTTTCATTAGCCTGATAACAGGGTCCCAAGCTGGAGGAACATTCCAACCATCTTCCCTATTGAAATTAGGATGTTTTTTAATTTCAATAGCGTATCATTCTTGGAATAAAGCGGTGTTCTTTTGCGAGTATCTGTGGTTTATCAAATCGCAGGTAATAGTTGGTTCCTTGTTCTACATGTTCACACACAGAAGACTTCGTCGAGCGTTTGTGTTTAATGTCAGCTATATGTTCCTTTAGTCGAATGCCTATGCTTCTCTTGGTTTGTCCAATGTATGAGAGCTCACACTCACAGTCTATCTTGTAAACCCCGGCCTCATATAAGGGTAACTGACTCTTGACAGATGGTAATAATTGACTTATCTTCGTTGGCGGCTTGTAGAAAGTTTTGATTGAAGCTCGCTTCAAGATGTAGCCAATCTTGTCGGTCACGCCCTTGATGTATGGGAGGACAGCAGGTTGTCTCTCTACTGTGGCTGGCTTGTTCTTCGGGGATCTGTGATGTTGGCGCGGCGGTCGGAGCTTGTTGTCTTGCAGAACTTGCTTGACATGTTGAAGCTCAGCGTCCAGGTGTTTCTTGTCACAGATCCCCCGGGCTCTCTGAAACAAAGACATTCCTACGGTAGCTAACTGTTTAGGATGGTGGTGAGATTCACCGTTTAATTACCTATTTGTATGTATGTGTCTTTTTCCTATACACAGTGTGGCTCAAAGAGTTGTTTTTGTTCCTGATAACAAGTACATCTTGAAAGCTAAATAATTGTTTGCCTCTAATTCCATTGTAAATTTTATCTGGTTGTGAATAGAATTAAGATGGTCTAGGAATATATTAACACTATCTGTTGGTAAAATTGTAAAAGTGTCATCTACACACCGCTTGTAGAACCTCGGTGTGATGGTGGCAGTCTGCAGGGCTCGCACCTCGAAGTCCTCCATGAAGATGTCAGCAACAACAGGCGATACTGGAGAGCCCATTGCCACACCGTCTACTTGTATGTAGTATTTCTCATCCTATAACAGATAGCCAGTTGTTAAGCAGTGTTTCAATATTTCTGCATATTCCTTTCTATTAGCTTCCTTCTAGTTATTTCAATACAGTCATGTGCTGGTAAGCATGTGAATAATGACTGTACATCAAAACTAACCATAGTTTCCTTGTCAGAGAGATGTAGGTGTTTTATTTCACTGACAAAATGGTAGGAATCCTTTACATGCGCTCTCGTCTTGCCTCTGAGTGGCGAGAGAATCTTTGCAAGGTGTTGAGCCAATCTGTAGGTTGGTACCCCTATTTGACTGACTATAGGGCGCAGTGGAGCATTTTCCTTGTGTATTTTTGGTAGACCATACAATTGGGGAGGTTTTGCACACGATGGTATTAAGTATATCACGTCCAGATTCAGTTGTTCGGAGTATTTCTTCACAATATCACTCGTTTGCTTGAGTACTTTGTTGGTAGGGTCCGTCTTAACCAATTTATATGTACTTTCATCCGACAAAAGATTTTCCATTTTTTGTTTATAATCGGACGTGTCCATCACTTCCGTTGCATTTCCCTTATCTGCTCGGAGTACTGTTAGTTCAGGTCTAGCTCGTAGGTTCTTCAGTGCAAAATACTCAGGTTTTGGAAGATTCCTTTTCGGCACTTTCGACTGGCGCAATACAGCAGAAACGTCTTGACGTATGGCCTCGAAATCTTCCTTACTCACATTTTTCTTGAGTAGACAATCCTCAACGTTGCAAATAATGGTCTGATACGGTATTTTGGATGGAGTTATCGCATAACTTAAACCTCTGTTCAGTACATTTTCAGTGTTTTGATCTAACATGTGTTTTGACAGATTGACAACTGTTTGTCTATGGTCGGCGGACGGTAGCGTGTGATTGGTCCGTGCAAAAACGTTCTGTTTCATTTTGTACTGGTCATTTGATTTTTGTTGTAATTTTTCAAATTTTTCCTATTTTGTTACGTTTACACGCGTAATATTTTGATGTTTCTCTGTTATTAATTGCATTTATGCATTTTTCAAAATCAAATGGAGTTATCAATATGTATATTTCGTTAGACAAATTCTCGACATTTAATGTTGAGTATTTGTCTAACGAAATATAAAATTACAACAAAAATCAAATGACTAGTACAAAATAAAACAAAACGTTTTTGCACGGACCAATCACACGCTACCGTCCGCCGACCATAGACAAACAGTTGTCAATCTGTCAAAACACACGTTAGATCAAAACACTGAAAATGTACTGAACAGAGGTTTAAATTATGCGATAACTCCATCCAGAATACCGTATGAGACCAATATTTGCAACGTTGGGGATTGTCTAGTCAAGAACAATGTGAGTAAGGGAGATTTCGAGGCCATACGTCAAGACGTTTCTGCTGTATTGCGCCAGTCGAAAGTGCCGAAAAGGAATCTACCAAAACCTGAGTTTTTCGCACTGAAGAACCTACGAGCTAGACCTGAACTAACAGTACTCCGAGCAGATAAGGGAAATGCAACGGAAGTGATGGACACGTCCGATTATAAACAAAAAATGGAAAATCTTTTGTCGGATGAAAGTACATATAAATTGGTTAAGACGGACCCTACCAACAAAGTACTCAAGCAAACGAGTGATATTGTGAAGAAATACTCCGAACAACTGAATCTGGACGTGAAATACTTAATACCATCGTGTGCAAAACCTCCCCAATTGTATGGTCTACCGAAAATACACAAGGAAAATGCTCCACTGCGCCCTATAGTCAGTCAAATAGGGGCACCAACCTACAGATTGGCTCAACACCTTGCAAAGATTCTCTCGCCACTCAGAGGCAAGACGAGAGCGCATGTAAAGGATTTCTACCATTTTGTCAGTGAAATAAAACACCTACATCTCTCTGACAAGGAAACTATGGTTAGTTTTGATGTACAGTCATTATTCACATACTTACCAGCACATTACTGTATTGAAATAACTAGAAGGAAGCTAAGAGAGAACAACATGCCTGAGGAATATGCAGAAATATTGAAACACTGCTTAACAACTGGCTATCTGTTATGGAATGAGAAATACTACATACAAGTAGACGGTGTGGCAATGGGCTCTCCAGTATCGCCTGTTGTTGCTGACATCTTCATGGAGGACTTCGAGGCGCGAGCCCTGCAGACTGCCACCATCACACCGAGGTTCTACAAGCGGTATGTAGATGACACTTTTACAATTTTACCAACAGATAGTGTTAATATATTCCTAGACCATCTTAATTCTATTCACAACCAGATAAAATTTACAATGGAATTAGAGGCAAACAATTCTTTAGCTTTCTTAGATGTACTTGTTATCAGGAACAAAAACAACTCTTTGAGCCACACTGTGTATAGGAAAAAGACACATACAAATAGGTACTTAAACGGTGAATCTCACCACCATCCTAAACAGTTAGCTACCGTAGGAATGTCTTTGTTTCAGAGAGCCCGGGCTTCTGTGACAAGAAACACCTGGACGCCGAGCTTCAACATGTCAAGCAAGTTCTGCAAGACAACAAGCTCCGACCGCCGCGCCAACGTCACAGATCCCCGAAGAACAAGCCAGCCACAGTAGAGAGACAACCTGCTGTCCTCCCATACATCAAGGGCGTGACCGACAAGATTGGCTACATCTTGAAGCGAGCTTCAATCAAAACTTTCTACAAGCCGCCAACGAAGATAAGCCAATTATTACCATCTGTCAAGAGTCAGTTACCCTTACAAGAGGCCGGGGTTTACAAGATAGACTGTGAGTGTGGGCTCTCATAAATTGGACAAACCAAGAGAAGCATAGGCATTCGACTAAAGGAACATATAGCTGACATTAAACACAAACGCTCGACGAAGTCTGCTGTGTGTGAACATGTAGAACAAGGAACCAACCATTACCTGCGATTTGATAAACCACAGATACTCGCAAAAGAACACCGCTTTATTCCAAGAATGATACGCTATTGAAATTAAAAAACATCCTAATTTCAATAGGGAAGATGGTTGGAATGTTCCTCCAGCTTGGGACCCTGTTATCAGGCTAATTAAACCCAAGAAGGACAAAGTCACCAGAAGATATCAGGACACAGTGAGCACATTCTGCGTAGATAGTAACACTAATAGTTGAAAAATGTTCGGGTACTTTGAGATAACTTTTAAATTCAAGACAAAGACAAATACCATCTCAGTCTGCCGTGAACATGAATCCTGTAAAGAATTCGAAACGTCGGCTGGTAATAAAAAGATAGTTTCTAGATCATTCGGTTTAAATGTAAAGTGTAACAAGTGAAACCAATATAACGCTATAAAATCCGTAAACTGTACTTTAATTTCAATCTGAATTCATCAATTATTTTCTCTATTTTGTTAGCAGATATTTTTTTAAATCTAAATGACATGTTCGTTTCCTAAACGTAATTCTCGCGGTTTAAAAAAGTTATATCACAGTTGTGCCTTAAATTAACAATTTCTTTTGTAAATGTTTTGCCAAAGTTTGTACATTTGTTTTCAATGGTCCCAAGTGTTTCAAAATTACATTATCTATACTATTGTTTGTTCTACCCAACCAGCTATTTATATTTAACCATATCTTTCTATAATCTTTTCTACATTCTTCTATACATTTTTTTCTATACTTATTTTTAGCATTATAAATACACTTATTAGTTTTATTACGAAATTTAGCATACTCAGTTTTATAAATCATACAACTAGGCATGGATTTCCATTTACGAAACAATTCATCCTGATGTTTTATCATAAGCTCTAAACTTTTAGGTATCCACGGTTGACTTTGTCTTTTATCACGTATTTTAGTTTTAGTTTACACTGCGAATATATTTCACCAAACACACTACATAGCCTTTCATATAGCTGCAATGGACACCTTATTTCTTGTAATTCACTCCAGTCAAAGCTGTCTAACTTTTGTTGCACTAATTTATTATTTAAAGCACAAACCTGCTCACACTGTTTACGTATCGCGTTATCATTCATGCCGACGCTCACGCCTACCAGATAGGGGTCTGACAGCTTGCAGGTAAGCATGTGTGCGACGGGCGGCTCTCGCTCAGCCGTGGCCGCGGTTCGCGTACAGCGCACCCACACATGGTCGATGCATGACGTTACCAGCCGGCCGGCAAGCACCTCCTCTCGCGTCGACTCCGTGATAGCACACTCCAGTCCCCGAGCGCACATAGTGTTATTGTATTCTACTACCTGCACTGCACCATTTTTTTATTAACACAACTTTTTTTTTTGTTGGGTACCATGTACAGATATACGTAATATATATATATATATATATATATATATATAATGAGGAATATGTTATTTAAGGCAGTAATAGCCCAGTGAAGAGACCCATAGACTGCGAATGAGTGTCCCGGGTTCGAATCCACGGTGCGCACCAATGACTTTGCGTTTGTACGGCAGTTCGAATAAAACGTATCCGTTTCGGAATATTATCGAAGTTACTGAAAGATAAAAAAGATAAAGAAAGGGGTAAAGATACATGATCGGAAAAATTGTGGTGCACACTGAGTGACATGCAACAATATTAGCTCTGTTTACTAATATTAATGGTACGCTAATATTCTATTACAGAGTTACCTTTAAATTTATGATGAACATAAATTTTAAGGTTACTCTGTGACTCAAATAAAAATTTATATTATTAATTATGCAAATAATTATTAGGAGAATGGAAGACAAAAACAGCTATGAAATAATTTAAATTAGACGCGTTTACATTAAAATACGATTCGGAACACTATCTAGCAACATAATTGAGTAGTACTTATAAATTATTCTAGTAATACTTTATCAAAGATCTAGAACACGGTCCTCTAAAGTCGAATATCATTTCAGACTCAGTAATTGTAAGATTTTACAAAAACAAAAAAAAAATTTTTTAGAGTCAACTATAGCCCGCGTTCAGCCAACTGTCATTAACAACTTTGACAGTTGTTATTGGATGGTATCTACCCTTGAGTTATTCAAGGGTACAACATTGAGCTAGGTCATAGCATATCAAAATGCTTTCCAGCTGCAGGAGTTAGAAATTGTTTTTTCCTCAGGGTGACTGTTATCTAACCTTTACAACACAAAGCGGTATTTCATGGCATACATCAATGTCAGTAGTATATTGAAGAGTATTGAAGTCGTTATAGCTATCTTTGAAGGATCGAATCCGTAATGAAGGGATCCGACAGAGAACCAAGGTAATCGAAATATCTCAGAGAATTAGCAAGCTGAAGTGACAGTGGGCTGGTCACTTTTGTCGCAGAACCGATATCCGTTGGATTAGTCGTGTTCTAGAGTGGAGACCGCACCATGGCAAACGTACGGCGTACGGTGTAGTGACGAATATCGGACTCAGTGGCGTGCCATTGGAGAAGCTTATATGCGGCAGTGGGCTACGGTAGGCTGATGATGATGATGATGATAACTATCTATAACAACTGTCAAAGATCTTCGTGACCGCTGGAACCGATGGCTTAACGGGCTCACCGATACAGGAGCAGGAAATACAAGCCAATAGCTATGCAAAATTTAAAATTAAATGAAAAAAATAATAAGTGAAATTATACGGCTAAATACGTAACGTAAAACAAACAATAATCCTTGAAGCGTATACGAAAACTGAAAAAGCACAACAACAGAACATTGGCATGAAACTATCTCGGAACTAATTAAAGCTGAATTTAAATAGAATAATGAAAGTATGCACATTTTCGTATTTCCCTTTAATCTTTTTTCCAAGATAACGGCGCATCATGCAATGTTAAAACGTTATGTTATCTTCACCGACAGACACCCAAGCGTGTTGTAAACACGACAAAGTAAAACGAACAAGCATTGTTTGAACCAGCTATGCACCTGAAATATGTGCTTGAATTGTTATAAAACGTGGATATGATGGTTTCTCTGAATGAAATTAAGATGTGGAGATATAAAATTGTTTTAGAAATAATGTTTTACTAGGTTACTTCACTATTTTCAGTTTCTGTTGGAGAAGTTATAATAAAATGAATATACATATTCAAACAGTTTGCTTCAAACGTTTAGATTACAACTTACAAGTTGTCCTTAAGTCCGTCATCATCATCATCATCATCAGCCTTTAAAAGTCCACTGCTGGACTAGACCTCTCCTTTGAAAGGAGGAATTGGCCCTACTATACCATGCTAGCCAAACGGGTTGGTATAGGGTTTTTATCAAGTATTTCCTTCTCCTACAGTGCTGTTCTCTGCTTAATATGCTCCCTCCGTCGGCTCTTACGACACGCATGGGATGAAATGGGGTGGTGACAATCCGTATTCTTAATCCGTCACCACACGGACATTTCAAGTCCGTATATGTTATAATCTATCAAGAAAATAAATCAAACACCAAATTAAATATTACACCCTTCATCCTCCTGTTAGCGTCTCAACGACCCTTTTTAGGGAAATCTTATTCATTACACTACAGTTAACCTTCCAATAGTAGTTTGATCTAACCAATTTCTGTCTCAACCTCGTTACCTTTCGCATCACTACAGCGCGGTCGCCCTCAATCCTAAAACTCTGAGCTGGCATACCGCCAGCATTCGGCGCTGCTTGAATTATTCATAGCGCGCCGACCGTTACAGCTTCAATTAACCAGTTCGCTGCCGGCCGATCCAACCGTCCATACACCGCGCATTCAAAAGCTATGCATGACCTTACCGTACTGCAAAACCAAAATTTCATCATTTTACACCACCCTCTGCAAGCCTGATCGATGTTGTACGCGTGACTGATGCAAGAAGATCCCTCTTGCAACCGACAGGAAAATCCTGTTATAGTTTCATTCCCCTAGAATATTGAATCCGTGACTACATTCGTTACATAAGAAGAATATCCCCTGTGTGGCTACAATTTCACAGTGCTAACTTTGTACTTACAGTAGTTGTGTTAGTCGACAACGGGTTACAGAACCGGATAAAGGAAGCAAAAAAACATTATTTTACGTGCTCTCTTAGCATGGAATAAATTATGAAAACAAACTTAACATAGATCTACCTCTCAAACGGAAGCTTCATAATAGCTACTTAATCAAAAAGCTGTTGGCAGTACATTTGACGAAAGAATTTTGGCAGCAACTGACTACACTTTGAACAATACTGTTTCTCTTTGAGCTGCACTGCTGTTTAATACTGCACGGAATAATGGGGAGGAAGGCAAACTAAGTCAAGACGTTGTGAAGGTACACAGAAAAAGCTTTGTACCCTCAGACGTAAATCTTGGGACCGCTTATTGTGGACCGGCTTTGAATCCAAGTTATGTTAATATTTTTTCAAGACATTTGGCTACAAATTATTGAAGGATGCTGCTGTCTTAATTTACGGATAATTTATTTATTAGATTGTTTCTGTATAAAACTTACCTTCTTTGATATTATTTGAGACGATTATTTAAATTTTCAATTGTTTCTATGGCTGCCTAAAGGCATGTAGTGAATAACTTGACTAATTAAGTCCTTGTTAACGGCGTTTGCAACAGCGGATTTGAACATGTAGTTTAATACACATCTGTTTGCAACAATCTCCTGTAGCGTACACAGCAAATGGACTTCGCTAAAATAAATAATAGATCCTGTATTCTATCTTTGCTTACACACAAATGTAGATACGAATAATCGCTAGTATTATAACATAAAATGGGGTAATGTTTGTAGTAATTTGCTGTGATAGTCGCCGGAGGCTTGACTAAAACCTATTATATCACAAAATTACGTGTGTAAACTGTATGAGCGGCGCGAGTAGCGGAGCGACAAGAGGAAGCAAGAAACGCTCATTGATGGCTCCACCCGCACAGAGCGTTTTGGATAAAAGCATAATCATGCAATTTAAATGAAGTAAAACTTATTTACATTTTATGTAAACTTTATTAAGTGCTTACGAAACGTAATTTTCTTACCTTACCACCAGTTCAGGACGTTAGCCACCGCAGAAAAAAGCTGGCAAAAAATCTTAACAGAACTAACTTATGGGTTTACATAATGCCAGTGGCAACTGGCACTGCACTCTCTAGTTACATTTCGGCGAGTTTAGTGATTACGATTCCCTGAACAACATTATGTGATGTTTCCATTGGTTGAATGTGTGAAAAGTCCTCTACGTCAAACTTCGTAATCCAAGTTTAAGATCGTAAGATCTACAAGTGCAAGCATTGTGTTTCAAGGGAAAAGAATATGTTTGAAGTCTCTTAATTTTTTCATTTGAAATCTGAAAAACCTTTGTCTATACGGTCTCCTAGTCCCCTCTGTATCCTAGTTCACACACAAAATAACTGTGTAGTCACGATACCCGCTTGCCGCTTCCCTTGCCGCTTGTACTGCGTAGGTACCTTAATATGATACAAGATTATATGCTACTCTGCTGATTCGCTAAGTGTTGGAACGAAGATTTAATCGCTGATTACTCTGAAACTGCGTGAGGAACTTTACACTGCTATTTATGTGTTGCTCTTACAATGTTTGACAAATGTTTTATCAAATTGTGATGGATCTTTGTTATCCTTTACTTTATTTATTTCGCTTTATTAGATATATACTCCTTACATCTACGTCTTATTTACTATTTTCTAGAAAAGTGAGCCGATACACAGTAGTGAAAATAGAAGTTTCCGTAAACATGTTTACATATTGTAGGTATATATTTTTTCATTTTTTTTAAAGTCTTCTCTCTTTGTCTCCTGTACTAGGAATCAATCCTGTGGCGCGGGGAACTTTCAATACATTCAAACAACGGACACAATGAACACCTGTGGATCATCTGTTGTCTCGTTTGCGAATCGAACACACAACACTCGGCGCAGTGTCAGGCGTCAAATCGCCCCCTTAAACCACCATCCCAACCGTGCATTTCATACCCTCAGTGGAAAATAGGCATAAGTGAATTTACATTGAATCATCGATTTTATCATATTTGAAAAGTACGTTTAAAGATACATACGCAATTTTTTTTTCATATTTTTCTTGTTTAATTTGACGAATTAATTCAAGAAAATAGTTTTGAGAATTTATATTCCATCACTTTTTTTCTTAAGGATTAGTAGATTATGTGATATAACGCAAATAATAAATTAAAAAATATGACATATTAATTAATAATATGTTTATACCTAAAATTTAATGTAGAAAATAAATAGTAACAAATATTATGATTTAAATGCGTTTGCTTTTTTTACATCGCTAGTCTTGTATACACGATTATCTTTTTATTCGTTATATTAACTAGGTAAGGAAATTATCTTAAATGCGCTTACTTAACCAAAAAGATAAACTTAAAAAATAAAAACAGCAGTATGACTGTTTACTTCTTATGAACTTAAAATAAATTACAATAATAACAATTACTGCTTTTTTCCACTAAAAACTTTCCTTTACGTCGAAACATAAGACTACAAACTGCAGCACGGCTGTAACATAAGAATTATTACTTCTTTCTTCCACTAGAATATTTTCATTGCACCGGGACGTAAGATTTGATACAGCGGCGCGGGAGTAGACAGCGGGAACATAAGCGTGAATACGTCGATGCAGGGGGGAGGGGGCGGTGCGTATCCACGCGCTTGACAGTCAGTGCCCGTTTCTAGGTCAAGGTAATAGCTGCGTTTACGCATTTGCGAAAACAAAACAACAACAATTGAGTGGTTTTTCTTCTTATTTTAAAGTAAAGTGACCTGAAAATGTATAACCGGACACAGCACAGTAGGGCGAGAAGAATTTTGAAGTTAATAGGTAAGTACATTTAGATTTAATTCTTATAAAAGCTAAAAATAAATTATTCCACAATGACGTGTTTACTGTATAATCAATAACATTGAGCGACTGTCGTCCGACCTTTGTAACCGGAACCAAAACAATATCGTGGTTACACATTCTGAATGAATGAAGGTGCAGTTTCCTCACGATGTTTTATCTTACCGCCAGCTAGTGGTTCAAGTAGTATGTAAGTGCGCTAGACAATTACAGCAATCGTCTGGTCTCAAACTAGGGGAACCTATATGAATGATTCGCTGTCTATTATTATAAAATTAATTTCTGTTACTAACGTGTAATTTTATTTCTAATTTGTAAAGACATACCATAGATGTTATAACAAAATGTGTATTTGTAAATATTTATATTAGGTACATGATACTTTCAAAATCGTTAACTAGGTATTATTGTTTAATCTATACTAATATTATAGAGAGGTAATATTTTTTTGTTTGTTTGTTTGTAATAAATAGGCTCCGAAACTACAGGACCGATTTTAAAAGTTCTTTCACCATTCGAAAGCTACGTTATCCACGAGTAACATAAGCTACTTTTTATCCCCGTAAGTAGGTACCACGCGGGCGGAGCCGCGGGCGGAAGCTAGTATATTTATATAAAAGTAATCGATCTGTGTCCGAAAAAACCGACACAAAGTTTGTTCAACCCGGGAATTGAACCCAGGACTTATACCACTAAACTAACGAGGCGTTATATTTATATACTTACATCTAAAAATCTCAGCCATATCACTTTAATTACCTGGTCTTAAACTAAGGATTCTGTAAAGGATTTGGCAAGGGGTACGTACACTCAGACCCAAGTCAGTTTAGTAAAGTTTGTTTGTTTGTCCGACCGGGAATCGAACCCGGAGCCTTTCGTCCTATAGACACTAATAATTGTGGCATCGAGGATGTCAGACAAAGAATAATGTCTTACCTTAACTTACCTTATTTTGTGAGCAAGACGTCTTTAGTAACAACTTAATATGATATTATTTATATTACATTTTATAATAAAATAATTTATTTACAGACGACGACACAGAAGCAGAACAAACATCTGGAAATTATGAAGTCAGTCGTGGTGATATTATGTACACCGCGCCGTCAACAAGTCGAAGTAGCAGACGACAATCTACAGTAAATTACAGAATTAGTGAGTCTTCGAATGAAGAACCATTTTCACCACCGGTATCTGAATATTTACCAAGTTTGAGTCCTAGTCCGATAGCAGACTTAGGCAATACTTTACCATCTTCAATATTGAATGACTTCGATTTTAGTTTGAGAGATTGCTTAGGTAATTCTACACTTTTCTCTTCTCCAATTTCCACCACTCATAATAATTTAATTTTTATAGCGTCACCTACTGTCGTTTTTATATCTAATCCTCAAAAAACAATTTCTATGGGTAACAAAGACAGTTATGAAAATTTAGCGGTATCATCAGGAAATTACATAGAAGGAGTTAATCCTTTGCCGAATGATGCCGATCTTGAACCCGTATCCACGTTCTGGTATAATGCACCACTTCCTGAAAAGAGCATAACTGCCGCAGAACCTGAAACAGAACCTACATTTACTAGCCCTACAAGAACTCTGCTGACTCTTGAAAGTACTACGGTCATGCTTCGTGAAGCAGAGCCTGCATCCATAGCATGTCGCGACGAATTTCCGTTAGTTGAACATAATACTGCCGCAGAACCTGAAAAAGAACTTACATCTACAAGTCTTGCAAAAACTCCACAGACTCTTGAAAATACCCCGGCTATACTACCTGAAGCAGAACCTACATCCATAACATGTTATAACGACGAAACTCTTCCAGTTGGACATAATACTCTCACAGAACCTGAAACAGAACCTATATCTACAAGCCCTGATAGAACTCCACCGGTCTCTTCAATTGCCACAGCTATAGTTCCTCACTCAGACCCTCCAATCATAGCCTGCCACGTTGAAACTCTACCAGCTGGATATAATTCCACCACAGAACCTGAAGCAACGAATTCTCGTCCAGTGTTAGTAACTGAAGCTAATACAAATCCTAGAAAAAGAAAGCGTAATCCCGAAAAATGGTCTCAAACACAAAAAAAAATCAAATTAAATACAGGTCAACAGCCTCAAAAACAGATGCAAGAGCCTTGCAAGTGTAAGCTTAAATGCTTTGAAAAAATACCCAGCGACAGGAGGTTGGTAATATTTAAGCAATTTTGGGCTTGTGGTAACCATGAAACTCAATGGCAATTCATTTTGAAAAACACTGAGATTATAGAACCTAAAGTTATGAAAATTCAGCGTAAGCGTGAACGAAATCGTACACTGGTTTATTATTTGCCGTCAAAAAACGATGTATGCCTTGTGACTAATTTGAAAGTGTGCAAAACTATGTTTCTTAATACGCTAGGTATTAAAGAAAGAACAGTTTACACTGCCATTGATAAATATGCTAATGGGGACCAAATAACAGACCTTCGAGGAAAACATACCAATAGACCTCATAGAACAGCCAGCGAAACAGAACAGAGTGCAATTCAACATATTCAGTCCTTTCCTTGTATCGAATCTCACTATCTTAGACAAAATTCCAGCCGTCAATATTTGTCACAAGACTTAAATATCTCAAAAATGCATCGTTTGTACAAAGATTGGATATCAGAAAATGAAAACTTTCGTAATACTAAAGTGGCAAGCGAATATCAATATAATCAAATATTTAATACACATTTTAACCTTTCTTTTTTCCGGCCGAAGAAGGATTTGTGCAATTTATGTAGCAAATACGACAATTCAACTGAAGAAGGTAAATTACAACTGAAAGAGGATTATGACAGTCATATAAAAAATAAAAACATCATACGAAATATGAAGGATAGTGAAAAAGAATCAGCAGATCCTAATGTGAAAACTGTAGCTGTTTTTGACTTGGAAAAGGTTCTTAGTTTACCGCAATCTAATGTGAATATTTTCCATTATAAAAGGAAATACCCCGCATACAATTTCACTGTGTACAATTTAATATCCCGTCAAGGGTTTTGTTATCTATGGCATGCACAAATTGCAAAAAGGGGTGCGAATGAAATCGCTAGTTGCTTATTACACTTCATTAAATCTGAAGTTAACAGGGGTATAAAGTCAATTTCACTGTATTCAGATAATTGTTCGGGCCAGAACAGAAATCGGTTCATATTCGCGATGTATATTTATGTATCACGTGTATTGAACGTAGAAGTTACACACAGGTTTTTACAAACTGGCCACACTCAGAACGAAGGCGACTCAATGCATGCCTGCATCGAGAAAAATATGAAAAATAAGACATTGTACTCGCCTGACCAACTGTACGAAGTAATCATGAATTCAAAAGTACAAAATAAGTTTGTAATTAAAGAAATGAATCAAAATGACTTTTACAACCTAAAAAGTCAAGTCACGACAAGCAAGAATTGGTCACAAGACACAAACGGGCATAAAGTATTTTTCTCAAAAATTAAAGAAATCGAAACAAGTCCCGATGCACCAAATAAATTATTATTTAAATATGATTTCGAAAGTGAATATTTGGTACTAGACACTACAAATCGTACGACGACGACGCGCACACACAAATCAAATAATGCCAATGCTGTAGATGTTAATGAACTTCCACTTGCATATGCTCAATTGTTACCTATTTCTGACGCGTTGTTCAAAGACTTAATTAGCCTGTGTAATACAAATGCTATACCTCTACATTACCAAACATTCTATAGAAATTTGTTACCAGCGACTGAATCTCCAAATTTGGAGGTATTTGATTCATCTGAAGAAGAATAACTTTACTAGTTCCCGTATTTTTGATCTCATTATTATTTTAATTTGAATTTTGTTGAATTTTTATATTCATACGTATAAACATATTGATTATTAATAATTTTAAAACAAAAGGTACTGTGAAAGTATCAAAGGTCTTATTTTGTTAACAAATTATGCATGTCATGTTACCATAGATTTGTATTGAGAAAATAATAATATTTTGTTACATTTATATCCCTTCATTACCAAACATTCTATAGCCTAGAATGTTTGGTAATGAAGGAATTCGTAGAACGAAGATAACGTAGAAGGGAACAAGAATTTTTTGATTTATTGCTTAAAGAAGGTTTTTTTTTTGTATTTTTATTTGTTGATTATTTTAAAACAAAAGGTACTGGCAATGTGTAAAGTACCTTGATTTGTTAATATTTTTGCTTGTTATCTTAGATTTTTATTGAGAGAACATAATATTTTGTTGTACGGAGCCAAGAAAGAAGTTATTTCGTTAATTGTTACAAATCTTAACAAATGATCTACTGATTAGTTAATCATTTAAAAAAAAGTCATAAGTGGTAGTAATCTTCACCGAAACTCCACATTGCTGAATTATTACTGTCAAATTTTATTGTTGATAGTACGAACTTTAATTGTAGCCAAAACTATAATTATAATTTGCCTGAAATAAAAAAATAATGAACACAAAAAATGCATTTCCTTTTTTTCCCTTAAGTCATAAATATTAACTCTAAGTAATATGTGTTAATATGCAGCTAACTTTTCTTTAACATAATAATGGAATAAGTAATTATCTTTGTTTATTTAAGTTACCTTAGCAAGCCCCTAAATTGAAAAATGGGGTAAGTATTGCTAATACATTTCAAACATAATTGTAATAAAGGAAATAATGTAGTAATCTTACTTATACTAGCATAAATGTTTGTATTTACAAGTTCATTACTGCTTTAATACAACATACTTTTTGAAATATTTTTTCTTTTCTGGCAAAGTCTGGCATACATTTTGATACTCAGAATCCTGTATTTCATTACATTTTGAAAAATAGCATAATATTTTTTTTTTACAATTCCTAATAAACTATAAACATTAGTACTAACTTAAATACAACACGCAGTGCAACTTTTTTTTCTCCTTTTTTTGATACAAGAATAATTCTTCTTCGTTTGAAAATAAAGTAAATATGCCCATAAATTCAATTTTTTCGCCATACTGAAAAATCACCATTTTCGTCTTATGCCTTTTTTCCACTGGGGGTACGATTTGTAATGTTTATTTCTGAAAACATACAACAAACAGTAACAGTAAACGCTAACAATGGTGTATAATATAATTGAACAGTTCAATTATTTATGTTTAATAATTGATAAACACAATCTATTAATGTATGCATTAAAGAAAATCAAGAAGAAATAAAACATTGTTAACTTAAGATGCATTAAATTTAATATGCAATGTTGTATAATTTTATTGAAATTTAAGAATCTGGAATTAAAGATACTACGTGCTACTGTTAAAGCATTTATTATTTTCCAGTTTTGAACAACGTTGAGTGGGTGCAACCATTAAGTTTTCTTCGTAATTGATCGCTAGCAAGGGTAATGAGCTTGCTACAGAATTGGGTAAAGATTTCTGAGAAAGTATGAATATCGTTGCAGCCATTTTTGTTGTATTGTCATGGAAGGAACAAGGTAGAACGAAATTTCTTCTCACTCATATCACTTCTCCACCCATTACTTTTCCCATCCTAAAGGGTGGCGTCGCACTTGTGACTTCTTTGGTGTTGCTGATGTCCACGGGAGGCGGTAATCGCGTACTATCAGATGATCCGTTAGCTCTTATGCAGCCGTAAAAAAACACAGAATAGCTAATCGTACCAAAAAGTGCATACTTTTAACAAATCAAATAAATTATACACCGAATATATATATACACCACTATTTTTTAATTAGTACAAAAATTTTAACAGGCCACTAAGTATCTTTAACTGATCATATTAATGTAGTTAAAAAATAAAAACACTAAGTCCCAAAACTGTCTCAAAACTGTCCACAATAATACGTAATAATTGGTAAATGCATCACTAATACTATGACCGACCCGCGTACTATCATAGTAAACGGACCCATTGATAAATCAAACAGCATCTTCCTGAGCCAGTCAAGACCAACAATAGCTTTAGCTTTCTACCAGGTAATGAATCAACCTCTACTGATTCGAGCACAAGATTCCGTGATGCTGTCTCTAGAAAAACGAGTCGATTGCCTCCAATTGTTTTAGAAATAAAACCTACCTGGACGCACGAGTACATCAGAACCACAATAATGGCTTACTCAAAAAACTTTCATCTTCAGTACAGACGAAATAATAGAGTTGCAGTTGTCTGTCACACTTCTGAAAGTCATCAAGCAATCAAAGAAGGATTACGTTTGATTGATGCTGCCTTCCACACGTACTCGCGAAAGGACGAGAAGATGTACAAAGCAGTAATATTTGGCTTGCCTGACTATGTCGAGGATATGCTCCAAACCGAAATCAACTCGCTTGGATTTGAAAACGTGGCCATCCGTAAGATGAAATTACTGCCTGAAAGATCAGCTAGCTGTCCTCCTTTTTTAGTCCAATTACCACCTGGTGCTGATTTTGCAAAATTTCGCCAGATCAGACTCCTATATAACTGTGAAGTCCAAATCCGCAAATATCAAAGCAACAATCGTTACGGAACGCAGTGTTACAGGTGCCAAGGGTTTGGCCATTCGTCTAGCAACTGCAACTTAACTCCCCGTTGCGTAAAGTGCACTGACTCACATAAAACAGAAGACTGTCCTTAAAAGTCTCGAGATCAACCAGCGAAATGCTGCAATTGTGGCGGAAATCATCCTGCAAACTTTCGTCAATGCAAAGAACGCGAAAATTATATAAAGATGCTGCGAGTGCGACAAGACCAACTTAAAGCCTCAAAATCTATGAAGCCTCTAGTGAAGAAAAATGTAGTAGACGAGCGATCATGGAGCCAAGTTGCAGCTATCAATACCCAGAAAAACAAGACCTCAGAAAACACTCAAGACCAGGCGACAACTGATATGATAGCTATCTTAATGACGATTAAAAATATCAAAAGTCAATTTCTAGGATGTGCTTTTATGATGGATAAAGTCATTTTAATCTTGACCCATCTTGGCCAATATGTGTAGTTTACAAAATTTACGCATACTTTACTGGAATGCCGACGGCATTCGTTCAAAAATAACGGAACTGTTGGATTTGGTAAGCGAGCTTTCAATTGATATCATAACCTTGTCAGAAACCAGGATAGCCCCGTTTAAATTTACTCACACCAGGCTTCAAGTGCTACAGGCGAGACAAAAAACCTGATGGGCATGTTCAAGGCGTTGCTATTTTAGTGAGATCTGACATAATTCACACTCCATTAAAACCGTTTATGACAAAAAACTTGGAATGCATAGGATTATTGTTATCCATGTCAAATCAAAACATTGCCATCGTCTCAGCCTATCACCTAACCTTGCTTTACTTCCGAAAGACTTAGACATAATCATTAATGCTCACCCCAAAATTCTAATCATGGGTGATTTGAACACCAAACATCCTTATTGGTACTGTCCTCAAGCCAATCCCCATGGTGAAATACTATTCGACCACATGCTAAACAGGGAATATGATATTTATGCTCCTTCTAGTCCCACATTAGTCCATTACCACAGCACCCATGCACCTTCAATTCCAGACATTATACTAGCCAACTCTGTTCACCACCTCTCGGAGCCCCAGGTAATTAACGGCTTATCTTCTAACCACTTGCCTGTCTTTTTTACAGTCACCGGCAAAGTCATGACTCAAAAGCGTGTCATCTTCAATTACAATAAAACCGATTGGAAAGCTTTTAGGTGTCAGTTGAATAACTCAATAACGTTAAATCAATCCACATTCAATTCCCCTGAAGCGATTGACCAAGCTATGGTGGAACTAATTCAAGCTTTTACTAATGCTCGAGATAAAGCTGTACCTATATTACTTAATAATGGCAGTTTTAAGCTTCCTCGACGAATCAAAACGCTAATCAGACTAAAAGACCAATATCGTAAACTAGCCTTAAAGGAACACAACCCCTATATTCGACGCCAGTTATTTTCACAAATATACATGATGATGAAATGTATAAAATCCAAAATCCAAGCCCGAAACGATGAGATCTGGAATAACAAACTTGCCAAAATAACCAACCCTTCTTCAGACTTATGGAGAATAGTTAAGTCCATCAACTACCAACCGCAATCTATTCCTCCCTTGATAATGTCAAACAATATGAGCACCTCATCAGATCTCGAACAATGCGAGACTCTTGCAAACACTTTTCTTGCGAATATGAACCTTACCAAACACTGGGTCAGTGACGTTAACACCGAAACGCAAGTTAAGGAATCTATCAGGATGCTAGATTCTTACCGCTTGGATGACCATCCATCACTAGTTAGGCCTAACGAAATTCGTAAGCTCGTTAAAAAATTAAAATCACAAAAAGCGCCTGGTCTGGATGGTTTAGGTAATGGCCTACTCAAAAACTTACCTCAAAAGGCAATAGTGTATGTGACTAAGGTTTTCAACGCTTGCTTGCGCTTTGCCTACTTCCCCAAAACTTTAAAACACGCTAAAATTATAGCTATAAAAAAGCCTGGAAAAGATCCGAGTATTCCATCTAGCTATCGACCTATCAGTTTACTACCTACCATTGGCAAACTCTTAGAATCAATTATCCTGTCTCGCCTTTCCAAGTTAACTGCACATAAGTTGGTCCCTGAGCAGTTTGGATTTCGTAGCTCCCACTCCACCACACAACAATTAGCTAGACTGGCCGAACACATAGCCCACGGTCTCAACTGTGGCCTTTCCACAGGCATGATTTTATTAGATATACAAAAAGCGTTCGATTCTGTTTGGCACGACGGTTTATTACATAAATTGATAAGATATGAAGTACCTCTTTGTCTTGTAAAATTGATCCAAACTTATCTTCATGACCGCACCTTTTCTGTTTATACAGGCAATGAGTTTTCAACCCCTATTACCATCCCGGCGGGTGTTCCCCAAGGTTCTCTTGTTGGCCTATCTCTTCATTCTTTACCTTAACGATATACCTAAACAGCCTCGTACTGAACTGGCAATCTATGCTGACGATACAGCAACTTATACGACACACAATGATATTGATATTGTAACCGGTCGGTTACAATATTCCTTGGATCTTCTCAGTCAATACTTTTAGACCTGGAAACTTAAACTCAATTCTACAAAAACAGAGGGAATTTTATTTACCAGAAAACGGTCACCGCCTAAGAGATGCGTAAAAGTTGACAATTTTCAAATAAACTGGTGTGAGTCTGTAAAATATCTAGGTATAATTCTAGACAGAACACTAAACTGGAAAAAAAACACTGAAGCCACCATACAGAAAGGCACAAAAGCCCTAAATTAATTAAAACCCATTTTAAACCGCAAATCTAATATCAGTCCCGCTACAAAATTGCTTATTTATTCTTCCCTAGTTAGACCCTGCCTTACATACGCAGCACCAGTTTGGTCTAGTTTAGCAGACACCAAATATAATAAATTACAAACACTCCAAAATAGAGCTTTAAAATTATCTTTTAATACACCATTCCGTACTAACCTTAAAAAATTACACCATCGTATAAAATACTCACTACTAAAAGACTTCATATTAAAAATTTCACGTAAAGGACTTGGACAAAATGTGCCCCAGGTTGACCAGAAACAAGCGGTTGTAGATAAGATATATAAAACATACAAGGAATTTTAAAGTACTTTTTACAGTCCATTGCAGTCGCTGAAAAGAAAATAATTTAAAAGAATTTGAAGTGATTTCCTTTTATTTGACTTTGTTTGAATCTACCGATAATGTTGCCACGTAACAATGATAAAAGATCAGTGTAGGGAAAAAATATAGCATCAGAACTGTAAGAGTTAAAATACGCGTAATCTTAAGAATGATTAAATCGTTATAATTATATCATCATCATCATCACCAGCCTTCAACAGTCCACTGCTGGACTAGGCCTCTCCTTTGAAATGAGGAATTGGCCTACTATACCACGCTGGCCAAACGGGTTGGTATAGGGTTTGTATCAAGTTTTCCTTCTCTTACAGTGCTGTTCTCTGCATTTATATATGTATTTTTAATCCGTCACCACACGGACGAAAATATGACGATAATAATATTATTTTCTATGAAAACAAACTTCTTAATAATAAATTAAAAATTCGTTCAAAATATAGTTCAAAATCCACTTACTAACAAGGTTATTTTAATCCAGCTCTGGTATCACCAAGCTAATGTCAAAATAGTTGACATGTTGACTTATCGTCTTATCCATAGAGTAAAGTAATACTAGGTACGGAGGTCTCATCTTTCTACGTACGCGCCTTTTTGGTTATAGTTTACTTCTAGACAAGAGTATTATACTTATATTTTATATGATGAGAGTCCCTCAAGCGAAGAACAAAAATAAATAATAGAAACTTAGGACAATAAAATGCATGAAAACTAAAATAGATTCTATAACTAATTACATTATATCAATACATAGTGAAATATTGTCAAAAAATATGTCATTATTCATTTATTTCCAACTTTAATAACTTATGACCACTGCTGCTTAGCTAAATGCGCCTTTCTTATTGCATAACTAGAAGACTTGTTCTTTAAAATGATATATGTTTGATCTCTGTACTTGCTGGGGCACAGGCCCATATGATTTTTGTTCATCTCCTTTTACTTACATAAAAATCCTTTACACAGTAATAAATTAATATCTACAATAGGCAAAACCAGACTTAATACATTGTCGTATGCCCGTACGTATAATCGATATAGATTACCCCATCACTATTTCCTCCGAGACTCATGACGTAGCTCGCTTACCAGCCGACGCCGCTAGACCGGTCGAATGATTTTTATGCCGCAATTCTACCCGCAATTATTTTTTTTATCCACTCATATTAAAATTATGAGAGCCTTATTATTTAACTATCACTAACATAATTAGGTATGTGGGTTAACACTAAAACTTACACATAATAATTATTAATTCTATGTATTTTAAGCTAATACCTGATGTAACAAAATGATATCTCCTTCCTGCATAGTGTTTATAAAGGCGCTAAAGTCTGTGTAACTAATATAATTAATGCATACATACATACATATCGTCACGCCTTTTATTCCCGAAGGGGTAGGCAGAGGTGTATTTCTACACCCACTTTTCGCCAGATATACTTTAGTCCCACGTAACAAGGGGCGAGCCTATTGCCGTACCGGGCACACTTCCAGACTCCGTGCTGCTACTGAGAATTTCGTGACAGAAAAACCCAATAACACTGCCAGGCCCAGGAATCGAACCCGGGACCTCCCGATCCCACGCTCACATTTATGCCGCGAGACCAACGAGGCAGTCGTATAGGGTTTGATGTCGAGTTTTCCGTCTCTACGCAAAGATGCTATTTGCATCGTGTTATCCCTTAGTCGCCTCTTACGACACCCACGGGAAGATATGGGGTGGTGACACTTGTATTCTATGCCGTCAACCACACGGCTTATAATTAATGATTGTATACAAATAGTAATAATATAATATTAATAATATAATATAATATAATAATATAATATATAATATAATATTCTACCACATTCACACAACACCATCTAGTCCCAAACAAAGCAGAGCTTGTACTATGGGTACTAGATAATGGATAAACATACATATATACATTTTTTTTTTTGTAAATACATACATATTATACATAGAAACACCCAGACCAAGACAAACATCCATGTTCATGCACACAAATGTTTGACTTGAGCGGGAATCGAACCCGCGACCTTGGGCGTAGTAGTCGCTTACACTCCCGCTACACCAACCGGTCGTATAGAATAGAATAAGCTCATTTGTAAACAATGTAATTATTTATGTACTAATAAAGAACTTGATCAATCAATCAAATCAATCCATTGATAAATCTCCCCTCCCCTCCCCTCTGCGCCTGCGCCGCGCCCCGACGATGCGACAACAGTGTTAAATTGCTAGCGAAAGTGAACGTATACGTACGTACGAAAAAATATTTTTTCGTTGCAAAAGTTAAGGCTGGCCGCATACATACGTTTTCCGCATTCGATTTTCGAATTCGTTTTCCGTATTCGGACATCTGAATGCATGGAATCAGTACAAAATACATTTACTGACGCACACATTCCCTTTTTTTTCGAACGGAATAAATTCCGCACATACGTTTCGTGTGCAAGCCGGCGCGTTCGGAGAAACCTACTCGAAAAACCCTAATGACGTCATACGGAACGCAGCGCTTGCATACATTTTGTTCGTGCCGGCGCACACGTTCGGAAATTTTTATTCAGTTTCGCGCCCGCACTACGCGCATCGGACGTATTCTCTGTATTGGTTACGCATAAATTCGCAACACGAATGTGTGAGGCAGAAACATTAATATTGGCGGTGTGCTCGTAACTTAGCTCTCTTCAAATAATACGGACTTTCATAGATTCTTCGAGTATTTAGTGGATGTATCCAATACCGACGACGCTTCTTTTTCTTATTTACTAGTAACAGAAATACAATTGCTAATAAATCGTCGTCCTCCATGGTCGTGCGTTCGCCACGATCTGTACTGTACTGACGTGGATACATTCCGAATGAAGAAAAACGAACGTTTGCGCTAGTCTCACGGAATTCCAATTCGAAATTACGCATTCTGAAAACGAATACGGAAAACGTATGTATGCGGCCAGCCTTAATGTTTGTCTACGTGTGCCCGACGCGGTGGCCTATCATATCAGTTTATATCACGGGAGTATGTAGCTATGCTACGTTCGTACTTTTTTAGTGGAAAAATCGCGAGTGCAGCTGTGTACCCATACTAAGTGAGCCGGTTAGTGTCGAACAATTAAAAGCATATTGGATGCTTTTGACGAAGTGAAAAGACTGTAATCTGTGTATTGACAATGGTTGTGGACATTTCGAAGGACAATGGAAATACTTGTAAGTTTAGTAAATAATACCAACTTAAGTAAATAATAATTTGAGGCGGTCGGCTCAAAATTGGTCTGTGTGGAGAACCTTGAGGGAGGCCTATGATGGCCTAAAATAATATTTGTAAATAGCAGATGATTCTAACTTCATGAATACGCCAAAATTACTCTGTTCTTTTATTACAGAATACCTTTTCTTATTTTGATTTGTGTTTGTTTTCTAAATATATACCTCCGTATTTAATTACTTTGTAAAACGGTAAATTTTGCCGGTCCTAAGCCTGGATGAAGTATGAAGGAGAGGGTAAAAAAAAAAAAAAGTAACTACCTACACTTATTATTTTGCTTCATTTTATTGTCTAAGCCTACCTACATTATAAGTGCGACGGAAAGAATGCGTAAGAGTAGGACGGAAAGTAAGTACTATCAATTAAGTAGTGAATGGATTGTAAAATATGTCTATGATTTAGGTGAGATTTTCTACAAAAAACAAATGATTATAACTTTGCTATTTATAGATATTATGAAATTCTTACGTCACATATATGATAATTATGTCTTGGCTAATATGTCCTTAAAGTTTTTGTGTCTTAATCGATTTCTTAACATGTTGTTCACTCCGCAAATTGAATACGGAACCTTTCCGTCATTCGGACTGAACAACAGCTACTATAGCGGAGAGAAACTTAAAGTAATCTAATTTGTGTTTCACGATCCAATAATGCTATTGTGTAGTAATCTAAGGCATTTCTTTACAAGAAATACAAAACTTTCAATATCCATTACTTGTTTAGTACTAAGATAAAGCTATATCTTGTTATAGAATACGCAATGTACGCTGTACTGGCTGTTAGTATAGTCAATCATCATCATCATATCAGCCAATCGACGTCCACTGCTGGACATAGGCCTCCCCCAAGGTTCTCCACACAGACCGGTCTTGAGCCGCCCGCATCCAACCGCCTCCCGCGATCTTGACAAGATCGTCGGTCCACCTTGCGGGGGGCCTACCTCTGCTGCGTCGTCCGGTACGTGGCCGCCACTCCAGAACCTTTCTGCCCCAACGGCCATCGGTTCTTCGAGCTATGTGCCCTGCCTACTGCCACTTCAGCTTGGCTATACGGAGAGCTATGTCGGCGACTTTGGTTCTACTGCGGATCTCCTCATTTTTGATTCACCTCGTCATCGCCTTCTGAGTGACCTTGAGCCTTCTGATAAGGCCCATAGTGAGCGACCACGTCTCTGATCCGTAAGTCATCACTGGCAGCACACACTGGTCAAAGACTTTCGTCTTGAGACACTGCGGGATATCGGACGAGAAGATATGTCGTAGCTTCCCGAACGCTGCCCAGCTGAGTTGGATTCGACGATTGACCTCCTTCTCGAAGTTGGACCTACCTAATTGGACTACTTGTCCTAGGTAGATATACTTGTCGACAACTTCGAGCGTAGAGTTCCCAACCTGAATAGGAGCAGGTACAACATGGACGTTCGACATGATTTTCGTCTTGTCCATGTTCATCTTAAGGCCTACTTATTGGGAGACTCTACAGAGGCCATCAAGCATTGTGCCTAGGTCTTCCATGGTCTCAGCCATGACTACGATATCGTCTGCGAATCGAAGGTGAGTGATGTACTCGCCGTTGATGTTGATGCCGAGTCCATTCCAGTCCAGAAGCTTGAAAACATCCTCCAGCGCAGTGGTAAACAGTTTCAGGGATATGACATCCCCCTGTTTCACCCCTCGCTGGAGTTGAATAGGTTTCGAACTTTGGTCCTGGAGGCGGACTGACATAGTGGCGTTTTCATACAAACACTTCAGCACTTCGATATATCGGTAGTCAATCCGGCACCGTTGGAGGGACTGTAGCACCGCCCAGGTTTCGAGGATAGCAGAACCATCTTGCGCCTTTCCTCTAACAGCTCGAGAGTAGGATCCGAGATCTTGCTGGTTCTCTGGCTTTTCTGGGGCTTAAAGAATTTAGCTCCTCTTGAATGGACAGCATCCACGAACCCGTACTGTACACATCCACATCTACGCATTCACCCAGGCATTCGAAACGGTTCTTGAGTTCGAGCTGAAAGCTCTCGGGGTTTTGGATATGAACCGGTGCCGCTCGGAGCGTGGACTTTATCAACCTCGACCGTTCGAGGCTTGTACAGATATTCAATGTGCCTCATACCATTCGGTGATCACTTTAAGTGAATTGATCACGGAGACATCATTGAATATCTGCCTCTTCGTCGACATGATAAAGTTGATCTCATTTTTGGTTGCACCGTCTGGACTTACCCAGGTCCACTTGCGGCATTCTCGCTTCTTGAAGAAGGAATTCATTATATAGAGTCCTTCCTTCTCCATAAAGCTAGCTAGTAAGTGACCCCGGGAATTCCGATGCCCATAACCAAATTGCCCCACTCTCAGCTCATCACCGTCGCGTTTGCCCAGTTTCGCGTTAAAATCTCCCATGACCACGGTGTAATGGGTTTTGTAGCCATGTATAGCCCGAGATATGTCCTCGTACATAGCTTCCACCTCCTCATCGGGGTGCGACGAGGTCGGAGCAAATACCTGTATGACCTTCAGCGAATAAATTAAATCACATAGTTTATACTTCAGCCCAGAAATAAAGACAACTTCAACGATCCATAACTTATTTTTTTTTATGTGCATTTATAAAAGCGTGTTATATTACCATTCAAAATAAATAATTAAATTTAAAAAAGTAAATAATAAAGGGGGGCTCCCATACAACAAACCTAATTTGTAATCAATTTGTTACTCGATCTTAATAAACAGGTAGAAACTTAAAAAGTATTTAAGTATACATACAAAGAACGTGATTTTCTTCTGTCCGACTCGCACTTGCCCAATTTTTTTATACTTTTAATTTTTTAACGTGTCATCTCTATGGGGATTCAAATTTGTTTTCAAAGGCACTGAAAATTATGGCAATAGCTACTTATCATTAAAATCTTAATATATAAAATCCTTGCGTTACTGACTGACTGACAGACACGCTACAACCGGAACTATTGGGCGCAGGAAGCTGAAATTTGGCATGTATGTTCCTTGGGGACCGTAGGGGTGCACTAAGAAGGGATTTCATGAAATTCCCAGGGGATCGGCCAAAACGGGTAAATTTAAAACAAATGCAGGCGTAGCTGCTGGCGTCCTCTAGTCATCTTAATATATAAAATCCTTGCGTTACTGACTGACTGACAGACACGCTACAGCCGAAACTACTGGTGAATGAATGAATGAATGAATGAATGAATGAATGAATGAAATAAATTTATTTTGACTCCACACAAGTTACATACATAAAAAAATATAAAGAACAGTCATAAGAACAAAATAAAAAAGAAATTACATACTTAGCAATTACAGTAGAACAAACAGTAATAAAAAAAAGATAACATACTTATACAGACAGGAGAAGAAAAAAGTTGTTTAAGTTCAGGTGAGTGTTGTCAAAAAAGGACCTAATTCGGCATGTGCCAGGCGCATAGGTACCTGGCTCCGATTTTCAATTAGGCCCCAAGTGACTCACGAAAGAGATATCAGAAAATATATAGGTATAAATAGATAGGTAAATACATAATATAAAATAAATAATGCACTAATAGTAATAAATTTACGTAAATATGTACTTTATTAAAACATAATACACTTAAATATTTATAAAGTTTTATAATAAGAGTATACCCATCATCAGTATTTAAGTAACAAAAACAGTACGGCCATAGCTACTCATAACTGAGTTATGTCTCTTATGTGTGAATTAATGCTTCGGCGCCAGAGTGGCGCGTGAAGGCGTGTGCCGCGTGTGGTACGGGGGGACACTTGTTTGGCCAGGACGCCAGTCCAGTGGCTGCACTACAGCCGGCGTATCTGCGCGCATATAAAATTTATCACGAGCACGCTTTCAATGATTTGATACTCAGCAAGTAAATACATACATATATAAAATAACGCAGAATACAACATTGCTTTGTGAACAAGATAATATGAGACGAAGTACTCAAGACAACTATGGTAAGTGCAGCTTAGTTCGTTATCCGGCAAAGTGTATAGCAGTACATTCATACAAATTTGTGGGCATTTTATTTTAGATGTTGTATAATATACCTGCGTATGTATGTGCAGTTTCAGATTCACGCAGGATGCCATAAGTACCTAATTGGCTATTAGTTGTCAGGTGTAAAGTTGGTGGCTGTCGATCAATGTAGTAGAATACCTCGGGAGGTGATGCACCTAGGTCACACAAGCGCGAGTACCAGACCCCAAAGGTGAGGTAAACTTTATATATTATCTATTTCGTAAAGACGAGAGTAGGGACTTCGGGCAGTAATAGGTTATGATGTATGTTTGATTCATTTGTTACAGGTTTCTCACACTGTGTGTGTATCCACATCACAGACCAATACACTACGTGATCGACATACTTGTTTGCGTAAACTTCAAGGTCGCATGCAGCTCAAGAGCTTTTTTACAAAAACAAATAATTGATAATGTAATGTAATTACGCGAATGTAATTACGACACGCTGCATAATCATAATAATGTCATAATTCATTAACAAAATAGGTATAATGAGTCAGTAATAACTAGATAAGTCAAATGAATAAAATGTCAAAAAGAAAATAAAAATAAAACAATGATGATGAATGAATTATAATGTAATAATATGTCTAGTATAAATTAATGAATTATAATGTCACTACGAATAGGCACATAAAAATGTCATGTTGGAAATATTATTAATTATTATTATATGTATAAATAAACCGTATTACGAATTGATTATTATCTAAATAATAGGAATTAATTGAAATGTCACGAACTATTATATTGAATATAGCAGTCATATATCATTATTTGGTTGTATTACATTAGTATTAATTTAAATTAAATAATACGAAATATTAGTTTATGTAAGTAGGTACACGTTACAACTTTAAATCAGAGAGGCATTTAGATTAGTATCACCCATTTTTTGTTGCTCCTCCATAAGGATTTTTTTTAAGTTTCGTCTGAAAGTGTGTAGTGACGTAAGATTCCGCAGTGGCGGAGGGATATTGTTCCAACACTTTGAAGCAGCATAGCGAAAGCTACCTCTAAAAGCCTCTTTGCGATGCAATGTGATAGACAATTGCTTTGAGCACGTTCTGTTTAACCGCTCGCTGCTATTTGTGACCCATGTCAGTTTTTCATAAAGATATTGTGGTTGCTGCAATTTTATGACACCAAATAGTAAACAAGCCAAATGTAATTTTCTTCGGGATTTCATTTTCAAAATAATTTTTTTATTAAAGAATGGCGTCACATGACCTCTAAAAAGTACTGAAAAACAAAATCGAGCGCATGCATTCTGCACCCTTTGTATTTGCCTGTCTGTACGTGCTAAGAGTCGAGGGCCATACACGGCATCAGCATAATTTAATTTACTTAATATCAGTGACTCAACCAGCTGAATACGTAATTCTTCAGTTAGGTAAGGACGCATCTTATACAACACTCTCAACCGGTAAAAACAGTTCTGTACAGCATTACCAACATGTTTCTCAAATCGTAGTTCTGAGTCCATTATCAGTCCCAGGTTCCTGGCCTCATATACTCGCTCTAATGGACTCCCTCTAAGATGAACTCTAGATGCCGAATGCAATAATCGCAAATTGTTTTTGGTACCAAAAATGATGTATTTCGTCTTAGACGGATTTAACAATAGGCAGTTATTCTCAGACCACGCGACTAATCGTTCAAGATCGTCATTCATGTCTTGTATAGCTTTTTCATAATCAGTAACCTTAAATGACAAGTAAATTTGAACATCGTCCGCGTAAATATGGTACTTACATTTATTTATGGATTTCTTGATATTCGCACAGTACAGGTTAAAAAGAATAGGTCCTAAAATCGAGCCTTGCGGCACACCTCTCGTCAAAGAGGCGAGTGTCGAGGTCAGAGTGGTCCCATTACTAGTATTCAACTCTAAATATTGCTGTCGATTGGTTAGGTAGCTATGGAACCACATTACTGCCTTGTTGTCAAATCCATAGTAGTGCATTTTTGATAATAATAAATTTAAATTTATGGCATCAAATGCACGGGAATAGTCCAATAGAACTAGAATTGTACACATGCCCTTATCCTGGGCAGACAAAATGTTATCAGTAACATCTAAGAGTGCCGTAGTGGTTCCCCGAAACCGTCTAAATCCGGACTGAAGTCTAGGTAAAATCTCGTGTTTTTCCAAATAATCTGTAAGCTGGCGACTCACAACCTTCTCCAAGACTTTAGACAGACAGGGCAAGATACTTATTGGCCGTAAATCCCGAATAACAGTAGGGTTCGGCGTTTTTGGTAGCGGTCTTACACTAGCTATCTTCCATACATCGGGTACCGTAGACGTTAGCATAGAGCGATTTATTATGTCCGTTATGGTTTGTAGTGTATGTGTCAAAGTCATTTTAATTATAATTAAATTAATTTTATCATATCCCTCGGCGTTTGACTTGAGACCCTGTATAATGTTATAAACTATATCTTTGTCCACAGTTACTAAACTAAATGTGGCGTCACAGAACGTATGGTATTCAAGAAATGTAAGATGAGAAATACTAGTTTTTGAGTTACCAGGCACAGTCAAAAAGAAAGAATTTATGGTGTCGGGGTCGTTAAAATGTGAAGGAATATCAGATACCTGTGTTGGCGGTAAGACTGTCGTTTTTAAGTTTTTCCACAGAACTTTAGGATTTTTTATCTGATTATTAATATTATGTTTATAATATGCCACTTTTTCTCGGTACAACGCGGTAGACACTGTGGACTTTAGTTGTTTATAATATATTTTACTAGTTTCCGTCTTTAGTCGCCGAAACCTAACCAACGCATCGTCCCTGTGTCTCATCATGATTCTGATCGTCTCAGTTATCCATGGGTAGGAACGACCCCTAACTATGCAAACTTTAACAGGAGCATATATATCGAACAACAAGGTCATCCATTGGTTCAATGCGGTCACCATGTCGTTCACGTTGGCTAGGTCTGATATAAGATTGGGATCTTATATCAGAAAATATGCTGGGGCATATTTTCTCTACATCGCCACGCATAGTTTCAGTGCATATGTTTTTAAATGATCGCCTCATAAATATTTGTGGTGACAATTTCTGCTTCTTGATACTGAGTTCACAACTTACAAAGCAATGGCTATTAATTAATTTATATGGCTCAACATTAACACATCTCGCACTCAAGTCTACTCAAGTCTGTATAAATCAAATCTATTAAGCTCTCACTGTCCTCGGTAAAATGGGTAGGAGACGATACTAGTTGAGTAAGAACTACGCAACCAAAGAAATCGTTAAGTTTTTTTGTTTTAGCATCATTATTAATTTGGATATTAACATTGAGGTCTCCCAGTAAAACAAAATGATCACAATGTCCCATAGCACTTAACGTCAGGCTAATTGAGTCCAGAAATACATCCAAATTCAGCCATGGAGGACGGTAAGCTGTGCCAATGGCAATCTTTTTTCCGTGCAGCGTGAGGGTGAGCCACATCTGCTCCACGGAATCGAACCTAGGATCGTTAGTACCCGTCCACAATCGTGCATTTATGCCGCTTTTTATATAGAATCCTACGCCACCGCCGCGACCGCCGCGAACATTCGCTGGCCTCGGAGTGTGACGGAAGCGATACCCTGATAGAACCGGCCCGCGCGCCTCCTCTCCCTGTCTCAGCCATGTCTCATTTATTGCCAAAATGTCGAAAGGGTTACGCTCAACCATAGCTACAAAGTCATCGTGATTTGTACCAAGAGATCCCGCGTTCAACAAACCAACTCTTAGGTATTTATTATTAACTGCCATTACAAATACGCATTTTATTGCATCGCACCATTACCAGATAAAAAACACCTGCGTATTTATAGTACACAAGGCAACAAAAAACAATAAATAAGTATCCGTCGGTAGCATCGAGAATTGTTAAGCTTAGTGCCATTATATGAATCCAAAGCAGCATTGCTTTTGTTATTTATGCATATAAATATATATAATAATACGTGTTGTTTTTGTGATAATTATGTGTGATATTAATAATAAGTTTACCTTGTAAATACATATATATGAAATTAGATGTAAATAAGTTTTAAAGGAGATTATAAATACAGTAATAGTGTTGTTTATTACTACAGGGCAAATTAAGTAATAGTAATCTGATTGATTTTTATATAAATCAACATTATTTTTGTCATTGGAGGAAGTGAGAGTAACTATACAGTCATTATAAGTTAAGTATTTTGAAAATAAAATAAACATTACAATTAATCTAAACATTTGAAATACAATCAAACCTGTCATTGCCCAAAAAATTTACTTATGTCGTTGTCGTTAGCAGAGGCGGCTCGTGAAAGATTATATTGGGTGTTCACTAAAAAAGAAGATGAAACTGCTTACAATTTATTTTGTGAATGCTTTTACAATTAACAGTAAGATGTGCTAAATCATCGATACCTACCTGAACCGTCCACGCAGTATCAACTCCAGCGCAACTAAACAAAATACCTACACGGAAACGAAAACGGCTTCTTACTTCCTTCGCATTTTCGCAACCACCATTAACCATTATCATATTGGTCTTTTTTTTAGTTTTTCACAGTTTTTTATAAAGTTCTAACTATCTATCTATATTGTCATGCCTGTCTCCCATTGGGGTAGGCAGAGACTATGGAACACCACATGCTTCGGTTCAAACATACCTCTTTCGCTTCCTCGACATTAATTAACCTCATCATGCATGCGCGTCGGTAATGGGTAGGTACTTTTAATTTGGCCCATTTTTAGTAAGTCACCTATTTGATCGGCGTACGTCTGCCTAGGGCGTCCCTAACCGACATTTCCATTCATTCTCGCACAATACACTCCTTTCGTATTTCTTCTTTCATCCATCCGTTTATAAAGTTTACGCTGTTATATTCCATATTAGTTACACAATTTAACTGTCTTTCTTAAACATATACACACAATCACATACAATTAACAATATTTTAAACACCAATTCTTTTCTAATTACCAACGCACTTGCAGAGAAATGTTTTGCTTTTGTTTACATTCAAATGATACCGGCAAAACACTATTAAAAAAAACGGCGCATACGTTTTAATTTTTCTTCGTGACAAATGGTCATATCATTTAGTCGGGTAATATATTCGCGCATGCACACCTCGTCAAGCTAGCCAGGAGCGGCGCTCCGTATTTGCCTTATTTCTCATACAAATCTTTTGTCTCACGCGCCCAGCGCATAGAACGCTCTCTCTTTCGCACTCATTACATTTCAGTATTAAGCGTTGTACTAAGCTTTCGTTAACGAAGAGCGCTGTTATGAGCGCTCCACTCAACAAAAATACCTATTTATGTTTCAAGAGTGTTGACAAAATTATGATAAACAGTTTTGTAGCCAAATACTTATTTGTAGATATGCATTATAGAAAAGAGACTAGGTGTGTATTAAAATATTGAGCATGTTTATAGAAAAAGTTTATATACATATATTTTATAATTTTGGGAGTTCACTGCTCCAGCGCTCCTTTGAACGAGCCGCCACTGGTCGTTAGTTACACGAAACGTAGGTGCCCCATCTTCCCTCTTAATGAATACTTTTCCATCTCTCGACCAGACATATCTCCACTGTTTACGGCGACCAGCCTCACGAGCTTTGCGAAACAGCTGATGATTAGCGCGCGTCAGCCGTTCGTTAATATAAAGGCGACGTTGCGAGCCCGCTACACCCAAGTCTGTTGTGGTGAGAATCCGGCGCACGCGAATCGCTCGTAACAATGAGTCGCGAGTTGAGCGGCGCGCCAGCCGTACAGCGATCACTCGCGGCCGGTGCGCAGTGGGGTCAGCAGAGGCGCCAGTCTCCTCGATAATATTGCGACGCGCGGGCCCAATTCGCTCGACGTGTACGATGTCAGTGTCCTGTATGTCAACTCCTAGCTTGGTTGCCATCAGTTTAACCATATGAGTGACAGTCTCACCCTTTTGCTCGGGTAGTCCGGCCACAAGGACATCGTTGAGCAACAGTTGCTGGTCCCGGTCGTTTAGCTCTCGTCGCAACTCGGTTATGGTTTCCTCAAGGGGCACGATGTTAGAGGAGGAGGATCTTTTCTCTAGCTCCTGTTCCAGAGCTGTGACCCTTGACTCCACACTAGCCACCTGTTCCAAGCAATTGTTGATCGCACTCTTAAAACCCGCTACCTCATCTCGATACTGGCGAACTTCGCTTCTCATGGCGGACATTTCTTCTCTGAGCGCCCTTAACTCATGTACTAAGTCGCCGCCGTGCTGGTTATTGGGTATTTTAATGGGCGTAGCGAAGTTGTCCTCCCTAGGCATTGAGGAGATGGTGGGTGAGCCACAGCCGGTACATGTCCAGTTACCGGCAGTGGAATCTGATGCTGGGACACATGCACGATGAAATATTGACGGACATCTAGTACATCGCATACAATCATTTTGGGCCTTAGCAGTAACGATCTTGCCGCAAGCTCCGCACTTAACCATGTTTGTAAACAGCGTTGTAGTCTTGTCAAGTAATGTGTTGTTATTATTATGTCGACGCGCGACGTAAGAGCACACAGAATTGTGGCTTAGTAGTTCTTGCTAATTCTCACAGATGTCGCTGTTCACAATAAACTTATAAGGCTGTATTGTAGGCTGTAGTGTTATCGATTATTGTTCACAACTTGATGATTAGAACCACTGAGCACTGCACCACGCAACAGTCACAATGTGTATTAGTAATATAGTTTATTGTGTATAATTGAGTATTTTTATTTATAATTAGGGTAGATTCACTGCCATTCGATAGTCAAGTATTTTAGTTTTAAGTTTATTTAATTTATAGTTTATATTTTCACTGAATAACACTAGATGTCGTTTATTGTTTACTATACTATATGTTCACGAATAAATTAATGCGAAACTCACTGTGTTTATAATTTTTAATACTGACAATCACCGTAACCAAAACTTTGATATCGACGTCCGTGACGTCACTGGTCGTAAGAAGATGAAATTTAGCATGTATGTTCCTTGGGCACCGTAGGGGTGCACTAAGACGGGATTTCCCGAAATTCCCACGGGATCGGGCAATACGAGAAATTCGAAAATATGTGCGTGCGAAGCCGCTGGCGTCGACTAGTCTGTATATTAAATCCTTGCGTTACTGACTGACTGACAGACACGCTACAACCGTAATTACTGGGCGCAAGTAGGTAAAATCTAGCATGTATGTTCCTTGAGGAGTGTAGGGACCGCTAAGAGAGCATTTTTGAAATTCCACCCCTAAGAGTGTAAAAAAGGTTGTCAGAGTTTGTATGAAACTTTTTACTCTTTCAATGGATTAACTTGAAACTTTTTATATTGGTTCCTGAAATGTAAGTTTCTTGAGGAGTGAAGGGAAGTTTGTAAAAACCATTTTATCTAAGGGAAATTTATGCAAGCGTAGCAGCGGGCAAAAGCATATATATAAAACACTTTTTTTAGCTGTCATATTATCATCACAAAGCCATTACTTGTAAATCTGATGATCTGCATGACATTTAGACAGTTCTAAGACTTATCAACTTAGTAAGGATTTCTTTATTTCCCCATATAATACGGTAAAATACAGACTGAAATTTGGTTTTGAAGTACCATGATCCCTAAACTAGCGTTATAAAAATTCGTTCAACAGCTAGCAAAATATAAAGGATATCCGGATGACAGATAGACTGAGCACAAACCGAACATTATTGCCGCCTAGATAGGCAGCAATAATGTATCTAAAACCTCTCGACAAGTAGCGAAACGTATCCAACACAGAAATAATAAAATCACAGTGAGTGAGTGTTGTATCCGAGTATCAGTGAACCGGAAAAGGCAAAAAGAGAAAAAACACACTTGCAATTTTCGCGTATGAAATATTGTTGGGTGAAGCTTGCTAGCTACCTACCCTACGATAACATAGCATATACAACGCAACTGACTTATAGTCCCGACTCGTACACCCGATCAGTTATACCAATTAGATAGGATGTTCGTGAGAATCATGTAACAATCAGATTAAATAAAAAAGCGTCGACAAGCGTGGCGTTATTTCTTCGGAATCGAACCCACAACACTCAGCGCAGTGTCAAGCGGCGAGGCGGCCGCTTAAACTACTACGCCAACCGTGCAGTCAAAGCTACTGTCAAAATAATTCACACTTCATTCATTTAACCATAAGAAATTGGAATCCCTTTTTATTTACAGTGAGCTGTCTGTCTTATTTTACGTTATAGGTAAATTCACGAAAGATGACCACTGCGCAGAAATCATTTTTTAGGTCCCCGTGGAGGTGCGGGGTGAGGCGCGGGTGGAGTGCCAATGGCGTTGCTCCGTTCTTGACGCATTCCCTAAATGCGTCAAGAATGGAGCAACGCCATTGGTGCACGAATGTACATATGCGCGACGGCCGCCATTTGTGGTCAACTTTCGTAATTTACCTATACCTGAGACATGAGCACTTGTATTTATTTAAGGTTATAATTTTCCACCTACACTCGAAATTCATACATTGAACCTAACCTCCTTTGGCCTGATCTGAGATGGAATTATGTGTAACTACTATATCGGCCCTATACGCTGTAGACAATTTGCGAGTCGGGTTCCCAGTTAGCTTTAAGGTAAATTAATAATATGATATGTCACTTGCACGTTCGTTACTTACGTTTTATGATCTGTTTCTGGTATATATTTCAGAGCAGACAAACCGGCATTTGGTCTCGGGTCTGAAGGTACCGCTTAGGGCGGTTTCAGATTAGCGTTTTATACGCACGTATAAGCTCGTTTTTGGAAGCGCATGTGGGCGCGTATAGGCGCGCCTTTTGGCACACGCGCAACTCGCACGAGCGTCAACGCGCTTCTAAGCTCGTATAAACGCGAGCCGTCAGAATCCATGTTGACTGACACGATGTCACTACCGTTTCAAGCGAACACGCCGAAATATGCCCGTTTACGCGAGTCCAGTTTTTTGAAGCGCGTAATGTAGCGCGCGTGTAAGAGCGTATGCTGAAACGACCGTATACGCGCAGAAACATACGCTAATCTGAAACCGCCCTTAGTGATTCATCATCTTGAAGTGTTTATGGTCTTTGATAAAGAACAATGGTCACTTTGGCCTTTAGCACGTCTGATAATGAGTCCTATACCAAAAAAAAGTACATTTTTTTAATATTTTGATCAAAGCAAATACATATTTTTAGGACTTGGGAGAAAGAAATAATGTATTTACAGTTTATTTTTTAAACTATACCCCTAAACAATAATGAAATGTTATGAACGCAGCCATAACCTTATTGTAAAAATATGCGTTTCATTATACGATATGATAAATAAGAATTTATGTTACTTTGTTATAAAATAAAATATAACTTTTACAATAAAATATAAATAGGTGTTTTTCAAAATTACATATAAAATATTAAAAATATTTTTATTACGTAGTAATTAATCGTTTTTTTTTAATGAAAAATCTAAGATTTGACGTGAATGACGTGAAATGGAACAAATACGCCATTTCGGTATCTGTCACCTGTCACTGTTATACCCGGTACATCAACGTCAATCATTCCTCGCTTGCTATGAATTGAGTTTTTTAGTTTGTTTGTTAGAAGAACATGTTTTTCTACACACATATATTAGATACCAGAATAGTTTAATATATATATATATTTACGAATAAACTAAATAAAAACACAATTTAGTTCATAACCTCAAACATACTTTTTATAGAATAAAAAAGGTAATCCCAAGTTTATAAAATTCATATCTATACTAAAGTTAAATAAAGTAACATAAAAATATTGATAAATAACTCCACAGCAATAGACGTGAAAAAAGAAATTCTGGTCCACCTTTGTATGGGAACCGACCATTGTTCTTTTGGAATTATAATATATTGAGACAATACACACACGGGCGTCTGGTAATAAAGTACGCAGATTACTTAGTAACCAGCCAACTGTTAAAAAATACTTACCTTAACTTACGTATGCAAATATTAGGATTTATGTAACTACAATCATTGTATGAGGTTGTAACCGGTTATGATAGTTTTACGTGGCAAATGAATAAATTCATACCTATACCTACATATAATGGATAAACTACACAGACACAGAATAAATCATCGTATCACCCATCACACAAAGATTTATCCCAGTTGGGAATCGAACTTACCACCTGCGGGTTACGTTTCAGAATCACTAGACGAGACAGAGGTTTGTGGGTATCATGTAAGTAAAGTTAAAAAATATGCTACATCATACACGTTTCCCTTCGGCTTACTCAAATGAAATCCCAAGAATGAAAGTTACATTGTTGGGTTTCTGATATGCGCGCTCTGAAAATATTTTTGCTCCGTGCGGGATAGAAAAAAAATAATAAAGTCAAGTCAAAGTCAAAGTGGTGACGGATTAAGAATACGGAATGTCACCACCCCATATCATCCCATGGGTGGCATAAGAGCCGACAGAGGGAGCATGTTATGCAGAGAACAGCACTATAAGGGAAGGAAAACTTGATACAAACCCTATACGTTGGTTCCCCGTTTGGCCAGCGTGGTATAGTAGGCCAATTCCTCCTTTCAGATGTCTAGTCCAGCAGTGTACAAATAAAGGCTGAAGAAGATGATGATGATTTATTACGCAGTAACATAATTATATTCTCATTTTTGCAAAAGTAGATATTGATTAGGTTTTCTAGTCAAATATACGCAACATAATAATTCAAAACTTTTAATTAATAAAAACCAATTAGAACTTTTTTTAACACTCGAAAATATTCGTAACAAGTAGGTAGGTAATAAATATTTTTTTATATCTTCAATTCGCCGGTAGTAGAGCCTTGCTGATTTCAGCATGAATGGGCCGACTCGACCGGGGAAGTACTACCCTCTCACAGAAAATCGACGTAAAGTAACAGTACCTAAACTGTTGCGTTTCGTTCGGTGAGTGAGAGTGCCTGAGGCCCTATCCCCTATTCCTTGTCCCTCATCTCTCTTCTCATCCTGTCCCTTTTCCCAACCCCAAGGGGCGGCAACGCACTTGTGACTCCTGTGGTGTTACTTGTGTCCATGGGCGGCGGTAATTGCTTACCATCAGGCGATCAGTCTGCTCGTTTGCCGCCTAATAAAATATATATATACCATAAAAAACGCAACATTTTTGGAAATCGGCTCCCGAATGTCGGTCATTGATTCAACACATCCTTTCGATTGCAAGTTTAAAACATTTAAATATCGAAACTAACCAAACGATGCAAGACATGTTCGCACCAACTAGCATTATTACACGCGTAAAAAGTAAGACCAACCATATGCCATAGGCCTAAGAAAAGAGATGTTTTCAAAAAAGATTTGAATTAGCTTTTTGCAACAAGACAATTCATGAACTCGTATATATAGCAGGAGTGACAAAATCGATTGAAAATAAATGAAACTCTCGTTGCACAAGCGCGTGTTCACAACTTTTTGCTAAATAAAAAGCACTTTGAACTCCTACAATCATGTACAACAAACAAATGCTTGCTGTAAATTAACACAATACATGCAAAATCGGCGATTGTTTAAAACGTTACCAAGAGCCTCTATTGTAAATAACTTCGCCGATGGCGTAGTCACCGTGTAAGATTACGCTTACCCACGCGTTTAATGGGTTCGATACCCAAGACAACACCTTTTTTTATCCAAAAATGTTTGATTCGAGTCTGTGTGTTCTTTTTGTCCGTTGCTTGAATGAAAAAAACTTCTGTGATGCAGGATTTAGTGCTAGGCTGTTGTGTTCTGTAAAAAAGAAAGAAAAGGTTTTGGTATAACTGATAAGAACGCAAAACGAATTCGCCATTCACACTGCCCAAATAGTTTGCTTCCTTATTCGTTCTAAAAATATCTAATGTTACTCCAATTCCAATACATATAATACACAATTCCAATACTTATCAACATGTAATATTGGTGTAATTTCGATACAGAACCCTATTGGTTGAGATAGTAATTCGTGGCCGCTGCGAGCCAAAATAAAACACATTTAACGACACTATAAAAATACCAACATTAATAGTAGATGCGTGAGCTACACTTAAATGATAAAAATACGCGGTCTAACAAGTCATTCTGATATAGAGCGCAGTAAAGGAACTCGAATAAACGAGCAGTATCCTGCAGTTATTTTTCGAATAAATTTTCAGCTACCTATTGTCGACCTTGCTCAAATGACAGCTAAACCTGTTGCCGTTTCTTGACCATGCTCATTCAAAACAACATCTAACTGACTTCAATAACTGCCGGCAAATGCCGTAGTTCATACCATCAATTTTACCGCGGCAAACCAGCAACGACGATTTACGTGAGTACTAAACCGTCCGCAAAATCCTCTCCCGTCTGTCCCAGCTCTAAGTGCTGAACAAGTGGGACATTAATGCCTTACTAGATGAGCGACATAACGCCTTTATTCAAATTCAAATTCAAATTCAAATTCGTTTATTACTCGGAAAACACGTTCCATCAATTCTAATTTTTGTTAGTAACATAGGCTTATAAATAAAGTTAGTAAAAAATAAAATAAAATAATGAACAAAAATAGAAAAGGTAGGGCAAGAGACGCACTCATTTCCTGTTACGAAGGCAGTGCAGCCCCATCCATGCCTGCAACATAGGTGAGTCCCACCGTTCAGACAAGGTCCTCAGGAGAAAGTTGGAGCTGAGCCGCAACCGTCTCAACAAAGAAGCACAACGCGTGCGCATCACCGCGAAGAAATCAGATGTGCGCGCTTCTGCGAACATAACAGACGCGCTACACCACCGCGGCAGCCCCAATATTCCCCTGAAGGCGTTGTTATATTGGACGCGAAGCGCGCTGTACGCTCGGCGCGTGTACTTCCCCCATAGCCCGCACGTGTACAGTGTCTGACAATATGACTTGAATAAGGTAATTTTTACGTCTTTTGTACAACGTGCGAACCTACGTGCGAGCATATTACACCGAACGGACAACGCTCTTCGTGCCCTCTCGATGTCCATGTCATCGGATAAGTCTTCGGTGACCCAGTGACCCAGATATTTAAATTTACAAACTTGTTGTAGTGGTGTACCGCAAAGAGTGATTACGGGTGCACGATATTTTTTTGATCCCGCTTTAAATGTCATAAATTCACTCTTTTTGGCGTTATATATCAGGCCATGAGCCCCGGAATACTCCTCACAAATACTTAAGAGACCTCTTAAAGCTCTGACTGAGGGACTCAACAGCACCATGTCATCAGCGTAACTGATATTATTTATGCAAGTACCATCTATTGAGCATCCAAGACCGGTGCTGCTGAGCCTCTCAATCAGGCTGTTCATGTACAAGTTGAAGAGGCGCGGCGAGCTCAACCCCCCTTGTCTCACCCCACACTGCAATCTGTATACTTCTGAAAAAGTGCCTCCCCATCGAACAATATTCTCTTGATTACCGTACCAGAATTTGAGTAACCATATTAATTCTGAAGGGAGCCCCTCGACATTGTGAAGTTTTGCCCATAACACATTGTAGTTTACAAGATCAAATGCCCTGGACAAATCCAAATAACATGCAAACACAGGCGTGTTCCTCGCCGTGTAATAATGAACAGTCTGCTTGAGACAAAAGATAGCACTTTCAGTAGATAGTTTCGGCCTAAAGCCAAATTGTGCATCGTGTAGGTGTATATTTTTCTCAAGCTGCTTATCAAGCAGACTGTCCAAAATTTTAGCAATAATGGTGGCGAGTGAGATTGGCCTGTAATTGGACAGGTCCGAAGGGTCACCAGTTTTGTTTTTCAAAATAGGCACAACCAGTGTACGCATGAGATCCTCAGGTAAGTAACAATGTGATATTGATAAGTTAAAAAACAGCGCAAGCACTCTCGGCAAGTGGACACCGGCGTACTTCAGATGCTCGATACTAAGACCATCGTGACCAGGAGACTTACCTCGTGACATCTTATAAATAACATTAGAAATTTCCTTTGCCGAGAATCTCAACTTAACAATGTCACCCTGAGTCTCAGCATCGAACCTCTGAAGCATCGGAGAAGGAATTAGAGGTGGTTCCACTTTGAAACTCTGCTGAAAGGCATTAGCTATGTCTCGAGGATCATGCAGACCACTAACGCTCACAGGCAGGCCCGGCCTTGGGTTAAGTTTCTTAGTAGAATTCCAGAATTTACCGAATTGTTTATCTTTATGTTGCTCAGCAATAATATTCATCTTAATCTGTTGCTCATTGTTTTGACAAAATTTTAATTTCGATTTGAACATTTTTCTCGATTCACACATATCATGATAAATTTTACCTGTTTTTGGTTTACTGCACAATAACCACATTTGAAAACAAAGCCGAGCCTGCCTGTGAGCGTCACTCACATATTTGTTCCATCCAGGTACAACCCTTCGTTTAAAGTGCCTAATTGTACAACTACTAGAGGCAGCTGTCGATAAAATATTCACGATATTTAAGTACATGTTTCTTATTATGGTTTTGTGACTGTGATCGTTACACATTTTGTCTGCACACAAAAGGAATTCCTGAGGCAAGTCTATATCTCTTAATTTGGTGTTACATAAGTTCGTGTACGTCTCTATTTGGTCACTACTACGATCACCCCACAGAACACTATTACAGACACTATTATTATCTAACATATTAGTTTTTTGACAAATTAGATTAAGATCGCACTCAATCAATAAAGGATAGTGATCAGAGAAATAAGTATCATACAAAACCGTGACGGCTCGCACGGTGGGGCACGCCGCGCTGGTCACCAGGCAGTGATCCAGCCAGCGCTGGCACCCGTGCGCGTCACTTACAAAGGTAAAAGTGTCACTAGATGACATTTCCGTATCGATACACGACCACGATTGTTCGAAACAAAAATCACATAGCTCATTAAAAAATAACTCACCTGGGTGCGCGTTAAAGTCCCCAAGTATATACACAGTTTCTATATTATTGTTTTCAATGATAGAACACATTTCACTTAAGCAATCAGTGAATTCTGGTAGATTCTCAATTGAATCTGTAGGCATATACACCGAGAACACACTCACTATTTTAATCGCCGCGAGGCGTACACTACTACACTGTATCACTGAAACCGATGGAAAAACAGCTTTTCTCCAGAGCAAGGCCACGCCTCCGTAAGGCCTTCCTCTCAGTATTCCAGCTGAAGTATCCACTGCAGACTTGCCCGTAAAGGAGAACGAGTCATTTATAGTGCCTAGGAAAGGAATATCATGCGGTAACAGCCATGTCTCTTGTAAAGCAATAATATCTGCGGTATAACACAGTCTCTTAATACATTCTATTGACCTTCTGACACACTTGCAATTAAAACTAACCAACTTAGTTATCGCCATTTGTTGAAAGTTTTTGAACTCGGTTTCTTTGCCTGAATTGTATATAATGCCTATAAGCAATCCCTGTCGGCCAGAAGTATTTCTGTTTTTAGTTTGTTTATAGTTTATGCCCCAGCACGTGACCATGCGACCGATACGTCGGGTCAACCCGACCCGCGTTGGACGGTTATTAAATATCACATGTGAATCGCGACACGTGACATATCAAGACACCGCGGCTTTATGCTTTGAATCTTAATGAGGAGAGTTTTATGTATGATCATATTATTATTATTTTTTTATTGACTCATGCCTGTATCCCCGAAGGGGTAGGCAGAGGTGTAATATTACACTGACATTTCGCCACGATTTTTTAGAGTCCCGAGACCAACGAGGCAGTATATATTTTAATATATAATATTAATAATATTGGTTTTATTTTATACTAGACGTGGCCAGCGGCTTTGCCCGCGTCAATTATACGTATAAACCATCCTCTTGAATCCTTCTATCTACTAAAAAAACCGCATTAAATCCGTTGCGTAGTTTTAAAGATTTAAGCATGCATAGGGACGGACAGACAGAAGACAGACTTTGTTTTATACTATGTAGTGATGCATTTGATATTAAATGTGTGTGAGCTGAAAAATTAATAGATATTATTATGTGTGACTCTTTCCACGACACTTGCAATTTTTTCACTTCATATTACATACATACATACATAGACTCACGCCTGTCTCCCCGAATGTGTAGGCAGAGGCATATTAAACGCCCACTTTTCGCCAGAGTTTTGATCCCACGTAATAGGTGGCGAGCCTATTGCCGCATATCGGGATATTTTGTTTGCCAGATCCTCGTCCGTTGATCGGCAGATGCACCACTTGCAGGTGAGGTTGGCTTGGGACCCTAAGTTCTTGGTGGGAACCCTATGATCTTCATATTATGTTATGGTATTACTATCTAGATAATCATTTATTATCAGTTTCATAAGGGTGACAAATTTACAACTTACGATTTCGTTATCGAAGTAGCTCAAAGTAAGTTCAATAAAAACATTATTAAAAAACCAACACTTTGTTGTAAACAAGTTAAAAATATGATACTATGATCAAAAGTAAGCTTATTTGCTGCGACAAGAGATTACAGTCTTGCTCAAAAAGGTCAGGGTTTTAATATTTTAAATATTAAGTTGAGCTAGATAACTATGAGGCTGTAATTTTGCCGTGTTTTGATTGTCTTTGCTCACAGCTCTAATTTAGTTAAGTTACAATTAGTTTAGTGAGCAACACCGCTCGTTGTATCACTTTCATTACCCATTACGCGTTTCACTTTATTAAATTATACCGTTTTTTATTTACAAAGCCAGCGTAAATAATTCTGACCTTTGCTTACCTCCGCGTAAATTCAGGTAAAGGTAATATTTTTGTGAAAACGTTTGTTACTACTGAATATAAAAATGATGTCTGACTCCGTTTCTTTTTATATTGAATTAATTATACTCTTTGTTGAACTGAATTCTGTGAAGCATTTCAGCTGTCTGTGTTTAGTTTCCACGTTGACTTAGAGTACTTAAATATTATTATTTGTGTTTAACTGTTCAGCATTTCGTTGTATTTTAAGCGGCTAATGTATTTAGCTCACGATATTTCAGTAACGTCTTTAAAAAATACGTTACTGCCGTCTTTTGAAGTGATTATTTATTTATTTAAGACAGGTATTTATATTATGTTGAGTATGCGAATAAAATTGAGTGGAATCAGCGTATTTCTCGGTTGACTGAAGCTGAACAGGAAACGCACATTATCTTGACAGAACAAATAGCTTTGAATACGTTATTTACATTTATTTAAATAAAATAAAGTAACATTGCAGTTTGAATACTTGGTACCAAACATTGTTTAAGGTTTCATCGTATTTTTCTGCGCAAAGTATACCGAAAACTCATAGAAAGCCGGACAGGATCGCGCAAGCTATAATTGCCGTATTTTGATAAGTTTGCGTGATCTTGATGGCTTTTTAATGTGTTAGATGAACTTTTGGAAATCGCACATATGTATGTCCCTTTACCAGGCTCCAACCTAATTATGAGATAAGCCGAACTGTGTGATGATGATGATGATAGTGGATGAAAAATGGAACTACCTATACACATAAAAAAATCATTTATAGGTAGTAGAGCCTTGCTAACATCAGCGTGAATGGGTTGGCTACACCGGGGAAGTACTACCCTCTCACAGAAAATCGACGTAAAATAACAGTAGGTACCAATATTGTTGCGTTTCGTTCGGTGAGTGAGAGTGCCGGAGGCCCCATTCCCTATTCCTTCTCCCTCATCCCACTCCTCCTACCGTCCCTTTTCCTATCCCAAAGGGCGGCAACGCACTTGTGACTCCTCTGATGTTGCTTGTGTCCATGGGCGACGGTAATTGTTTACCATCAGGCGATCCGTCTGCTCGTTTGCCGATTATAACAGAAAATAAAATAAAAAAATAAACACAAGAAAGATAAGGTATTACTATGAAAAACTGTCTAACGTTTTAAAAGTTTAACTTATTAAGCTTGTTGAGTGTTGTGGTATGTAACATTACATTTTCTTTAGCTTTAATTATATTATGAAAGGGGATCCAAGTAGTAGCCATTTACAACGTGTTTGCTTTTGTCCGCGGCTTCACTCGCTAGAGTAACATTATGGCATAGAACCTAATCTGCAAAAAAACCACATAAGTGACAATTACTTTAGTCATAATACTACTTTCTCAGTATTTCTCTCTAAGTTCTTCAATTCTTATTATCTCTGTGCTAAAATTCATTAAATTCGGTTCAGCCGTTTCAACCTTAAAATTAAGATACAATCATTCTGCATCTATGTTAGTAAGGATAATCTATTTTTAGAACATTGTCGCACTTTATATAAAAAACTAAACCCAATAATTCTTTTGAAATAATGTTGAGACTTAAAAGGCAAGAGAATTTGTTGCACAAATCGCATCGTTCCAACATCGTTTGCATTCATCCTTTACCCATCTGAGTACTCTGAAGCTTAATTCAAAATTGAGGCGTAAATCCCGTTGTAAAGAATTGCATTCAGAGAACGAGTGCGACAGTGGGACACGGGACAATCAGACATCTTTGAAGTTGTACTGTTTTGTTCCTTTGTTCTGCTGGGACATGATGAGCACTGTTTTATGTGGAGCGGCTTTATGATGGACCGCGTTATTTACAAAGTACAAATGTAAAGTATTATTTGTGATGCCTTGTGGTTTCTTCCTTTGTGGTTGCGGTTTGATTTCGTGTCGGGACAAAGGTCTTTTTTAATGTTTAGTTTAATACTTATTTCAGGAGCTGCGAGAGCTTGGGTGAACAAATAGACTGCAAGGCTACGATATAGTACGATTGCTTTGCACTACACTGCACATAATATTGCACGATTGATACCATGTATAGTAGAGTATCAGTACCGATTCTCTATTTACAAAGTTTAATTCATATTTAAATAGGCATTTGAGCGATTTTACCACGAACAAACAAGAGTTAAATTAAAATTGTAACACTTGCATCGCACTAAGATTAACACATTCAATCAATGGGCACTAGGAGCAGCCAGACTTGTCAGTAGACAGTTTGTGGATCACACAAAGTGCTGTCTCGTGCGAGTATCAAACCCATGACATTCGGGGCACCGCTAAATGACAAGGTGACCGTTTTAACCACTAAGTTATTCGTACAACAATGAGCATTATACTAGTGTTAGTACTTATTTAATTTAGTAGTATGTTTATTTATTTAATTTAGTACGTTCCATTTTATCGTATTTTCCAACACAAACCAGTATATTGGATTGGTTTCGTTGTATCTTTGCTCCGCATTGCGAGTACAAAGCTATGGAATGTGTTTACATACGAAATATACCGGTAATTCACTTATTATATCCCTGTTTATCTATTAGCGTGACAACGGCCAATAATTCCATAAAAAACATCGATACGACCATCGATACGACCATTATGGATTCATAACAAGTAAAGTGAACTTAGTTTGTTTCCCAATAAATTGCAGTAAATTTGACACGTAACAGACGTTTGGAATAAACAACTTTTATTCCCCAATACACGTTACGATTGTCGCTATAATATTATCATAAAATCCGCTGACGAACATAGAAGGGTTCTTTATCAAGGCAAAACCCACCTTAACTCATAAGAAATAGAACTTAAAAATGCCTGTGTTTTGTTCATGCCAGCGCGTGCAGAGGCATGAATGGCCGCACGTTTGAAGTCAAGGCTGAAACTATTACACAAAACGCTGACGCTCAAATACAACTCTCATGGATGATTCGATAACGAAAATTCGACACCTCATGATTATTAGCTCCTGGGGAATGGGTATCGTAAGGAAACGGAACAAATATTGATGTGATAATTGCTTAAACGTTTCTGTTGAAGAAATAACCGTTTCGTTTTATTCAGTTGGTGTTATGAGGATTCAGTTCGGCCTGTTACAGTGTTATCGGTAATGTTATGAGTGCATTGAACCTAAGCCTCACCTTGTTATATAAAACAGCACGATAACTATATGAGCACAACCTGACTCATTGAAAAGCTACTATGACGAATGAAAAACCTTTTGGCCCCATTTAAGACGCAATGATTTTGAAAGGAAGCATTTGAATTACCTTTCCGTTTGGACTAGACTCAAAGATTCTGCCTAAGGGTCGACAGACTGGAGTGTAGTTCTTCTACCATCTGACACTGCATGTTACGTTAGGCCACAAGATAAAGCATCACGGTTCTGTGTATTACGCTAAACTACCGCCAGATGGCGCACTTGTGCTTCATTTCATGGCTAGACCAATGACCGGATTATTATCAACTAGAGTTTTTTTAATTAACCGTTTCTGCCCGATCTCGTGGGCATTTCAGGAAATCCCTTCTGAGTGGACCCCCGCAACATACATGCCATATTTCAGCTTCCTGTGCCTAATAGTTTTGGCTGTAGCTTGTTTGTCAGTCAGCCAGTAACGCAAGCATTTTATATATGTAATACAGAAGATGATCATCGCAAAGTATTATATGTCAGATACTACCTACCGATACTGCCAATTATGATCAGCTGTCAGCTTAATCAGCTGTCTAATTATGTATTAAGACCCCAAGTTCACCGACAGTGATATAACCGGCGATCGAAACCCAACTGTTAACGTGGTTTTTTAGTTCTGCGCGCGCATTATCACATGGGATGAGATGCATACCTAGTACTGCGCGCGCGTTGTCAGATTAATTTAACGGAACAACAACCAAGATAAATTGGCAGTGAACACCGGCCTAAGTAGCTTAATTTGTATAGTGTATAGTTGCTAGAAACTAATTATCACATACGTGTAATGACGCCAAATTCCTAAACATTAATTGAGGTTATACAGGGTGTTTCATAACCCCCCGTCCGATCAATGAAGGAGTTGTAGGGTAGAGTAAAATGATGAGGTATTTGTCATTAATTCACGGATATTCAAGATAACATTTTCCCTGGTAAATTTAATTAACTTTAAATAATATCACATCAGATTACCCATGGCAACACTGAAGACTCATAAATCGTAATAACTAGGTATCTACCTAAAGTTCGTAAAAGGTCGTTGAGTGCATCGGCCGGCGCCGCGCGCCGGCGGCCGCGTCTAGTTACCTAATCCTTTGACAAAAGCCGAACGTCAACTTTACACGTGCCATCATTTTAGGTAGGTGTAGGTATACCCATTTTATTTATGAGTTTGTTGCAGCAGCTGGTTTATTGCATTAGGTAAAACGGAAGGTATTGTTTACGTTGTTTGTTTGTTTCGTAAGAGTGCGTAGCCAACTTTGGTGTCCGTGTATTCAGACATTTCAGATCACCCGAAGGCCTACGACATGGCCTTACGACTCTTAGATTCAGTTTTACGGGCCTTCTGAGTACGTGGGCACCCATCCAAGTGATGACCTGTGCAACCGTTGCTTAACTTTGCCAAACTATTACGATCCAAAAGCTTAGTCACGCTATGAGCGCTGCAGTATTTACGGTACCTACTTAATTACTAATTTTTTAAATCTTAGGCAGGTTACCTTTAATTCCGAAAAACATCAACTTACTTGTAAGCTGCGTACGACGATCATGCTCCACATGTCGACCGTAAAGGTTAAGACACTTACGGTAGGTACCTTTTCATCAAAGGTACCCATTTGAAAGCACACTAACTAGCACACTGTAGTTCACGAGGTGGTGAAGCCGTTGAACAATGCGCTCCAAAGGCACTGGCAGACCTGGTGGTCCAGGGAACTGTTCTTCCTTATCACTACGTGCACCCAGGCATGAATTGCATTCACTCCTACCTAAACACATCGAAATGTTAAAGTATTCTTCAGAGTTTGAATACGACCGACGACGTAACTATTTCACAACCTAAGATATTCCGGAAGTCCGAACGAAAATAATCCTAGGGCAAGACTGATTGATCAGTAGGCAAATTAAGGTCGTAAAAAGTAGCCAGCTAGGGATGTAACCAATGATATTTTATCGGATTTCTGTTTTTATCGATATGTTATTATTGTCCACGTACGAGATGGGCACGTATCCAACGCAAAATTGTTGTTTGTTTTTAAATTATTGTTTTAACATAAAAATGATGTAACTTTTTTATTTGATTTAGTTTACCGAAATTAGTAGATCATAGTATTTTGTCTATGATCTACTAAGTTATGTAACACAAAAGTATTATTTAAGTCTTGTTTACGTGGTAATGTGTCAATATCGTAATATCATTAATGTAATAATTCTTTAAAAATGAATGTTGTGTCACATTGCATGTTAAAATTTATTAAATCGATATTAGCTGCTATCGAACGTAAACATCTCTACCGCGTTTCGGTATTGTGTCGAGCGGCTCGTTTGGCGGTAAAATTGCACTATTTTAAAGGCGGCATGCCCTTTGACACGAACAGCCGACAATAATTTAATATAATTAGTAGAATCATAAAGGATACCGCCGCTGAGTGGAGTGTTGCTAGTTTAGGGAATTTTCCCTAATTTCGGGGTAATGATTCTCGTTGATACTATACTAAGGAAATAAATTGTAATGTTTTATGAAGACCTGGATTTTTTTATTATTTTTCCTAGTATGCCTGGCAAGTTAGTAATATGTGGTTTCGAGATCGGACAGGGGGTTATGAAACACACTGTATAATTAGGAATTCAGTGTGAGTACTAATGTGATTGGATTACGAATTAAACTAAATACCTGGTAATTATTTAACTAAAAACAGTTAATGTTGTGTACTTTACATGCATGAGTGGATATCATCACAAAATTGGGTTTAAAATTGTAATTGATGATTTCAGAAAAAGTTTACAGTAGATCAATGTTCAATATTATCAAGCTTGCATAGAAATTTAAACTTTCGTGGTCATTAATATTACTTTCACATTTTCCTACGGGATGTATACCACGTACTTTTGTTTTGAGTAAGCCATGTCCACAGATTTACTGATAATGTAAAAGTAATCAACCTGGTAATCATACGTCAGGAAAGAACAAAAAAAAGATTGCAAAACCAAATTTTAACACCTACTTAACCCCATTAGGAATGTAATGTTGACAAATCCTTCCTTAGTGGGTGCTTACATCATAACACCCTCTGTCCAAATTAGTTATTCAATTGTTTAGGCTCTTCGATGACATTGTCGTAATAGGAATTTAAACTTTCGTGGTCATTAACACTGATTTTAAATTATCTTTATCTGTCAGTCAGGACATGTCACAGTGTTTTTATTATCCAAACACGAAAATCAATACCTTGTACCTAATGTAACCAGCAAGGTCGAATACAACTTGCCCTGATAAAAAATTATCCATTTTATTTACAAAAATTAACGATATATAAACCAGAGCCCTTTTAAAAAGCAACAATATTTCATTACACTCTATACCGATATAAGAACTAAGTAATATTGATCCTCTAGAAACACTATCCTTAGTACATTAGGATCACAATCCTAAAACATCCAAAGGGCGTTTCTGAGCGTTCAGAACACTTTCTCGGCTAGTTTCCTTCGTCAAAGTGTTTTATTGTTCCCGTCATAAATTACACTCTTTTAAGGTCATATCTCACTAGTAATTTATAGGCATTTTTATTAATGGCCCTCCAAGGCCTAGTGTTCTGTTTGTATTCAGCTGTCTATTAGAGTCGTAATTTATTTAGAGAAGATAATAATGGTGGAATTTATAGTCATGGGGATTAAGGGATTTACCTGTTGATGGAAATGTTTATTTTAGTGTCACTTAATAGTTTGTATGATGATGTGACGATAAGGAAAGTCTGCGTGTTTCTAAGGCATTGAATCGCGAAGTAAAATAATGTTACGTGAAGAATTTGTTTCAACTAGATTATGGCTGTGCTATGATTATGCTCTGTGTTGTAAGGTATTTCATTAATGCTTAAACAGTGGCTTTTAAACTCATTCTTGGTAGGTATATGTACTTATTACCTATGTAACTCTACGTCTTATATATTTTAAAAGTTACACAAATATTAGATACATACATACTCATACATATCGTCACGCCTTTTGTCCCCGAAGGGGTAGGCAGAGGTGTATTTCTACACCCACTTTTCGCCAGATATACACACATCAACAAAGTCTAGGGATATCTTAATCCTAAATTATTTACGAGTTTATAGTTTAGAACCTTGTTAGTTTCCACAAAAAGTTTATATACAGATTAAAACCTCTTTTATTCTATTTTCAAAATTTGAACATGGAAAGAAAAAAAACAAAATAATAAACAAAATATGGCGGCAAATTTGCTAGTAATTCGTTACATTAAAGAAAGTTAAAACTGTTTTATTATAATTATTAATGAAAAGGGTTTTTAATTGTTTTTCTTTTTTAATTTAACGTGACGTACGAACTTTAAAAGTCATGTCACGTCGTCATTTGAGTCGAGATGAAATGTTACGAGCCGTGGGCATGTTAGAAAATGGTGCAATTCAACGCGTCGTTGCTGAGGCCCTACATACCAGTCAAAATGTGATATCAAGGTTGTGGTCACGTTATCGCAGTACTGGAGATGTGGCCGAACAGCACACAGGTAGATATCGTGTTACTACGCAGAGACAGGATCGATTTCTCCAAATGACCGCCAGAAGACAACCCAATATCACAGCGCTGCAACTAGTGCAAAGGCTCCAGGAGGACCACCAGCTGCTGGTAAGCGACCAAACCGTGCGAAGAAGGTTACATGAAGTTGATCTTCATGCTCGAAGACCATTGCGTGTTCCAGCATTGCGACGTGGCAATCGCGGTCGGCGGCTTTCGTGGGCTCGGGAGCATTTACCATGGAGTGACGAACAATGGTCTTTGGTGCTGTTCACCGATGAGTCCCGGTTTGGGTTTCACCCGGATTCACGAAGAACACGCGTTTGGAGAGCTCCAGGGAGAGTTAGCCGTCTACGGCACCCTCAGGAGGTCCACCCATACCAAGGCGGGACAATCATGGTGTGGGCAGGAATTCGTCTTGGCGGACGAACCCAACTCGTTTGGATCCAAGGCAGCATGACTGCACAAAAATACCACGAGGAGGTAGTAGAGCCCGTTATTGTCCCACACAGAACTCAAATAGGCCATGAATTTCTACTCATGCACGATAATGCTCCTTGCCATACGGCGCGGCTGGTATCGACCGCTCTCCGAGAGCACGTTATTCAAGTTTTGGATTGGCCTGCACAGTCGCCCGACTTAAATCCTATCGAGCATGCCTGGGACATGTTACAACGAAAAGCTTTGAGAGATTTTCCACCAAATTTGACGACTGAACAACAACTTTACGAACACTTGCAAAGGACATGGGACCTCATACCGCAGCAAGACATTGACAATTTAATTTTAAGTATTAACAATCGATGTCGATGTGTAATCAATGTAAATTCAAATTCAAATTCAAATTCAAATTCAAAATCCTTTATTCATTTGGGTCACAATGTGACGCTTATGAACGTCAAAATAATAAATTTATAAAATAATTACTTATACTCAAATTTAAAACATTATTACTGTATGCTTCTACATTTACATTTACTGCCACGTTCGCAAAGCAATAGGTAGAACCATGAGAAAGAACGGGCAATAAAACTCACGGTCACTCTTTTTCAAAGCCAGGTTTTGCATTATACACAATTTACATTTTGTAAGGTGCTGCAACTGTTACACCTTCTATATCACTTGTATGTATATATTTACTGTACATCATAATACTCAAGCATAATACTTTTGGTTAGCCTCAGAATAGACATGGTGAAACAGGAGCATCCACTTACATTATATATACCTAATAATGCAGGCAATCCGCGAAAGTGATCAGAACCATGATGGAAATGATGCAGTTAAATATTAAAATCTAATACCAGCCCGCAAGACCGTCATCGACCAGTCATCGCAAGTAGCACCCGTTCACGAGTATGACGCATGTGCCAGCCATCATCCCTCTCGCCATATTAGAGGGACAGGGATGACCCGACACACGACGCCACCACAAGAAATGACATTTTAGTGAGCATGACGACAACGGTATACGAACCAGCAGTAAGAAACAATCTGTTGGTATACTGACCATGACCGCCAATTACCTCCATTTTCCAGATCGTTATTATTAACATAAGTTAGTGGAACGCGTGAAGGAATGCAAATGTAGAAAGAATTTTGTGAAGGTGACAAGTGAACAATGATATGATCAGAGATAAATAATGTTAAACTACATTCAACAAATCATAAAAATATCCAAATCCTGCAAAAAAAATCATGTGTTCACGAGGCACCTCCACTTAACATGTAAATAAAATAATCGTGAGTTAAACAAGCCTAAGCCTATCCCCACGGTGTCTTATCATTTAAAAATTCCTTAATAGTGTAATAACCCCTTTGTAAAAGAAAGTTCCTAATTGTCCGTTTGTATTTGTGCATGGGTAAATTCATTATTTCAAGAGGCAATTTGTTGAAAAATCGTATACCAATCCCCGCAAATGAGTTCTGAACTTTATGTAGACGGTAGTTAGTTCCCACCAGTTTATGTTTATTCCTTGTGTTCACGTTGTGCAAATCACTATTTTTGCGGTATAGAATTAAGTTTTTCTTAATGTACATTAAGTTAGCATATATATATTGCGATGCAACTGTCAATATGTCTACTTCTTTAAATTTATCACGTAAAGAATCTCTAGCACCTAACTTATAAATTGCACGTATGGCCCTTTTTTGAATGACAAAAATAGTCTGTATATCAGCAGCTGTACCCCATAACATTATTCCGTAAGACATTACGCTGTGAAAATAACTAAAGTAAACTAGTCTAGCAGTATCTATATCTGTGAATTCCCTAACTTTTCTAACTGCAAACGCTGCAGAACTAAGTTTTACTGCGAGACAGGATATTTGGGCGCCCCACTGAAGCTTACAATCTAAAGTTACACCTAAGAATACGGTTGATTCGACTAGTTGAATTGTTTCCTTATTTAAAATTATATTAGTAGGAACACTTTTGACATTAGGCAAAGAGAATTTAACACATTTGGTTTTGCTTGAGTTGAGTACCAAATTATTTGTCGAAAACCAATCTAATACTTGTGCAAGAGTGTTATTGACGGTATCAAAGTTACTTAAATTACGATCAACTTTAAAAATTAGTGACGTATCGTCGGCAAACAAAACAATATCACATAAATTTTGTACAAAGAACGGCAAATCATTAATATATATTAAAAAAAGAAATGGACCGAGAATAGAGCCCTGTGGAACGCCCATTCCTACTGGCAAACCTAGAGACCTACTCCCATTAACATCTACATACTGAATTCTATCATTAAGGTAGCTGGCAACAAGATTGAGTGCGGTATCTCTAATACCATAAAGTTTCAATTTAAGTAAAAGCGTATTATGTTCCACACAGTCAAAGGCCTTTGATAGGTCACAAAAAACACCAATGGCATCCTTCGAGTTTTCCCAAGCATTAAAAATATGCTTTAACAAAGTTACACCGGCATCAACGGTGGAGCGACCCTTAGTAAAGCCATACTGTTCACTGTGAAATAAATTATTTGTGTGAAAGTGGCTCTCTAGTTGATGCAAAATAATCTTTTCAAAAATTTTACTAATAGCAGGCAAGATAGAAATTGGCCGAAAATTACTAGGGTCGCTCTTTGATGCCTTTTTGAATAATGGTATTACTTTACTGTGTTTCATTAGATCAGGAAATACTCCTGTATCTACGCATCTGTTGAATATTGCAGCTAAATATGGAGCTAAGCTAGAAATAATTTGTCGCACAAGTTTAACAGAAATGCCCCATAAGTCAACAGATTTTTTATTATTGAGCGTCTTGAATACCTTCAGTATGTCATTGGTGTCAATATATTTAAAATTAAAAAGCACATCACACTCATTCACATTGCCCCTAACCAACATTTCTGCTTTGTTTGGACATGAATCTAGACAGCTGGTTGTGTTCACTGGTATGTTTATGAAGAAATTGTTAAATGTCTGAGCAACATCAGTTTTCCTAGTAATAATTTCACCATTAAATTTTAATTCATAATTGTTATCTACCAATTTAGCTCGACCAGTCTCATTGTTAATAATGCTCCAAGTAGTTTTAATTTTGTTCTTGGATTCTTTGATTTTATTGCTTAAATATAAGGATTTGGCTAAAGCACATGTCCTCTTAAAAACCTTTGAATAATTTCTAACATATTGAATAAATTCAGGATTAAAATTGTATTTCTTCATACCATATAGATCATACAACCTAGCTCTACTTTTGTATATACCTACTGTTGCCCAATCACAAAAATTTACTTTAATGCTCCTTGCAAACGTCTTCAGTTTAAAAATTTTATTGTACCCATCATTAACAATTTTAAATAAGCATTTATATAATTCATCAGGATCATCAATGGTTAAGTCAATACTGGCGATCTTGGCAGCAACATCATTACTAAAGTGTTTTAGGCGAGCAGAGGTCATTGGCCTACATGTAATTTCTTGTACTTTAGGGGTTGTATTAGTTGGAATTACAACCTTTTGCCCGCAGTGATCCGATGTCAAGTCAGTTAAAACAGCCTTACTTAAATAAAGACAATTGCAAAAAACATTATCTAAGCATGTAGACGAATGTGAGGTTATTCTAGTTGGTTCAGAGAACAAAACATTTAAATTAAATGACCTAAATAAGCTAACTAACCTAGTACAAATTGGTGATTTTTCTAACAAATTGACATTAAAATCGCCGCATACGATTATAGACTTCCTACTAGAAATTATGTGTTTTAAGACATCCTCAATAATGCTTTCAAACTGAGTAAAGTCGCTTTGTGGTGGTCGATACACACACACTATAATATGTTGTTCAAGCTCAACACAAGAAATCTCAGCAGTGCGCTCGATAGAAAGTTTAGCTATATCCTTACGTTCTTTACATTTCAAACTATTACATACATATATTAGAGAGCCACCACGAATAGCCTTCTTTCTTACGAATGCACTTATAACTGAGTAATGTTGATTGTTAAATATTAATTGGTCACCTCGCAACCAATGTTCTGTAATACATAAGATATCAATCTTATGTTTATTTAAAAATAAATCAATTTCTAATTCTTTGCCAGATAGGCCTTGTATGTTTTGATGAACTAAGTTTAAAACACATGAAAGCCTATCTGTTGTCTCATCTAATAGTTTAAACTAATAGATGTGTCAATACTACTATTGGTATAACTATTATCTACCAAATTCTTAAGTACTCTAGTAGTACTCCTGTCAGTATATAAATTAAATGCTAATAATTTAGCAAGTTGTCGCCTATGTACATAAGAAAGATACATAGTATCTTTTGTTAAAAAGAAATTACTAATAAAAATATTAGTGTCAAAAAATAAAATCCTGTCACTATGACATGTCCTATTGTACAATAATAGATTTAATTTGCCTATCTGCCTGTTTTGGTCATCTGTGAGAGCATATGAATAAGGCAATGCACAAATAATAAAGCTACATCCTATTTTTGTGCTAACATCTATCATTAAGTCTGTTAATTCTATGAGACTGTTTTTGGAGACTAATGAGCTGTCACCATACAATATGATGACAGTGGTTTGTGCATTCAAGTCAGCATTCTTAATCTTATCAACTAGGGTACACGACTGAGCTCCAGGTGAACAAAAGTTCTGTACTGGTTGCTCAGTGTAATGATCAATTAAGCTCCCTAAACCCACTCCCAGTTGGTCTGAAAAAATTATTACATTCTTACTGTCAGTCTTTACTGGATGCAGTTTGTTTTGTGTATTATACTGACATCCATGTACATTCAATTCTATTGATTCAGCAGGTGTAGTCGCACACTTAGTTGTACAACTGGAACAGTAATTATTAGAGTTGGATAATGAGATAAGTTGTTTTAAATTTTCTCGACCAACTCTTGAAATTTCTTCATATTTTAAGATGTATTCATGAGTCTCATTCTGGTGTTCCATTATAGTTCTAGTGAGTTGAGCTTGTAGATTTGATATTTGTGCTTGCAACTCACTTGTGTGTTGTTCATATAACAACCTACCAGAAACTAATTCTTCATTTGTTTCCTCAAGCTTTAATAAAAGAGACTCACACTCTTTATTTAATTTACAGTTATCTTGTGCATACTGACTCAATTTGGTAGACCACTTAGGACCAGATCTAAGTTTCTTAATTAATTTATTTAATTTAAACAATTTTCTAAATTTATTCTTACTAAGGCATTTTTTGAAACAGTTACATTTAAGAGCTTTTAGCACATTAATTTTGTCACCCAGGAGCTCAGAGAATAAGTTGTGAGTAGCAGTACTGTTAAAGGCCGCAATTGTGTCTTCTAGAGTTGAAATTCTGCCATAAGCCTCATTGAGACTTGCTTCTAACTCCGCATTGCGGCTAAGTTGTCTGGAGTAAATTTCGTCGCAGCTGCTGAAACACCTTACTTCTTCTCGTAGTCTATCCCGTTGATCCAAGACATCCATATGCTCTATATGCAGCTCCGTGAGTTGTGTCTTCAGCTCAGATATACGGTCATTTACAATTTTAATTTCTTCTTCACAGTCAACGCGTTCCCTTAATAATTGACTGTTGTCGTCCTTGTATTTCTTTAACTCGAGCAGAGTTATTCTTAATTTATTTTCCACCTCCTTGGCCGTTGCCTTCCGAGTCATCATATGGGTAGACATTGCCAAGGATTACAAATTACCTAAAAAATAAGAAAACAGCTGAGCAAAGTCAAAGAAGAGAAGAGATGTGATGGGGCTTGAGTATTATTGTATAGACAGAATAAATAAGAAAAGTTACAAAAGAAAAGGGGGGTATATGAATAAAAAATATATTAAATTAATGAATTGTAGAAACTAAGAAATTGAGAACAATTTAGGTAATTTGAATACTTTAGAGTAATTATCTAATACTTTTACAAGGTTTCTATTGAAATATCTCAGCTGATGAACTTAATCAACATATTAATAAAATGTAAGTAGGTATACAAGTTACAGGTTTAAACCAATAATAGCTAATACAGAAAAGTACACAAATATTTGAATTACAGACAAGAATAAACAGTGTAGTAATTGTGAAGTGTATCTGTAGATTGTGTTTGTCTGGGGCTGTTGTTTAGTCCTCGATTTTGCTTCCACATATAGTCAAGCAAAAGGAGACAGAACTGAGCCAGATGTGTGTTGGACGTAGCTCACACGGGGGTGAGCCGAGTAATTCGGTGTTGTGGAGTGTTGAGTAAGTTTTAATAAGTATTATACTCCCCGGGTTTAAGTCGTAGCAGATGTAAATTCAAATCCGTCCGTTGACACCAAGTCTCCGTTCTGTTCGCTCGTACTTTGGCCGTGTAGATATTATACTTTTTACAAACACAATTTTAACAATAACTTCTTGTCACTATTTTATCAATATATACTAACTTATATGATAAATAATCAATTAAAATTATATTAAAACTTTTTTAATTACGGAGCTAAAATTATTGAAGAGGTGGCAACACTGATTATTAATGATTAGATTTTACAAGATTTTTTCCATTTTTATTAAAATTAATAGTTTTTTAAGAAGAAATGTTTGTTGTTATCATACTAATTTTCCATGATGATTAAAAAAATTATTTTTTTTATTTAAAACAAAAAAAAAACACGAAATGTTTTTTATTTTTATTAAAGACCTTAAAATAATCTATGATTCTTCTATTTACTGTATCAGAAAATTCTTCATAGATTTTTAGATATTTGATGAAATATAAAATATCCCTAGACTTTGTTGATGTGTGTACTTTAGTCCCACGTAATAAGGGGCGAGCCTATTGCGTTACCGGGCACATTTCCAGACTCCGTACTGCTACTGAGAATTTCGTGGCAGAAAAACTCAAAAACACTGCCCGACCCAAGAATCGAACCCGGGACCTCCCGATCCCACGCGCACATTTATGCCGCGAGACCAACGAGGCAGTCATATAGGGTTTGATGTCGAGTTTTCCGTCTCTACGCAAAGATGGTATTTGCATCGTGTTATCCCTTAGTCGCCTCTTACGACACCCACGGGAAGATAGGGGGTGGTGACATTTGTATTCTATGCCGTCAACCACACAGCACAAATATTAGTATGTGTTAATATCACCAATACACACCCATTTTTCTGTCTCTCATGGTAGTAGCAATATTAGGGCTGGTGAACATGTTCAATGAGCTATCCCTGCTGAAAAGCAATTAAAACCTGAGAAAGCCATTCGTTGTCAATAAAGCCGGCAGAGTTATGCGTCACAACGTGTGAGATGAATACAATCCTTAACACGGATGATCAAAGCAATATTATTCGGTCTCACGTCTCGGTACGAATTAATTTTATTTATATTACAAGTCGATGGTAGGCCGTAAAATTGTCTAATCTCAAGGCTACTGTTGATAGTGAAGATACAGTCCAAAGGGCACAATTCTGTTACTGATACAAAAATAAAATAGGTCAAAAATGGGTAAAAAGTCAGTATAAGAACAAGCTTAACACAAAAATTTGTTTTGGGTGGGTATTGAACCAATGACCTTCGGCAACGTCAAGCCGGAGGCTATGCTGCCAGGGCTACTTAAAACCACTAGAACAATATTCACATCCTACAAAAACGGTGTCTTTAATAATTATAATATTGGCTTTATACAAAGAGTTATAATGTAGTAAAAACAGACATTTTATGAGAACCGACAAATATTAGGTAGGTATAATTCAAATAGTCTTACTTAGTACTTAAATAAACAGGATCCCACCACACATCCAAGGATTGACCACCCCAACTATTGCAATAGAAAAAGGTTATCAAAAACGTTATTGGTGAAAAATAATAAGGGTTATATAGAATGGTATGAGTTCCAGAAGGATAGAAAGACTTGCAGCATCCCGCTGTATGCGCCAACTCTGCTTCGACGCGTATTTCGTCTCTTCACGAGGCATTATCAGAAGCAATGGGCAACTACTAAGCACAAAGTATTATTTTTCTTAGTCGCTGGCCATCGCTTCTTCCAACAGAGCGTTATTTTCTGTTAAAATAGTTATCTTACTTATTCTAATGACTGATTTGACAAATAGTCACTACGTATAATTAAAACATAATAATCTTATTAATTTTAAACGTAGATTATGAACTACCGAAGATCTTTGTAAATCAGCTACTTAAAAGCACGTTGCGTTTATGACCATTCAACGTTGTTACTGCTATTTTTGTTATAATGTCCCAGTTAATTAAATCATATTTTAACGTCCACAGTAACATGTGTGTGTTCATTCAAGTACGTGTTTCATTATTTAAATAATATTTTTCCATTCCACATTTCCATGTCCCAACGCTGGCTTGTCCTTAAGTAGTTCGCGGGTTTAGCTATACAAAAAATCATCCATAACGCGAGCTTAATCGTAAACGCACTCGGGACACAGGGGCGAAAAAACTCCAATGGCATACGTGCAGACAACTTGTTTACACCCATTATTACATACTACATATCGTCCTAACGTCAGATAAAATATATTATCAACTATTTTCCACTCGACATTTTCAAAATTAACGAGTTAAAATACGAGGACGATAACGAGTTGAAAATATTTTCATCTTTATTTGAATTCATGGCATTGTCGGTCAACGTTAACTTAAAAACATAGAACAACATTGTCATGTTCACTCTGCCAGTTTAAGTTTGGTTTCAAACATATTAATTTCCAACTGTATGATAATATTGTTACAAGTCACAACGAACAAAGCAGCGTTAGTATTTTTGCAAAAATTCCATTTTTAGAGCGGAGTAAACGTAGGTACTGTGTATGTATATGGACAATATTTTTACAAACTTATTATTATGCTAATAACTATTACATTACAATTATGTATCTTAACTTTCATACACACTTGCGGGAGCCTTTTAACCCCCTCAATCGAACCCTTTCGAAAAAACGTTCTTAGCAAACGCCTACTAAATATAAACTACTTCCCTGCCAAATTTTATCTTAATACGTCCAGTGGCTTTTGAAATTTCGTGATGTGACCTTTCGCTTTTTTATAATTATATAGCTTTATGTTGCGGGTCTCAGAAAAGCAAGACTCGGTGCAAAGAACAGTGAAAGAACGAAGTATGCCTATGTATAGCCCCGGTGTATATATTTATATATAAATAATAGCGAGGCGATGTGATAATACTTTGATTAATGAAACTCCATGCCAAATGGATAATATGTTTTCGAGCATCAAGACAAGCGAGGGCGAATATAATCCGATGTTAGAAAAATACACATCCGAAGACCCAAGCGTTGTACTAGACATCCCTCAGGAGGATTTTTGCTTCCGTTGCTTTCACATTAATGCAACAAGTTACATTGAAATAATTTTTGAACTATGCTAAACTACATTTTGTTCACAGTCTAAACGTAAGTACACAGATGGATACTTCACTTATTAGTGAGTCCCCGAGGAACGCCGGCGCTCGTACTCTACTACATAAGTATAGAAGAAGTAATAAGTTAAGAATCTCTGTTTAATTACTCTTATACTAATGAAAAAGAAGTAGTATTATATAGATGCTTGTCATTCTTTCACGAAAAAAATACTGAATACATGTCGATAAAACTTATCAGTAATGTGGCTTATATATCTGATTAATACAACACAAAACCTTCCTCGAAACCTATGACGGAAAGTCCAAGGAAAAATTACGGGTGAAGTCAAATTATAAATAATTACATGTATTTCGTATTTAAGTAACACAGGCGAAGTTTTAAGTAATAAGGTATTACATAAAACTTCGCATCCAGCAACACATAATCCATTCATCGTGTAAAAGTTACGACGTCACATCGAGAGGCACAGACCCGGCGCCAAAAAGCCAACAAGTTTGTTATTTAAAATCCATTAACCTCTACGAATATTAGACGAGTACTAAAGTTGGGCAATATCCGTACAATTTAGGTGATCATTCGGCGAGGAAGTTGGTCTGTGATTGACCGGCACGCCCGCTCAACCGTCCAAAATAAGATGAATGCTTACCGCCTTTGAATAAATTTGAGGAAAATATTCTTACAAACAGGTCTCATTACGTTATTATTATGATGTTAAAAAAAATGAGCTCGCGGCCTTTTGCTGTAAAAAACGAAACGTCACTGAGTTGAGTGAATAGGAGAATTGTTTCAGCTCTCAGATGCCTCTTTAGGCCCTCGAGGTAATGGGATATGTGTTTGAATACAAATATTAAGATTATACTGAGCCTTTTAATATTTGTTCATACATGGATATTACGAGTACTGAGCTCAAAGCTTTAAAGGTGTTCTAACTTTTGTAACTAAATTTGGATACAGACGGCAGTAGGTATACGGTACTCAAAGTAATAAAAGGAAGGAATCAGAATAAAGGTTTCAAGGGTAAAGTATAAAATAAGTTTTCTTTCATACGCTATTGAAAGCTATATCGTAAAGTTGTATCGTTGCGGAAAGTTGTATCGTCCAACATAGGAACTATGTGTACCTTGTGCACGCGCTCTGTACAAAGAAATCGCTAAAAGGCTGATCGACGCTTCCCGTGACCAGAGGGCTGGTTTATATTTTGCAGAGAGAAGGTTTATATTTTGCAGGCTTATATTTTGCCATACAGCGTGGCAATGCTGCCAGCCTTCTGGGCACGCTACCAGCCGACAGCGTTGCGGAGGAATTTTTTGACGCCGCGTAGTTTGGGTTTTTTGTTTTTCCTCGTCTATTTTGATATTTAAAGATTAGGTGGCAAAACGATCTTACACTATTTGATAAAGAGTGGGTAACAACAGCTCTCGATAGAGAAAGGTGGAAAGAGGGTAGGGAGGCCTTTGCCCTGCAGTGGGACAAGTTAGGCTGCAAATAATAATAATGAAATAATAATGCCCCTCTGGGGCAGTCGTTATCTCACCATGAGACTAACGCAAACTCAGAGGGCAGAGTAACAGCTTTCAAACATCACCTCATCTTGTGATATAAACAAAAAATGTATTACAAGATGAAAAGAAAACTTACAAACCGCAGGGCAGCTTTGTGGCGAGCTGAATGTGTGTGGTGACACTGCGGTCCCGAATGCTTCGGAGAGTCGGTCAGGGCCTCGTCTCCGGCTTGCCTTTACTGGCTGGTTGGAGTGGATGCCCAAGAGCGCCCGCAGGACTCTCAACTCTGACTTGCCTTGGTCGGCCGGTCAGAGGGAAGCCAAAGCTCGGGTGTGGAAGTGTCATTTTACAAGGGCGTAACTACGGGGAAACCCGCTCCGGTTCTTCGTTGTCACGAGACCCGTGATGGCGAAACCGGTGCCGCACCGCTCGACACCCCTAGCCACTCGCACCGGTGTTGCCCTCTGGCTGCCTTTATGGCAGACTTTGCTTGCCTTGGCGGCTAATAAGAGAGGGCCCATCCAGTGAGTTGGCGAGTCACCACCTGCCTCGCGGATGGATGCTATAAGAGTATCAGGCAGTGCCGTCTGTAATCCATAGTTTTTATCATACCGGTCCATTAATCACCCATCCTCATAGCCTTATTCTAGTAGATTCCACATTCAAGCAATAGTCCTGCACGTGCTGCGGCTAGTCCATAGCTGTACTTAATAGTGCAGTTGTGGAGGCTCCGCTGCACGCGTCCCATCACATTTTAGATTAAAACTCTCTACGGGCCTCTGCACGTTGGATCCATATCCCCGTGTAAGCCTACCAAAGGTCCGGTTATTCTTTTAGTACCAAATGTTAGAAGAATAACCGTGTAAAGAGAAACATAATAACAATAACAATTTTGTTATTTATTTAGTTTAATTGGTTTAGTTTAGGATAGTTTAGTTGCATAAGTAGTTTTATTCTGTTGTACATATGTTATTTGTTACTTTAATAAATATTTATAAATTGTATTGAAAGCTTAAATATTTTGAACAGGTTCTGAATTTTACTGTCGTATGGCAGTCGGATATTTTACTTATCGTGAATGCTTGTGACGATGGATGTTTGTTACTATTTCAATAGCTTTTATAGAAATATAGCTTATCCACCAGAATAGCACATCGGCTACGCTTTATACGACCCAACATGTGTAAAACCGAGAGTAGAAGCTTGTTTTAAATAAATTAATAAGACTACTACAGCATTTATAAACTCCTAAGAATCCTAACTCATCCAACCTAAAATATTCGTAGGAAGGTTTATTTATAGAGTCCTGCACATATTATTCTAGCAATATTGCGACACATAACTATCTATTCCGAGCCGGATCTCACGGCCTATTTATAGTTAGTGCTCGAAACTTTTTGATGTATGGTTTAGTCTATATTGAAATAGTACCTTAATTTAGTACTACTAGTACTGTATACTAGTGATGTTCTAAATAACGTTCCCTATAATACTTATAGTTTTATATCAATGGAAAGAAAGAAATACATATTTTTACTGCAAGTGATACACAAGACATCCAACAATAACAAATCATATACAGACTAATTATAGAAGAGAAACAGCAGTCTAGATTTCTATGACTGATATTATGTTTTAAATTAAAGTTATTCTTCACAAACTAATACTCAAGGCTGCCTATGAAATGTAGCCACAGGAAAAACAATGACGTAATATTGTATCGATAACATTTTAATTGTAACTTGGGGATGGCCGCAGCTACTCTCTCACTTTATTTTTAGTTTCTGCCCGATGTCATGGGAATTTCAGGAAATACCTACTAAGTGCATAATATATTTTTAATGACATATCCCTATAACATTGAGATCGAAACATAACTGGCGGAGTGTGGGTGCGTAATACACCTCTGCTTACCCCTTCGGGGATAAAGGCGTGAAGTTATGTTATGTTTTATAATGAATGAGAACTACACAGTATATAATCGCTTGCTACACCACAAAAGCAATGACAAACTATGGTTATTTATACATAAATATAAAAATAAAATAATAAATATGTTCTGTTATAAATGGACGGCAGGTCTAGTTATGGCACCGCGTAACTTCAAAGGTTACTGGGTTAGCAGGCTGCTAGTTTATTTACTAGGCTACTACAAGTTCCGCGTATTTTATCGTAACTTGTTCGTATTGTTATGATATCGTGTAGAATGTTACACCAGTGTATGATATAATATATATTTTGTATTGTAAGTTTATGATATAGTTTCGTTCTATGTTATGTAAGACGGCTGGAAATAGTAGGCAGATGGTAATTCTAGAAGTCTTTGATATCAATTTCCAGAAGTATTTGTTTAAAGACGGCTGCTGCTCCAGGAATAATAATTAATTATGTGTACCATCTTGCTATGCAAACATTCGACCTATGGACATAAGGGACGCAGACTCGAAACGATTATTATTTGTGACTCACAAAAAAAAAATGCAACGAAGAAAACTGAGAGCTATTTAAATACCATTGTTTAAACAGAATAATTATCAAGAATTTATAGATTAATAAGCCAAACACATCGTATTCAATAAATATGCATCTAATAGGTTCCTAAAATACAATTGGATTCTCAAAAGTAATTGCGTTCGAAATGACGGCTTGCTCGTAGTACCAAGCAAATGCATAATAAAAACAAACAAATTGGCATTGAAAGATAATCTGAATATCTACTCACAATTAACCTTTTCAGGGATTTTTCAGGTATATAGATAAAAAAGTGATGAATATGCATGTAGAAGGACGAAAAGGGAGAGGACGGCCAAGGAAAAGATGGATGGACTGTAAGAGGATGGATATGAAAGAGAAAAGGGTAAATGATCGGATGACTGGTGACAGAGAAGTATGGAAGAGAAGAACATACTGCGCTGACCCCAAATAAATTGGGACCAGGGCAAGACAATTAATTAACCTTTTCAGGGAATAAAAAGGAAATAAAATCACACAAGTAGTGTTTGAGCGAGTAGCATTGTTCTCTGCGTCGCCATGTTTTATTCAGTATTGAATCATAACACAATGACCAGTGAAACCTCACTAACATAGCACATAATATCTCTAAATTCTATTATTATATCAATTTATCTAATACTGCATTAAATGTCATCATCTCAACCTTATTCCCTTAAAATAAGATTGATATTTGGTTAGCAAAAGCTAAAAGGCGTGCTCAAAAGATATGCAGTAGCGTTGTGCCATTGTTTCTAAGAGAATGGAATTGTTCTATGTCATTTGTTTGATTGATTTTTTATACACTAGCTTAGAAATAAGTCAACCGTTCTCTGTTGGATGAAAGCCTGGTGAATCACGCAAGTTTGATAGTAAGTAATGAATTTATATTTGTAAATGAAGACTATACATTATTTTATTTGTATCACTTCGTCAATTCGCGGTGTATTGTCAAAGTGGCGGTAAATATAACTGATGAATCTTCAAAATTATTTGTAATTTCACGTTCACTTTGACTGTCTTCGTAATGGGAGCTAAGTGATAAATGCTTTGAGCTTCAAAATATTCTTTTATGTTTTAATATACGAAAGATTCATAATCAATACTGTAACCTAAATCGAATAAATATATCTGTATGTTTATTCGATTGTTCGATACTCGCACATCTCTAGTATGCAGTCACTTCTCAGGTGATATCTGTAAGTCGGTGAAGCATAGTTCCCGAGGGATGCTGCGAGAAATGGGACACTTAATACCTTTCATCAGTTAGTGAGTAACCGAGGATCTACGATAATAGCACTGCTCTACCGAATACTATATATCAATTGATTGGATGTATCGACAGATAGGTTATTGTTGTCGATTGGAAAGAACATGTTATAGTGAAATACGGTTTTATTCGATATTTGTTTATTTTGGGCTATTGGCGATGTGTTTGTTTAGTTTATATTTTACTAAGTTTTGGGTTGCTTATCGAGACAAAAGGTAGCCCATGTGCAATTCTGATGATAAAGTGACATCATTGCAAAGTTTCATCGGAATCCGTTCAGAAGTTCTTGCATGAAGGAGTAATATTCCATATCCTTTTCTATCACGTCCATTCCGCTCATACTATTCCTTTTCTCATACGAAAGGCCGACAACGCCATTGGCTTCTTCGGTGCTGCGAGGCATCAGGTGATCCGTCTACTCGTATACCTTAAAAACCTTTCGATTACAGAAAACTTTACATACAGAAAAAGTTTCATTCGAAGGCATTTAAATTAAATACACGAAATAAGTGAAATTGCAGTATATTTTCCAGGAATAAGCGAGTTTCGTATGCTGCACATATTACTGAGTTTTTTCAGAAAACACGTTATGTTGGGTAAATATGATAAATTACAGCAAGTAAAAAGTTATATGTGGAATACAGAGACGTACTGAGGAATAAAATGAATTTCAGTTTTCAAATATGTTCTGATGAGCAAAAAGCTATGCTGTTTGGTGAAATGTGCTGTGCGCTTTATTATTCTATACAAAATTCACTTTATTTACATAGATACCGCAGTAGCAGCATTTAATGCAACTTGATTGCAATCTATGTTTTAATCGTGAAGCAAAAATCTTATTTACGAACATAATATGAACATAGGAGTATGGAATTTGGCACATTTGAAGTATTTAATTTTTAAAGTTTTTAAATTTTTTGAGGAACACGTTCCACTCCAACAGATTTCACTTAAAAGCGCTTGTTTATACCATTAGTACATATTACTTGAATACAACACGGCTTAAAATATTATACATTCTCTCCAGGAATTCGATATCAATATTGCTGGCCTCAGGCAAGACAGTGGTGGCTACGTCATTCGTACTTTAGCATATTTCGTTCTAACAAAATCTATTTTTATAAGCGCTATTATTTTCGAAATCACATTTTATCGTCATCAGTTATGTATGTCCGTACCCGGTAGTAATCCGTGCATTCGACCGGGCTTCCCATTTTAGGGCAAAACCATAGTCTACCATGCTGCAGCGCTGGACAAGTGCGGGTTGGCAGACTTCACATGTCTTTTGAGAACATTGTGGAGAGCTCGCACGATTTATTTTAAGGTTGTACAAAAAAAAGAATTGACGTTCATAAGCGTTGCTTTTGTAACCTATATGAAAAAATGAGTTTGAATTTGAATTTGATGTTTTACCGTTTAGCATGTGATAGTTAACAATTGAGTAAGCACATATTGTGTGTCATGCTTAGCGTGCAACGTGGTATGGGTTTGAATCTGAGACTTTTCGCCCTGTGAAAAGACTAACAGACAGTTAGTCCTTTAAGGTTTTCGATGCGTCAATTATAAATACATTTGTTTGAAATAGATATATTGTCTATAATAATTAAAGATGATTATATAAAGATGATTCGGAGAGATGGGCCTCGTTAGCCTTGGTTGGAAACCTGTCTAGGAGAAGGAAAACTCCGAAATTAAACCAAACGTTCGGGGAGATGGGCCTCGTTAGCCTTGGTTGGCAACCTGTCTAGGAGAAGGAAAAATCCGAAATTAAACGAACTTTCAGGGAGCATACCCGACACAAAACTCCGATCTAAGGTGTAAACCGACCCGTGCCGAGGGATTCGTGGCCAGAGGGCAAGCTGGTCTCAAACGGAGGGTGCCTGTGTTGGTGGTCACAGGGCACAGCTAGGATTCCATCTTACCCCCGTACAGGGCTCTGCGGGGATGGACATTTTAAATCCCTATTACTCGTGGGAATGCTATGACGACAGACATTAGTTATTCTTCAAATGGCAGCGACGCGGTTCGCAACCTGTCACGTCTCGTTTCCCGCGAGGGCGAAAAGCGGCCTACGGAAAGCCGATTTGCAACATTGAATGTTGGGGTGGAATGGACGGAAAATTGGATGAAGTATGCCAGATGATGGATGATAGAAAGATTGATGTTTTGTGACACTACCAAGCATGGCAGCTACACGGCGTATTGGTCCGGAGTAGATAGTACCACCAGAGCCTGCAAGGGAGTTGGTTTAATACTGTCTGCGCAAATGAATGAGTGCGTAAAAGAGTTTGAATGTGTAAATGCAAGGCTACTATGGATGAGTATGAAAGTATGACTTACTCGTCTTCTTATTGTAGGGGTTTACGCCCCGGTCAATATAGTAACGGGTATGTCACAACAAGAAAAAGACGAAAGGCAGGAGTTTTGGGAGGGTTTAAGAGAGATTCTGAGGACCTGTAAGGATAACGAAAGATTGATTTTGTTAGGTGATTTCAATGGATGGGTGGGAGTAAAGCGAGATGGATTTGAAAGGGTTTTAAGTGGATTCGGTGATAAAAATGTGAACGAAAATGGAAAAATACTGCTTGAGGTTTGTTTGGAGTGGAGCCTTTGTGTGACAAACACCTTGTTTGATCACAAAAGGATACATTTGTATACACGTGAGGCGAAAAATGTTAGAAGAAGTATGATTGATTTTGTAATAGTAGATGAACGACTGAGAAAGAATGTGTTGGATACGAGAGTTTTTCGAGGGATCGGCATCCATACAGACCACTTTTTGGTATTAAGCCGGATAAGTGGGCTTTTTAGAGGATGGCGACACCGAGAAAGTAATAAAGAGAGGGTCTTGGAAAGAATAAAAGTAGAAAATCTGCAAGAGAAAGATGTGAAAGATGAGTATAAACGAAGATTGATAGCAAGATTTGAGAGGTTCGATAGCATAAATGAGATGGAAGAATTATGGCATTCCTTTAAAAAAGAGGTAGTATGTGTAGCGTGTGAAGTATGTGGTGTGAATAAGAGAAGGAAACTACGAAAGGTTAAGAATACATGGTGGGACAAGGATGTACAATCAGCAGTATCAGAGAAGAAGAAAGCGTGGTTAGATTGGTTGGCTGCCAGAGCAAATGAAAGAATGGGAAAGGCAACGAGTGAAAACATAGATGAAGCAAGAAAGGAGTTTGTTAGGACTAAAAGAATAGTGAAAGAAATGGTTAAAAGGAAAAAATAGGAAAAGAAAGATGAGTTTGATAGTAGATTATCTGACGACTTTCGGAGAAACATTAAGTTTTTCTGGAAGTCTGTTCGTGCAGTTCGAGGAAAACTCAATCCTCAGAATACACAGCAATCAGAGACAAGAATGAAAAGATACTGTATGGTGAATCATGTGTGCTGAAGAGATGGAAATCGTATTTTGAAGGATTATTTGAAAGAACGAAGACAGAGACATCAACAGGTGAAATGAATGGTAATAATAGCAATGATGAAAGCGATATTGGCGTGGATGAGATTTTGAAGGCACTGGGCCAGTATGCAATTAGGTACCTAAAGCTGCAGGTTATGACAGGATTACAGTCGAAATGCTGAAGGCTGGACAGGGCATCATAGTTAGTCAGCTGCAGCGTTTATTCAACTTGTGCTGGAGCACCGGCCGAGTACCTGATGACTGGGCCACAGCAGTAGTTGTGCCTCTTTATAAAGGAAAAGGTTCGCAACAAGACTGCAAAAACTATAGAGGCATTAACCTTCTCAGAATTGTTGGCAAATTGTATGCGAAGGTACTGATTAAAAGAGTTATGAAAGTAACCGACAAGAAAATATGGGATGTACAAGCGGGATTCCGAAAGGGTATGGGGTGTACGGATCAAGTCTTTTCCTTGCGATGCATAGCCGAAAAATTTTTGGCCAAAGGTCAAAAGGTCTACTGCGCATTCGTGGATTTGGAAAAGACTTACGATAAAGTGGTGAGGAATGAAATGTGGCCGGTACTGTCGATGTATGGGGAGCTCAGCAGCCTCATTCGAGCTCTGAAATCCCTTTATGAGGATTCTAGAGCTTGTGTGAGGTTAAACGGGGCATACACTGACTGGTTTACCATCAACACAGGTTTTAGACAGGGATGTGTAGCGTCGCCGTGGCTGTTCAACCTCTTCATGGACAGTTGTTTGCAAGACTTGAAACATAGTGATTGTGGATTAAGGATGAATGAGTAACTTGTCAAATGCGTCCTTTATGCTGATGATCAGGTTATACTTGCGTCTTCAGCGGAGGAGTTGCAGGAGATGGTAACAATCATGCATGGTGCGTCAGAGAGGAAAAGAAATGAAAGTGAATGTAAGTAAAACGAAAGTTATGGTTTTTGAAAAGGAGGAATGCGTTACGGCTTGTAATGTTATGATCGATGGACAGCGAGTGGAGCAAGTGAATGAGTTTGTATATTTAGGTACGCTGTTTACAAGAGATAGTAAGAATGTAGAAGATATTGAAAGAAGAGTTAATGCAGGTAATAGAGTGAATGGAGCTCTGAAGGCGTTTATGAATAGCCAAAACGTGTCCAAAAAGGCACGTTTGGCTGTGCATAGAGGGGTGCTAGTACCAACTCTTATGTATGGTAGTGATAGTTGGGTATGGCAGAAGAGTCATGAAAGTAGAATAAATGCTGTAGAAATGAGAGCACTGAGAATTATGTGTGGTGTCTCTCTGTCTGACAGAGTAAAGAATTGTGTGATAAGAGAGTGTTGTTTGGGTAAAAGAAGATGTAGTGACAAGCATCGAGAAAGGTATGCTAAGATGGTTTGGGCACGTGGAGAGGATGGATGACGAAAGACTGACCAAGCAGATATATAAGACAAGTGTGGAAGGGACAGGACGAAGGGGAAGACCTAGGCGAACGTTCTCTGCCCAGATTGGAGACATCCTAAAAACAGGACAGGTGAGAAGTACCCTGAACAGAAGAGCATGCATGAAGAATCTGATGGAAGTGAATGAAGAAAGAGAGATATGTCAGGATCGTTGCAAATGGCGTGCCGTAGTCTCTGCCTACCCCTCCGGGAAACAGGCAATTAAACGATAATATCAATTTGGAAACATTTTTTGTGTATGGTAATTATTTTTTTACTCTGGTCACATTGTAAGATGACAAATTATTCTCTTTTTCCGGAAACTTTGATTGTGAGAACACCATTTTGCTTCGCATGTGAATTTGTTGTAAATTTTGAATAACCTTGTAAAACTGCCCTTTTTGATTTGCCCGGCAAAGTTTGTGAGCATTTTGTAAATTGTGATATTGTATTGAACATTGACATTTGCAAAAATTTTGTATTCCGCACCTCGTGCGGTGGGCCTTGATGACGTCGCGTATGAAGCCGGCACTAGGTAGAAGTATCAATTTAGTCTTGTGTATTATCTAGCTTAGTTGCAGGACTGACAATTCTCTTTTGATTCATAGCGCCAAGAAACTTGGCCATATGTCAGACATTTGCTTGTCCTGAACATTTGGATAAATGTAATTTAGCTTCCACTGCCGTCTGCAAACAATTCACAGTCTACCTAGGGCAATCTCTGAACAAAATTTGTAATTAAAATGAAAAGTTCCCTTTTTCCTGGAAAAATCGTCATTATCTTTATTTATATATATAATATTATATAGAATACAAGTGTCACCACCCCCTATCTTCCCGTGGGTGTCGTAAGAGGCGACTAAGGGATAACACGATGCAAATACCATCTTTGCGTAGAGACGGAAAACTCGACATCAAACTCTATACGACTGCCTCGTTGGTCTCGCGGCATAAATGTGCGCGTGGGATCGAGAGGTCCCGGGTTCGATTCCTGGGCCGGGCAGTGTTATTGGGTTTTTCTGTCACGAAATTCTCAGTAGCAGCACGGAGTCTGGAAATGTGCCCGGTACGGCAATAGGCTCGCCCCTTATTACGTGGGACTAAAGTATATCTGGCGAAAAGTGGGTGTAGAAATACACCTCTGCCTACCCCTTCGGGGATAAAAAGCGTGACGTTATGTATGTATGTATGTATCTTTATTTCCCGGAGTCAGGGATATAACAAAACAAGAAGTACTTTTGATACTTGTGAAACATTTTAATCAAGTGATCGCCGAGGCTCGGTGAGCGTCGCTAATATCGGTTCGAGAGTAATCCCCGGAATAAGCCGATTTATCGGCAAGCGACTGTAATTGCGAAAACTTCGAGACTTTGACAGTTTGATATAGAACTCAATATCGAAGAATCGAATAAATTGAAGTAAGCATTAATCTTGACTACATCTTTATGAGCAAGTAAACTAAAAAAATAATAACATTATTTTGGACCAATTTACACAAACCAATCTGATCCCAAAGCAGACAGAACTTGTACAATGGCAACCAGGCAGCTTCTCGTGAAGGTCTTCAACATAGTCTAACGATTCTTATCCTGTGACAAAAACCTAGATCGACAGTTTATTGTGCCTCTCGAAGTTCGGTAGCGCTCTAAATACCACAAGCGGTCACCCATCCAAGTGGTTACCTGTGCAAGCGTTCATTATCTTTACCTATCTATTACGAACGAAAAGTCAAGTCAGTCTAGGAGCTCTATCGAGAATGACCATATTCGTCATAAATGACATACTGTACATAGCAAACTTGCGACTAGTCAGTCGCAAGTTTGCTAATTTGTTACTCGGAATGTTAGCTAGTCAGCTAACATTTCCGAGTAACAAATTAATTAAATCAGTACAATGCGTCATCTCTGTTAACATCGTCTCGTAACAACCGATGTCGTACTTCACGTGTAGCACAAATATATGCCACTATTGAAATTAAACTACAGTTTACGGATTTTATCGCGTTATATTGGTTTCACTAGTTTTTACATTTAAACCGAATGATCTAGAAACTGCATTTTTTTATTACTAGCCAACGTTTCGAATTCTTTACAGGATTCATGTTCACGGCAGACTGAGGTGGTATTTGTCTTTGTCTTGAATTTAAAAGTTATCTCAAAGTACCCGAACATTTTTCAACTATTGGTGTTACTATCTACGCAGAATGTGCTCACTGTGTCTTGATGTCTTCTGGTGACTTTGTCCTTCTTGGGTTACATTAGCCTGATAACAGGGTCCCAAGCTGGAGGAACATTCCAACCATCTTCCCTATTGAAATTAGGATGTTTTTTAATTTCAATAGCTTCTCGTATCATTCTTGGAATAAAGCGGTGTTCTTTTGCGAGTATCTGTGGTTTATCAAATCGCAAGTAATGGTTGGTTCCTTGTTCTACATGTTCACACACAGCAGACTTCGTCGAGCGTTTGTGTTTAATGTCAGCTATATGTTCCTTTAGTCGAATGCCTATGCTTCTCTTGGTTTGTCCAATGTATGAGAGCCCACACTCACAGTCTATCTTGTAAACCCCGGCCTCTTGTAAGGGTAACTGACTCTTGACAGATGGTAATAATTGGCTTATCTTCGTTGGTGGCTTGTAGAAAGTTTTGATTGAAGCTCGCTTCAAGATGTAGCCAATCTTGTCGGTCACGCCCTTGATGTATGGGAGGACAGCAGGTTGTCTCTCTACTGTGGCTGGCTTGTTCTGTAAAATGTTCGGGTACTTTGAGATAACTTTTAAATTCAAGACAAAGACAAATACCACCTCAGTCTGCCATGAACATGAATCCTGTAAAGAATTCGAAACGTTGGCTAGTAATAAAAAAAATGTAGTTTCTAGATCATTCGGTTTAAATGTTAAAACTAGTGAAACCAATATAACGCGATAAAATCCGTAAACTGTAGTTTAATTTCAATGTGTAACATTCGCGTAAACCCAAGAAAATAATATGCCACTATGTTCCGGATAACAACAATATCTATTATTTCGGCTATACCAAAATAAAATGTGTAAATTAAAAAATACGCACTTAAAAGGTAATCACTAACTATATAATATAATAAAGTTCTGTCCGCAAAACTGCACGCGGATGAATGCGAACTATGAAATTAAAGAACCGGATATAAAAAGAACATCATTATATTTTGGTAACATAACGTAAAAAGTATGAATTTCCAGTGATTTCCACCGCTGTTTTAATATTTGTGTCATATTCTTATCTACGAAATTAGTATATTCTTTTCTAAAGTCTATTCCATTAGCCTTTTAAAAAAATCCTACTAATATTATAAATGTGAAAGTTTGTGAAGATGTATGTATGGATGTTTGTTACTCTTTCACGCAAAAACTACTGAACGGATTTGGATGAAACTTTACAGTAATATAGTTTATACATCAGAATAACACATAGGCTACAATTTATAAAGATTTTGTATAATGTTGCCATAACATAAGGAAAAGTATCAACTGAGTCGGCAAAAATCCTGAGCTCAGAAAGCTGTCATCGCGTACGTTGCCTAAACCATTAAAGTTACTTGAACTTCAGATACTGTACGGTGAAATTGTTTATCAGAAAAAGCTCACCATGAAAAATTCAAGATGGCCGCCGGCCGTCACAAAATGGCGGATTACTTATTTTCCACAAATACCTCAATATGGGTATCAAATGAAAGGGCTTGATTCGTAGAATACAGCTCATTATAAAAAATCCAAGATGGCTGTCGCCGCAAAATGACGGATTAGATATTTGCCACAAATACCTCAATATGGGTATCGAATGAAAGGGCTTGATTGGTAGAATAGGCTCACTATGAAAAATCCAAGATGGCTGTTGCCACAATATGGCTGATTACTTATTTTCCACGAATATCTCAATATGGGTATCAAATGAAAGGGCTTGATTCGTAGAATAGGGCTCACTATGCAAAATCCAAGATGGCTGCCGCCACAAAATGGCTGATTACATATTTTCCACAAATACCTTAAAATGGGTATCAAATGAAAGTGCTTGATTGGTAGAATAGACCTCACTATGAAAAAATCAAGATGGCTACCGTCACAAAATGGCGGATTACTTATTTTTCAGAAATACTTCAATATGGGTATCGAATGACAGGGTTTGATTGGTAGAAAAGGCCTCACTATGAAAATAGAATGAGAAGTATCAACTAACAATAAAACTAAAAACTTGAAAATAAAATAAACTAAAAAAACATTACATTTTTGGGCGTAGCGTATCCAGAATAAACATTATGATTGAAATTTCACTTGCCCAACGATTTTATATTTGTCTGATCAATACCCCAGATTGATGAGAAGTTGGGTGCGATCGGGCAGCTAAGACTTACCGAATTACTTTTTAGCTTTTGTTACGTAACCTAACTACATAATTTTTATTGTAATAAAACAGTAAAACATAAAAAAAAAATTTAACAATGCTCATTCTAGAGTAGTTATCAAATTATTTTCAAAATTGATAGATTGTCTTTACAGTAGTTTGGACGAATACTTTAAAAGCTATCACGATATATATTGACCTAAGCGCAGCGTCATTAAAACGCTTACTATGAGTTGGCGCGCTTAAGCGCAGCGGGGCGGAGGGGCGGTTTGATTATGTACTTTGTGGTAATGCTTTCAGTTTTTATTTTGCTGCTATTCTATTCAGTAGATACATAAGCTCTTCAATAACTTTAATAATATACCTACATACTAATCTTTAACTGAAGTTTGACGACTATGAAAACATTAGGTAAGTAATTTTAAGTATTATCTGTTTATATGTATGCTACACGGCGAATGTGCAGATCAGTTTGTGATGAAATTTGATATGGATAGTTTGAAATCTGGGGAAGTACAAAGGCTACCCTTTATTAAAAATTCATGCGGGCGAAGCCGCGGGCGAAAGCTAGTACAGAAATAAAAAAATCCTTTATTTATACTCAATTTATTCATTAGCATATATGAACGCAGCGATGCATTAAAAGCAGCGATAGCAGAGTGGAGAGACCGACAGACTGCTACGCAAAGGGTCTCGGGTTCGAATCCAAGGCAGCAACCAATGACTTTTCGAAGCTAAGTGCGTATTAAATTGTTAATTATCGCTTGCTTATCGGTTAGGAACATACAATAACATCGTGAGGAAACCTGCATGTCTGAGAGTTCTCCATAATGTTCTCGAAAGACATGTGAAGTCTACCAACCTGCACTTGGCCAGCGTGGTGGACTATGGCCTTAACCGTCTCATAGTGAGAAGAGGCCAGTGCCCAGCAGTAGGACAGTTTAAATACAGGGCTGACGATGATAAATAATATTATATTCTACCAAGACAACGTTTCGGAGCAAAGATTAAAAAAAAAAAGATATTAAGTTGTTGAAAGTGATAGCAATCTGGCCCTATAAAATAAATTTGTTAGTCTTGTAAAGATATTCTTCTTGGTATTTTTATTTCTACTCAACAAATTATGAAAGTTAACAAAAGTTGTACTAAACACAAACTAAAATTTTAAAGGGAGAAAGGCACGTCAACTTTGGTATCTTGTCGATGACCGCCGTCTGAGTAGATCGGCCTAGTCAAACAACATCTGCACAGGTCGTCATTTGGATCGGTTACCAAGTGTGGCATTTACACCAGAGCGCTGCCCTACATCGGAAAGAACTTAAAGATTTAAGTCCCGGTTTTCAGGATAAGTATGGTTGTCTAGAGTTCGGGCTAAGAATGGGTTAGTTTTATACAGAGATCAGTGGAAGCGATTAATTCATCCAGTCTTAGCCCAAGGCAAAGGATCTAAACACTCTTACTGTGATTGCACAGCGATGAACATAAATTCTAATATTAATAAAATGTCTTACCAACTCTTACTGATGCTCCTGATGATGTTTTTGAGTGGGCCTATAAGATTAACTCATAATTTTGGCCAAAATAACAAGAGAATCGAATAGATACCAGTGTCCAGTTCAGCGTAGTCCTTCTCCTCGGACATCAATCAGGAATTCACACACGTGTTTTACAAAGTTCAATGTTCAATATATCACCAATTTATCACAAACTTTGCCGGAAGTCAAAAGCGGCAATTATAAGTATTTACAAGTTAATTCAATTCGCGTTAATTCAAAAGGCGATCAATTTATTACAATATTACAAACGGAGCTAGCCCAAAACCCAAAACGTCTTTTTCCGGAAGGGGAAGTTGACAGTTCAGTGTGACCATTGTCAGAAATTTTCAATAGACTAAACAAAATGTTACTTAATCGATATAATCGATTTGACTTATAATAAAAACTAATTCTATTTCAAACATCCACCCGCCCCGGATCGGACTACCGGTCCGCTAATCAGTTGGTAGACGTGACAATGTTGCAACCGCTCTCCTCAGAATCGAACCGTCCACCAAGACCTCAGCAAATCGGGTAACTCCATCAGCCCCAGTTACCAAACGAAGGATGCGCCCCCTGCGCCATCTGAGTGGCGAAAGGTTAGCATCCTTGATCAAAACGAGGTCACCAATCTTGGGTGGATCGGTCTTGTCGGTCCACTTAACGCGTTGCTGGAGTATGTGCAAATATTCCAAATTCCAGCGTTTCCAAAAGCTCTGAGTAATCTGGCGTACCAATTCAAAACGCGAGAGATGACCAGGTCTCGTATCAATATAGGGGTACTCAGGCAAGGCGACAAGTGGGCGACCAATCAAAAAATGGCCCGGCGTAAGGGCCTCCAAAGCATTCGGATCTTAGGAGATCGGGCACAATGGCCGAGAGTTCAAAACGACCTCAACCTTACAAAACACAGTTGCGAGTTCCTCAAATGTATGGACAGATTCACCGATTGTCCTGCGGAAGTGTGTTTTGGCCGATTTTACAGCGGCCTCAAATATAGCACACCAGTGTGGACAATTTGGTGGAGAAAACAACCAATTTATCCCACGTCGGGCAAGCCTATCACCTATATCAGCCTTGTTGGTTTCAAGAAAATAAACAACATCATTCAAATAATTATACGTGCCCTTGAAGTTAGTGCCGCAGTCAGAACGGATCAAGGAAGGCAGCCCTCTGCGGGATACAAATCTGTCAAATGTGGCTACAAACGCCTCGGTCGTAAGCGACCTATCAACGACTGATGACCTATCAAACTAGGCGTCAAGCATCCACGCGAGGCACAATCAGCAGGGTTGAGCTCACCTGGCACGTGTCTCCAAACAAGCTTGACTTCAGATTTTTGGATTTGGGAAACGCGATTAGCGACAAATACCTCCAAGGTGTGGACAGAAGCCTTCAACCAACAAAGAACAATTTGGCTGTCTGTCCAGGCGTAGGTCCCATTAAAACAAATGCTTTTACCCAAGGTGCTGGACACGTGTTTCAATAAGCGTACAAGTAGGGCTGCTCCCGAGAGCTCCAATTTCGGAAGGGTCAGAGATGTCCGAAGGGGTGCAACCTTGCTCTTCGCCATGATCAGGGAAACCCTCACCTGACCTGAGGCACTAACTGTGCGCAAATACACCACGTTCCGAGGCATCACAAAACCCGTGAAGGGTGGCCTTGTACTTCCCGGGAGGAAGGATGGGACGAGGCAAGGAGATCTCGTTGACGGCAGGAAGTGAGGATACAAAAGGGAACCATTCCTCAACAAGAGCCGTGTAGAGGTTCGTCCCAGGTCAATCCTGCTGTCCAAAGCTTCTGCAAGAAGCATTTTGCCCAAAATATGATAGGACAAATCCAACCGTTTGGATCAAAGGTTCTGGCGACAGTAGACAACACGAGACGTTTAGTCCAAGAACAAGGCAATTTCAAGTCTACATTATACGTAAAGATGTCTTGGACTGGTCTGTACTAAACGCCGAGAACAGCCATCATGGCGGGGTTGTCAACAATCTCAAATAGATGTGGATCCTGCTGATGATCCTCTGGCAAGCCTTCCAAAAGCGCTGGTGAGTTGGAAATCCATTTGCGCAACTCATAACCAGCGGAGGCCAAAATACCTATCAATTCGTCCCGCAGGAGGATCGCCTCGTCCGCTGTGGAGGCGCCCGAGCAAATGTCATCGACGTAAATATCGTCCTTCAAGATGGCGGAGGCTCGTGGGAAACGTAAGCCTTCGCGGTCTGCGAGCTCCCAAAGAGAACGTATTGCCAAGTAGGGGCTTGACCTTAACCCGTACGTATTAGTATTGAGCTCGTAGACGACCATGGGATCGCGAGGAGACTCTCTCCAAAGGATCAGCTGAAAGCGACGGTCATCAGGGTGGATAATAGTCTGCCTGAACATCATTTTTATGTCGGCCACAAAGACAACCTGATGTCGTCGGAAGCTGGTGATGACGTCACAAAGGTCCTTGACCAACTTGGGACCAGAATGCAAGCACTGGTTCAAGGATACGCCTGTTGAAGTCTGCGCAGAACCATCAAACACTGTGTGCAGCTTGCCAGTCGATGGCTTCAATACCGCATGATGCGGGAGAAAGTAATGCTCCACCGAACGCCAATCCAAATTTGACACGGACATGTGTCCCAACTGTTCATATTCTCTCATGAACTCAATGTACTTCTGTCTGAGCTCCGGATCACGACCCATGCGACGCTCCATAGCCAACAATCTCTTTTCGGCTAAAGGTCGTGACTCACCAAGCGGAGGCCGAACAGACAGAAAAGGTAGCCTCGTAATGATCCGACCAGAACGGAGTCGACCAGTGTTGTTCTGGAAGAACAGCTCCCACTCCTCATGTTCTGGATTCAAACGGGCAGCTTGAGGGGGCTCCTCTACCTCCCAAAACCTCTGAACTGCATCAGAGAGAGCAGAGCCCACAGCCAACAAATTATCAAGTTCGGGTGGAGTGGAATCCCTAGGTACAGGTCCCATCAAAGCAAATCCAAATATGGTCGGGATGGCAGTCAAACCATTTGGCACTAAGACCCGTTTCCCACCAATCAAAATTCCACCGAGGACATCAAAGCCAATCAACAAGTAGATTTGTCCCGGTGGTGTGTCAAATTTGGGGTCTGCCAATTCCAAACCCGATGTCAAATTCACCACAGCAGCAGCTAGCTGCTTCTGTGGATGCATACCCAAAATATTCGGCGGGACATAGCTGAACTAGAATTATTGAAACTATAACATCTGTATCAGGTACCAACCTATGATCCACAATAAAGATAATTATTATTATTATTATTCTTCAGCACAATAGCCGAGGTTTTAATCCTCGGGTGTGAAGATTCAACAGGGCCAAACAAAACCTTAACTTGCCCTTCAACATTAGAGGCTACGTCCCCTATGCCCCGTATACAATTTGGAAAAGAGCCCATATTTAATTTAACCTGCCCTACCAAATAAGTGGAAACAATGCAACCTTGTGAACCTGTGTCCAATATAGAACGGACAACAAAAGAGGTCCCCGTGGGTCCCTAGACCCTAACAGCAACCGTTGGTAGGATAACGGTGTCAATGGGGGAGGTTGGCGTTATAGGGCAGGGGTCAATGACCTATTGTTGCCTGGGCGGCGACCGTTGGCCAGGACCAGGCAAGTCAAAATGAGGGTGCGACTTGAAGTCCTCAAAGGTGTGATGACTTGATCCGCGCGCCATCTGTGGGGGGTCATAATGACGCACCCGCCCAAAACGAGGTGGGCGCGAGTCAAGGCGGGGACGCTCCGCCAAAGGAGCGGAATACCTGGGGCAGCAGTCATGGTGCTGGTGACGCTGAACAGCACATTCAGGTGCGCGAGAGAGAGGAGGCGTGCGCACTGTTATACGACTTCGCGTCGGGATTGTTTTAAAAAAAGATATTTTTAGAACAAGGACGATTTATTTTCAATTACCAAAATTCAAAGGTTAAGCTAGTTAATTTTAATGGACAAGTGTCACCGACGGTGGATAGTATCGAACTGAGCTTAATTATTCTATTAAAACTACTGAGCTATCAAAAGTGCTGACGCGGAAAATAGATTGGTAATCCTAAGGGCTTTTATATGCATTTCATATATATAACAGCCCCCAGGGTTATGACTAAACTTACACCTAAATGGTGAAGTTTATGTAAGGGAAGTTTTCAGCCTAGGTGCGGGAGTTACATGTGACTCGGTGGCCACTTCTGAAAGCTCTTGGTCTTTCTCAATAATTAGTTTATTTTTAAATTTCTTATTTAAAAGGCGATGACATGTGCCCTTCTTAATAATTTTATACAAAAGAAAACAAATCAAAATTAAAACTACAATTGAGATTACAATAGTTGTATATGAATAATATTCACCATATAGTATTATATGCGGTTTATCAATTAAACTATCAAGGTTTTTGACAATTAAATCTGATGCCTTGGTTTGTTCCGATATTAAAGAATCAAGGCTAATATTCTTTAAGTTTAATACTGGAGTTTTTGATTTCGATTTGACGAATTTTTGAAAATTACAGCATGTGTTATTTAATAAATCTAAATTAGAGTGAATTTCTTGAAGTGCAATGATTTAACTGTATTTTGGAATTAACCTTGATGCTTTATAATACGCGATACAATGTATCGGAAGGTTTAAGATTCCTGTGCCTGAGATTGCTAATTCAGTATTATTTGATTCGTGACAATCTATTGATAATTTTGACTTGCCATTTATTACAAATATCCATTTATTATTTGATAATCTTTGCCAAATTTCTAAATCACCTTGAATGAATTTTGTTTCACACTCATAGGGCATGGAACTTAAAACCTTAGAAATAATTTCCGATTCACAGATCGGAGTTACGGAGCTAGAGTAGGTGTCTAGCGTTTCACATATAAAGTACAGCTTATTAATTATCTTACAACTATTTAAGGTATCTAATTTAACATAAAATGATCTATCTCTAGTTATAGCTATATATTTAGTTGAAGGAACTATGGTGGAGTATGTTTGGTTACCTATTGCGACTGGGAATGGTATGCAGTAGTATAGATTATAATTTTTATTTGTTACAAGTGGTATTCTAAGAACAAAAACTATTTCATTATTATGAAAATAACTAGAAATTTCCGATATATTCATAATTATATATATATTATCCAGAGACAAACTGATGGGCATTTGACGATAATCTGCCAAAAATCTATAGTTTTCTACTAATTCGGAAAATAATTGTTTTGGAGTGATAATGGAGGGGTACAAAATATGTGATTTACTAAACATAAGGCCATTAATAATATCTTCTAATTTAAAGGACAGAGTTAACAAACTTCCTTCCAGCATATTGATAATTTCATTAATTTTTGATTTTATAAGTAATGTGTCCGATAACAAGGTCAAGTTTCTTTGATTAATAGATAACATTTCAACAGCGCTATTTAACTGTTGTTCATTGGAACTTACTTGGTTGACAATAGTTTGTATAGAATTTAAAGTTGTTTTTGTTACTAGAATATTTTGTTTTACTAATTTTGACAACTGATTCTGATCATTCTCAACAGTTCTAATAGCGTAGCTGTACATTAAAGCATCGTTTTCGTCTAAAGTTCCAAATAAATGTTTGGAAACTGTACCAACTATTCCAAACCAGGCAGATCTTTTGGATCGACTCTCAATTAAATGAGAAATCGACTCAAAGTCTTGTATTATGTCACGGTAGCGAACAGATAAAGGGTGTAGCATGTTATGACATTCAGTATCGTCAAACACGTCACTCTGTTTACACAGGTACTTAGAAGTGCCTATTACACCGTTCAGATTCTTAATATGCGATTCTATAAAAGAAATATCGATTGGGATTATAACATTAAGGTAGCCATCTATTAATTTTAAAGATCCGATTGGGTCAAAGTAAATACCAGGACTGTTCACGGCAGGTTGAATGAAGTTATCCTGTGCCGAGGACAGGGTGCTGAAATAGGTATAATATAAAAAATCTTAAAATTGTAAACGTATTAACTTAGAATTATATTTACTTATTAAACTAGTTTACTTAAATGCCTATGTATTGCGACGGCGCGCGAGTTTTATTTCATCATAATGATGGGTCACGTGTTTTCTATTTATTAACAAGGTAAGACTATTTCTACCATTTATCTTTACAACCTTATACGGTCCTTTCCAAATAGGAGACAGAGCCTTCCGCATTCTTAAATGATTTTTTAAATACACATAATCACCGACTTGATAGCTTATAGGCCGCGTATGTGAGTCATAGTAGGTTTTTGAAGATTCTTTGGATTTAAGGGTGTTTTCTATGGCTTTGTCCCGTGTGTATTTAAGACGGTGCTGTAACATTTTAATGTAGTCTGAATAAGTTACACTAGGGGCTGGTTCGTAAATGGAATTAGGTATGAATGGTTTGTGGCCAAAGACCAATTCATAAGGCGAATAATGAGTGGTTGAATGTACAGCTGTGTTGTACGCTAACATAGCAGTGTACACATACGTCGGCCACTTGTCTTGATTTTCACAGACGTAGGATTTTAGATATTCTTTCAGGGTAGAATGACTACGCTCGAGCGCGCCTTGTGTTTGGGGGTGATAGGGAGAGGACCAAAGCTGTTTAATTTTGAGAAATGAACAAGTCTGTTTAAATAATTCGGCAGTAAAATTTGTACCCTGATCGGTAAGAACTGACTTAGGGATACCAAACAGAGATATAAAATGGACAAGGCATTCGCTGGTTTCTTCAGCAGTAGTAGTTCTAATGGGATATGCGATTGAATATTTTGTCAAGTCATCTTGAAGTGTGAGGATGTACTTCAGTTTAGCTGAGCCAGATTCAGCAAGTGGACCGACTATGTCTAGGGATATTCTTTCAAACGGGGTAGTGGAAGTGCTGGTAATTTGCATCGGTGCTCTGTTAAGTTTGCGTAATGCTTTATTTGTTTGACAGGATGGACAGTTTTTTACATAGTTTTCAATGTCACTGCGCATGTTTTTCCAGTAATATTGTTCTCGAATTTTATTAAACATACGAGTGGAACCTAGATGCCCTGCGACGGGGATGTCGTGATTTTCTTTGAGTAGTTTTTGTACTTCACTAGGGCTAGGATAGTAAATTTTATTTCGATAAATATGAATTTCAATTGATGTATTGTGAAACAAATGAGCTAATATATTATAAATTTTTAGGTATGAGTGCCTGTCAAATGGGTTTTTAAAATCAGATATACTTATTTTATCAATTGGTTCAGTGTTAGAAATTAAATGGTTTCTAAGGTTTTTAAGGGATTCGAATATGTCACTATAACTGCAATAATCAAAATGGTGTACTTTAATAAATATAAAATAGTAATGTTTATTGTTGTGTGAAAGTGATTTATAAGAATGGAGAGTTCTCTCGGAATTTACAAATGTATCACCTTCTATTGAATTAGATAGTATATCTTGGACGTAGGGAATAGATTCGTCAAGGTCAAGTGATGTTGGTACAATTATATACTTGTTTTGGCTTTTAAGCAAATTGTCACTGTACTCGATAATGGCTGCATTATAGGAAGTTGTTGCTGAAGTGCGGAGAAATTTCGTATAAGTGTCGTCAGGATCGGGTAGGTTTCGACTTAGGCTATCAATTTCGGGGTTTTGAGTTGCGGCATTTGTTTCAGGATTTGGGCTGTCTAACATTGGAATTTGGTCACTTGTCGAAGGTTGAGGTTCATTTCCAGTTAGGGGAATCGTCTCAGGCATTGGTAAAGGATTATTTTGTGTCGAAAGAGGATCTTGATATTCATCTGGATTTGGAAGGTTTAAGGGACTAAAATCTATATCTTCACGATTAAAGGGGCTGATATCTAGTGGACCTAGGTCTGTAAGTTCGTTGTCAGGGTTTTCAGGTTGTATAGGGTTAACTGGATAACGGGAGAGGGCGTCGGCTGCTGAGTTCAGTTTACCCTTTCGATATACAATTTCGTATTCGTATTCTTCAAGTTGCAGCCGCCAACGTTGTAACTTGCTACTAGGGTCACTATGGTTGAAAAGCCATTTTAAAGGACGATGATCGGTTATAATTGTAAATTTGCGACCAAATAAGTAAGGCCTAAAAGTTTTGCAACCAAAAACAATGGCAAGGAGTTCCTTTTCGGTGGTACTGTAATTTATTTCGTTTTTGTTCAAGGTCCTGGACGCATAGGCTATGGGGTTATCTTTACCGATTGGGCCTTGTGATAGGATTGAGGATATTGCATAGTTGGATGCATCACAGGTAAGATTGAACGGTTTTGTAAAATCTGGATAGATAAGGACGGGAGCGGTAATAAGTTTATTTTTTAAGGATTCAAAAGCCAGCTGTTGCTCATTGGTCCAGTTAAAAGGTATGTCCTTTTTTAAGAGTGATGTAAGAGGTTTTGATAGTTTCGAGAAATCTACTATAAAGCGTCTATAATAAGAGATTAAACCTAAAAAGGATTTAATGTCCTTGGGACATTTTGGTGTTGGGAATTCCTGGACAGATTTAACTTTATTGGGATCGGGTTTCAGACCATTTTCGGTTATAACATGTCCTAAGTATCCGACTTCTTTTCATAGGAATTCACACTTATCTGGTTGGAGCTTAAGGTTAAAAGAACGGAGTTTTTGGAATACAGCTGTCAGATTTTGGATGTGAGAGTTAATGTCATGGGAGTAAATAACGATGTCATCTAAATAGACAAAACATCTCTCTCCTTGAAGGCCAGTAAGAACATTGTTCATTAGTCGTTGGAAAGTTGAGGCAGCGTTTTTTAAGCCAAACGGCATCCTCGTAAATTCAAAGTGCCCTTGGGGAACACTAAAAGCGGTTTTGCAGGAGTCGTTAGGCGCCATTTTGATTTGATGAAACCCTGATGCTAAATCAAGGGTTGAAAAATATTTGGACTTTCCTAATTGATCAAGAATTTCGGTGATGTTTGGAATTGGGTAAGTTTCACCAATTGTATTATCGTTGAGTTTCCTATAATCTATGACGATTCGCCATTTTCTTTGGCCGGAAGCATCTACCTTTTTAGGAACTATCCATATAGGAGAAGACCATGGAGATAAGGATGGTTTTATAATATTTTGGTCTAACATCTTTTGGATCTGAGATTGCACCTCTTGTTTGTGTATTTCAGGAAATCGATAAGACTTGACATTGATTGGCTGATCAGAAGATGTCCGGATCTTGTGCTGGATAGCGCCTGTAGCGGTCAGCTGGTCACCAGGTAAGTGGAAAACATCAGAGTATTTGGAACATACGTCATAAAGGGCATTGGTTTCTTCGAGGTTTAAGTGTGAAACTCGAAGGAGTTCTAAAACTTCTTGAGTTCTGCTGAGACATGACCTATTGTGCTGGTTTGGAATCGAGTCATAGTCAAGTCGATGTAAGGTAAGTTGAAGGTCAGAATTTAATGTGACGGGGTTGTCAGAAGTGTTTAAGACTGTGAGATTGACCCTGTGGTTATTTTTCACTGTGACTAAACAATTTGCAATAAATAGTGTCTCACTAATATGTTGATCAAGGACTAGTCCTTCTTTTATTTCAGGATTTATGACAGAACATTCTACAGTTATTTCGGAACGAGGTGGAATCAGGTAAACTGGATCGCTAAAGTAAAGTTTTATTTTATTTTGATAAATATTAAGAAATTTCCTGTTATAATCGATACTACTTTGGAAAAAGGTTAGTAAATCATTTCCTATGATACCATCGTACTCTAAGGATATTTTATCCACTACATGGAATGTAAATGAAATTGATTCTTTACCAAAAATAAGACTCATATTAAAACAACTAAGAGTTGGCACAGTGTCTTCGGTATTGTCTGTGCCTTTTAATTTAATTATACGTTTTTGTAATTTCAGGTTACTATACGACTGGATGCACGACCTTTTGACAAGTGACACGGAGGAGCCGGTATCAATAAGTAAGGTAAGAGGTTTATCACTTATGGATGTTTGGATAATGACATGAGGTAAGGAAACTTTAGAAGGTTTGCAAAATATTTCATATACTTTGGTTTGTTTCAGAACAGGGTTTTGTAATGGATTATCTTTGGGTGAAGAATTATTATTCTGGACTTTTGGTTGAACTTGATTGTTCGCATAGTCCTGGAAATTGAATTTAGGGACACTTGTTTGGGGCTGATTACCCTTGTGGTCATGGGAATTGAATTTACGGACACTTGCTTGGGGCTGGTTACCCTTGTGGTCCAGGGAATCGAATTTACGGACACTTACTTGGGGCTGATTACCCTTGTGGTCCAGGGAATTGAATTTACGGACACTTGCTTGGGGCTGGTTACCCTTGTGGTCCAGGGAGTTGAATTTACGGACACTTGTTTGGGGCTGGTTACCCTTGTGGTCCTGGGAATTGAAGGTGCAGACACTTGCTTGGGGCTGGTTACCCGTGTGGTCCTGAAAGTTGAAGGTGCCGTTTGCGGTTGTGGATAGTGCTGTGAGTTGTGAATTGGGTCTCACGAGACACCTTCGTGAGCCCATTATTCGTTTAAATGATCGTTAATTCCATCATTGTAATTCTGGTTATCACGATCATTTTCTAAATCGGAGGATTGCGGCTCTTGACTGTAACTTTGATGCGTTTAATTTGTGTAGTTAACATGAACGGGTCTGGCCTTAGAATATTCGGGGTTATATTGGTTTTGACTTGGGCGTTGTGAACCTTGAGGAGTTTGCGGGATTTTAAATCGGTTGTTGTTATATTCCCGTTTTTTGCAGATTTCGAGTGTGTGACCTTGAGTCTTACAATATCTACAGAATAGATTTTGATTATTTACGTTGAATTGCCTTGACGTTTGCGGCCTGGGATTGACATTATGGACAGCAGGCCTATAAGTTTCGAAAGGTTTTTGGGTCGGGCGTTGTAATCCAGAATTTTGGTTTGTCGTATGAGAACGTTTATACTGCAAGTTAACTATCTTTTCTTCGGATATGGCTAGATTTATAGCTTCGTTAAGATTTGAAGGGTTTTTACCACGAACCAAATTAGAAATATTAGGTTTAAGACCAAGTTAAAAGGAATGCAGTGCCAGGTCTTCCATGGCTGCTGTACGGCCGACTAGTTCAGATTTCTTTTTATTGGATAGGGTCACTTCAGTCAGAAGTTTGGAAAGGCAGGTTTCGAGGCGTAAAGCAAATTGACTTACCGATTCTGTACCTAATTGGCGACATTCTTGTAAGTCAGTTAAAAGGTGGGCGTAGTGTTTTCGCTCGCCGAATTGTGTCTTTAAAAAATCACGTAACTGGTCCCATAAATCAATTTCCTTTATAGAGCATGCGGTTTCAGCTTTGCCTTCTAATTGGGAAAGAATGTATTTAAATAATATTGGCTTTTGTATCTCTGTGGATAAATTAATTGCGTTGTAGCAATTGCTCAAAAATGAATTAAGTTTTTCGCGTGTCCCATCAAAAGATTTTATAAATTTGAATAGAGTACTGATCTGAACTTCACCTTTTTCAGTTTTAATTTCTTTTACAGACATACTTATGGTTAATACTAGAAGATTTTAAAACACAAAAATAAAATTTCAATGCACACAATTACGATACGGTGTAACAGACGGCCAACTAAGTTGCTATCAGCTACTGTGTGGCCTGATAAGCGCGGGAACAGTGAGCGACGGATCTAATTCTAAGAATAGATTAACACCTGCACTGGCAAATGGATACTAATTATAAATTAATAATGTCTTTTTGCGGCTTCTTCAATTCGGATTGTTAAAACTATAAATTCACTTTAATCAAGCACTTTTGGTTGAGATTAACTTTGCTCAAAATTGTTAATTTTACACTCGATGATTGAATTATTTGGAAAACAAAATCACTTACAGGATCACGCAGAAACAAAGTTGCAGGAACATCGACATCACACCTTTTCGGGTTGACTTTTCGGGAACAATAGAGTAGCAGGAATACAGCGACTCACTTCGGTATCAACGCACAGATTTTCTTCAAGGACAAAATGCGTCAAGGACAACGGACTTTAAGAGTTCGGCATTGGATAGACTCCGGTTTATTCTCACTGGATCACTTCAGTTTTTACGGGAACACACACTATTATGTCTTTCAACAGGGATGTTTTGGACGAGTTCGATATTTTACGGTTTTAGTATTTTATGACACTCGCGAAATCTAGCTTTGAGCATGGATACAGAGGCGAAGACGACCGAGGATACTTTTGATGTATCCCTTGCACGCTGCCACTAAATTTGTTATACGACTTTGCGTCGGGATTGTTTTAAAAAAAGATATTTTTAGAACAAGGACGATTTATTTTCAATTACCAAAATTCAAAGGTTAAGCTAGTTAATTTTAATGGACAAGTGTCACCGACGGTGGATAGTATCGAACTGAGCTTAATTATTCTATTAAAACTACTGAGCTATCAAAAGTGCTGACGCGGAAAATAGATTGGTAATCCTAAGGGCTTTTATATGCATTTCATATATATAACAGCACGCTACGGTTCTCCAAGCGGGGCAAGCGGCGATCAATTAAGCGAGGCGACTCTCGGCTGCGCGCCGGTGAGCCTCGGCTGCCACCTTCAAAACACCCGCCCGTGCGCGGCGTCGGCTGGTTGGACAAGCGGCCTCCCTCTCTGGCATATGAATGGAGGACAGCATTTGGACATTCTCTGCATGAGCAGAGAATGTCCAAATGCTGTCCTCCACAGTGAGGACAGGGGCGAGAGTTTGGGCAGTCTCGCTGGTAGTGGGACCCCAAACAAGAGAAGCAAAGGCGGCGGGCATTCGCGATGCGCCTACGAGAGGCGACATGCAGGTCCAAAAATGCCCTGCAAATGGCCGTTCTGTGCCCCGTGACCTTGCAGTAGGAGCACTCCGCTGGGCTCTGCGTGACCGCAAAGCGAGGAGGGCGCCGGTCAACATTGGCTTGACCTTGGGCGGCTGCGTCTTAGCCTGCGTATCACCACCAGAGTTGTCCAAGACCCGGCACTCATCCTCCAGGAACCTCTCCAGGTCAGCAAAGGGGGGCAGATGGGTCGCGCTATCCCCACCAAAGCGCTGCTCAAAACGCGACCTCAGGTCGGCAGGCAGCTTTTTCAGCACAATGTAAACCAATAGATAGGACCATTGGTCCACGAGTCGGTCAAGGCACTTAAGTGCGTTGATGGCCACCAAAAGCGGGTTCAAAAGTTGGGTACGCAACGGCAAACCCAAAATCTGCTCGATGTGCGTGTCGGCGAGGCCACGCTTATTATGGTACCTACGGGTGATTAGGTCCCGAGCCGTCTGGTACGCCTCGTCAGACACGGGCAGATGCTGGATGAGGCCCTTGGCCTCCCCATCCAGAACCGACATCAAATAGGCCATTTTTTGTGCCGGCCGAAGGTCAGCCCTATCATTGACCAGGCTGTCAAACAAATTAACGAAGCCCAGGTAGCTTCCTAGGCAGCCATCAAAATGGGGGAGGTCTAAAGTAGGGAGCCTACTCACCAGCCCCGGTGCTGTCTTAGGAAGCTCCTGCTTCAAGCCGGGTTGCCCTTCCCTATCGGCAACTAGTTGTCTCGCACTATTGGAGACAGCATCATACAGGTCTAAGACCTGGGCATAGTCTTCGCTGACCTTATTTCGCTGGTCAGCGGTGGAATCATTGACTGACACTTCGAGACAGCAAGCGCTGAAAGTGCGGAACTGCTGTTCCACACTTGCCAGGCGATCATCGATCCGCTCGTACCTTTGTAGTAAGGCCTGCTGGCGATCAGGCCGGTTCACTTAGGCACTGGCCGAGGCAAACCAGCGCAAATCTGATGCAATAGCACCAGCAGCCGCACGCAAGTCCTTGATAGCTGACATAATCAAAATTTAAAAGAGCCCGGACAAGCGTTAAATAAAATTAACAATCAAAACTTAATATTTGTAAATTCCTTGAAACCAACAAAGTATTAGCCTGTTCACTGCTGGTACAAGCAAGTGGCAGGTATTTACTGCCCAACAAAATTAATAGTTTCAATATATGTTGACACAAAACAAAGTCAAAGCTATCAAAAGTTGAAACTTCAAATAAGTTAATTAAAGTTAAATATTCAAATAAATTAACTAATTACTTGCAACAGACAGACTGGCTGTGTTATTTGAGATATACAATAGTAAGTAAGCACAGAATATGTGTTACCTAACAATATTATCTATATATTATAACAAGGTTTAGCAATATAAGGTTCAAACTTAATATATCAATATATGCAATAAAGTAAATCAATTGATACATATAACTGATATGTTTCCAATCAAAGTGACTTATTAAGTAACAGCAACAAATCTATGCTAGATTTCAACAATTTAAATCAAACAATTACTGATTGAGTTTATGTGTGACAAATTGACAATGTGTTAAAAGTTATCTAGGTCAATTTATACATTTAAATATTATTTATTTTAGACAATAACTGACCTGACAAACACTACAATACTGTCTACAAGGTGATAAGATACAAGCTTATACCAATTTGAGGTTTGTACTCAGCTATGCAACGGCTAAGTTTCAACTACGCTCTGCACTAAAAAATTTGTCTAGAGTTCGGGCTAAGAATGGGTAAGTTTTATACAGAGATCAGTAGAAGCGATTAATTCATCCAGTCTTAGCCCAAGGCAAAGGATCTAAACACTCTTACTGTGATTGCACAGCGATGAACATAAATTCTAATATTAATAAAATGTCTTACCAACTCTTACTGATGCTCCTGATGATGTTCTTGAGTGGACCTATAAGATTAACTCATAATTTTGGCCAAAATAACAAGAGAATCGAATAGATACCAGTGTCCAATTCAGCGTAGTCCTTCTCCTCGGGCACCAATCAGGAATTCACACACGTGTTTTACAAAGTTCAATGTTCAATATATCACCAATTTATCACAAACTTTGCCGGAAGTCAAAAGCGGCAACTATAAGTATTTACAAGTTAATTCAATTCGCGTTAATTCAAAAGGCGATCAATTTATTACAATATTACAAACGGAGCTATCCCAAAACCCAAAACGTCTTTTTCCGGAAGGAGAAGTTGACAGTTCAGTGTGACCATTGTCAGAAATTTTCAATAGACTAAACAAAATGTTACTTAATCGATATAATCGATTTGACTTATAATAAAAACTAATTCTATTTCAAACAAGGTAGACCATTTTGGTTTAGATTTTCGAGAGGTCCGAAAATGCTCACACCAAAGTTCGCAACACACACACAAAAGAGAAAGAATACCTTATTTCTCATCTCATGATGCTCAGCTCATCAGATGATCTTTACCGCTTCCCTTAACTGATCTCATAGTCATCATCATCATCAGTCCTATACATTATCCTACCGCTGGGCACGGGCCTCTTCTCACTATGAGAAGGGTAAGGCCATAGTCTACCACGCTGGCTAATTGTGGATCGGCAGACTTCACATGTCTTTCGAGAACATTATGGAGAACTCTCAGACATGCAGGTTTCCTCACGATGTTTTCCTTCACCGATAAGCATGCAATAATTAACAATTTAATACGCACGTAACTTCTAAAACTCATTGGTGCGCGCCGTGGATTCGAACCTGAGATCCTCTGCAGTCGCAGTCTGCAGCAGCAGTCTGTCAGTCTCTCCACTCAGCTATCGCTGCTCTCATAGTAAATTCGGGCAAATACTTATTATTATATGTCACGATTATTTCTTGCTTCTAGCTATAACAATACTCGTTGGTTTCCATTAAGAGATTCCTCTATATTTTCAAGTACGGTAATTACAGGTTATAAACAGACATAAGAACAAGCCCGAACAGGCTTTTAACATATTTCTGTGAAAATAAACAGATAAACGTAACGAGATTCTTAAACACAACCGCGTACGTTAATTAAATATTAATATTAAATGTTCTGATTAATATTAAGTTATTAAATGTTCTGAGAACTTCTATAAAAATCTCTTTTACTCACTTTTTAACCGACTTCAAAAAAAGGAGGAGGTTCTCAATTCGTCGAAATCTTTTTTTTTTATGTATGTTCCCCGATTTCTCTAAGACGCCTGGACCGATTTCAAAAAATCTTGTTTTGATGGAAAGAGTATATCTCCTAGTTGGTCCCATGATCATCAGGTCAGGATCTGATCATGGAATCCTGAAAAAATCGGAGGAACTCTTCAAATTTTATAAGCACGTTTGAAGCGATTTGACGATAACAACCCAATGCCGTCAAGTTTGGGCTTTTTTGGGTCGTCTTTACATAGACTTTGATGCTGGATGATTTCTATGGTCTGATGATAGAGCTGGAAGGTAACCATGAGATCTTTGTGACACAACAACCCAATCTCATCAAGTTTAGGGTCGTTTGATTCGTCTTTATATGGACTTTGGTACTCGATTTTTTTCAGGGTCTGATGATAGAGCAGGAAGGTGGCCATGGGATCTTTGTAATACAAAGACGCAATCCCATTGAGTTTGGGCTCGTTTCATTCGTCTTTGCATGGACTTTAGTGCTGAATATTTACCAAACTCTGATGATGGAGCAGGAAGGTAGCCATGGGATATTTGCAATACAATTACGCAATCCCATTGAGTTTGGTCTCGTTTGATTCGTCTTTACATAGACTTTAGTGCTGAATGTTTTCCAAAGTCTGATGATAGAGCAGGAAGGTGGCCATGAGATCTTTGTAATACAATAACGCAATCTCATCGAGTTAAGGCTCGTTTGTTCGTCTTGGCAAACACTTTGGTACTGGATGATTGCCCGAATCTGATGATGGAACTAAAACGAACGTGTTTAGGCTAGTAAGTTGAAAACAAAAAAAAATACTTGATATTGCCAGAAAGGTACAGGTCTACATTTCAGAATTGAGGCACATAAGGAAGGCCTCCATATCATGTACCTACACTATCCTATGTAGCTACTTACCACCTATTACTATTTTTTATTAGTATACCACTAAAAAACAAAAAATATAATATTTTCTTGGGTTTACGCGAATGTTACACATTGAAATTAAACTACAGTTTACGGATTTTATCGCGTTATATTGGTTTCACTGGTTATTTGTTATTACATTTAAACCGAAAGATCTAGAAACTACATTTTTATTACTAGCCGACGTTTCGAATTCTTTACAGGATTCGTGTTCACGGCAGACTGAGGTGATATTTGTCTTTGTCTTGAATTTATAAGTTATCTCAAAGTACCTGAACATTTTTCAACTATTGGTGTTACTATCTACGCAGAATGTGCTCACTGTGTCTTGATGTCTTCTGGTGACTTTGTCCTTCTTGGGTTTCATTAGCCTGATAACAGGGTCCCAAGCTGGAGGAACATTCCAACCATCTTCCCTATTGAAATTAGGATGTTTTTTAATTTCAATAGCTTCACGTATCATTCTTGGAATAAAGCGGTGTTCTTTTGCGAGTATCTGTGGTTTATCAAATCGCAGGTAATGGTTGGTTCCTTGTTCTACATGTTCACACACAGCAGACTTCGTCGAGCGTTTGTGTTTAATGTCAGCTATATGTTCCTTTAGTCGAATGCCTATGCTTCTCTTGGTTTGTCCAATGTATGAGAGCCCACACTCACAGTCTATCTTGTAAACCCCGGCCTCTTGTAAGGGTAACTGACTCTTGACAGATGGTAATAATTAGCTTATCTTCGTTGGCGGCTTGTAGAATGTTTTGATTGAAGCTCGCTTCAAGATGTAGCCAATCTTGTCGGTCACGCCCTTGATGTATGGGAGGACAGCAGGTTGTCTCTCTACTGTGGCTGGCTTGTTCTTCGGGGATCTGTGACGTTGGCGCGGCGGTCGGAGCTTGTTGTCTTGCAGAACTTGCTTGACATGTTGAAGCTCGGCGTCCAGGTGTTTCTTGTCACAGATCCCCCGGGCTCTCTGAAACAAAGACATTCCCACATATACAAGCTCCGACCGCCGCGCCAACGTCACAGATCCCCGAAGAACAAGCCAGCCACAGTAGAGAGACAACCTGCTGTCCTCCCATACATCAAGGGCGTGACCGACAAGATTGGCTACATCTTGAAGCGAGCTTCAATCAAAACATTCTACAAGCCGCCAACGAAGATAAGCCAATTATTACCATCTGTCAAGAGTCAGTTACCCTTACAAGAGGCCGGGGTTTACAAGATAGACTGTGAGTGTGGGCTCTCATACATTGGACAAACCAAGAGAAGCATAGGCATTCGACTAAAGGAACATATAGCTGACATTAAACACAAACGCTCGACGAAGTCTGCTGTGTGTGAACATGTAGAACAAGGAACCAACCATTACCTGCGATTTGATAAACCACAGATACTCGCAAAAGAACACCGCTTTATTCCAAGAATGATACGTGAAGCTATTGAAATTAAAAAAACATCCTAATTTCAATAGGGAAGATGGTTGGAATGTTCCTCCAGCTTGGGACCCTGTTATCAGGCTAATGAAACCCAAGAAGGACAAAGTCACCAGAAGACATCAAGACACAGTGAGCACATTCTGCGTAGATAGTAACACCAATAGTTGAAAAATGTTCAGGTACTTTGAGATAACTTATAAATTCAAGACAAAGACAAATATCACCTCAGTCTGCCGTGAACACGAATCCTGTAAAGAATTCGAAACGTCGGCTAGTAATAAAAATGTAGTTTCTAGATCTTTCGGTTTAAATGTAATAACAAATAACCAGTGAAACCAATATAACGCGATAAAATCCGTAAACTGTAGACAAAAAATATAAATAATTTTTAAATAAAAAAGAAAACCGACTTCAAAAGTCACTAAGGAACTAAAAAGCAAAAAATAATTGGTTTTGGAGCAAAACTTTTTGGAGTCGGTGCCAAGCCCTTACGCAAAAAGTAACTAAACTACAAACTACCTATTCAATCAACAACGAAAGTTACATAAAAAAAGGGTAGAGGTTTTATAGTCAGATCAGAAATACTTGGCTTGGCACCGACTCCAAAAAGTTTTGCTCCAAAACCAATTATTTTTTGCTTTTTAGTTACTTAGTGATTTTTGAAGTCGGTTTTCTTTTATATTTAAAAATAATTTTTATCTATTATTACGACCGTATGTCTATGTCTGGATTATATTGTAGATGTATAGAAATATTGGAACTGAGATTTCAAAATAAAAGTTCCTCAGAGAAACAAAGATCTACAGATATGCATTGCTCAAGAAAACATGTCATCCATGATTTTACTGTCAAGTATGTAAGAATTTTTGCCTAGGTATACATTCCAAAACTCTAGGAATTTATTTGGTAGCCAGTGAACTTAAATGTATGCATTTCTTCTAAAGATAGATATGGGTTTTCCAAGTTTGGAACATTGATGTGGATAAATATCAGTCCAGTCAATATTATTAATAGGTAAGGTTTTGACATTTCTTTTTAAATTTAAACATATATTATATGATTATGGAAAGGTTTTTATATTTAAAGATCACACAGGTACTTTGAGGTACTAAATTAACACCACTTTCAGAAAGGTGTTTTCACTGAATATTTTCAAATAATTTTCCTCACAAGGGACACCGTAGATATACCTGTTGAATAAGGGTCGGGTATGGAACAGATATATTCTTTTTGTGGAGCAAAGAAGAAATAAAATCACTCGTGTACACTTTGAGGTGAAATGACAACGTGAACTCTTTCCTAGCCAGTGAACTTACGGAGGTAAGGTTCCAATATACATAAATAGATGATTGAGCTTATAATGTTTCTGTATGAATTTTGAGGAAGTCAAACGTAAAACATGTCAGACTATAATTGGAATGTAGCCAAAAATATTAAACGGTATTAGGTCTAAAGATATTCTTTACAAAATGCTGAACATAGTTATGTATATTGAAAAGTGATGGTAGACTGAAGACAATATTCATCACTGAATCTAAAATTCATATTTTGAAGGGATTATAATTGGCTCAAAAAAAAAGGTCGCGAGATCTTTATACCAAATTACATAAACATAAGTTCAGTCTTACGTTTAAACTTTTATACTTCCTATTAATTTTACAAGAAAATTCCAAATATCCCAATAACCAACAAATTACTTTTAGATCATCTTTCAATTAATCATATCAAGAAGTACAAGTAATTGTCCAATCAACACAAACTAACAGCGTATTGACATAAATCAGCCATTAACAGTCGCCTGTGCGTGACGTCACCCAGCCAGTGACGTCATAAGAGATGCTCTGACACAGCGCTGTCCACCGAAATAGATTTATAACATGCGATATGGTTTGGAACTTTGGGATAGTACAGTAGTGTTAAGGGGTCTCAAAGTAAATCTAATTAGACTCAATGGAAACAATAAATAATATAAAGTAAAATCTTTTAAAAACCACCATTTTTATGCGCTTATAATAAAAGATCATAGTACTCTTCTACGCGAATCAGACAAGCCCAAAGTCGATAGGGTTGTGTCGTAATATTGCGGAGTTCCTATGGCTACCCTTAAAATCGGTTAACAGAATAAACACACCTACCAAGTTTTAAATGTGTGGTATCAATATTTTCCGTTTAAGGAATAAAAATTAGGCTACCATAAAACAATCAGACTCTTAAGATAAGGTTTAAATATTATAATAATATATAACAATGTATTTGTCATAATTATATTAAAATTATGAACATACTTGACTAGAGTAATAGCATTCCTATGCTTAGCAGTGGATATAGTAGGGCTGTGGATGAAGAATGATAATGAATAAGCATTTGGTAATAAATCAAATGTGCACTCTGCTCCTCGCCTTATGGGCCTTTTCTTTTATTTAAAAACAGAAAAAGAAAGGATTTAGATTGCCTATTCAAAATATTTCAAATTGATCCCTAAGATTTTTTTAAAATTTAGTAACAATTAACACTTTGAGGCAAAAATTACCATATTATTCAAATACATTACAAAAATATAATATACAATGTCGAGTTGGACTGAACTTGGCGATGTACTCATATCTTTACGTCATATGTCTGGGCTCGGCATTTTCAAAATGTCCAATGTCAATTTACATTTTATTGCAATTATGCTTGTAAGGAAAAACTGGTTTGGTGGTATAGTGGTTGCTAACAATGCCTTGACGAAGGATAAATCTTTGTGTGAACGTCACTGTCTTGTTTTATGTCTAATTGAACTTCATCGTTCGGCTAACACTATATTTTATAAACTACTGGTGTATTCTTGTAATATACATTTATATTTAAAGAAATTTATTTAAAGGATCAGCAGATGCTTTAAATAAATTTCGTCGACTACGAAATCGAACAAAATGCACATAAGGTAGCAACCTAATGTGCATTTTGTTCGATTTCGTAGTCATTCGTAGCATTGGAAGCTACGCCGTAGAATACGTAGGAAGATAATACGCTACTTTTATTTAGTCCGCTTGGGTTAAAATAGTTTTATAAATTAAAATGTCAATTCTTAAATAACACAGACAATATTTTGTGCAAGAATTTGAATTATGTATTATGATACTAAGCTGAAAGACAAATCACGAGGGGTAAAGTTATCACAGCAGTAGCGAAAACAAGACTTTTTCCTTAAAGTTAAGATTTCAGTTTTCATATAACAGATATAAATATTCACGTATTTGTATCTACAGAAAGCATATCTGTATATGAATAATAGCGCTAGATTAATGTTAAAATTTCGTGTACCTACATCGTGTGACAAAACAGACAATGTAGGCCTATAAGTAGTCCCCTCGCCATTTAGCACTGCGTCAAATGTCGTTAGTTTAAAACAAGGTATTTGAAGGTTTTTTTATGTTTAAGGCACAGGGCTTATTCATAATGAGGGATATGTCTATATAAAAACAAAATAAAGATAAAATTTCTCTACGTCTATAACCAAAACTCATTTCCTACATATGGAATTTGCAATATGGTAGTTTACGTTACAGCAGACCGTGCAAACACTGTAAGAGAAACTGTTATAAGTAACAAGACGTAAATCAGTAGATTTTTATCGGTTATACCTTGAACGGTAGCAAAATATTACGGCTAGGATTTATATACCGCATATGTAATGCTTATCGGAAAATACTTTAGTTCGTTTATTTTAGTATCATATTACATGATATTTTATAAGAAAAGTAATAAACCTGATATTGAACATAAACGAAAATATTCAAATAAAATTATATGTTATATACCTACTTTTTAATAGTTATAATTGTTAGACGTAAATAAAGGTGTCTACAAACTAAACGGTAACAAAAAATACAAACTAATGTGTAAAAATCCGCTTGTGAAAAGGATAATTTTCCATAAAATTTCGAACCCAAACAATGTATACATAATATATGTATTTATGAATAAATTTATAAAATTTATAGTGTGTAATGTAAATGTGTATTTGAGCAGGATTCATTTTTAAAAATTAGGCACCTGTTACATGTTTCTCTACATCGCACAAAGGTTGACTGGTAGAAAACTCCTGTGGCATAAATCCGCCTCTGTACACTTGTTTTTGCATGAAAGCTTCTACATAAAATAATGTACAGTACATAATGCACAGTACTGAAGCTAGAAACATGACATTTGCAGTAATTACTAAGAAAGTAAATTAGGAATTGAAAGTTTATTTACAATTGATTGATTTTGAAGATATCACTCAAATGCATGCAACATTCAATAGCCAAAAAACCGGCCAAGTGCGTGTCGGGCCACGCGCAATGTAGGGTTCCGTAGTTTACCATAATGGCCATTATTAATAACATCTGTTTCACATGGTACTAAAAACGGGCCCACATTGGGCGATGGTAACTGAAGAAAGAGTTATAAAACCCAACTCCACAGGGGAAGTTGGAAAAATGTTATCTATCTGAGTACCACCACGTGTAGAGGCAAGCGGCGGTAATAAAGATTTATATTATAACCTGCATTATGTAATAATTTGAATACCGCAGTATTGACATTACAGAGATAGTCTTCATTAAAATCTCCAAATATTATGCAAGGGTTGTTATTTAGCGGTAACAAACTCAAGTCAGGGCATTTACACGATCTGTACAAAGCTATAATCTTCACATTGTTTAGTTCCAGAGGTACCGCTTCGCAGTGTTCACCTCTGACAGAGTCGCTGTAAGCTTGCGGGTCACAACATTGATGATGATCTTTTGCCCATGCACATACTCCAAAACCAGGGTTCGCAGAATACTGTTTAGGGCTATCTGACAGTAACGGCGCGCGGCTTTCGGGTGCTATTTATAGGCACGAGTTGCGCCCGCCCACTGAGCACCGAACTAGCTAGGTACCTACTGCATGCACGGAACTGACTAAGGCACAAGCCGCAGAAGAAGTATCCTCTAAGGCGACTGAGTGAGATATTTTATTTTTAAACTAGCTGTGGCCGCGGCTTCGTCCGCGTGGAAGTCGGTATCCTTTAAGCACAGATTTAACAAACAAGAATTGTTCACAATTTGTTCTGTAGAATTAGCCTTTAAGTATCCCTTTCTATGGCCTTGATAATGTAAAATAACATAACGATCGTTTGATGAAACTCACACTCATATTTAAGTTTCTTACTTACCTACTGTATTAGAAAAGTAGGTAGGTACCTAGTTGGTAACCTGTAGGTACTCGCCACCTAAATTTGTACTTGTAGCTCTTTCTTTTAATAAATACCTACTACCTGGCCTGATCACATAATTATTAGTTAATTTGAAATCTTTGCACTCAAAAAGTAACACTTGAATAGTAATTAGTCTACTATGTAATATACCTAAGCTGTAATGGTGTGCAATAAAGAATACAGTATTCTACTCTACCGACCAGTTGCAATCCGACGCCGCGCCCGCCGCTTTCATTTTATTTGAAAACCGTAAACGACTCTAACAACTATTTGCAGCGCACTGTCTTTTGTTAGTTAAGTCACAGATAATATAATATAATCGCGATAATTTTATCTACAACGCCTCTGTGTACACAACATTTTTTGTGACGTTGTCCGGAGCGTGGACAAACAGTTTGCCACATAAAGTTGACCATGCGAGAAACAGGGGCTCGTAAGATTCACGCCAGCAATTTTTAGCGTCTGCACATACATTGGTAACTATGTGTTTCGGACTCAATTTGGGCAGAAACTTATTACAATTTCTTTTCTAATATTTATATTGGCAGCGCTGGATCTTAACACCGACTTTTAATTTAGCCAGTGGTGCCATCTAGGGGCAAAAGTACCGCTAAAATTATAATATTTTAAGTAATACTAGATGGCACCTCTGGCAAAATTAAAAGTCGGTGTTAAGATTCGGCGCTGACAATATAAATATTAGAAAAGTAAATAAAACAATATTTTGCCCAAATTGAGTCCGAATCACACAGTAATCAATGTGCATATAAAAATAGAAAAATACTAGGTACGTATCCAGTTATGTATTGTAAACATAAAATGTGGTTTCCAAGATATACTACTACTATACATACGTAGTACCGTAGTACATAACATACCAAAGTACGTATATCTTTAAGATTAAGCCAGCGCTCCCAATGTAAAGTCACAGAAATAGGTATTTATAAGTAAACCCACGATTACTCGTAAACTAGTGATGTCTACTTAGCCGTGATAGTTTTCCTTTTAAATTCGTTATATGTACTATATTTGTGATTTTTTTCACCTCTTCGAAATCAATAGTTTAGCCGGCAGAGGGGGGGGACACTTGAATCTAACAATTTTTTTCACTTCAAAGCTTGATATTTCACAAACCAATCACTTGATCGAAAAATGATTTGAGAATACTAATAATATTTTTTTAAAACCTATCCAATGATACCCCACATAATACTCGACCAAAAAAAAATTCAACCCCACTATATATGTAGGGGAGATACCCTTAAAAAAAATATTTTCCAAAATTTTATTCTACAGTTTTGTTGCAATATTTTATGTCTATATTCATGTCAAATATCAGCTTTCTAGCACCAGGCGTCTTTGAGCTAGGCTGCGGACGGACAGACGGACGGACATGACGAAACTATAAGGGTTCGTAGTCGACTACGGAACCCTAAAAAGTAGTAGGTATATTACCGATCCTTACATACTACTACAGTGTGTCCACTACCTAAAGCACTACTCAATAAATTTAACCGACATACATACACTCATTCGTTCATTTTATTGAACTGAATAAAATGTAACAGTAATAGATCTCCCGGAGGACTCATCTCTAGTTTCAAAGCTCCACAAGTTTTATGACGCGGAGTGCATGAGTACAGCTTTCAATAAATTGGTTGTACAAACACAAGTGCAGTGAAGTCGCTTCAGATGTTACTCGTTTCGAGTTTAATGTTAAAATTTATGTAGAATATTATTTGTTTTAATAAATTCTAAAAACAAAAAAAAATATCTACTCGATGGAATAAATTTTATTACATTTGTTACCTAAGAACTCCATTATATGATATTCAGAACTCTATTATTATAAACTTATTTGGAAAACTTTTTTAGATTAATACACTGTAAAAAAAAATTCCCATACAAATTGCATAAAATCGACCAAAAGTTTAATTCTAAATTAAAATTACTGGTACTAAGTATGTCAAGAAACACGCAAAATTGTATGTTAAATCTAAAAAGTATTTTGAATTATTCAAATAACCTAACTAGTCAGACTCCTAAATTTAAAATTCGTTAGTGCAGTGCACACGCACGTTTTACTACGTAGAACATTTCAATGTTTATCATTTCTTTGCCAACGTGAGCTATAACTTTGTTCAAACTTATTTATATCGTTTGTGCTTACAGCAAAATAAAACCGTTATACCATGTAGAATCATCGTCAGCCCTGTATATGAACTGTCCCATGCTGGGCATTTCATCACGCTTACCAAGTGTATGTTTGTGGCTGACAGACTATAGGTACCTTCCTTTCGAGAAAGTTATGGACACTTTCAGACAAGCAGCTTTCTTAACGATCTATATCTTCACCTTTTAGCTAACAATGTAACCAAACGAATAGCAATAAACTTCAAAAATCAATAGTGCGCGTTATGCATTTGAACCTGAGACCCTCTGCGTCAACAGTATGTCGGTCCCTCCACTAGGTTTTTGCTGCTTCGTTAATATTATTACTTTCAGAAAGGTAACATCTATTTTAAAGTATAACAAAATACTTATAAAATATCTAAACACAAATTATTTTTGCGGGAATGGATCATAGCTAAAAATATAATATAACCTAGCCTAGCTAGCTCACAATTTACGACAAAATTCATTGAACAGTAAAACATAACACTACAAAAATATTTAAGCAGAATATCTGTTGTTGGTTCTACAAAATTACCTGTACCCGATGCCTCTAAACACATATTCGGAACACAAACACGCTCGTTCAACACAAAATTAAGGTAAACATAAGGTAAGCGGTATCCAGATTCGGAACAATTTTCCATTTAAGTATTTATTCATTTGACTGCTGCATATAATATTCTTGATAGTATCTGTGGCAAAATTATACAAGCTTTTTATGAACGTAATGGTATAACCTTAAAGCTTACTCTTTTCAATATTTTTCTAAATTTATTGTGCTTGAAATGCTTCCTCTAAATATAGTACAGCAACGGGGAAAATATACATATATACCTCATACATTTTCATATTGTTTTTCTAATCAGTTTCTTAACTGAAGGAGGGTATTTGAATTTCTGATCTGTTTCACGGCAGTCTCAAGCATAATAGATAGATGGATAGTATTATTTATTACCTCCAAAATAAAGTACATTTATAAAGTGTTCTAAAACAACAATTTATGTGCAATTATTCATAATAAAAAGCTCTCTGAAACCAAAACTTCTAATAAAGTAAACACTACAAACATACTTCAAACACTAGTCCCGAAAATTGCAAATTAAGTAAGTGATGCTGTTTGAAATAGAATTAGTTTTTATTATAAGTCAAATCGATTAGATCGATTGAGTAACATTTTGTTTAGTCTATTGAAAATTTCTGACAATGGTCACACTGAGCTGTCACTTCCGTTGCCGCCTTGAAAAATTAAGACGCCGGTTTTGGGCTGGCTCCGTTTGTAATATTATATTAAATTGATCGCCCTTTGAATTAACGCGAATTGAATCAACTTGTAATTAACTTAATACGTAATTGCCGCTTTTGACTTCCGGCAAGGTTTGTGATATATTGAACATTGAACTTTGTAAAACACGTGTGTGAATTCCTGATTGGTGCCCGAGGACTACGCTGAACTGGAGACTGGTATCTATTCGATTCTCTTGTTATTTTGGCCAAAATTATAAGTTAATCTATAGGTCCACTTCAAGAACATCACCAGGAGATATAAGCGAGGTGACTCTCGGCTGCGCGCCGGTGAGCCTCGGCTGCCACCTTCAAAACACCCGCCCGTGCGCGGCGACGGCTGGTTGGACAAGCGGCCTACCTCTATGGCATTCATACAGAGAATGTCCAAATGCTGTCCTCCACAGTGAGGACAGGGGCGAGAGTTTGGGCAGTCTCGCTGGTAGTGGGACCCCAAGCAAGAGAAGCAAAGGCGGCGGGCATTCGTGATGCGCCTACGAGAGGCGACATGAAGGTCCAAGAATGCCCTACAACTGGCCGTTCTGTGTCCCGTGACCTTGCAGTAGGAGCACTCCGCTGGGCTCTGCGTGACCGCAAAGCGAGGAGGGCGCCGGTCAACATTGGCTCGGGTGTGACCGCGAGCCTGCTCCTTGACCTTGGGCGGCTGCGTCACTATGACCCCCCACAGATGGCGCGCGGATCGAGTCATCGCACTTTTGAGGACTTCAAGCCGCACCCTCGTTTTGACTTGCCTGGTCCTGGCCAACGGTCGCCGCCCAGGCAACAATAGGTCATTGACCCCTGCCCTATAACGCCAACCTCCCCCATTGAGACCGTTATCCTACCAACGGTTGCTGTTAGGGTCTGGGGACCCACGGGGACCTCTGTTGTTGTCCGTGCTATATTGGACACAGGTTCATAAGGTTGCATTGTTTCCACTTATTTGGTAGGGCAGGTTAAATTAAATATGGGCTCTTTTCCGAATTGTATACGGGGCATAGGGGACGTAGCTTCTCATGTTGAAGGCCAAGTTAAGGTTTTGTTTGGCCCTGTTGAATCTTCACACCCGAGGATTAAAACCTCGGCTATTGTACTGAAGAATATTTTGGGTATGCACCCACAGAAACAGCTACCCGCTGTTGTGGTGAATTTGACATCGGGATTGGAACTGGCAGACCCCAAATTTGACACACCGGGACAAATCGACTTGTTGATTGGCTCTGATGTCCTCGGTGGAATTTTGATTGGTGGGAAACGGGTCTTGGTGCCAAATGGTTTGACTGCCATCCCGACCATATTTGGATTTGATTTGATCCGACCTGTACCTAGGGACCCCCCTCCACCCGAACTTGATAATTTTTTGGCTGTAGGCTCTGCTCTCTCTGATGCAGTTCAGAGGTTTTGGGAGGTAGAGGAGCCCCCTCAAGTTGCCCGTTTGAATCCGGAACATGAGGAGTGCGAGCTGTTCTTCCAGAACAACACTGGTCGACTCCGTTCTGGTCGGATTATCACGAAGCTGCCCTTTCTGTCTGTTCGGCCTCCGCTTGGTGAGTCACGACCTTTAGCCGAAAAGAGATTGTTGGCTATGGAGCGTCGCATGGGTCGTGATCCGGAGTTCAGACAGAAGTATATTGAGTTCATGAGAGAATATGAACAATTGGGACACATGTCAGTGTCAAATTTGAATTGGCGTTCGGTGGAGCATTACTTTCTCCCGCATCATGCGGTATTGAAGCCATCGACTGGCAAGCTGCGCACAGTGTTTGATGGTTCTGTGAAGACTTCAACAGGCGTATCCTTGAACCAGTGCTTGCATTCTGGTCCCAAGTTGGTCAAGGACCTTTGTGACGTCATCACCAGCTTCCGACGACATCAGGTTGTCTTTGTGGCCGACATAAAAATGATGTTCAGGCAGACTATTATCCACCCTGATGACCGTCGCTTTCAGCTGATCCTTTGGAGAGAGTCTCCTCGCGATCCCATGGTCGTCTACGAGCTCAATACTAATACGTACGGGTTAAGGTCAAGCCCCTACTTGGCAATACGTTCTCTTTGGGAGCTCGCAGACCGCGAAGGCTTACGTTTCCCAAGAGCCTCCGCCATCTTGAAAGACGATATTTACGTCGATGACATTTGCTCGGGCGCCTCCACAGTGGACGAGGCGATCCTCCTGCGGGACGAATTGATAGGTATTTTGGCCTCCGCTGGTTATGAAATGCGCAAATGGATTTCCAACTCACCAGCGCTTTTGGAAGGCTTGCCAGAGGATCATCAGCAAGATCCACATCTATTTGAGATTGTAGACAACCCCGCCATGATGGCTGTTCTCGGCGTTCAGTACAGACCAGTCCAAGACATCTTTACATATAACGTAGACTTGAAATTGCCGTGTTCTTGGACTAAACGTCTCGTATTGTCTACTGTCGCAAGAACCTTTGATCCGAATGGTTGGATCTGTCCAATTATATTTTGGGCAAAATGCTTCTTGCAGAAGCTTTGGACAGCAGGATTGACCTGGGACGAACCTCTACACGGTACTCTTGTTGAGGAATGGACCTCCTTTGTATCCTCACTTCCTGCCGTCAACGAGATTTCCTTGCCTCGTCCCATCCTTCCTCCCGGGAAGTACAATGCCACCCTTCACGGGTTTTGTGATGCCTCGGAACGTGGTCACGCGGCTGTGGTGAGAACGCCAACCTCCCTTACGGAGCACGTCACCCCCTTTTGTTACCTAAGGACGGTCATTTGGTACGCTTGTTGGTAGCTGACCGTCACCTTAAAAATTCGCATGCTGGTTGTAATGCTTTGTTGGCCATTTTGCAACGCGAATTTTGGATCTTGTCTGCCCGAAGAATTATTGGGAGTGTAGTCTTTCGCTGCATCCCTTGCTATAAGCTCAAGGGTTCTACCATGCAGCCGTTGATGGGGGACTTACCGGCAGATCGCATAACTGAGAGCAGGACATTTGACGGTGTTGGCACGGACTTCGCTGGTCCCTTTTTGGTAAAAACGTCGACACTTCGAAACAGCAAGACTGTCAAGGCCTACTTGTGTGTTTTTGTTTGTCTTTCCACAAAGGCCGTACATTTGGAACTGGTCTCCTCGCTTACGACCGAGGCGTTTGTAGCCACATTTGACAGATTTGTATCCCGCAGAGGGCTGCCTTCCTTGATCCGTTCTGATTGCGGCACTAACTTCAAGGGCACTTATAATTATTTGAATGACGTTGTTAATTTCCTTGAAACCAACAAGGCTGATATAGGTGATAGGCTAGCCTGACGTGGGATAAATTGTTTGTTTTCCCCATCAAATTGTCCACACTGGGGTGGTATATTTGAGGCCGCCGTAAAATCGGCCAAAACACACTTGCGCAGGACAATCGGTGAGTCTGTCCTTACATTTGAGGAACTCGCAACTGTGTTTTGTAAGATTGAGGCCGTTTTGAACTCTCGGCCATTGTGCCCGATCTCCTCAGATCCGAATGATTTGGAGGCCCTTACGCCGGGCCATTTTTTGATTGGTCGCCCACTTGTCGCCTTGCCTGAGTACCCCTACATTGATACGAGACCTGGTCGTCTCTCGCGCTTTGAATTGGTACGCCAGATTACTCAGAGCTTTTGGAAACGCTGGAATTTGGAATATTTGCACATACTCCAGCAACGCGTTAAGTGGACCGACAAGACCGCTCCACCCAAGATTGGTGACCTCGTTTTGATCAAGGAGGCTAACCTTCCGCCACTCAGATGGCGCAGGGGGCCCATCCTTCATTTGGTAACTGGGGTTGATGGAGTTCCCCGATTTTCTGAGTTCTTGGTGGACGGTTCGATTCTGAGGAGAGCGGTTGCAACATTGTCACGTCTACCAACCGATTAGCGGACCGGTAGGCCGGTCCGGGGTGGGTGGATGTTTGAAATAGAATTAGTTTTTATTATAAGTCAAATCGATTAGATCGATTGAGTAACATTTTGTTTAGTCTATTGAAAATTTCTGACAATGGTCACACTGAGCTCTCACTTCCGTTGCCGCCTTGAAAAATTAAGACGCCGGTTTTGGGCTGTCTCCGTTTGTAATATTATATTAAATTGATCGCCCTTTGAATTAACGCGAATTGAATCAACTTGTAATTAACTTAATACGTAATTTCCGCTTTTGACTTCCGGCAAGGTTTGTGATATATTGAACATTGAACTTTGTAAAACACGTGTGTGAATTCCTGATTGGTGCCCGAGGACTACGCTGAACTGGAGACTGGTATCTATTCGATTCTCTTGTTATTTTGGCCAAAATTATAAGTTAATCTATAGGCCCACTTCAAGAACTTCACCAGGAGATATAAGGTAAAATTTTCATGTACCTACTCAATACTTTACTCACTGTGCAACACAGTACATTTGTGTCTGAGATTTGTTGTGGCTGTCAAGGGCTGATGAATAGAGTTACGCTTCCACAAATCTGCTGCAATTAATCCCAGCTCCTTCTAGCCAAATTCCAGACAGATGCTATCAGTCCATCTAGGTAGTGGTGCTAGTTACAAATTCAAGTGGCTTGAGGTGTAGAACATTGCGTCTTGTGAACCCACGTCACGCTCTCAAACGGTTACAGTTTACAGGCATTTTTATTATTTCCAGGGGTCAGCCAGTGTGTAGTGACAGCACACTTGAATGATTTATGTGGCTTCGAATATGAGGAGTTTAATACGGGCGTGAACGGATGAACGGTCGAAAGTTTGGGAGAAATTTGATTTAGGTGGTTTGGTGAGGTGTTTTTTGTCATGTTAGGACACTGTATTTAACCTCATGCTTATCATGAAGTGAAAATACAAATTTTTGTGTCTTGTGAGATACTTTCAAATGATTAATCTGCTAGTTCTAGGTGACATAAAGATGCTGGTTTTGGCGACAGAATATAATTATCCCTTAACTTGATAATTATATTCTGTCGCCAAAACCAGCATCTTTATGTCACCTAGAACTAGCAGATTAATCATTTGAAAGTATCTCACAAGACACAAAACAATTTTTTTTTTTTAGTTTCTTTGATTTCCTTTTACTCCTGTTATTATTACTTATTTAGTTTTTATAGTTTACATTAGGATAGTTTAGTTTTATAAGAGATGTTAACTTTCGGAGGTCAGACGATAGTCGGTGGCAACTGAAATACATCACCATCTTGCATTAAAACTTACAAAAAACACTACATAATATTATAAAATATTCTTAAAGTCAGCTTTAGCAAAATCATGAAAAATAAACTGATTTCCTCGAATAGTCTCAAACTACATCATTCACAAACATTATATTTATAAAGTAATTGGTAAAACCAACAACTGTTTTAAAGAGGGCTACAGTATTGCAATATTGAATTTGACAATTTTATTATGAGTTGCTTTGCTATAAACGGAGACTTAATACTTCACATTGTTCAGTTTCACTCATAACGTCTTTGGTATGTTAATCAAATTACTTCCAATGTTTCTTCAGTAAACGGGGCACGAGTCAGAAAAGTTATTGGTTTTAAAATGAACGGCGACACTTAAAAATGTGATGGGTAGGTATTTTATTGCAAAAGTTAATTTGTTTGTCTTCTGCACTTTTAAAAGTAGGACATTTGCAGTGCATAACTACAGTAAGAACCGAATACTATAATATGATTGATTATTATCATTCTCATTTTGGTTGAAAATTTCAAGACAGTTTAACTTTCCCCGGAAGGTACTTCACGACTGTCAAAACTCCAAATCTTCTATGGTCCATGCTGCTGAACCTGGGTGGAAAGAGTCTATAACAAAAACTACAATCCCACTAATATTACGAGTATAAATGTGAAAGTTTGTGAAGATGTATGTATAGATGGATGGATGTTTGTTACTCTTTCACGCAAAAACTACTGAACGGATTTGGATGAAGCTTTAGAGTTATATAGTTTATACATCAGAATAACACATAGGCTACAATTTATAAAGATTTTGTATAATGTTGCCATAATATAAGGAAAAGTATCAACTAAGACGGCAAAAATCCTGAGCTCTAAAAGCTATCTTTGCGTGCGTTGCCTAAACTCACTATGAAAAATCAAAGATAGCTCTGTCACCGCAAAAATGGCGGATTACATATTTTCCACAAATACCTCAATATGGGTATCGAATGAAGGGGCTTGATTGGTAGAATAGGGCTCACTATGGAAAATCCAAGATGGCCGCCGCCACAAAATAACGGATTACCTATTTTCCACAAATACCTCAATATGGGTATCAAATGAAAGGGCTTGATTCATAGAATAGAGCTCACTATGAAAAATCAAAGATGGCTGTCACCGCAAAAATTGTGGATTACATATTTTCCACAAATACCTCAATATGGGTCTCGAATGAGAAGGGCTTGATTGGTGGAATAGGGCTCACTATGAAAAATGCAAGATGGCTGCCGCTACAAAATGGCGGATAACTTATTTTCCACAAATACCTGAATATGGGTATCAAATGAAAGGGCTTGATTCGTAGAATGAAGCTCACTATGAAAAGTCCAAGATGGCTGTCGCCGCAAAATGGCGGATTACATATTTTTAATAAATACCTCAATATGGGTATCAAATGAAAGGGCTTGATTGGTAGAATAGAGCTCACTATGAAAAATTCAAGATGGCTGTCACCGCAAAATGGCGGATTAAGTATTATCCACAAATACCTCAAGATGGGTATCAAATGAAAGGGCTTGATTCGTAGAATAGAGCTCACTATGAAAAATCTTAGATGGCTGTCGCCGCAAAATGGCGGATTACATACATATTTTCCACAAATACCTCAATCTAATCAATACCCCAGATTGATGGGAAGATTGGTGCGATCTGGTAGCTAGGACTTACCGAATTACTTTTTAGCTTTTAGTACATAACCCAACTACATAATTTTTATTGAAATAAAACAGTATAACATAAAAAATATATAAATGTTTTTTACAATGCTGATTCTAGATCATGAGCAGAGCATGTATAGATGTTTGTTACTCTGTCACGCACAAACTGCTGAACGGTTTTGGGTGAAACTTTACAATAATATACTATATACATCAGGATAACACAAAGGCTACAATTTTTAAAGCTTTTGTATAATATTGCCATAATATAAGGAAAAGTATCAACTAAGTCGGTAAAAATCCTAAGCTCTGAAAGCTATCTTCGCGTGCGCTGCCTAAACCGTTGAAGTTCCATTAAGATAATGTACGGTCATATTGTTTATCTTAAAAAGTTCTAAATTAAAGTCCGTAACAACATATATCTACCTTTTTTGTGGAAGCCATTATATACTAAAAATTGATCCGTAAAATAATTAAATTTTGTTACTTCTTTACAATGCTCATTTAAGAATAGTTATCAATTTTTTTTTTAAATCAATAGATTTTTGTTCTTCAGTATTTAATGTAGATGAACTTTGTCTTTTACAGTAAGTAGTTTGGACGAATAGTTTAAAAGTTATCACAATATAATCGACCTAAGCGGAGCGTCATTAAAAACGCTTACTATGAGTTGGCCCGCTTAAGAGCAGCGGGGCGGAGGAGCGGCCTAATATAATATACTTTTTAGTAACCTTTCAGTTTTTATTTTTGCTGCTACCGTTATTCTCAGTAGGTACATATTAGGCTCTTCAATAACTTCAATAGTATATCTACCTACATACTAATCTTTACCTTAAGTTTGACGATTACGAACGAACGATAACGAAAACAAAAGTATTTTTTAAGTATTTTTATCTGATTATTTATATGCTTCACGGCTAAGCCGTTTGTTATGAAATTATATGGATACCTGAAACCTGGGGAAGTACATAGGCTACTTACAGTTTTTAAATAAACTCCGGTTATTCAGAAATGTCACAAAAATGTCCAATAACACGTTTTCGTACCACCCTTGGTAAACAAAAGCGAAATCTTATAAAACGTGTAGCGAGAGAATCTTTCCATTTGTCCAGCAGAATGTATATTTAATCCAAACCTGCATATAAAAGTTTCCAACTAAAATGGCTCCCTAAAACCCGGCTCATATGAAACAAAAGCAAAACATGGTTGACACCAGATGAGTAGATAAACGGAACAGAGACAAAGCTTCATACAACAGCACGAAGCGGTTGCACTACAACAAGCACGCGGCGCATGTGTGCGTGACCACTGGCCGCTTGTCGTATACGCGGCGAGACTGGGAAAACCGGTTAACGTAGGCACAGTCAGTTAACAATATCAGGGTTATTACGACGCACGTTGTTTGTTTTGTACGTTGCAAGTTTTAATATTTTAATATAAAAACGTGGTATTTTATTATGAATAATGGTTGTTCATTGTACTGTGTTGTACTGTGTATTGCTAGCTGAGCTAAGCTTGCTGATTGTATAGAAATTGTGCTAATGTGATTGCTAATGAAATTGTGCTAATGTGATTGCTTTAGCTATATATTATTAGAAAATGTGTGTATCTTTTATGTAACTTTAAACGTGGGGACCTGTAATTGGCTATCTGGTACTTACTGAAACTGTAATTCAAATTATAATAAGCTGCTGGACCTCCAAATAAATAAATAAATAATTTGATTTGCGATTGAATTGAGTCTTATTTTAAGTATCGAAAACTTACAACAGTAATTCGTTGTAGTAGCATAAGTTCCGGTCTAACAGGTAATGTTTTTAAATGATATCTGTATTGCATGGGCCATTTATTTAGGCAATAAATCTGCTAATGGGTATCCGTCAGGAGCAAAAAGTAACCATTCTTCGCTTTATCCTATATACGATACTTAGGCATTTACTGATCTCGGTTTCTTACAATTGCAGTTTACTAATTTCTGTTCTGATTTACTTTTCATAATACTCACTACTCAAAATCAACGCTTGTTTATTTGCTATTTTACTTATTTGAAAAGCATAGTGGTTTATATGCTTTTCAAATAAGTAAAATACATACATAACATTGGTGGCATAACGACCATCATACTCTAATATTATCATTCCAAACGCTACATACAGACTTGCTATATCATAATTCAATGCGAAAACATTTCAAGATTCCATCCAAATGCTGGCTCACGTACAATAAACTCATAATGATGGTAATTACAACTCAACGCAAATGACTGTACCCTTCAAACAAACATTCAGACATGAAACAATCATATATTTGCATTTGCCTCACGCCGAACACGGCAACTTACAACATTCTAAACTTCCAAACGCGTATGCGTATCTGTCACATTTACATTATGTTATGACACTAGGTGATGTTCGCGGTTTTGCCTGTGTATCTACAGAATTTCATATGATATTAGTGAATATATATTAATTAAAAAGGTACTGGAGGACGTAGGCTGCAACGTAGGTTACATTATTTCTGGGTGCAATTTGACAGAGGAAGGAATTCCATTCCTTCTGCTTTTATTTTTATTGCTAAATCTGGTGCACGATTCGGGGGCTATTTAATTTTAGTCAAACTGAAAAGTCGCTATGATATCTATCCCTACGGCAGTGCGACTACTACCCACCGACATCTGTGATTATCAAAGGAATATAACGCAAGATGGTTGAGCTGCAACCTTCTTTAAGGTAAAGCTACTGCTACAATCTCAAGTTTAAGCAGTAATTGCGTCCCTTTTAAAATATTCCAAGTCCCTTAAAAAACGCAATCAGAGCGCAGCGTCTGTGCCGAGAATAAAAAACAAAACCAACACACCTTCACTTATTTACATTAGTTATAAAGTTAGGAGTGCTAGGACAATTCCCGTCGCGTACAAAGGCTTAGTAATTTAACTTTTTGGTGAGTGTTGCGAAATTAAACGTCACGTAAACGATGACCGGTGGGTTTTATCTCCGCAGACCACACCGACACGAGAGGCTGTTGTCCACAGATAATATATTAAAACCACATTCCCAGTTCTTTGTTACTACAAAAGGTTTGTGACAAGTGTCGGGTGGAAGAAATGGGAAATTAATTTCGAGATTTTTTATTCGGCTAGTGGATATCAAAGGTTGCTTTGGATGGCGGTTTGTTTGTAGAGAAAATTGTAACAGTTGCTTTTTCTTTTTTTTATAGTATTCAAAACATGTAAAGTAAAATTCTCAATCAACCGCAATTCATTCATAAGCCATATTACGTTGCTTAAATGCTGACTAGTGCTAGTGCTGAGCAGCTATTATTAAGATCAGTCCGACCATTCCTTTGAAGATAACACAATTTCACGCCTTTTATCCGCGATGGGTTAGGCTGAGGTGTATACACACCCACATTTCGCCAGTTATGTTTAGGTCCCAATGCAATAGGGGGCGAGCCTATTGCCATCTACTGGGCACATTATTAGCGAGCGATAATTAACATTTTTAATACACACATAACTTCGAAAAGTCAGAGTTGTGTGCCCGGGGTACCCGGCGATCGAACCCGAGACCATCGTCTCGGCAGTTCGTTACGTACACCACTAGGCTATCGCCGCTATTAAGATATGAATATTAAATAGTAAATGCGCGCTAAGGAGTATGAAACTTTACTAATAAAGATTAAGCTTTTTAAATTGAAGCAAATATATATGTACATAATATGTATATAGAATACTAGCTGACCCGGCGAACATCGTACCTCCATATTTTATTTTTTTCACTCATACCTATTACCTCGTCCTTATTATTTATGGCGCATGAGCATTTAACGATAGCAATATCAACTCCATTCTCTTATTACGATCAATCTTTGCCTAATTCCATAACAAAATTACCCAATCATTTCATAACTCAGATATCTAGGTTAATCAACAAGAAGCTGGAATGATCTCCATATTATCTACTAAGATAACCCCGCGGGATTTCTAATAAGAACACGACTTACTTTCCACAAGTTTATCTCACGGGGATTCAACATTCACTTACAATGTTATTATCATCTTCGTTAGGCGGAATTTGACGTGTCAAAATCTCTAAGGATGGTTAATATCATATCTGATGCGATGTTAATGTCCGTGATGAAACTATTTAAATATTTACGTATAAAAGATGGGCTAATGGTTTGGGTTATAGGGTTGACTCAAACTGGGAGATGTTTAGCAGGTTGTTGATGTGATACCCTTGTCAAGAATTATCTGCTGCTAGGCACGGGCGTCTTCTCCCTATGAGAAGAGTAAGGCTATAGTCCACCACGCTGGCCAAGTGCGGGTTTGCAGACTTCACATGTCGTTCAAGAACATTATGGAGAAATCTCAGACATGCAGGTTTCCTCACGATGTTTTCCTTCACCGTTAAGCAAGCGATTATTAACAATTTAATACGCACTTGACTTCGAAAAGTTACTAGTGCGTGCCGTGGATTCGAACCCGAGACCCTCTGCGTAGCAGTCTGTCGGTCTCTCCACTCGGCTATCGCTGCTTTTGAATATGGTATCTGTAAATACATATTCATAATGGATTTACCAATTAACAACATTTAAATTGGTGGTAGGTGATCTACAAAGAGGATGGACATATTATTATTACTATACAGTGCAAGAGTTTTAAATTCCAGATTCCAGTGCAGTAGTTTGTACAATTTATAAGATGTTTATGGTAGTTGAATTAAAAGAAAGTTCACCGCACATTATGCTTTAATAGAATATGTTGTTTAGTTCTTTAGCAAGATGTTAAAAAAGTTAAAAGCCTTCAATTCAACTTTGATCAATACTGACAATCTCTGTCTCTTACTTGCCTACCAGCTTAAAAGTACCTAAGCATGTAACGAGTTTTTCACATTAAAATATAAACTTTGCTTACATTAGGATTGGCAAGCCTGAGCAACAGCGCCTTTATTAACGTACAACGCGGCGTTGTTAACAATTTTGTTGTATTTTGTATGTACCGAAGAAAATAATTCAACAATGATTTTCGTGCGTTTAATTACAACCCTGCGTTCTCATGGGATCGGGGAAGGAAAATAATTTATTCGTGTGCTGTACAGATATGCGTAGCTAACAGAACACAACGTGTAGGTTGAATGTAAACAATTATTTTATACGAGACTGCCTCGTGGCTTGGAGAATGTTATAGGTCTACATGGGAGTGCAGACATGAAAGTGTCAGTTTTAACTCAAAATGGCGAGATGAACATGACACGAGTTTGTATCTCCTCTTGGAATTCCGTTATTAAGTTTTTAGTAGCACACAGAGTCTCTTGAATTGCGGTTCGTATCAGATCGTCTTAGCAAAGAAACGTCACTTGAATGGATGACCGCTTATTGTGGCATTTACATCAGAGCGCTAACATCCCGAAAGACCATACTGTCCTGGTTCTTCATTCAGGACAAGACTGTTATGCCAAGTCAAAAACCGAGCCGTAAGGTCCATTTAAAAACAAAATTAGAATCATAGATAACAAATTTAGCGTAAACGTTCAAGAACACTGATGCAGCGTGTAAATATACACACAATCTTTGCACCACAATTTAGTAACGGCCCACAATTTAGCTAATGCCGATAGTCTCAGTATCATGAGCTGTACTCGCATTTTCCGTTTTATATTCGTAATGTAACCGGCAACTCTGCACAAGTGCACATACTACAAAAATTCTTCACAATTTACAAACATCGACTTTAAACAACTATCCACAAAGAACAAACGCAAATCGATCACCTAAACACTACAGCACTTTAGTAAGTAATGACATCGAGTAGATTGCACCGAACAGTTCCCTTTGGGGGGAAGGGGGCGGCAGATCAAATACGGGCGGACGCAAACACACTGATTGATGATTTGATCACACCGGCGCGATTAATTTGCACACGGACACCTGATGGACTCATCATATGATAGACGATAGTGCTCAAAAGCCTAAACTTTATTGAATCCGGAATCCTGTTTGGAGAGCAATATGGTTACTGAAAGGCTGCAGATATTTATCGATGAATATTGTAGGCAATCTGACATATTGTCGCTGGAGTTTTATTGTTATTTTTGCACGTTAAGGTTAGCTCCGAGCTCTTCTTATTCAAACTGCTCTTATTTGTGACAGCTATGAATTAATGTTATTGTTATTTAAAGCTTCAGATACATAATTGAAGCAAATGAAATGTAGAAGAACGCATCTGGAATACCGTATGAGTGCGACCGAGTTAAGATATGAAGTTCCTAGACCAAAACAGCGTACGCATTTAAAAATATGTGCTATAACTGTTTGGCTAGAGAAGAGGTTGTTGTTGAGGGTCTCTATCATCACTATTACAATTTTGTAAAATAATTATTATTATAGCAAGTAAAGCAAAAACATTAGTAAAAATACAGATATAAAATTATTGTCTCTACGCCCTTCCAAACGTAAAATGATACGTATTCCTATTTCATTTCATGACGGGATGTATTTATTTTTATTGAATTTCATATTATAATCGTGACCGTAAGAATCGCATATCGCATCACTAATAACCGATATTAATCAGTACACAGTTTCCCTTTGGCTCTTATTATTATTCGTTTAGAAGGAAGTCCGTAACAATTAATGAGTAGAATTTATTGGCGGCTCGTATCGGAGCTATTTCTTTATTTAGCTAACATTTGTCAATGTCTGCTAAAGGCCCGTAGTAATTGCCAATGTGGAGCATTTGTTCTGCAATTGATCCCGCCTGCCGGACTAATTTGCTTTTATCATTGATTGTTTGTGTGTTTTATTCACGCGAGAGGCTTTATCTGATAGATTTGGGGATGTTTGCGAGTAGCATTGTAAAAAAAAATTGTTTTATTAATCAATCATGATATCCTTATCCTCCTAGCGTTATCTCAGTTGCAACCAGGGGTCAGCTAACTAGTCAAACCGGATTTCACTGAATCTTGGCTTTACCAGGTAGCGATTGTCTGATCTCAGCTGGGACGGACTGTTTACCATTTGAGGCACGGGGCAGGTGATCATAATCAATTCTATACGCACATAACTACGAAAAGTCATTGGTGCTCGCTGTGGATTTGAACCCTGTACTTTTTGCATAGCAGTCTGTTGGTATCTCTACTAGGCTATCGCGGCATATCTCTCTCTTTTTCCTGTTTCAACCTTAAATATCGTATCTTATATAATAATTTATCATTATCTTATATTTTGATATGAATAACAGTTTTTGCCCGTGTGGTGACGGATTATGAATACAGATTGTCACCATCCCATATCATCCCATGGGTGTCGTAAGAGCCGCCAGAGGGAGCAGATTATGCAGAGAACAGCACTGTAAGGAAGGAAAACTTGATACAAACTCTATACCAACCCGTTTGGCCAGCGTGGTATAGTAGGCCAATTCCTCCTTTCAAAGGAGAGGCCTAGTCCAGTAGTGGACTGTTAAAGGCTGGTGATGATGGTGATGAACAGTTTTGCTAAAATAAATAACAAGCATTTATCACAAACGAAAATTAAATACGGAATCATATTAAACATTTGAATGGTTTTAAATCGAATATTATTCAGATACATTAAAACAACAATAATAATTATACGCCACAATCATTTACGCAAAACAAACGGACCAATTTATAACAGAAAGTAAAATAGATAACACGGCATTGAGCACAAAAAGCGTGCGAATGCCCGATGGCAGCCATGACACATTGCCACGGTGACAGTTATTGCGCCACAGATTATGTTTCAAGATGGCCGATATATTTCACCGCGACACTACCGCCACCGTCGGTAATACCACATGATATTGATTTAATGGTGACGTAACAAGTAAATTATTTTTAAACTCCGTAGATTGAAAGTTAAGGGTGTAATAAAGATGACTGGTAGCTATTTATCATGTTTTGTTGTACTCAGTGAAATTTGATTGTGCTCTGTGGCTTTTAGCGTACAGTATTTAAATAATTATCTTTATATCCTTTTGCATAATTTGCCAATTTGATCAAAAGAATTGAGATGACTATTTTTTGATAAGGTACGTAGTATCTCCATCATTTCAACCTAAAGCAAATATTTTTTTTTATATAAAGTTTGGAAGCGTTAGCTTAGCTTTGGTATGATTAAATTTGATGACATAAATTGATTTATATACGACAAAATATATTACCGCACGGATTACCTTTTAAGGCCTAAATGTTATATTAACAAAAGGAATGTTACAATCATTTTACTAGTTGCAGTCCTGCTGCGTTGCAAATTCATATTTCTTTTGAAAATATTTTCTATAGAAATACACTTGACTAGACTTGGAACTGTATTAGAAAGGGTGAGAATTTCTGAAAATGCTTTCTTCATGCTCGTCTACACTGCTCAAGGAACATAAATGCCAAATTTCAGCTTCTTGCGCCTGCTAGACTGCGATGTCTTTCACGCAGTCAGTAATCAAAAAATGTATATACCTATTACCCACAACACACCCACCAACATAATAATATTATTATAACTAAATCTATTTTGAGACTTAACAAATTACCTAGCATAAAAATACTGACGCAGCATTTATATCAAAGCGCTTTCTATGCATTATTTTCATTGATAAATAAATATTTCAATACCATAAAATCCTCATGGAATATCATCACGAATGCTCTTCAAATCATAAACAACTCTGAATTATTTCACCATTTATGAATATTACGAACGATATTCAACACAAAGGTTCTCAGTATCGCTCGTTTTCAGTCAAAAGCCACGCCATTAAAGTTATTTCACATAATGACCGGCGATTGTGACTTGATCACTGCACAGTCCGCAACATTTGTTTTAAAAGCAAGATAAATATACATCGTAATACTGTGGTTTTTGTCTGCCATTATACACTTAAACGAAACCGCGTTATAAGCCGTAGGACACAAATAGATGGTTAGATTCAAATATATCCAACTTCGAGAAGGAGGTCAATCGTCGTATCCAACTCGGTTGGGCAACGTTCGGGAAGCTATGACGCATCTTCTCGTCCGATATCCCGCAGGGTCTCAAGACGAAAGTCTTTGACCAGTGTGTGTTGCCAGTGATGACTTACGGATCAGAGACGTGGTCTCTTACTATGGGCCTTAAAAAAGCTCAAGGTCACTCAGAGGTCGATGGAGAGAGCTATGCTTGAAGTTTCCCTGCGAGGTCGAATAAGAAATGAGGAGATCCGCAGTAGAACCAAAGTCGTCTACATAGCTCTCCGGATAGCCAAACTGAAGTGGCAGTGGGCAGGGCACATAGCTCGAAAAACCAATGGCCGTTGGGGCAGAAAGGTTCTGGAGTGGCGGCCACGTACCGGATGACGCAGCAGAGGTAGGTCCTCCGCAAGGTGGACCGACGAACTCGTCAAGATCGCGGGAGGCGGTTGGATGCGGGCGGCTCAAGACCGGTCTGAGTGGAGAACCTTGGGGGAGGCCTATGTCCAGCAGTGGAGGTCGTTTGGCTGATATGATCATATCAAACAAAATAATAATACATTTTAGCAGATTTCTGAGTTGTAGGTCCGTGTAATATAAATGAGTTGGCTTGATCCCCTTTAACTTCGTTTCTTATAAGGGAAGAGAGTATTAGAAATAAAGTTTGGGAGAAAATGGGGCATAAACCTAAGGTGTTAACCATTCCCTATGTTTTTAATATTCGTATGATAGATTGCTAGGGCTAACATCAGGCAGAGCTTAACAATACTAAATGCATACGTTTTACGTAGGTAAGTTGAAATAGGTGCAAGTTATGTAGGGCTCGCACAGGCATATTGTGCAGACGAAAAAAAATTAAAAATGTCCAGTCCATACACCGTATTTTGTATTGCTAGTAAAATATCACCTTTTGCTATTACTTAAACAACTTAGAATAAATCGTGCAAATTCTGTATGCCTTCTATAAATAATCCAAAGCACGCCGAAAGAAAAATGTATTCGTAAAGATACAAATCGTGTCTTACATGAAACTTACATGATATTACAGCGCAGCACGAAGAAATAGAATTGTTTAACAAAGGTTCTAACTTGGTACGGTTTTAATATTCAAGCGATTCTTCGTAGGTACGACGGTTGGAAAATATATTATTCTAGAGTTAAAAAATCGTCCTAGTTGTAGGTAACAATTTTGGGACTTTAGTTAGGGTTTTAGTAATGCATAGGGTTCCCGCCAAGAACTGAGGGTGCCAAGCCAACCTCACCTGCAAGTGGTGCACCTGCTGATCAACGGACGAGGCTCTGGCAAACAAAATATCCCGATAAGCGGCAATAGGCTCGCCACCTATTACGTTGGATCAAAACACTGGCAAAAAGTGGGCGTTTAATATGCCTCTGCCTACCCCTTCGGGGAAACAGGCGTGAGCCTATGTATGTATGTATGTTAAGTAATGGCAAGTTAGCTGAGAAAATTGAAGTTCTGGAATGCTCGTCCCCCCGTGTGATCTCCACCTTGTCGTGGTGGGGGGGCTCAGTAACCGTGGTTAGGTCATCCACGGTGAAGCCAAGCAAGATCCCGGGAGTGGACGCTCCGCGTGGGCTTGACGGAGGCCTGCGCAGGATGCGTACAAAGGTGCGGGTGCGAGGGACAGTTTTACTGTCCCTCGCCGACGGGCGCGGTCGCGGGAGGAGAGGCGTGTCGGTGTTGCGCTGCCGCGCGCCCTATCTCCCGCGACCAAATGGGGGCGTACCATTGTTGCGTCGCGGTGGGGCCACAGAGGAAGAGGAAATGCGGTGTTGCGTTGTCGTCTTCCCTATCCTCTGCGGCCGCTGGGTGTTTTGACAGCGAAGCCCAACACCTTCATCCGCCGCCAAGGGGGTTTTGTTAGGGGCCCGCCTGACCATCTAGTGGGCCGATACCCGTCGGGGGGTAGCGAGGAATGCTTAGGCGATACCCGACCCTCCGACACACGGGTACATGAGGAACACGGGTTGGTTTTTAGTCAGTAAGAGTCTGACAGTCCCCTTCGCCCTTCCCACAGGGCGGAGGGACTCCATGAGGATTTTCCAACCCGACAAAAAAAAAGTTCTGAAATGCTCGTGAGAACATTCAAATTATTACGAGAACACGTTTTTATTAGTCTTCTTTTTAGTATTACTTATAATTTTTTTCCTACATTTATAGTTTGGTTGTAATTTAAGTGTCTGCTCTTGTATACGATCAATGATATGGTCTAAGGTGGTCAATCACCTCTACTTCTTATTATTTTTAATATCGCCTACTTTTAGTGGCACACGTCTATTATGGCATTTAAGGCAAGGCATTTCAGTTATCTTCTGGATCTGTAAATTTGAAAATTAAGAAGTGCCGCCACTCTTTACTTAATGTAGTGGATTAGAATGGTCAAAATTATATCAGTGGTCTTCAAACAAGTTATTAATATTCTTTAACATAATAAGCAATCCTATAACAAAAGTTAAAGTCCTTAACAAAACTCTTGTTCCCAAATTTAAATATTGATAAACTAATAGTTTTTAGGGTTCCGTACATCACAAGGTAAAAAAAGGAACCCATATAAGATCACTGTCTTGTCCGTCTGTCTGTCTGTCTGTCCGTGTGTCACCACCGATTTTTCTCAGGAATGGGTCGACCTAGCAAATTGAAATTTAGACCACATACTGAGGTCAATAGTTCCTACTAGGTGTATAAAATCAGGGTCCTGGGTCAACCCGATAAAAAGATATGGTCAAAATTTGGTTTTTGCGAAAACTTGTAAGTACCAAAATTAACCTTTAACTTTTTTTTAATTTTCGGAATTTTTCCTTTACTAGTGCTGTAAGACCTTGGTTTTATCCAAAATTGACAATTCTAGGACAACTGTAAGTACCCTATAGGTTTTGGGTCGAAAACCTATATGGTAGTTCCCGTTAAACTGGAATCACGAAATTTGGCCAAAAGCAGGGTCTTACAGCACAAATAAAGGAAAATTACAATAAATAAAAAAGTGGAAAATTTAAGGGTGTCCCCATATATACATAGTATCATCATTTAAGATAGTCCTCTAAGTTATATGGGCGCTCATACAGAGGACTAGCGTAATTAGCACCAACTTCAAATGAGGTAAAATGCGTTCGGAACCCTCGGTGCGCGGGTCAGACTCGCACTTGCCCGATTTTTTTCATAACAACAGGCGGTAAACAAGCAGACGGATCGCCTGATGGTAAGCAATTACCGCCGCGCATGGACACAAGCAACACCATAGGAGTCACAAGTGCGTTGCCGCCACTTGGAGTTGGGAAAGGGGATAGGATGAGGGAGAAGGAATAGGAGATAGGGCCTTCGGCACTCTCACTCACCGAACGAAACGCAAAGGTATAGGTATTGTTACTTTACGTCGATTTTCTGTGAGAGGGTAGTACTTCCCCGGTCAAGCCGGCCCATTTATGCTGAAATCAGCAAGGCTCTACTACCATGAAATAGTACAAATATTTAAGCTATTTCATATCGCCTAATAAAATAAACTGCCAGATTCAGTAAACAGTAAACAAAAAATAAAGAACAACAAAGTCAAAATACACAAATGGTAATTCGGTAAACTTACGGGTCTTGGAGGCAAACACAATATCAGAATCAAACGGTGAAATACGCATATAAACAGCAAAATTTTCTCGACGCAGACGTATTGAAGCGTAGGCGAAAAGGTCTATTATCTGTGACGTGGTTAATAGAAACCGATCAGACTGACTGGCAACGGATTTGGTAACATGAAAACCTAATTTTGAGAGACCATCGGTTGATGAAGCTATTTGGTTTTGGGGAAAATAATTATATACTTACCTCTGTCCGTCGTATATAATTATTGCTTTAATATTTTAGAAACTTATTGGACATAATAGACCACTAGCCTTTTATCAGTCTTTTAATACTTATTCAATTGAAACAACGGTTTAAAAGTATACACGATGAAAAAAAAAGGTTTAAATTTAAAGTTAGTAAAATTTACATTAACAATATGCGCCTTTAAAAAATTGTTTGTTCAACAACCCTATAGAATAGGATATGAAATCTTTTCGTAGAGACATGAGTAATTTAGTTATACCAAGGTGCAATTTACTTTTCATGTAAAAGATACAATATAGTCATACAAAGCAAACATTTTACTCTAGTGATCGTTATAAATTAAATATAATATTTAATCATGGTTAATAAATAATTCTGTCATTGTGTAAATGAGTATTTTAGCCGTAGAGGGTGAAAAACGATTAAATTATACCAACGTATTTTACAAATATAGTAGTACTCTTTATATGCACATTGACTACTGGGCGGCCGGGGTGCATCCAGTGTGTGCCCGGCGTGCGCTCTGCGTTTACTCAGAAGTACAATGTGAACGCCGGGCGCACGCCAAACGCTTTACGCACGCCGGAGGCCATAATGACTCAGGCCGCATAACCTAGATTACTAAGCTTCTTACTGGTAAAGGAAAATACAAAAGTCAGTGCTTAAAGAATAGAATCATTATTTATTTAGAAAGTGAGTAGCCATATCTTGAAATAAAACTTGTTATCATATTAGTAACCTAGAAGGATTTCAGAGGTATTCACACAAACGTGACATTTCTATGAATAAGACTATAAGACATACATGACCCTATATCAAAATAAAGACTTAATAGATGCAGAATCGCTTCTCCGCTCCATTTAAAATCCCTCCAAAAACGGAATTCCTTTCAATATGTTGTCACCGCCGACGCCCGTGCACAAAACGACCATTGAAGTGGTGGCGCCGTAATGGACACGGACACAAGAAGCGGTCGAGGACTGTGACCTGTGGCTTAGTGCGAAGCAAGAGCGATCTATCTGATAGGTATTAAGGGTCTAAAAGAAAATCTTCGTACTTTTAGTGAAGCAAATAGTCTTGTTTGAAGTGGGATGCAGTGTTACAACTGAGTACTTTTGGGTACAATTGAAGATTGCAGGTTTTATTTTGGCAAAGAAGAATTATTTGAATAAAATAAAGCTTTAATACCATCTACACATTACGATTTCGTCTATCTTTAAGTTGACAGCAAATTCACGAGTTTATCAGAATCTTAAAATGTATTTAGAATAGAAGAAATATTTAACATTTGTTCTACCTTATTGGAGATCTTTAAATGCCTAAATATATTTGGTCCTCCTTTTAATTGGATTATCGGGTTTTTCTTTTTCTATGAAAATATTCACACATCATTACTCTCTATTTTTTAAGAAAATATTGGCCTATGCAAGAAGCCGTATGTTGCCAATCTGACGTAACTACGTCAGATTAGTAGGTAATTAACCTACAAACAAACTAGTGTTTTAAACTGCCTAGATTTCCAAATCACGGAGCAGTTTATTATACGTATTCGGTGAATACTAAGCAGCAACTAGACCACTTACAAGCTTAGGGCACAGGTTAATTTGCAATTTAGAGATTACCGCACGTACATTTGCGGTCTGAAAGTGTTTACCACCTTAAGGTTTATAATTGCATGAACACATCAATGACACAAGGACGACGATATTGTACTAGGCAAGCAATCTATGATAACATGCGTAGCGTAGCAACTGGTGTCAATAACGATTTATTATTCCACATTTATAATATACGTTAATTTAATTACAAGCGTGATATTTACACTGAAACTAAAATATTTGTAGTCTTCAAATAATGTTATTTTAAACTTGCTATTTACGATTTTGGTATTTGTAAGTAATAAGTTTATCAAATGACTTTTACATTGACAGATTATAATGAAAGGGATGGCGAAAATACGACATCCTGAATATAAAACCTTTTTGAAAAAAATACAATATTTATATCGTCTAGCGTAATACTGCCTCGTTGGTCCAGCGGTAGTGCATACGACAGCTGATCATGAGGTCTCGGGTTCGATTCGCGGGTCCGGCTCGGAAAATGTTGCTAAGCTTTTCTGTTAAGAATTTCTTACTGACAAATTATTAGGAATTTCTGTCAAGAAATTCTTAATAATTAGCCCGAAGTTGGCAGTGTTTCACCCCCGTGCAGCAGAAAGCACGTTTAGCAGTCCCGGCTGTCATGATCTATGGCAGTCATTAGTGGGAAGTCAGTGCCCTCAAATAAACCTACTGACTACTGGTCTAACCTTAGAATGATGTTAGATGGCAGTCGCTCCGTGTAAAAACTGATATTCAGTCAAATCTCGGTAGACCAGTAATAGCAGGCCCTGGGCTCCGAAGCGCAAGCTTGGGATGCAACTAAGAAAATGCTAGGGTGATGATGATGATGATATCGTCTAGCGAAAATCAGAGCGCGGTCAGACTGTGAGCTATAATGATAGTGGATGGTATGCTAGTCACGTTAAAGCGCATGCTGATCACATAAGTGACCTTTTGTTTAGATAGTACCATTTTATTATAATAGGTAAGTGTTTTTATAATAATATTAAAATACAGAACTTTTACAGCAAAATAAATGCAATTCTGTCACTATGTCAAATTATTTCATCGACCTAAAAATATACATACTCTTTTTGTTTGAATCGATGCCTTACCAATGATTGAAAGGTAATAAGTACTCAGATACAGCATTTTAGACCTTGCTGAACCCAGCGTGACAAAGAATGTAATTTGAAAAGTGGTAAACATTTTTAGACCGCGACCGTACATAGTGATGTACCACTAAGTCGCGGGCTCCCATGGCTCGGGTCACGACCCCCGGTGGCCACGCAAATATTTGCCGAGAGCCGCTTTGCGCTCAATATTACCTGCCTCCTGTGACACACTACATACACCGCAAGGCGATGCTGAGATTGGAGAGGTCAGAAAGATTATTCGATGTACTGCGTTGAAAGAAGGTGTGGTGGTGTTTAATACTGTGATATATCAGTCTCATTACTTAGTCCTGAAATATTCATACCCTAAAAAGGTTTCTTTTTATAATAATTCATATTGCTTTCTCAGGATGTTCTTGACGCTTTTTATGAAAACTGACCTGACAATGTCACATCGGTGCTCAGTAGCTTAGAGCACAAATAATATGTTGGCAGTCTGTGCCAAGCGTCAAGTTTTGGAAATGTTTATTGCCTAATATAAGTTAAAGAATAGATAAAAGAAATATAAGAATAACTAGACGTTGCCCGCAGCTCCACCCGCATGAATTATACACGTGAAAAGTTTAGTTTACTTTAATTTATCCATTGATGAAAACCGTACAAAAACCCGTTTGGTAGATTTTGAGCTTATTGTGTTGATACAGACAGACAAGACGAAAAAGCGACTTAATTTTACGATTAGTATAGATATCAAATAAATCACAAATCCATAAAAATATTCACATCAACACCTTCAATCTGAATTTTGACATTCATTTCAGACACAAACGATAAAATTCCAGCGAGTAAATTTTGCCGTGTGGTTGACGGCATAGAATACAAGTGTCACCACCCTCTATCTTCCCGTGGGTGTCGTAAGAGGCGACTAAGGGATAACACGATGCAAATACCATCTTTGCGTAGAGACGGTAAACTCGACATCAAACCCTATACGACTGCCTCGTTGGTCTCGCGGCATAAATGTGCCGTGTGCGCGTGGGATCGGGAAGTCCCGGGTTCGATTCCTGGGTCGGGCACTGTTATTGGGTTTTTCTGTCACGAAATTCTCAGTAGCAGCACGGAGTCTGGAAATGTGACCGGTACGGCAATAGGCTCGCCTCTTATTACGTGGGACTGAAGTATATCTAGCGAAAAGTGGGTGTAGAAATACACCTCTGCCTACCCCTTCGGGGATAAAAGGCGTGACGTTATGTATGTATGTATGTAAATTTTATTTACCCAATTTTCAAACAAGCAGTATGTGAAAGCGACCATTAAAAATCAAAGTGCCATTATGCATGCGTGCGCACTGCTGCATTATTATATATGTATGATCTGTTGCGAGGCTGAAAGATGTATTAATTGCTCTGTGGAACATTTACGATCTGTGGATTGCAGATTTGTGTCGAAATGTAGTTATGTTTTGGATTTTAGGCAGTCATTGATAGTTAACATAGATGAGTTCAAATTAATTACCAAATTTTAAAAACATCTGACACTAGGTCGATTGGTCGAAAATCCTGTGTCTCGTTTGTTTACAAACATTTAATTAACGAATTATATCAAATAACAAAGACATACGCCCATTTCTGCATACCACTTATAATCTCATATCATCTTTATTTATCTTTATAGAATAGAAACTAAAATAAAGTCTAAAGTTGTAAGCTCATTATAAAACATACATTACACCGCGTATACTACAAAGACAAACAAGTAAACTAAACAAGGAACACCTACATCATACAAGCTTGTCGGTGTCACAGATATTTCAAGGAGCACGTCGCCTATTAACCGAGTTCCTCACTAGCATAATTATATTTACACTAGAGGACGCCAGCAGCTACTCCTGCATTTTTTTTTAATTTACCCGTTTTGGCCAATCCCGTGAGAATTTCGGGAAATCCCTTCTTAGTGCACCCCTACGGTCCCCAAGGAACATACATGCTAAATTTCAGCTTCCTGCGCCCAATAGTTTCGGCTGTAGCGTGTCTGTCAGTCAGTCAGTAACGCAAGGATTTTATATATTAAGATAATAATCTAAGGACACATCTACATTTCGACCACTGTCTAAATTCTACAATTATGTCAAACTTGTGTGGTAACAGTTTGCACATGTCTCCACATCTCAGCTATTTACTGAGTAAATTCCGCTTTGGAATATCTTTAGGGCAAAGATGAGAGAATTAGTATCAGATGGAACGCACGGCACAGTTGCGTGCGGCCACTAAAGCAAATACAAAATTGAAAAGCGAATACAAACTCGTTTCAGTGCGCTACGACGCATCGTACAGTTCACGCGTCACGATCACTTCAACTTTTAAATTCTCAAAATGCCGTCTTGCGTTCTTAAACACTGTAAAAGTTGTTCCTAAAAACAAAAACAGGAAAATGGAATATCTTTTCACAGGTAACTATTGATAATTTGACTGTTTCCTAATTTAATTTCGATAAAATTCGTATTTGTGCAAGAAATATGTAAGTGTTGCCAGTTTTTGTCGACGCCGTTCTGCCTGAATTAGGGAAAATGCACTTGTCAATTGATTATGTGATAATGATTGTCATGTTAATGAAAAATACATTACCGTATTATAAAAGTATATTGTAGATATATCTTCTTTCTCATAAATATAGTAATAGAATTTCAATTTCCATTAGTATATACCTTACATAATATTGTTTTGAGTTCGATCCCCAAACGATACAAATATTCGTGTACACCCTGCTACTCGTCAAGCTTATACACTTTGATCTTTGCACCGTTCTTATGGCGTAAAGAATAAGTATCAAAATCGTACAGCAAATGTTTAGCTTGACTTGGCGCCGTGTGTACATACATACTTATGGCGTAGGGAATAAGTATCAAAATCGTACAGCAACTGTTTAGCTTGACTTGGCGCCCTGTATACATACATACTAATGGCGTAGGGAATAAGTATCAAAATCGTACAGCAACTGTTTAGCTTGACTTGGTGCCGTGTGTACATACATACTTATGGCGTAGGGAATAAGTATCAAAATCGTACAGCAACTGTTTAGCTTGACTTGGTGCCGTGTGTACATACATACTTATGGCGTAGGGAATAAGTATCAAAATCGTACAACAACTGTTTAGCTTGACTTGGTGCCGTGTGTACATACATACTATTTATTTCTCAACTAATCGACGCCAGCGGCTTCGCACGCACATATTTTCATATTTCTCGTTTTGCCCGATCCCGTAGGAATTTCGAGAAATCCCGTCTTAGTGCACCCCTACGGTTCCCAAGAAACATACATGCTAAATTTCAGCTTCATGCGCCGAGTAGTTTCGGCTGTAGCTTATCTGTCAATCAGTCAGTAACGCAAGGATTTTATACATATATACAGATTTAAGATTTACGAAGTAGTTAAAACTTAACTCGGTACCTACATTTAAGAAATGTATTTAAAAAAGCATTAATTAAATCCATGGTAAATTCTTCAAAACCGCAAATGAATATAAGAATATTACATAACTATATGCAAAATACTGGGAGATTATTCATAATCTGGCAACTTTACACACACATAGACGCGCGTGTCCGTACAGTGCCAGTCGCCAAAGGTCACGCACACATAGCTGTCAACGTGCCACACTTAGTTGGACGAATGCGCTCTATCTGAGACTAATTGTCTCATCTGTGCTTTAGGGCATGTTTCTAGCTCGCTCGTGGCTATTGTCGGAAGGTGCATTGTCAAAGTGCGTTATGCTAGAGTGAGTTTGAACGTAGGTACATTGTGTGTAGGAAAACTCGAAACGTTATATTACGTAAGCAGTTTACAGAAGCTGTGTTAAATTAAATAGTAAGGAATTAAAATTATATAAATATTTTAGTAATATTGGCATCAATCAAAAGTAATTTTCCGGCATTTATACAACACACACCAAGGAAGCCTTTTATTATAGCTAGTTTGCCAAACAGTTATTCAATGTCTAATAAAAAATCCACAATACTCATCATTTCGAAGAAAAATGTAAGGTTGCAGTAATTTATTTTCAACCTATGAATTCTGAGTATAATTGAAATTTTAATAGTCTTGTTTCAAACAATACCTATCAATATCATAATAATTATATATCACTCCATGTGAAGAGCCTTGGGGGAGGCCTATGACTAGCACTAGACGTCTTTTGGCTGATATGATGATGTTTAATTGTGCATCAGGGGTACGTTAATTTTAAGTGGCAGAAAAAGTTTAAAGGTGATAGATTTATTGAGATACCTACTTCTAGGAGAGTACGCATTGCGCGAAGGAAGAATTTTTAGCTATTAAACCAATGCTATTATTTCAACTGATACGTAGTCTCTGTACTAGTACTTTAAGTAAATTGAAACTCCACTACGTTTATCAACGTAGTCACTAAATTCACACAGCATTAAGAACCAATTTATAATGTACGTTACAGTTGAACAGAATTCTACCACTCAAAATAGTAATTTTACTAGCTTGCAACGAGTAGCATTCGCGTCAGAACAGAGCCTTACATGAGGGCCTGATTTGCGAACCATTCGCATGTGGACTCTGAATTAGAGCCAAGTTTCTATCGAGCGAACGGAAGAAGAAAACTTATTTGTTGTTGAAAGCGTTCGTTAGGCTTAACTTTTAGCTGTAGTTTCTAAGTTAGTGTTCGCATACTACAATTTAGATGGAACTAAAATACCGAAAGAAAGCAGAGGTTCTTGTACAGTTTCCTCGACTGTTTGTTATATTATTAGAATGGAGTGTTTACCAACGGCCCATTCTGTTACAATCGGTAAACCAGATTGTAAAAGTTTGTTTAATTCAATTTAATGCTGTTAGTGTATATTGAAAGGTAACCTTATACATTTAGTCTGTTTAAATATCTAAATATATAGATACAATTTTTGCGTTACTGACTGACTGACAAACAACACATAGCCGGAACTACTAGGCGCAAGAAGCTGAAATTTGGCATACTTCTTTATTGGGCACCGTATCGGTGCACTAAGAAGGGATTACTCAAATTTCTACGGGATCGGGAAGCAATGGGTAAATTAAAATATTGTGCGGCTGTTGCTACTGGCATCCTCTAGTATGTTAATAAATATGATTGTCACGCTAGGCAACTTAAGCGAAAAATAAACATATATCTTGTTTAATAACTAGCAGAACGCTAGACCCCAATGTCAATGACAGACGTAAACGTGAAAGTATATGAGGCTAACATTATAAACATCTATGTCTATTATTATTTCAATAGAATCTTGCATGCTGGATTTAATCTACCACGACAGACATGCAAAGAAGGGTGTATGTGGAGATTGACTATGCTTTTATAAAATGTTGAAGTATTCTATAATATACAAACTTTACGAAAGCAGAAAATGTTAGGCAAACCTTTGTCTGCCCGTATGAACACGATAAGCTCAGAAATAACCAAAATGGATTTTTGTACCGTTTCCACCGATGGAATGCACGGTTTGCGTAGTGGTTTAAGCGGCCGCCTCGCCACTTGACACTACGCCGAGTGTTGTGGGTTCGATTCCCACACGAGTCTGGGTGTTCATTGTGTCCGTTGGTTGTATGTTTGTAATGTCCCGCGCGACTCAGGATTTATTCCTAGTGCGGGAGTTGTCTTTTAAAACGAAATAAAAAGATTCTTGAGGCTGGTTTAGATGCAGCACGCTTGCGAAGCCACGGGTGAAGTCTAGTAGGCTTAATTGATGTAATAGTATATTCATTAAACCGTTTAGCATCGCTCTTCCACCAAAAAATACTCCAAATTTGGCTAAAATCTGGTAGTTGTCGAGATTAGCAAGTTCAAATAAACTTATCAACTTTAATAAATTAATGTAGACGCAAAATGCGCAAGCTCATAATATAATTGATTTCCTAAATAATCTAACCGAAATTCATACTAGATTTTTTTTCAGTCAGTTGTTTTATTCTGATTTATTATTTACTCTTACTAGGTCCGCAGGTACAACTAGGTCCCAACATTTAGTTGTCGAGCCCAACGAGGTGTCTTATTTATTTTGTTCCACCGATACTAAATGTGAGGGCGGAAGACCTAACGCTGGAGCAATAAACTAAAGACTCTTATTTTTGCACAAATAACGTAAATTTCTCTGCTTTATTTTAGTAATGAACGTTGTTTGTTTCGGGTTTACTCGAACTTTTTCCTGCCCGGCCTTTTCTTTTTTGCTGATCCCAACACTAATATTTTGTTTAAACTATAAAAACAGGAAGCTTTGTCGTTTGGGTTTATTTAACCCATGAGAAGGCACGCCCTAAAAAGTTAAACGAACAGGCGCGCGTGAGCAAAACTCTCACGCTACTTCAAATGAGAGATTCTCTTCTTCTTTGAGATTAATTAAAATTTTACAATACATTTACACGTTTAAATAAGAAGTATTGTTTTAATTATAGTGAATAACAAAATATGCAGTCCTATGTGCGAACAAAAAGAATATTGTACTTAGGCCTGTATTACTTATTAGGACCAATATTTGACTAACTTTACATAAAAAAACAAAAAAATAACAAAATCGCAATAAAATGGAATGATTTCATTTTCCATGAGATCTTGAGTTATGTGTCCTTCGTAACACATATGGCACATAAAATTAACATGCTCAGTGAACACTGATATATTGCTCAAATTGCATGGTTTTTGGTTGCTTTTTATAAACGCATTTTGCTAATGTGCCATGCCACACTTGTAATAAAGTGTGGCATTTTGCGTCAATGTGTCATTTTCCGAATGTAGGACTGTGTGCCTAATCCTACTGGTATCTACTAGTGATACAACAATTGATTTGCATAGCTCCTTTGCATATTTTGATTCTCTTCATGTCATTTCTTAGGTGTTGGCTCAAATAAGACCGCGTAAATTTAATTTTTTAACTTCTAAATATACTTCGTCGTTTCAGTTATAGAATTATGCCCATAAAAATACACTCATTGGGATCTTTCATCTGTATATATAAAATCATTTCGCTACTGACTGACTGACAGACAAGCTATATCCAAAACTACTGGGCACAAGAAGCTGAAATTTGGCATATTGTTCCTTGGAGACCGTGGGGTGCACTAAGAAGGGATTTCCCAACACTCCCTTGTGATCCAGCAGAAACAGTTAATTTACGGGCGTACCTGCGGAAACGCTTTAGTTTGATATAAGTCTTAAGATTTCACAACACTTGGGATGAAACCACCCTTTCTCCTTTGAGGAGCTTGCCGATCACCCATTGTTCACCTTGTTAACTATAAGAAACAAATAAAATATTTAAATAATATACCAAGTTAATAAATAAATATGCACAATAAGCACGAAAAAACAATTAAATATTTTTTTTTACTAAGAAATAAAATACTTACACGAACGGGCGCGCGATGAGCAAAATGCCGCGCTTCACGACGCACCGCACTCAAAATCATCACCACCCAGTCACGGTGGCAATGACTGGCGCGAGTGTTGCGTCAGGGGAAAGGGTATGAAATTTTGGGAAGGTACTGTGAAGCTTGTAGTGCCACGGTATGGCTAAAGTTGAAATTTTCAGCAATAAATTTATGCGTGAGCAAAATGCTCATAGCGCGCCTTCTCACGGGTTAAATCTGTAATAGCAAAAAGTCTAGGATAATTTTGGTTCGCAGTCATCTGTTGTGAATTCACTTTTTAGGAATGTAAACAGACGAAGAGTCATGTTGAAAAAATTGGTATTAAAGAGTAGCTGCAGTTAAAGAAAGTTTACAGTGCGAAACACAATATTTATTTGCTCTTTAATTTACTCTATTGGAGAGTTCGCACGATCTATATAAGATTGAAAGATAAATGTTTCGGTCTTACCCACGAGTCATTTACGGTGGTCGACGCTGGTTACTAGGTGACATAGCTAATATTCCTTGTATTTAAAAAATAACTACGTTAAAAACAACCGACTTAAAAAACCAAAAAAGTTAAAAAAAGAAAGATTTAATATTAATTAAATACTTCCTATTATTTATATGAGCTATTTAGCCTTAAACAAATAATAATATTTTAATTACTTAAATGAATACGAGCAAATTAATACAATTAAATGTCTACTTTAAAGATAAAGCTTCGTAAATAAACCTAATAAAGAGCATTTATTTATTTATTTATTTATTTTAAGGAAACTCAACAGCTTTTAGACAAATACATTACAAGTTGCCTTACACTAACTCTAAGCCAATTACAGAGCTCCACGACATTTCAATAGGAGGTAGAAAGTTGTGTTTTTAATGCTACATTATAATAACAAAACTAATTTAAACAAATATACATACACCAATCACGCTGCTTCAACTGGCGAAACAGTGGTATGGGTACATTATAATTACAAATCTAATTTCAAAACATATACATACACCAATCACGCTGCTTCACCTGGCGATACATTGGTATGGGTACATTATAATTATAAAGCTAATTCAAACACAATATACATACACCAATCACGCCGCTACACCCGGCGAAACAGCGGCATGGGTATATATAAAAAGGAAAGAAAATGAACAGAAACTGGCATTACGCTACGCAACGTAACGTTATCAGTGACAGGAATCTGTCACTGCTAACGTTACACTACGCAGCAACAGTAACAGGAACGTTACATAGTAACAGCAGCATAGTAACAGGAATCAGTAACAGGAACCTACGGTGAGTTCAAGAACAATTCTACTTTTGATGCTACAATTATAATTACAAAGCTGCTTCACCGGGTGAAACAGTGGTATTGGTATATTAAAATTACAATTACAAGGCTAATTTAAACATATATATACATACACCAATCACGCTGCTACACCCGGCGAAACAGCGGTATGGGTACAAATAAAAAGGAAAGAAAATTAGCAAAACTGGCGTTACGTTACGTAACGAAACGTTATCAGTGACAAGAATCTGTCACTGACAACACTACACCACGCAGCAACAGTAACAGGAACGCTACGTAGTAACAGTAACATAGTAACAGGAATCCGTAACAGGAACCTGCGGTGAGTTCAAAAACAATTCTACTTTAAATGCTACATTATAATTACAAAGCTAATTCAAACACATATACATTCACCAATCGCGCTGCTTCGCCTGGCGAAACAATGGTATGGGTACATTATATTAAAAAGCTAATTCGAACACATATACATACACCAATCACGCTGCTTCACCCGGCAAAACAGCGGTATGGGTACATATAAAAAGGGAAGAAAATTAACAAAACTGGCGTTACGTTACGTAACGTAACGTTATCAGTGACAGACAACGCCACGCCACGCAGCAGCAGTAACAAGAACGTTACGTGGTAACAGTAACATAGTAACAGGAATCAGTAACAGGAACCTGCGGTGAGTTCAAGAACAATTCTACTTTTAAAACTGTTTTTAGATAGAAGGAATATATCAATATCACTGAATTTATTGGTGTAAGTTCGAAATAATCGCGGTACAATTGAATTGCTGCCATAATTAGTGCGATGATGAGGTACGGAAAAAAGTCTAGTATTTCTGGTACGTGTTTTAGGAGTATTGAACGGAACGGTAAATAAGAGCTGAGGGCTATCAAATCCACCACGCAATACATCATACAAAAAGCACATATCTAGCATGACGCGTCTGTCAACAAGTGGCAAAATTCGATAATGCCTGCAGTCGTCTATGTAACCGTTATGGTGCTTACGCGATTTGAAGTTAAGATGCTCTATGAAATGCTTTTGAATGCGTTCAATTTGTTCAATATAGACATTATACTGAGGGGACCAGACCTGGCTGCCGTACTCTAAGGCGCTACGTACATAGGCGAAGAAAACAGTTTTCAATGAACTAGTTTTTTTTAAACGGTGCACATGTGCGTATGACAAACCCTAAATTACGCATTGCTTTTTGTGTTATGGCTTCAATATGTTGTGCGAGTAGCATCTTTGAGTCCAGCTGTACTCTCAGATCGCACACAGACTGTGCTCTTTCAATCAGGCAGTTTCCGAATCTGTAACCGTATTAAATCTTAATATTATAAGCAGCTTCAATCAATACGAAGAATAATGAAAAAACAAAATTACGACAATGTATGCAACAATAAATGGTCATGTGAATTATGAAATGCCTACTTTAATTAAATTTAATGGTTTTTGAAATTTGATTTGGCACCGCCTTCAAACCTATTAGTGAATAGCTCATTTAAATAATAGGTAGTATTTAATTAATATTAATTCTTTATTTTTTTTTACTTTTCCGTTTTTGAAGTCAGTTGTTTTTAACGTAGTTATTTTTATTTTATACTTTGAAGTGTATTGTTGTATTGTCAACTAGTTATGGGTAGACCTATAAAAGGTGCTGCGCACCTTAATGTCTAAACACACTACGCCGAACTTACGCGACCCAAGTTCTGCGACTGAAATTACGTTCCGACGTATTCGGCTGATATGACACACCATAAGCGCCGAACTTACTCGACCGAAATTCCGTTGCACAACTTTATGTAGTATCTTTGTCAACAATCGTACCGAACTTCAGTCGCGTATAATGTGAGCTCTACTACTAAAAACTTGCCGCTGAACTTACGTGGTTACGCCCGACCGAAGTTAAGCTGTACGCTATAACGCAACGTAAGTTCGGCATAGTTTGTCGTCAGTAATTCTTATAGCATTACAGGCGTAAGCGTGCCGAACTTCGGTCGCATAAGTTCGGCATAGTTTGTTTAAACACTTAAAAGATATAGATCCCAAGAAATGGGAACAGATAAAAATAGTCGTCTCTGTAAAAATTCTCTTCGAAACACAAATTCACGTTCTTGTGAGACTAGACCGTGAAAAACGTTTGTTGGCCATGAAAGCATATATGAAATCACGTTTACGTCCCTCTTGAACAGTATAATTCTAGACTCGGTAAGATCCAAGAGTGTCTAGCGAATGAGTCTTTTGAGCAGAGAGCTAATAGACTTAGCCTCATTAATAATCGACAAATCTTTAATGATGGCATTACAACATGATTTACGTCCAGGAAGTCACCATTATCATCATTGTGCAAGTCAAATTGATTTTTGTAATTACTGAGTTCGTATGGCCACCTTCTGGCTCCTAGATCTCAAGAAATGGGAACAGATAAAAATAGTCGTCTCTGTAAAAATTCTCTTCGAAACACAAATTCACGTTCTGAAGATTTTACAGCTATTTTTGGAGATAGTATTGATTCAGATAATTATGAACCTACTTCAGATTCGTCTGATTCTGATGAGGGAATAAAAAATAATTTTATATTTTTTGTCATACCTAGAATGTCTGCATGAATGTATAATGCAAGACTAACTTTCAATGAGAAACAATTGTTCTGTTTAATTTTCTAAAATAAAGACTGATTGAGCATAATTTCTCTTTTTTTTAATTCATACCTTAGTCGGTTAGCCAGTTTAAAAACTTATAAAAGTCTAATGTATGTATGTAAGTATGTATGTATAATTTTATAAGAATTAATCACAACGTTCTTTCGCGTTGTATAAAAGAGCTAATTGTATTGTTTATAGATTAAGAACTTATTACAATTTCTTTGTTCTTCTGTCATTAACCAATAGCCGGTTATGTCATTTTGGCTCCACTTGATGAACAGAAAAAGCACAGGTATGCTCTTTTTCTTCAACAGAAATAAAATAAATGGTGCAGTTAAATCATTTGGGTTGGAACTCATTAACTGAGTTGTTTTCATTTACGACGTTTTTTCCTGTTAGTATAATTAGTACCATTTGAGGGTAAGCGACAGTAAATAGTGTTAGGAGTGTGATTTGTTTTATTTTAACAATGTCATTTCGTAGAGACCTAATCAAAAACTATATGGTTAAATTTTGAAACTTTTGGAACATACAGAAAATTTTCTATGATTTTTTTTCACTTATTTTGAACTTTAAACTACTCTCCTGTAAAGTTTGTAAAGTGGCGGTGAGCCTCTTTTGGCCGTAAGGCATCGACATTATTAAAACATTATTTTGATTAAACTTTACAGTAATTTTTCCAAACGCTAGCGAAGCTGGATCCCAATTAGCCTCCAAACATAAACGTCTAAACTACGAGTCTGAAATTGTCATATGCAAAACCTTTTCATTCAAAGCTTACCAGCAGTGACTAGTGCGCAATATCACCAATACCGACAGTGCCATTTTATTATAATTCTTAATGAATGTAGGCTTTATTTCAACGGATTACTATCACTATCGGATACTGGTTGACCGAAATTCGACCACTGTGTGTAGTTACTCAAATATTCAGGAGTGCATTCACAGTTTAGGCGCCGTAGTAGTATAGTCATCGTTTATTATGATTAGTAACTAATTGATCGTTTGGTAGAAAATAAATTATGCATATAAAGCAAAATCAATTACTTTTTAAAGTTTATTAACATAAACCAACATTTTCAGAGAACAAACAAATTAAATTTGTTGTTGTACTTGGAGATTATATCTCAATTGTTGTGGGGAAATAAACTATGATTATTATAAAATACAAAATAAAAATTCATGCTTTATATTTAAAAACTTAAATGTTCGAACCTAATCATTTTGTCCCTCAAATATGGATGGGATGAAACGGAAATATGTTTAAATGTGTTGGAATTATGTTGTTACAAACATGCAAACAAAAATAGAATGTATATTAATATTTGAACTTACGTGGTTACGCCCGACCGAAGTTAAGCTGTACGCTATAACGCAACGTAAGTTCGGCATAGTATGTCGTCAGTAATTCTTATAGCATTGCAGGCGTAAGCGTACCGAACTTCGGTCGCGTAAGTTCGGCATAGTTTGTTTAAACACTTATAAGATATAGATCCCAAGAAATGGGAACAGATAAAAATAGTCGTCTCTGTAAAAATTCTCTTCGAAACACAAATTCACGTTCTTGTGAGACTAGACCGTGAAAAACGTTTGTTGGCCATGAAAGCATATATGAAATCACGTTTACGTCCCTCTTGAACAGTATAATTCTAGACTCGGTAAGATCCAAGAGTGTCTAGCGAATGAGTCTTTTGAGCAGAGAGCTAATAGACTTAGCCTCATTAATAATCGACAAATCTTTAATGATGGCATTACAACATGATTTACGTCCAGGAAGTCACCATTATCATCATTGTGCAAGTCAAATTGATTTTGTAATTACTGAGTTCGTATGGCCACCTTCTGGCTCCTACGTCGGACTCAAGAGTATCCTAGTTACCACTCGCACCAAAATGGTTGTCAAGACGAATAAAACGAGCCCAAACTCGAGTTCCTATGTATCATCAGATGAGCTCTATGTTATAACAATTTCATTGTCATCCAGTTTACATACGTATACAAAATTTCAGCTCGGTCGGTAACCGGGAAGTAGACCAAATTTGCTCACGAGATTGATTTCAGACATCGGGATAGGTGAAAGTAAGTAAAAAATGCTCATAAAATAAAAACTACTAGGCCTACCTGAATCAAAATTTTATGGAATCAATTTGAAACTATTCCGCATCAAACAAAAAAAGAATCACGTAAATCGAATAAAATATAAAATATAAATAAAAAAATAGGTAGGTATACCGGCCGAATTGAGAACCTCCTACTTTTTTTTGTTGAAGTCGGTTAAAAATCCTTTTGTCATTGGTTAATTTCAGATAACTGCGTGACAACCAAAAGAAGGATATATTTTAAAATGGTGTTTTAAATAAACTAAAAAGAATAAATTCGATTCATACTTAAAATGTTTTTGACTCTGAAAAATCTGTTGAGGTCCGTCCTCTCGACATCTATATTTTTCGAGTTTTGAAAGGACATGTGCCAAACTATTCTATCCTATATTCGCCAGGCGTTCGGATTAACGGATTTTTTTTATAAGAAAAGACAACTTCCGCACTAGAAATAAATTCTGTGTCGCGGGGGACTTTACAAACACACAACCTACTGTAACGGGTTCTGGTAGTAAAACGCAGTAGAGGATCTAGATGCGTTTATTTGCCGAGTATTGTCTCACTTCCCTTGCCACGAGTATGACCGACCAACAACACGACACTGGCCTGAACACTAAGGGCTGCAGTCTCCCACGCTGTTCCCTCCGGTAGTGTGCAGGGCAGGTTGCTCGAAGGGCTGCGCGTAGCGGCAGATCCTCACAGGCCGTTGGCTCAGCTGGCAGGTGCCGGTGGTGTGTGTGCGATGAGCGGGGCAGGCCAGACTCTTCGGCAGAGGTGACGCCGAAGGCGATGCAGCAGGTGTAGCGGTCTAGGTAGTGTAGCCCGGAGCTTAAGGTAAACCTGGAACTTGAAGGGAAACAGCATTAGGAAAGCCACAACCAATAGAGTCAGGCAGGCGGCGTCAGCCGGCCTCAGCTAGCAGGTAGAGAGATGGGCAGTACGCTAACGCAGTAAATGTAGTAACGCACCCACAGCTGGGACCAGGATACACGTAGAATGTATATGGATATAGCGGTATAGAATAGAGTAGCGGTAGTAGGTTAGTGTAGAGTAGCGGTGACGGCCTCTCTGTCGGCCCCTTTTTTATACCGGCCCTCCATCAGCGTTGGTGTCGGCGCATTACCAAATAAGGGCAAAACTTACGAGCGCGGACGATAGCCTTCCCTGATTGGCCGAGCGTATGGACGGTATTATGACGTACACTCGGTAGGTACCGGTCATACGCTACAATACCGCCCGCCTTAGGAGAGGATTTTACGTGGCTAACAAGGAAAATCCGACTAGCTGCGTTAGGTCTATGAGTCCGCTACTGTCCAAGCTAAGACGGCATGTAGAGAGAAGGAAGGGAAAGTCTTCTACGGTTTGTAACAAATGGTTAGGCACCATAGTCTATAAGTTTTAGGTCCTTAATGTGCCAAAACCCAATAGAATTTCCAGACGCGTCCGACAACTCGTAAACGACAGGCGACTTTTAATTAATCAATGTGCACTTCACGAATTTAGGGGCTAGTTTCTTACAGAAGGACTTATCCTTGTCGCTCTGATAAAAAGTCCTTTTCCACACAGTGTCTCCCACATTAAACTCAGCTGGTTTACGGCGTAAATTATACGTTTGGGAATTCCTAGCATGAGCTTGAATGAGGAGTGCCTGAACTTTGACAAATATGCCTGATAAGTGACCTATGTTTTCTGCGTAATCGTCCCTAGGTATGTATACTATATCATCAGCATTCAGCATCAGGAAAATTAGGTGTATAGCCCGTGACTTCATTAACTGCAGTATTTAATGCAAACTGCACCTTAGGTAGGAGAGTGTACCATAATCTCTAGTCATTCCCTACAAACGCCGCTAAGGTAGAACCAATGGTTTTATTATAGCGCTCGACCGTATTGACATGTGTGGAATATTTAGCAGTATAATGAAGATTAGGGATTTTGTACTTACGCAACATAGCTTTTAAAGTAGCACTTATAAACTGTTTACCATTGTCCAATATAATTGTAGATGGTATACCATGAACTAAAAATATTTTTTCTTCCAAAATATTAGTTATTATTTCAGCAGTTGCGCGCCTGATAGGAAAAAGTAGACAGTATTTACTAAAACAACAAGTTACAACAAAGATGTAGGCGTTTTGTTTTCTTGTGACGGGTAATGGCCCCACCAAATCTACACTAATGGTTTGGAAGGGTCGTGAACACACTTTGGGTCGTCCCATGGTTCCCAATGGTGCATGGTTCTGATGTTTGTGCGCGATACAAGTGTCACAAGAATTTATGAACTTAACCACGTCACGGCGCATTTTGGGCCAATATTAACGCAGTGCTAAGCGCTTGTAAGTTTTAAATATACCGAAATGTCCCGAAGTGGGTTCGGCATGGTTCTCTAATATGGCATTATTTCGATCAGAAGAAGGTAGTACTTCTTTCCATTCGAACTCCTTACGTAGCATACACCTAGATTTTATCAAACGATACAATTTATTATTTTTAATAGAATAGTCTGGATAGTCATTAGGCGAAGCTAAACAACCATTGTAGGTGGCTGAATACCATTGATCAGTGTCAACATTAGGGTCATTCACGTTATTATTATTCGCGTTAATTATATTTACAGGTAGGGATCGTGATAACGCATCGGCTATAATATTATCTGCGCTGCGCCGATGCTTTATTTCGAAGTTAAAGGCTGACAGACGAACCGACCACCGAGCTAATCTATCAGTCGGGTTGCTCAAGTTTAGGAACCATTTCAGTGCAGAATGGTCAGTATACACCACGAACTTTAACCCGTTATCTAAATAACAGCGCCAATATTCGAGGGCTGTTAGAACTGCTAATGTCTCCCGTTCTGTTATACTGTAGTTTTTTTCCTGTGCATTTAGTGACCTACTCATGTAAGCGATAGGTAGTTCCACGCCATCTATTTCTTGTGTAAGCAACCCACCGATGCCACTCGCACTCGCATCTGTGTGAACTTGAAAAGGTTTCTCGTAATCGGGACACGATAATATTGGTGCGTAGCTTAACAATTGTTTTAGTTTACAAAACGAGTCATCAGCTTCCACCGACCACTGAAATGGTACGGCTTTCTTACCGGTAGAGGTAAGTTTGTTCAAAGGACCGGCAATAGTACTAAACATACACACACACATACATACACACCGTCACGCCTTTTATTCCCGAAGGGGTAGGCAGAGGTGTATTTTTACACCCACTTTTCGCCAGATATACTTTAGTCCCAAGTAATAAGGGGCGAGCCTATTGCCGTACCGGGCACATTTCCAGACTCCGTGCTGCTACTGAGATTTTCGTGACAGAAAAACCCAATAACACTGCCCGACCCAGGAATCGAACCCGGGACCTCCCGATCCCACGCGCACATTTATGCCGCGAGACCAACGAGGCAGTCGTATAGGGTTTGATGTCGAGTTTTCCGTCTCTACGCAAAGATGGTATTTGCATCGTGTTATCCCTTAGTCGCCTCTTACGACACCCACGGGAAGATAGGGGGTGGTGACACTTGTATTCTATGCCGTCAACTACACGGCAGTACTAAAATTAGGTATAAATCGCCGATACCATGATGCAATGCCTAAGAACCTTTTGACTTCTTTTTTATTCTTAGGCGTAGCATATTGAAGAATGGCTTCCACCTTACATGGGTCTACTTGTAATCCTTTAGTGTTTACTACGTAGCCCAAGTACTTCAATTCATCACGGAAGAATTTAGATTTTTCTAAGTTAATGGTAAGGTTGGCCGATTTGAATTTTTCGTATACTTTATTTAATGGTGACACATGAGCATTAAAAGATGGCGATATAAGCACGATATCATCTAAAAAAACGAATACAGAGTTTTCGAACTCAGTACTGTTCGTAAACAAGTGATCCACCAAACGCTGTTGTGTCGCAGGCGCATTCGTTAAACCAAACGGCATAGTCACAAATCTAAATGTTCCTCTAGTAGGCACATAGAACGCAGTCTTATCACGATCACATTCACGAAGAGGCGTCTGCCAAAAGGACTTAGATAAGTCTATACTACTTAGATATCTAGCGTTCCTAAGGTTGTCTAAAATTTCGGATACGTAAGGTAGTTTGTACGCGTCTTTTTAGTAATAGAATTAAGTTTCCGACTATCCAAACAAAACCTTAGTTTACCGTCCTTCTTAGGCGTTAGTAAAATCGGTGACGACCACGGACTTTCGCATTTTTCTACCACTCCCAATGCAAGCATTTCGTCTAATTCGTCAATAATTATTTTTTATTTCGCCGGCGGTAACCTATAATATATTTGGCGTATCGGCGCAGAATCGCCAGTGTCTATTGCATGTTTTATTAAGTGAGTTCGTCCTAAACCGGTTTTTTCAGTAGAAATCGACTCGTATTGCTTTATAATTAACTTAGCCGTTCTTTGTTGTGACTCACTCAACTCACTAAAAGATTGCAATACTTTCGTGTTACTCGGCTTATTTTCACTTAACACACTACACGGCAATGTTTTAGACATGCATACGGATGCGATATGGTTAGGCAGTAATTTAAATAGTTTCCAGAAATCGATGCCTAAAATTAAATTACTTGTAACTTCTGGAATAATATAAGCTTTCAATAAGTGGGTTTGATTATTAAAAGTAGTGGGTAAGTTGATAAAACCGCGCGGCAACAATATATTTCCACCCGCGGACCGAATAGAATTAGTGTTGTGACGCTGCTGGATTTCTAACCCGGATTTAGTAATTACCTCCAGATGGGAGTTGTTACCTAGAATTGTAATGGCTGAACCGGAATCGAGCAATCCACAAATAGGTAAACTGTTAATCGTTACGTTAACATAGGGCCGTAGGTCATTTTTAGGTTTATTATCCAGGATCGAGGCGACGGAATAAATAGAGAAATACACTTTTAGAGTGTTTAGCCAATTTCTCCAATCATCTTTGTCAAAATTGGTTGAATAGGTTGTAGAACCTAATTTAGATTTTGACACGCCCCGACCCTGACCAACTAGATTTTTGGTTTCGTCGATTTACAGTTCGGGCAGTTAGGGAATGTCACATCCCTACGGCCGCACTTGAAGCAAATTGCAAACCGATCGCGTTTGCACTCATTCAAACTGTGATCATTGATACGGCAGCGCGGGCAGTACTTGGACGTGACTAGAGCGACAGAGCTAGGTTTAGACTTAGGATTGCTAGGTTCGTTGTTCTCAGTGAATTCGGGTTTACCTGGCGTACCATCTATAGTTCCAACGGGATAATTATTGAAGGAATTATTACGCGCTCGGTTATTAGGTTTGTGACTGTAAGCTAGGTCTGGTGCCAACGTGTCGTTATTATAATACGGTTCGCGGAATTGAGAGTTCAAACATTTCATCCGTTCGTAGTTTAAACATAACGTCTGCAGTGTTGCTATACTGTCTATTGAAGATATTGACGGAGCTAGCACTAGCGAGTAGCATGGACGTATGTTATGCAATAGAATGTCTAACTTTTCGCGTTCGGACAATCGCTTTGACGGTGACAGCCTAGCGAACAGCTGATTCATTATCGAGAGATAAATAATTATAGTTTCGGTAGCACCTTGAGTACGTCGGCGGATTTCATTTAATAACCGGTAGTCATAATCGTACGGTGTGAAATCGTCTATTAATTTAGAGGTGAGTTCTTCCCATGTATTGAAATATTCTTTTAGGCCGCGGTACCAGTGAAGTGCGTTACCGGTGAAAATTTCGGAGGCATATGATAAAATTTTAGTGGAAGGTAGATTACGCGCGGTTTGGAAATCGGTTACGCGTTGTAGGAACGCTCGGACGCATCCCGTACCGTCGTATTTTAGCTTAGACAGTTCGCTAACTCTCAAATGCTCGCAATGCAATACTGGGGCTAACCCTACCTGCGTCGAGGTAGACGGCGCAGGTTGGACCTCTGCCACAGCATCAGCTGAGCGAACAGCTGATTGCTCAATGGCGGACAGCTCCGCCGAGAGCTTGTCGAACCGGCTGCACAATTCGGTAATTCGTTTTGAATACGCCGTAGGACGTTCCATCCTAGGGAGTCTGTAGAATATGTGGTTGTGCAGTGCGGTTAGGACTAATTAGAAAACGTTAGAATTCAAAATTGCGAACTAGTTACGTACTAGTTACACTAAAGGTAGACAATTAGTACAACAATACGTACCGGTTCACTGTAGCCGCACCTCCTCGGTTACAATGATGGAGACCTGCTAGAAGAGAACTCGAGCACAGAAAGCGAGACAATAACCCACGTAGGCGCCACTGTAACGGGTTCTGATAGTAAAACGCAGTAGAGGATCTAGATGCGTTTATTTGCCGAGTATTGTCTCACTTCCCTTGCCACGAGTATGACCGACCAACAACATGACACTGGCCTGAACACTAAGGGCTGCAGTCTCCCACGCTGTTCCCTCCGGTAGTGTGCAGGGCAGGTTGCTCGAAGGGCTGCGCGTAGCGGCAGATCCTCACAGGCCGTTGGCTCAGCTGGCAGGTGCCGGCGGTGTGTGTGCGATGAGCGGGGCAGGCCAGACTCTTCGGCAGACGTGACGCCGAAGGCGATGCAGCAGGTGTAGCGGTCTAGGTAGTGTAGCCCGGAGCTTAAGGTAAACCTGGAACTTGAAGAGTAACAGCATTAGGAAAGCCACAACCAATAGAGTCAGGCAGGCGGCGTCAGCCGGCCTCAGCTAGCAGGTAGAGAGATGGGCAGTACGCTAACGCAGTAAATGTAGTAACTCACCCACAGCTGGGACCAGGATACACGTAGAATGTATATGGATATAGCGGTATAGAATAGAGTAGCGGTAGTAGGTTAGTGTAGAGTAGCGGTGACGGCCTCTCTGTCGGCCCCTTTTTTATACCGGCCCTTCATCAGCGTTGGTGTCGGTGCATTACCAAATAAGGGCAAAACTTACGAGCGCGGACGATGGCCTTCCCTGATTGGCCGAGCGTATGGACGGTATTATGACGTACACTCGGTAGGTACCGGTCATACGCTACACTACCGATACTATGAATACCCAGACTCGAAACAACAATTTATGGATGACACATTGTCAGATTGTCTTGTGTGGAAATCGAACCCACAACACTTGGCGCAGTGTCAAGCGGCGAGGCGAGGTTAAGTCAAGGTTTTAATTTTCATCGAATCAAATATTAATATACATTCTATTTTTGTTTGCATGTTTGTAACAACATTATTCCAACACATTTAAACATATTTCCGTTTCATCCCATCCATATTTGAGGGACAAAATGATTAGGTTCGAACATGTAAGTTTTTAAATATAAAGCATAATTTTTATTTTGTATTTTATAATAATCATAGTTTATTTCCCCACAACAATTGAGATATAATCTCCAAGTACAACAACAAATTTAATTTGTTTGTTCTCTGAAAATGTTGGTTTATGTTAATAAACTTTAAAAAGTAATTGATTTTGCTTTATATGCATAATTTATTTTCTACCAAACGATCAATTAGTTACTAATCATAATAAACGATGACTTTACTACTACGGCGCCTAAACCGTGAATGCACTCCTGAATATTTGAGTAACTACACACAGTGGTCGAATTTCGGTCAACCAGTATCCGATAGTGATAGTAATCCGTTGAAATACATTGTTGAAACACAAATCCTACATTCATTAAGAATTATAATAAAATGGCACTGTCGGTATTGGTGATTTTGCGCACTAGTCACTGCATAAAATTGCATATGAAAATTTCAGACTCGTAGTTTAGACGTTTATGTTTGGAGGGTAATTGGGATCCAGCTTCGCTAGCGTTTGGAAAAGTTACTGTAAAGTTTAATCAAAATAATGTTTTTAATAATATCGATGCCTTACGGCCAAAAGTGGCTCACCGCCACTTTACAAACTTTACAGGAGAGTAGTTTAAAGTTCAAAATAAGTGAAAAAAAATCATAGAAAATTTTCTGTGTGTTCCAAAAGTTTCAAAATTTAACCATATAGTTTTTGATTAGGTCTCTACGAAATGACATTGTTAAAATAAAACAAATCACACTCCTAACACTATTTACTGTCGCTTACCCTCAAATGGTACTAATTATACTAACAGGAAAAAACTTCGTAAATGAAAACAACTCAGTTAATGAGATCCAACCCAAATGATTTAACTGCACCATTTATTTTATTTCTGTTGAAGAAAAATAGCATACCTGTGCTTTTTCTGTTCATCAAGTGGAGCCAAAATGACATAACCGGCTATTGGTTAATGACAGAAGAACAAAGAAATTGTAATAAGTTAATTATCTATAAACAATACACTTAGCTCTTTTATACAACGCGAAAGAACGTTGTGATTAATTCTTATAAAATTATACATACATACTTACATACATACATTAGACTTTTATAAGTTTTTAAACTGGCTAACCGACAAAGGTATGAATTGAAAAAAAAAGAGAAATTATGCTCAATCAGTCTTTATTTTAGAAAATTAAACAAAACAATTGTTTCTCATTGAAAGTTAGTCTTGCATTATACATTCATGCAGACATTCTAGGTATGACAAAAAAATATAAAATTATTTTTTATTCCCTCATCAGAATCAGACGAATCTGAAGTAGGTTCATAATTATCTGAATCAATACTATCTCCAAAAATAGCTGTAAAATCTTCTGCATCTGATATGTTATCAAAATATTGTTTGTTTTGTTTTGCATTGCGTTTTTTTTAGCAGCAGGTGGGTTAGTATTAATATTTGGTTCGGAAATAAGTGGTAAATGGAATAAGGAATAACTTATTATTTTGCAAGTGACAATTAACTTAAAAGGTGAATAAATGTTTGCAACTAATAAAATAACTTGCTAGCGAGTAAATATTTTCGCGACTATTATATTAAATAAGATTCAAAACTAAGGGTGTTATAAAAACTAGCAACTGCGTTTAGGTAGTAAATACAAGTGAATTGAAATATGAGCCGAGGAGCTATAAATAATTACTTGGCGACTAATAATGTTAGGTAGGTAGGTTATGTTAGGTTTTCTTGTGACCCTGCAGCTAAAAATAGGAGCCCTGCGAAGCAGGGCTCCGTCAACTTAGCTTAAAGGACTGAAGCGTCTTATTTACTTACATATACGAAACACTTCATTAAAGATAAAATAAATTGCCAAATATTGAAATTTGTATTATTTATGAATTCCCATGTTCTATTTTTTAACATCAAGTTTCCGCTTAGATACTAATTGTGTTCCCAAAAAAATAAATTTCTGCTAGTTAGCGTAGTGGTTTAAGCAGCCGTCTCACCGCTTGACACTGTGCCAAAGTGTTGTGGGTTTGATCTCCACACGAGACAACACTTTGTGTGATTCATAAATTGTTGTTTCGAGTCTGGGTGTTCATTGTGTCCGTTAGTTGTATGTTTGTAAAGTTCCCCGCGACACAGGATTTAGTCCTAATGCGGGAGTTACCTTTAAAAAAAAAAAAAAAACGAAGCTTATAACTGACATATTAATATGCTAACTTTTACTTATTACGATACTCCTTATTAGCTACCAACCCATTATATATAGCACCCACTCTAATTATTTTTGAAACTTGTATTAGTTTTACTTAGATGCCGCATTAAATACATGCCATAAGGAATTAGAGCTTGTAGAGGGCAAAGGTTCTGTCTCAACACAAAAAGTTGAAGTTACTTGTAACGGCATGATTTCTAATTATGTTGTACATGATAATGGTAGTGGTTTGCTTACAGTTTGATAATCTCTGACTTTAGTTTGTCTCAGTGGTAGATTGATTTTCAGCTTCTAGTGTAGTAATAGGTACTGTTGTTATCTTAATATATAAAATCCTTGCGTTACTGACTGACTGACAGACACGCTACAGCCAAAACTATTGGGTGCAGGAAGCTGAAATTTGGCATGTACGTTCCTTGGGAACCGTAGGGGTGCACTAAGAAGGGCTTTCCCGAAATTCCCACGGGATCGGCCAAAACGGGTAAATTTAAAAAAATGCAGCCGTAGATGCTAGCTTCCTCTAGTAATTAGATAAAATAAAGTTGATATTATTATGATCATGAGGTAAATCATACTGTGATGGGTTTACATTTGTCAAGTGTGTTAAAACTGGATATGGTGGTGCTGTTTCGGATTTTCCATTTAAATTTAGAAAAAATATCTCTCTTGTTATATCTTGCCCCTCCGGAACTAAATTTACTTCATATTCATTGCGTCCTGTTATAGTGACTGTTTGGTTAAGAGAAACCGTACCTGAAACCGCACCCGAAGAACCTGATGAATCTTCATTCGATTTATTTGTTATATTCATTATTTCCTCATTTGGCTCTGTGTAACCGAATTTAATTTTGCTTGGATTATGGAGGCTTACGTTAGATCTCCTTATTGCTTTGCCAATTATATACACATGCCCGTTGTTTTAATTATTCTAATAATTACATCCGCTCGTAAATTTGCGAAGTGAAGTAGTGAAATGAAGTCTTCTATTCTCATTTTAAAAATTGTATCGGCCACAATTTTTTTTTATAGAACGCTAGTGCAACAAAAACATACTTCTAAGTTTCAGCACACTCACTAATCACCCCCTTTTTTACGTGGTATATCATCAAAGGAGACCTCCCCGCCCTTGGTTGATCGGAACGGACTGTCAGACTCGTACTCATTTAAATCCACGATGTCTTTTCAACAGCCCCTTGCGTTCCAGGGTCACGGTTGCCTATTAAATTAGTACGCGACCCGGCAGGCGTTTGGTCCTCGCCGTCCGCATGTCCGCGTCTACGGTTGCCGTAAATCGCTTCGCGACGTCCGTTGCCGGGGGAGTCCCCCACAGCAAAGAAACTACCTAAAACAACCGTGTCCAGTGAAGACATGCGTCAGGCGAAAGGTGAGGAAACCGTGGCGGCCTCCAGTCACTCCACAAAGAGGGTTCTTACTATCACTTTGGCGGTGTATCCATCCATTCGCACTCAACCATCCATCTACTCAATCGATAAAACAGTGATGATGACACATGTTAAATCAGTCACGGTGTTAAATCTTGAGGCAGAATAACAATTTGCAAAAGAGGGACCTACCAACGTGCACTAATATATGTGCAAAACAAACGTGCAGTTTTTATTCTCTTACTGTCATAGTCCCATAGGCAATTCGACACAACAGAGTCATGTCAGTCGCAAGAGTAACTCTTGACTGTTACTGGTAATTCATCAAAAGATCCAATAATTCCTTGCTGGCCCCACCTGGGATTCGAACCCTTGATTATGATCCTAAGCCAGGCCAGCCAAAAAATGACTCTATAGGTACTTATTTAACCATTCAGTATTTGCTGAACAAGGTAGCAAAAGAATGACATCTCACCTATAAAACTTAAAATAACTAATTAGAATACACAATTATAGATGAATATAAAAGTCTATTAAAATAATCTTACTATTTTATTTCCTTCGAAAATCTTCGCGCCAAACGGACTCGCGAGCACGCTGGTGCTTACGCTGCGGTTGTATAGACACGATGTTCGCTGTGCAACGCTAACGACATTTTGTTTGAACATAGATGAGAGAGATACCCGATGCTGTTTGTCATTCTTGTGTAAGCTAACCGCCAAACTTTTGATTTATTTTCTTATCTAACCACCATACCAGATTTTTTTTGGGGAGGTAAAAAAAGGGTAAGCGGCAATGTAAGGCGACATTCGTTTGGATTATTTATCCTAAGCGCCTTCGATGATTGATTTGGTGACTAGGGAAAATAAAAATAAGCGCCAAATAAAGTCACGGAAATGAGACCTAAATGTAATAAATGACATATATTTTATCCAAAGAAACTGCCCTAATATCCTAACCGAAAGTTTGGTAAACAAAGATTCAAGTAAAATTTGATTAATGTATTTCTTACAAAAAAATATTTACAGCCAAAATTGCTTATCTCACAGTTTTGAAATATTATTTTTATCCAACCACCATAATACAAAATACACCAAAAATAACTGTCGTTTATGACGAAAAACTTAGTGTTAGAACCTCAATTCCTTTACCGCCTAAGCGACAAAAAGTTTGTCCTAGAGCCACGAAACTTAGACCATTAGATGCAGAAAAAAAAGCCGATTCTAACTATATATATATAAGTCGATTTCGCAAAAAATTTCGCTTACCCCCTTTTGGCCGAAAGGCATCGATATTTATTTCACCTCGCATACAACATACCATACATACTTATTCTTACAAAAATAATAGGTACCGAACTTATGGCAGCTCGGCAGTACTCGATACACAATTTTAGTTTTCTTCACACTATATTTCTTATATGAAAATTTTGCTCGGTCAAACCCACAACAAAATGGTAGGTACTATGCTATCAGCGAGATTATTTCAAAAGCTATTTCGTAACCCTAATTATAATAAGAGGTAAAGGTATTGCAGTTTGAGGGAACAGCCTGAAACGCACTGCTTCTACGAATTGTCGGACAGAATGATCCAATAACATTTTCGCACCCATCAAATCCAAGGGTGGTACGGATCACAGCGGTTTCTCTACTTAAAAGCTGAAATTTAACTTAAACTGAAGGTTTAGTAAGAAATAATTGAAGGAAGAGAAGACGAATTATTATTAAGCAATACTGCATTGCGTTTTCGATGTGGTGTAATTTCAATTTATCTCTAAGAAAGTCTTACGCTGTAAGTAGAGGCACAAATCTATCGTCTTTATATGAATTTAAACTTTCGGCGTAATTTTACCTAAAGGAAGATACATGTTTTTTACTCCGAAGTCACAGGTACTTATAAAAATCATTGTTACGATCTTTGAAAAGAATACTTTGACAGAAGGTCAAGAGAAAAGGGAATCTGGTATAAGACCATCCAAAGTGAGCCCCCTCGTGCTGCCCCTTGGTTTGCTGATAGCGATTTAATAATGCCAGTATTTGTCCAAGCACTCAGATTGCGTTCTGGTCACATTCTGTCAAGAAAGTTTAGACATTATTATGATGAGAAAATATGATTCACCCAATTTTGAGATTTGTGGAACGGTTGACGATGTCCAACACTGCTTGATGGAATGTGAACGGAACCATGAAATCAGACGAAAGCTTTTTAAAAACTTTAATATTAACAGACCTGATGTGGGTCTTTTTCATAGTATTTTGGCGGCCCTCTCTCAGAGGTGGCCAAACTTGTATATGATATGTGCAAATGTTATACATTAGCTTAGGTATTATTTTTTTACAATAGGACTGGCATATCCACAGAAGAAAGTCCTTCACAAATAAAGAAAAAAAAAAAGATACATGTAGAGGCAATGTTGTAAGCGTCATGATTACTTACTCACGGTGATAACGTATTGGATACTCAAACGAAACAATGGTACATGCTACATATGTGGAAAGATATTACAAAACAAAAGTAATTATTCAATGTTCTATTACGACTGTAACGCCTCTCTGTATTCGACGAAGTGAGAGATATGCACCCGACCTACTAGTTTATCAGCAAAGGTGGCATTAAACCGTACCATTAAACCCAGACAATTGGTGGTGGTGTGGTCAAAGATTTAATTTGTTGACAGTTTTTTGCTATCATTGTGATGGACAAAATCTCTGCAAATTTTGAGTTGCCGGTTTAAAAGTCACTCTGCGTCCATCCTCATGTAAATAAAAGCAAACTGTCTTACTTCCTCTTTCACGTGTATAAGCTGTAGACACTTCATAAATCGATGTCGCGTGATAAACGTCACGATAAATGTATATTTGTCGCGCGTCAAACAGTGGAAACCACGAAGAAATGTGTGAAAAACCCATAGACCTCATAATGAGTTCACACGTGAATATGAACCTTACCTTACAAGTTATAGAGTGCAAGTTGGATTGAGAACATTGACAGGATATGGTGAATACTGAGGATAAGTTTGGATCAGTGATTGATATCGTTTTCATGCCACATATAATAATATCGTGGATTACCCACGTAATATATAGACATAAGATAATAAACATAAATAAATATTAGGATATTATAGAACGTCCGCATAAGGCCAGTAAACAAATAAGACATGTGTTAAGAGAAATCGATGTCAGTAACTACGTGCTATTACATGTACGTGGTAGAATAAAGGTATAATGATATCTGTATAATCCATATCATTATCCTCATAGCGTTATTAATTGTTATCCCAGTTTCAACCTTGGGTCTGCTTACTAGTCTAACTGGATTTGGCTGAATATTAGTTTGTCCTCAGAGCGACTACCTGCCTGACCTCCGTAACCAGAAGGGATAGCAATATTCCATGGCATAGACTAGTGTCAGATTATTTAGAAGGTACTGACACCCTATAACGAATGACAAAGATATTCATGACAACCGGGAGCAACGTCTTAACGTACCCTCTGCATGGCAGTCTGTTGGTATCTCCACTAGGCTATCGCTGCCTATCTGTATAATCTATATGTTTTGTGCAAAGGATTATTGCCTGTCAGAAGATCGACATAAGGTTTCTAATTACCTTCAGCTATCTTTGAAATACTAAAATTTCAGTAATCAAAAATTTATTTAGGTACTTCTTTCTTCAATTCTTTAAATTGTCAGCAATGCTATACAATGCGTTACAATGCACCTTGCGGCTTTCAGAGCGACATACTAAATAATCTGCTCAAAATTCTGAGATGATCAATACCGACATAATTTTTATTGTATATGTCAGGGCTCTTTAGATGCAATTTGATTTTGCAACTAATTTAAATGATGGTGAATAAAGTTACTAAGTGCATAAATTCAAGTAATTAACTAATCTGGTTCAGATAGTTGCCTTGAAGATTCTTCTCGTAGATATTTTTAAATTCTCTACTCGAGACATTTATCATCATCAAGATGGTTCATCTAAACTTGACTTCCTCATTAGTCTATCTGAAGTATTTAACTTCAGATAGACTAATGAGGAAGTCAAATACCAGACAGTTTATCTTCCAAGTACTCTACAAAGTATACTGGAGACTACATGAAGTCGGTTGCAATCACGGATCAACCCGCAATAGCATCCGTCCGAACCAACCACTGCGACAAACATAGACGTCTTGTCCGTATTGCTACATTCAACACCCATACAAACAACTTTAAACCTTACCACCTACAAAATAAAGGAAGTAGTGACAGTAAAAGAACACTTGGTAGTTTGTAATACGATCGTAATTGCATGTCAGGAGCACACATATCCATTACAGAGTCACGATAAATAAGTAGGATTAGTTTTTGATGTAGATAGCGAATTTAAACCGGTAGTCGGATGAACCTTAACACAAAACCTTAATAAAATATCGGTTAAGAGATAATACGAGAGAAACTAAAGGTTTTCCGGGCAGTTTCACCTAATATTACCCAAGGCTCTACATAGAGATTTGTTTAATATTGAATACAATGTCAAAAACTATTTCGTTTTAGCTGGTTAGATTAGTAATGCTCCTATGCATGTAAGTCTTGGATGCAACCAGGATGACTGTAGTAGAATGATGTTGATGTTCAAATACAATATTCATTCAATTCTATAGAGAATTTACCTTAATGATTAACTTATACTATTAAGGAAGCGGTAGCCTAGTGGAGATACCAACGGACTGCCATGCAGAGGGTATCGGGTTCGAATCCACGACACACACCAATGACTTTTCGAAATTAAATGTGTATTAAATTATTATTTATCGCTTGCACCGTGCCTTAGAGAACACGTTAAACCGTCGGACCCGGCTGTCATAAAGATCTTTGACAGTCTTTACGGGGAGTCAGTACCCTCAAATAAACTGATACTGGTCTAAACTGTGGAATATCGCGAGCCATTTGGGTTGCAGAGGTCAGATGGCAGTCGCTCTGTGGAAAAGTTGATATTCTGTCATATCTGGTTAGACCAGTAAGCGGACCTCGGGCTCCAAGGGGTGTGAGTCTTGGATGCAACCGGGATAACGCTAGGGCGATGATGATGATTAACATAGACTACTAAAACACGTTTTAGGGCAACCCACGCACTAGGAAAAACACTGCCTCACAGAGGAGTTTACAAACATTCAATCAACAGACAGAGTAGCGGACTCGAGACAAATAAATATGTGCGGATAACACAAAGTGTTGCACGTTGTGGGAAATCTATTAATGCCTGTGCTGACGAATTAAGAATGCAAAGTGCCACCCCATTCCATTCAGTGGGTGTTCTAAGGCGTCGAAAGCAAATTACGCAGTGCAAAAAGTATATTTGGGCAGATACAGAGAACTTCACAGCAAACCAAACCGTATGGCCGGTGTGATTTAGTAGGTAAAATCCTCCATGTATCCTCGATATGACACAATTAAGAAGAGACTTATGTTTAGCAGATCTGTCTCTTATATTCGTTGACAAATGGCGTATAATATTGACATACTAAGACTAATAATATTAGTTCCAAATTCTGTTCCGGGATATACACGTACCTTTGTTTCGAGCATCAGTATTTGTAGAATATCGGGTACAGCACATCCGCGATCATGATTTTCGCAACAGTGCCAAAATATCGGATACTCAAAACAAAGGTACATCTTGGCAAATTAATGCACTTAAAATCTAAGACTAAAGCTACATATATGTAGTCCATCGTTTCAAATAAGTACTATACTTTTAGACTAACAATACGATAAAATGTTAGTACGTAATTTACACCACTTTCCTACGATTATCAAAGGTTCAAGCAAGCTTCCTAGTATAGTTTGAGAAACTAGTAGTGGCTAGCTCTCAACGTGCCAAACGTGTCTTGGCAGACTTCACTCGTTCTACTATGCATTAAACAAAAACATTGTAGTAATTCCTTGCTTTCATGACTTTGAAAGTGAATTAGGCTAAAAGTTATATTTATGTAACGATTCCATATCGCGTAATTATACAAATATAAAGCTGAAATACCCTTTATTTTCTCCGATGTTCCAACATGGGCTACACTATTTTATTTATTTTATTAATTGCACAAAACAAGTAAAATTTTTTTGATTATTAAATTTTGAACAGTTTATAGTGAACTTAAATCTAAATTGCAAATCAAAACATGTACATGAAGTAAAAAAAAGAAAGCCAAAATACAATAAGAAGGGTAGGGTAGGGAAAACACACTAGCCGTCGTCATAGAATAACTTTTCAATTATGGTAGATCATCAAATAAATATTAGTTGTGTAACGAATGTTTAAAAGTATTCATAGACTAAACTTTTTGCCGAATTACGGTTTCTATTTTCGCTTCAAAAATTCAAAGTACATTGAAACACTTTAAAATAAATCACTTTCTTCAGAGATATAATTAAATTAAAATCAATAAAAGCAAGACCTATCATGAAATTTCAGTCGCAAAAGCATTCTAAGAGCGTCCTAGAAAACAGATACAACGGTTTCATATCCCGTCTTTTCCGGGCGAGGAGAGCCAATATATTTAATGTCCCGGCCAAGTGGAATCGTAAAAAGTTTAATAAGGGTCTGGCCTAGCCTGAATTTGGGCACTTTCAGGCAACATTGAGTATTGGCGTCGCATGTTAAATTTACAGCCAGCACCACGTGCTTCCTGAGGTCAAAGAGGTACTTAGCTCTAGGAGAGATATTACTGATGAAAAATTTATCTAATGGCTGTTAGAGAATTGTCCCACTTTGTTTGTTAGCTTAGGAAAACGATTTAGCTTGTTTTAAGTGTCTATTATAATCTCACTCAACGAACAAGTCCTATGTTTCAAAGTTCGATTCTTGGCCTAGTGCTTATGTTTTCTCGCTACTAAAAGGCAATTTTTGCAAAAGGCAACATAATTTACATGCGCTCCTATGTGCTATATCCTTGCTATTTGTTTGTTTATACAGAGTGTATTAAAGGTCATCATATCAGCCTAGAGACCTCCACTGCTGGACATAGGCCTCTCGGTTCTCCATACAGACCAATCTTGAGCCCCCCAACCGCTTCCCACAATCTTAACCAGATCGTCAGTCCACCTTGTGGGAGGCCTACCCCCTGCTGCATCGCCCGGTACGTAGTCGCCACTCCAGAACCCTCCTGCCCCAACGGCCATCGGTTCTTCGAGCTATGTGCCCTGCCCAAAATAAAATATATTTAACACAAAATTGCTTCTCGAGTGACTGAAACTTAAACCGGAGCATTGGAAATAAATAAAATAACAGTTATTATTGGGCGGGTAAATAAAAATATACAAAATGTTGTGGGCGTACACGTTGTGATGGCTCCATTGATCTGTCACGAACAGACTGAAAGGTAGTTACTGTCTCTGTAGGGATGGCAAACGACATTGTCGTTCAGAAATAAATGGACAAAAATATTCACTTGTTCTGGTTTAGCTTATTTTGGTAAAGTATCAATCGGAGTAGTTTTAATTGTTTAAATGTTTGAATGTTATCGAATTATCTAATAATATCCAACTAATTCTAGGGATAAATTAGCAACGTTTAATTTAAAAATTTTAGTCACTCCCTGGACAGATTTCAGACTAGTTATATTTTTATATGAAACGGTGGTCTTTGAAGCGGACATTAATACAATGAAAGAGACATTAGTACTGAAAATACCATGTTTTACGTACTAATATATTGAAGTATTTACGCCATAGGATGAATATTTTATTATTAGTACCTAAGGTGTATTTGATTAGAGTTGGAAATGCATGAAACAGATAAATGTTCAACGTGTCATGGTATGGTAAAAAATTATTAACTAAGCGGTCTTGATGACTTAAGAGATAATTGTTGTATAACTTGAATGTATAACTTAAAAATGACATGGAGGAAAATTACTCATACATTTGTTTCATTTGTCATCTGTGCTCCGACATATATAACAGGTGTCCTAATATATAATTACAAAGTAGAACTTTTTAATAACATGCTCTGTTTGGGCATAAAAAATAACAAGTATGCATATTTTTTTGATAGTAATAACTCTCTAACGCACAATATGTTTTCCTACAAGACAGGAAAAATTAATAATCGGTTGGAAAAATATATTCAGTGAGATCTTGTCCAACATATTCGTTGATTACGATTTATACTGTTTTCAGGACAAATTAGGTAATTCGACTTGCATTCCACCTGACAAAAATTATAAATCCCCATAATTTGGCAATTTATAACCTTTTAACTGAAATCTTTAAAAATACGAATAACGGAACTCCTGTTACTGCTCTTTACATGGATGTGACGAAAGCTTTTGACCACGTCAGTTATAAACTTCTATTAAATAAGCTGTATAAATACGGTGTACGAGGAAACACTTTACAGCTGATAGAATCGTATCTAACGAAAGGACAAAAATAACTGAAATAAATCAGCTCTGCTGCTCCTCTAAAACTGAAACTAAGTACTTATCTAATCCGAGAACAGTCACATATGGCGTCCCACAAGGAAGTGTCTTAGGTACTCTTTACTCTTTTTGATCTATATAAATTATTTGCCAAAAGCCGTCAAATTCCCGATGGTACTATTTGCTGATGATTGTTCTGCTGTATTTAATTTTACTGATGCCGTAACTTTTGAAAATGACATAAATAATACTCTAGAAGATATAATAAATTGGTTGACATGCAATAATCTAATTATGAATCTTGATAAAGCTAAAATAGTAAGCTATTCCCAAAGAAAATCTACACTGACATTAAATATTAATTATGGACTGAAAAAATTGAAGAAGATGTATCAATTAAATTTTTAGGGATATGGATCGATAAAAATATGACATGGAAAACACAAACTGACGCTATATGTAAAAAAAAAAAAAAATTTGCATATATGTGGTAGCGCCATCTATCTTTTCCATTGCTAGTTAATTATGTCAACACCTAGCTAATAAATTCCTTTGCATAACGCAGTGTCAAAACGAGCGATCTTTTATTCCTTTATTTCCCAAAGGCCTTCCCAAAGGCACGCCTCGCTCTAATTGGTCGCGGAATTCAATGACGCTGCGATGCAGTCGAAAATCAACCGTCCCGCTGACCGGCTGCATCTTGGTGCAGCTCCGCGCCGCGACGAACACATGCAGCACCGCAATATTTTACCGCTATTTTATACTATAAACGAGAAATAAACCCCCCGCGGGTGTAGTGGAGTGATCTATGCAGCTTCAGGACTCTCGAGGACGCCGGCGACCGCCATCTTGCAAGGTAAGGCGTGCCTCCTATTTCCTATACCCATAAGATCGCCCGTTCACCCACTCTTCTAGGCGATTTACCAGCCATTCTTGATACAGTCCATAATATTTATATTTTTCCATATCACGAAATCGCCTAGTACATACGGTTCGGTGCAACGCCGAACCATTTTTTGATCCGTACGAGTCGGATTCATTTGCGTTTATACGTAACCTCTCGTTTATCTCGCGTAGGTATCTCCTAGAAGTACCTACCTAGGTAGTTATAGCACCTAGTTATACTCCTAGTCCATTTTCATACCCATTACGTGCTTACTTCCGCACGCTTCCGTAGGTAATATACTTTTATGTAGCTACCTACTAATTTGATATATCTACCCAATTATTATTACTGGAACTATCATAGTTGTCTTGTAAATTCCATATTTCAAGCACCTTTTAGTTCCGCCGCCTTAAAGTTGTTGCCTACTTACGAATAACTACCGCAAAAACACCTACTTAGGTAAAATAAAAGGTACTTTAGGTATTCTTATTTTCATTCGGTCTCATTAGCTTATACCTACGTAATCATGGCGCAACAAAAGAAACCAGGCATGTCGGAAGAAAAAGAGCTGACAATCTTGGAACCTAAACGTAATATTTTATTTGAGCGTATTCAAAACATTTACGAGCGCTCAAAAACTGCCGCTACTTCCGATATTAATAGGGAATCATTTCTTAGTTATTGTATGACAGTAGATAGTATTCGAACAGATTTTCATAAGTTGTTAGACGATTATAACGCAAGATTGTTTTCTATTAATCCTGATGAACAGCCGAATTATCAGGCGTACACCTCATTCGAAGATCTTTTTTGTATCATCAAGCGCATACAATTACAATTGGAGGGTAAATGTTCCGTACAGCCCGTTTCTGCCAGACCGGCGGTTCGAACGCCGAGATTACCGCAAATTGAGCTTATGTCATTTGATGGCGATATACGAAATTGGCCGTTATTCTATGCGAGTTTTAAGTCTACAGTGCACGATAACGGTTCTCTGACAGATGCTGACAGGTTGTACTATTTAATAAGTAAGTTGTCACCGAAGGCCCAGTCCGTATTTGCAGGTGTCACACCCAGTGCTGAGAACTATCAGGTCATATTCCAGTCACTACTTGATAGGTATCAAGATACTCGTGTTCTAGCGTCTACTTACTTTGATCAAGCTTTAAATCTTAAATTGTCCGGTGCCGCGTCTGTTTCGAATTTCCAGCTGTTTATAGACAACTTTGTTACCGCTTTCCGAATTTATGTTTCTTCAACTCGCTTTAAAAAAGTTTGACACTGAAACAATTCGTGCTTTCGAGATGACTGAACGTAATCATAAAATACCTACACTAGATTGGGAGGAGATTCTTGATACAGTCCACAATATTAATATTTTTCCATATCACGAAATCGCCTAGTACATGCGGTTCGGTGCAACGCCGAACCACCCTGTATAGATTATCTAATATTGTCCATCAACCTGCTGTATTGGCCGCTTATCACGCGTATGTAACATCCACGCTAAGATATGGATTAATATTTGGGGAAAAGTCACAGACACACAGACAGGGAACGTGTTTTTAGAGCACAAAAAAAATGTGTCAGAGCGGTATGTGGCATTTGCGTGACTGATAGTTGTGTCCCTTATTTCAAAGAGTTGAAAATATTAACTGTGCCTGCCCTGTATATACAGGGTAATTTTTTATGCAGTTCGGATATTTTTTTTCTGTGGTTTTATATCAATAATAGAACACATTTCCATAAATAACTTTTTACTTTTTTATCCCACCAAATCCAAGTAAAAATATCCGAGAAACAAGGAAATCATAGACACACCGTTATTCGTTGCAATAATACTATCAAACACGCGCGCGATGCGACAGGGGTTACGCAGGACGCGGGGTGCGGGGCGTGGTAAAGGACAACAATCCACGAGCCGGCCGCGCGCCAGTCAACTCGGGCCCATTGAGAAAGTGGCACGTGTCGCAATTTCGCGCAAGCGCCGACGCACTCGCCGGTCGTACTCGTAAGTCGTTAGAATGACGTCCCAACGATTTTCAAATCGCGAGTGCTACTAAACGGTACTAGTTTATTTACTCAGTGGTGAAAGCCTTCGTGCAGCTAGAACAATGTACGAACAAGAAAGTGTACCTCGTATGCGAGCTCAAGGAGTAAACAACCCAGTAATTCCAAGTGAACGGACTATTTTAGCGGCCAACCAAAGGCTTTTGGATCATGGCCTGTTCACAACCCCTAGCCATGCACTAGGGTATGGCAGATCTCGCTACTGAAGTCGAAGACTTGATCTTCGAATTCTTCGAAAGGGATCCACGAGCCAGCACATACGATGCAGCACGTCGCTTCGGTGTGAGCCAGCCCGCAGTGTGGAGACTGTTAAACGCAGCTGCTCTCCATCCGTACCACTACCAGCTGGTACACCATCTTCAGGAAGTAGACCAAGTACCACGACGAGTCTTGTGTGAATGGCTTAGTTATAGTTGGTCGTGGGTTTTCCGCACTTAGCCACTTATTTGGGCCATTGTGCGTAAGTGGCGACTTGATTGACGCCGACTACTCATACCACCTTAGTTCCTTCCAGAAAGCCATTAGTTGGCTGGTGTCGTTTAAAAGCCTCACTCATGGTTCTGGGGTTGTTCAGCAGCTTTGCCCGTTGATCGCTCACACTTGTACAGTGCAGAATGACGTGAGCGGGTGTTTCTTCGGTTTCCATGCAGCCCCTGCATAGTGGGCTGTCCGTAACGCCTATGTTGAATAGGTGCTTGTTGAGTGGACAGTGGCCGGTTATTATGCCCGTCAGATGCTTAAGTGTTTTTCTATTAGAATGCAGCAGCTTGTGTGAGAGTCGCTTGTTCAAGCAGGGGATAGCATCTTTTGTTTGTCTGCATTCTTTTTTTCGCCCACTGTTTTTCGTGTGAATGGCTTATTAAGCATCTCAAAGCGAACATCCTATGGACTGATGAAGCACGGTAGGTACGTGAATAACAATAATTTTGAAGCGAGGACACAGTATCTGATCGGTGTAGGTTTCAACCTTTAGGTAGCGTGCCCGCGCGCTTTATTGTGTCGCGTCGAGCTCACAGCTGATAAGCCATCGGGTGACCATGAACATCTGTTTCAAGTAGATATTCTTTAATAAGCGATCACTTTTTTATTTTTTGGTAAAACAAAAAAATAAAAAATACGTGTTTATTAATTTTCGTAAATGTATAAAATATTAAAATATCCGAGCTACATAAAAAATACCCTGTATATAAAGTCGCGGCATTTGTAAATTACACACAGATTTATTGTGGACCATTATTCACTCGATGACAAAATACAAAAAATACTATGGCAAAATACTGTGCAAAATATTGCTCTGTCATCTTTTTTATAGCACCTTTTCATTCAGATTGTAGATTGCCTCCGAAGAAGCAATAAAAATTACTTAACTTGTCCATGAAAAATGCATTTGGTTCAGCGTATTAATATTTCTGTTTTGACGATATTCTGACCTTCTGGATTATGAGATTAATGAGAAACAGGATAACTATAAGGATAGGTGCATAAAAACGCAATATAATTTTAAACGAAATTCAGTTTACAACCATAATATATCAAAATTATTTATTTATTTATTTAATAATAGGCACAACTACAGAGATCAAATTACAATATTGAATTGTGATAATAATTAGAAAGTATGTACATGTGAATTTGAAGTCCGATTACGGTCGAGCACAGCATTTGTAGTCAAAATAGTAGGTAATTAGGAGCTAACTAGGAAGTAAGAATAGAGAATAGTCGAACTAATTATGAAAATAAATGACATTATACAAATGAAATAAAATAAACAAATTGGAATAAACATTAAATACAATTAAACAATTCAAAACATAATAATAGAAAAATAAATCAAATCAGAACATTATTAAAAGAAATAGGGAAATTAAAATTAATCAAATCAAAACATAATTAAAATATAATAAAATTAAACAAATCATAACATATTTGAACGATTGTCAAATTCAGATTGGACTATCTGTTTGCATTTTCGCAGGTATTCGCTGTGACTATCATAAAAAATGTCAAGCTCTTTGGCATGGTCATTATACTTTCTACACATTCTAGCAACTGGATCGTAGTGACTCACATTGTTATTACTAGTCGGCAGAGAAAATAGCTTTTGAGTGCGTTCGCTACCACCTATCTTAAGAGAAAATCGGCTCAATAACTCGTTCGCATCCCAGTGAGCATTAATAATTTTATACAGCGTGGAGTACTCGTATGTTACGCGCCTAGATTCAAGGGAGTCCAGTTTGTAGTGCTTAAGTCTCAATTCTTATGATGGCAACTTTCGTCTCAAACCAAACTTAGAATTTAAGTAGCGAAGGAAGCGTCTTTGGACACCTTCAATTCTATCGGTGTGTATATGATAAAAGGGAGACCATATGGGAGATGCATATTCCAGTATACTTCTGACTAATGTAAAATATAATAGTAATATACTTTCTGGATTTTGAAACGGTTTTGCTATGCACCATATGAATCCAATGACCTTATTAGCTTTCGTAACTAGATGTTCGTAATGTGGGATAAACGTAAGCTTAGAATCAAACCAAACACCGAGATCTTTGATCGCAGTCTGGCGTGTTAAAGTTTCATTGTTCATATTGTACGGATAGCAAATGGGGGATTTATTTTTTGTGAATGAAATAACCTGACATTTGGATATATTTAACGACATTTTGTTATTTACACACCATTGGTATAGTAAATTTATATCATTTTGTAGTATGATGCAATCTTCGTGAGTTTTTACTTCACTATATTAAGTCATCGGCATCATATTAAGTCACTTATTTTTAAGTCATCGGCGTAGGCAAGGCAATTACTTTTGATAGAGTTTACTAGGTCATTGATGAATAGGATGAAGAGCAAAGGACCAAGGTTGGAACCTTGAGGTATACCGGATTTTGCTGTAAAAGACTGAGATTCGAATCCATATACTTTGACGATTTGCGCACGATGATAATACATTTGTAAAGATGACTTCAAGTATCAAATCCATGCTTATTCTTAGTCCGTTAAGACGAAAGTAATTATCTTAAAGAATAACGAATTATCAGAATAAACAACTATTCGCTCGCCTCACCTCTTAAGATGAATTTGTGAATGCAACTAGAAACTCAATTAGCATAGTGACCTGCTCAGTTGGCGTAATTGGAATTATACCGTTTGAATAGGAAATAGATTGTGATAGATTGATTTTTTAAGATGTTTTTCTAGAATTCTTATAAAAAGTTTTGTATTGTTAGCAGAGAGAAAAATGAAATCATATTTTTTACATTCCATAGTGATTAAATTGTTTATAGGATACTTTTATAAACAGTAAACTTCAGAAAAATCATTGGCCTCATCATCAAATTTTAGTCCTTTATACATATTGGCAGTCATGTGACTAGAAAGGTGATTAATATGAGAGTTGAGGGATATAATGCAGGAGGAATACCAAAGAAAAGATGGATGGATTGTGTGAAGGATGACATGAATGAAAAGGGAGTGAATAATCAAATGACATCTAGGAGAGGATGGAAGAGAAAGACATTCTGCGCCGACAGGCAGAAGAAGATATCGTATGGGTAGTCGACACGTGATGAAACTGTTGCTTTAGAAGCATTTACCGATGCATAATTATACCATTGTACAAAAAGTTTGTTGCAATTCTTTGAAGAAAGATTCGTTTCAAAATAAATTCACATTTAGGCAATGAGAGAAAAATTATCGCCTAAGCCATGCTTTTGTAATGTCCAGAAGTTTACTTCATTATAACTCACTCACTTACAATTACGTATCATAGAACATTTACCAAACTCTGCCAAGCACACTGGTTGCAACACAGCATGGCATCATATTTTCACACAGATGGACCTTGTTATAACGTGTTTTAATTACATTTTATCGGTTAATTTCGGTTGGCAACCCTGACGCAGCGGGGTGTCCAGTTATTATTTCCACAGGGGAGATTTATCGAGTGACGTCTTCGCTATTGGAATGTTGTTAACTATAGAACGTAGACTTGCTTCTGAAAGGTATTGTTTACAGTTTTTTTTTGTATTTGTTGTCTAACAGGTACTATAAAATAAGGACATAGTTTGGTTGCCTTAAATTTTTTTTGCTTCTTCCAATAATTTTCTTTCTGAATTTGCTAAAAAACATTTTGCCCTTCACTTAAATTGACCCAGCATTCATTCACAACTACAAAATACTGAAGTTTTTTAAGACATCTACATTATTCCTCTATTATTACAAAGTTTTCTGAACAACTGAACAAGGGTGCATAGGGTTCCCACCAAGAACATAGGGTCCCAAGCCAACCTCACCTGCAAGTGGTGCACCTGCCGATCAACGGACGAGACTCTGGCAAACAAAATATCCCGATAAGCGGCAATAGGCTCGCCACCTATTACGTGGGATCAAAACACTGGCGAAAAGTGGGCGTTTAATATGCCTCTGCCTACCCCTTCGGGGACACAGGCGTGAGTCTATGTATGTATGTATGTGTGTTTTCTGAACAAGAAACCAGAGCACATTAAGATCATTCATATCCTTATTATAAGTCTAAACTCCATCCCACAAGCCAAGATAACTAGAAAGCAATAAGTTAGTCTTACAATAACTAAGTTGGCATACACAACAGAGACCGAGTTAGTTCCTTCATACATTTTACATGAACAAACGGCTTAACTCGTACTTCTCAAGCGCACGACATACGTTCCCTACAGTGAATATCACCAACACTGCTTTAACTTTGCAACGCCTCCGGCACTCTCCACAAAGGTGCAATACCCATCTAACTTTTCTAGTACGAAAACTCTAAAATCTAATTCATATCACATCAAAAAACTACCTTAATGGTACGACTTAAGGTTCAGTTTTAATTGGAAGAAGTTAACGTGTGAAATGTTATAGAATGTGTACAAAACATTTTGAAAGCGCGGTCCTCTGGCTGCAATGTTTACGTCGGCGTTCTGTGGTGTAAGAATGACCCCAATAACTACTGGATTTGCTTAGACACTCTTACTAGTAAGAGTATTAAATAAGTTGCTAATTAGAATACGGAAAATTATTTGTCAATATATTTTCAACTTCTGAAGCATCGGTTAAATTGGTTCAGCAATACTAGTGAACGAGAAATGAAATGCTATGCATTTTATGCGAACGGGTTACGACAGGCAACGTTACTGTTCCATCCCAGTAATTAGCATTTTATATTGATGATGACAAGCTAAAAATGCTAAAGGCAGGTTGTCAGCGCATTTGCTAGTACATAATAACTTATAGTTGACAGACCTTTTATGGTCCCATCTCTTCCCATTCATGTTTTGTTGTGTATAAAAAATAAATCAATAAATCTCAATTTAAATCAGCCATCGAAAATCGTTCAATTTCCATTGGACTACAACAAACACGTCCATGTAAAGGTTTAGAACAATCCAATCGTCATCCATTGAGTCACACATTCACATTATTATATCGTTGTTAATGGAACAGCATAACGGCTGGGACTGTGTGATGGATCAGTCACTAATACCATGATAAACATACGAGTGACGGTTGACATTTTGACGTGGACAATAATTTGTTTTTTATTTGATCATGTCAAGCAGTATTTAGCTAAAAAGCTACCATTTTGATACAAAACAATTAATATTCGTCTAAAAAGAGTCTATATCGATGAAAAGAAATACCGAAGATTTCTAGTGTACATGCATATTAATTTTGGGAGATCTGTCTTTGACAAGGCGCTTTAATAATTAATTATTTATTATTATTGCCACAATGAAGATGGTTATTTATTATTTCTCATTTTATACCATCTTGATTGCAGTATTTATATATTCAATAATGCTACTTCATACTCGATTTCGAATCATAAGTAGGTATTGCTCGGTCTGCTATCAAGATTCGTATTCATATTGTAAGGTCCCCATTTTTATTAAAATTAATATCGATTGGAATTTAATAATTTGTAGTCGATTGACTCGTCCGAGCCACATCACTATCGAAATAATTCAAAATGGCGGTTGGTGAGAGCGGGCATTCCATTCCGGGAGACGGTACTGAACGGACGGTGGCTCTTAGGAAATATTATAATATCTGTACAGTGTAAAGGTGTGTCCGAATATAAATTGTATTGGAAAACAACTGGAGTTTTACTACAAATCAGAAGTGGTAAGTACATGCTCACATTAATTTATATTCGTTTTAGTTCAAATTATGATTTTACGTGTGCGCGTATGGGGGTATATTGTATTCGTCCTAGTTTTGAACTTTTGTTAGATATATATTGGAATAGAAAACTAGTTACCAGCGTACAATGTAACAACGTTTACAAATTTAAAATTACCCTCTTCATAGTGTTATAATTGTCTAACGGATTATTACTATCTCGTTGGTCTCGCGGCATAAATTTTCTCGTGGGACATATCCCGGGTTCGATGCCCGGATCGGGCAATGTATTGTTGGGATTTCTTTGGTTTGGTCAAAAGTGAGTATAGGAATATCTAGCTCTGCCTAGCTCTTCGAGGATATAGAAGGGAGACTGTGTATGTATGTAACGGATAATTACGAAAAGAATACTACTTGATTATGGTTAGCTTGTGCCGTGAACGTATGGTCAAGGTCACATTAAGGTGCAACCATGGTCTTGAGGAGAAAGCTCCAAGACCGTCTTTTAAATAAAGTGTATCATTGGTAGTGATTCGGAGGACCAGGGTCAAGGTCATGTTAAGGTCAGAAAAGGGTTCTAAGAAATATGCTCCGGGGTTTTATAAAGGGGTATGAATTTTTCATTATTTTTGCGCTAACGCGCACCATTTTCGAGATAGACGATATTTTTCAAAAAAAAAAATAATTTACCGTCTATTTAAAAATACAAATTCAAACCGAACTTTTCGTCTCTGAGTTAAAGAAAACGGAGCGAGGCGGGAATGGACCAAGCTGACGCCTGGAGACGCCGGAGCCCGGTGGATCGGGACGCGATGGCGAAGGAGCTGGGCGGGAGTCGACTGCGCAGCGAGGTGGACTGTGGAGGTCGCACTCGCTATCGGAGCCGTGGCCCTGCTCATCGCGGCGTCTGCGGCCGGAGCGTCCGAGACGGGGATCCTGGGTCGGAGAGAGAACGAGAGTAACGAGACGGAGTCGGGCGCTTGGAAGAGAAAATCGGCTTGCAACGGAGTCGTCATCGACCGGGTTCCCAACGGCATGGCTCTCGTCGCGGCGACCGTAATGCGTCGCATATTTGTTATTTATTTAATTATTTGTCATTCACACGTTCATGCAGAAATAGTGCAGTGTCCCACAAAACCGTGTCATCGGTTTGACAGTGGGATCCAGTCTCCGTACAGTAAATTAGAACGTTTACATAGATAAAATTACATTAACTACTTATAGCTAACTTCACTCTTAAATTCTAGCACTTATCTAAGTAATATTGCTTAAGTCTCCTTTTAAATATAGTTTCATCATTTTCGTTCCTTATGTCCTCTGGGACATTGTTTGGCGGATATGGCAAACGTTTTTAAAGTTCTACCACCGTAATAATTAAACACTCTTGGTACAATATATTTGCCAGAGGCCATCGATCGGGTGTTATGATTATTTGTAACTGGTTCCAAGTTATGCCCAAGACTGCCATGGTTGTTTACAGCCAATAAGTATTTATGTTTTAGGGAAATTGGTAGTATTTTACAAATTTTAAATAATTTTGTGTAGACATTTTTATACTGATTTCTAGTTTTATTATTGACAAGAAGTTTAAGAAACTTTGTTTGGATTGATTCTAATTTATTTATATATGTTTCGAATGTAAGACCATGGCAATCTAAAGCATACCGAAAATAGACTCCTAGAGTGACTTATACACGCTGATTTTTTATTGGTTTAGGAAAAAAAACCTCACGTTGGAAAAAATATCTGCTATTCATATTCAAAATCAAAATTTACCTACCACGTAAAATAAAAAAGTTATAAAAGTTAATAACTCTAGGAAATAAGTAGTAACGTGCGACTCGATCGTCGATCGACTCGTCGGCGCGCTGTAGGTACCTAAAACAGCTGTTGACGTCGCGCGGCGAGGTCAACAGCTGTTTTAGGTACAGTACAGCGCGTGTAACAGTAGGTAACTAACTACACATAAAACACGTATGAGGCAGCAAAGCACTTCTGCTAGAGCCATACTAACGAGAAATGCCATTAATTATTGCGGTAATGTACGTTAACCGTGTAATAATTTGACAACGGCATTAACATTGGCGTTTGGCGTTTTTATCTCCAATGATGGGCATTCACGTTGTAGCCACCTACTTTAGCGCGTTAAAAATTATCGCAATAATTATCGCGCTAGCAAACATTGACGTTAGCCGCTAGTGAGGCCCCGGCATAAGATGTACGGATGGATACCTAATTTACGTACTTACGAAACACAAATTAATTACGATGACAACTTCAATAATTTTAAGCACATAATAATGATTACAATAATAAACACATGTAACTAAATAGCTGTACCTACCTATTCCTTCGTAAGTCACAGAAATAAGCTGTTCACGTGTGGTTCACGCAATCATAATAAACTAGTAGACGTAAAGAAGAACTTATTATTATTTACGTATTAATCGTTGGTACATAGTCATTTTCAATAACTAGTAAAAGCCGAATTTAGGTATTTACTTATTTCTGGCGTGTTTAAAACATGTTACTTATCAACGTAGGTATTTACGACAAGCAGTAAACAAATCACTTACCTTTACAGTGTTCTTTCTGCTTATATCACAATCAATTTACACATTTGCACACACATGTTTCTCGCGTTCTCGCGACTCCGTTTCTTCTTTGTACACAAATCTTATAACCTCGATCAACTAATAAAACCCTATGGAGTCACGTCAGGTTGCGGTCTATCAATCCACTAGCGAACACATCAGTATTGTAAGGATGCACGATTGTAGTTTTATTACGTAACACGGACACAGAGTGACGGGAGCGTGATATACGACTGTCCCATTGACCTAATTTCTTAAGACTGAAGGCCAACTTGCGCCCGCACCGCACGGCCGCACCCCGCCGCGCCCCCGCCGCGCCCCCGCCTCCCGCTGGCGCCCTGCAGCGGAGGGTGGCGCACGCGCATGGTGGGGAGCGGGAGGCCGGGAATAACGGTTCAATGACTATTGACTAATGCCAGTGTGTGTGTGTGACACGATCGCTCGTAGTTCGCCAGTGTGCGGCGAACTGATACTTCGTGTTCTCGTACTATTAAATTAATTAATTTCTCAAGATTTTTTTAGCTTATATTTCAAATATTATTAGCTGGTTAGGTTCTATTAACGATAAGTAATAAGATGGCTTTCGCTCCAAGACCAATTAAAAATCAGCGTGTATAAGGATTTCAATGTTCCTTTAGGTACTTTAAAGCTTAAATGATAGAATTTTCCAAGTAATACTCTGTTTTACATCTGTTTAAATTGTATGATGAATACTCTGTTTGTCACAAAGGTAAAAAAGGTAGTCTAAATGATGGGACCATGAAAAATGTTCATCTATTTTCATGCCTAAGTATTTAAAACAGTTTACTTTTTCAATAGGTTTACATTGACGGTTTGATAAATTATGAAAGCTTGAATGGTTGTGTGTATACAATACTGGTTCTACTGATGGTCGCAAATATGTATAGTGTGTTATTAGCAGTTTGGTTTTCTCTGACTTGATGACGATGCCGTTATCGTCGCATAGACCGACATCATTGAGACAGGATGAGATGCGGTCTTTTGAAAGGACAGGCGAGGTGAACAGCGATGCCGTCTTGAACGGGACGACAAAGAGCTGCCTCATGACCCCTCCAGAAGTTTTCGTCTCCAAGTACTCATGGATCTCAGAGTTGCGAGTGGGCTGGGCGGCGCCACTTGTAGTCCTGAGGATGTTATTTTGGGCTCTGGAGGCATTGGATGTTTGATTTGCAGGCTGAGGACCACAGTTGGAATCCATAAGTCCATATGGGTTTTATAACTGAGCTGTAGACTCTGGGTTTGTTACTCAGGGACGGAGCGGATTGTTTACCGAGTAACCACAATATGTTTTTTTTTTTAAACGAAAGTTGACTTCGTTCCGTTTATGTTTTACATGCTCCTTCCAGGTCATACGTTGATCCAAGTGGAGGCCCGGGGGCTTCACACATGTAGATTGAGGTAGCGGTACTTGACCGGGATTTGCTGTTGGGCATAGTTTCTTTAGCGGCATGAAAGTGATGTGGTGCGATTTGGGGGCACTCGCTCTAATTCGCCATTTTTGCAACCAGCTATAGGTTTGGTCTGGTTGGATTTGTAAGAGCCCCCTGGCTTCATCTGGGTCACTACTAGATGTCAGAAATGCAGCGTCATCCGCAGGCGTCGCAATAATTACGTTTGGGGGCTTGCGGTAGGTCGTGAGTAAATATGTTATACATATCTGGGCCAAGGACCGAGCCTTGAGGCGCTCCTGAATCGCAAGTGTGCGGAGGGGATCTGGAGCCGCGTTGCTTGACTTGGAGGGTTCTATCCTTTAAATATGATGCCAAAAGAAGGTAGAACGTGTGGGGCAGGGTCCTCTTTATTTTGCACAATAGGCTTTTGTTCCAAACCCGATCGAAAGCATGTTGGACATCGAGAAATGCTGCTGAGCAGTACTCCTTATTTTCGAGACTGTCTTATCTTTTGGTAGACTCTAATGCATTTGCAACCTGTGCGAGAGCAGTCCTTAGTTCAGTGATCACCCGGTTGAGTCGTGTTTTGTCTTCTCTATTGTGTGAATGTTGCCACACTCTGCGAAGTCTGCGCTTTTCAGATATCTTGCTGTGGATATCAACTGGAAATAGTTTTCTACGATTGGGTGTTTCTAGAGTGGGAGTATTTTTCCAAGCCGCTACTTGTATCAGGTTGGTGATGTATGGGCACGCGTGGTCAATGTTTTCGAGATTCTTCAGTGGAAGTTTAAGAATTATATTGGATTCCAGAAATTCACGAAAATTACCCTCGTCTGTTTTTGCATTTTACAGGTTCTCATTATAGAGTACACAGTAAATGATTGTTGTGCTTATCATCAGCATCACTAGACTATGGTCCGAGGAGACGTCGAGGCTTGATACTATGTGAACGTAAAGGGGTTGAATATTTTTGGTGATATAAAAGTCCAACAAATCTGGTATCTTGTTGCCGTCTGTGGGTCAGTATGTCGGTTCACCAGTAGATAATAGTATAAGTCGATTGGAATCGACGCTCCTTTTTAGTTCTCGACCTCTTGTAACGGTTACTCGTGATCCCCAGTAGGTGTGCTTAGCATTCCAGACCCCACCAGCTATGAAGCGATTCCCCAGAGACTGGAAATATTCTGTGAACATGACTTCTTTTATGCAATGTCGCGGTGGGCAATATATGGCCGAGAGGTTCATATGACCATAGCCGTCTTCTATGCGCACTGTGGTAGCTTGTAGGTGATTAGTCGCGTACGGCTGCGGTAGGCAGTGTTTTATGCTATTTTTAATAACAATCGCAGAACCAGCATGAGCTCCGCCATTCGGGTGGCAGGTAAAATACACGCTATATCCGGTGATGCAAATTCGGCTTAGATTCGATTGTTTGTATGTGCTTCGGATATAAGGCACGCATCAAGTTTGTTGGAGTGGAGGAATGCTTCAAGTTCATGAGAGTTAAGTGCAAGGAAATTAATGTTCCACGTTGCAAGGTTTAGAGAAGTAATTAGTTGTTCTATAATGAGAGTTGTGATACGGTCCAACATGGAGCACATTTGTTGAATTAGGAGATCGATCGTCTCACTTTGTTTTATGAGTAAGCTTTCAAGAGTCAGATTTCGTTGATTGTCAGTAATATCAGTGGTGTTATCAGAAGCTGGTGTTTGCTGTTTTTGACTGCGTTACGATCTCGGCGGCTACCACACCTGCATGGGATCTCTGTTGTAGTTCACAATCTTTGGTGGTTGTTGTCTATGGTGGAGGTTTTTAATGACTAAGCGGTAGCTTTTATTGTCCTTTGGGGTGAATAGCCGATAGCCCATTTGACCGGATAACAGTTATTTTTTTTGGGGGCACGTGTAGGGTGGGTCTAGGAAAGGATGGTAGTTCCTACTGACGCGAGTAACTTCACCCCCCTCCCAAAAATTATTAATTTAAAATAATATTAATGTACCTAGGTATTAATGGTACAGTCCAGAGCTGTATTGTTATAGGCTTATTTTTGTAGCAGTGATAAAACAGCCTATCATTCTAATTTATATTAATTCCTTGTGTATATTATGTCGCTATGATAATAATATGTTGTTAACTTGTGCTAAAAATTAAATGGGTAGTAATAGTGGTGTTTTACACATGTTGCGCTAACTATTGTATGAGCTGATATATTGCACTGTTGGTTGTAAAACCGTATTAACTAAATTACGATACAATTGTTAATATAGCCATGATTTTATTTATTAAAGGTCTATTTTGTTATGTGAAAATTCTGGTCAGAATTGGATGGGTTGACCAGAATTATAAGCTATTATAAGCAGTGTAGCAGTTCCTGCTAGAATTGGATGGGTTAGCAGGAACTGCATGTTGGTATTGTTGGTAAATGGCATTTATAACATGTAGGTATTGTTGGTAAATATCAATCTTGCTAGAATTGGATGGGTTAGCAAGCATTGCATTTATAACACGTAGGTATTGTTGGTAAATGTCATTTATAACATGGGATTGTTGGTAAATGGCATTTATAACATGTAGGTATTGTTGGTAGGTGTCATTTATAACATGGGATTGTTGGTAAATGGCACTAATAACACGTAGGTATTGTTGGTAAATGTCAATCTTGCTAGAATTGGATGGGTTAGCAAGCATTGCATTTATAACACGTAGGTATTGTTGGTAAATGTCATTTATAACATGGGATTGTTGGTAAATGTCATTTATAACATGTAGGTATTGTTGGTAAGTGTCATTTATAACATGGGATTGTTGGTAAATGGCACTTATAACACGTAGGTATTGTTGGTAATGTCAATCTTGCTAGAATTGGATGGGTTAGCAAGCATTGCATTTATAACACGTAGGTATTGTTGGTAAATGTCATTTATAACATGGGATTGTTGGTAAATGGCATTTATAACATGTAGGTATTGTTGGTAAATGTCAATCTTGCTAGAATTGGATGGGTTAGCAAGCATTGCATTTATAACATGTCTAAGCTTTTATAAGCGATTTATAAAATGTATTGGTCAGAATTGGATGGGTTGACCAGGATTGTAAGCTTTTACAAGCGATTTATAAAATGTATTGGTCAGAATTGGATGGGTTGACCAGGATTGTAAGCTTTTATAAGCGATTTATAAAATGTATTGGTCAGAATTGATGGGTTGACCAGGATTGTAAGCTTTTACAAGCGATTTATAAAATGTATTGGTCAGAATTGATGGGTTGATCAGGATTGTAAGCTTTTATAAGCGATTTATATAATGTATTGGTCAGAATTGGATGGGTTGACCAGGATTGTAAGCTTTTGTAAGCGGTTTATAAAATGTATTGGTCAGAATTAGATGGGTTGACCAGGATTGTAAGCTTTTATAAGCGGTTTATAAAATGTATTGGTGAGAATTGGATGGGTTTACAGGATTCTTTAATGTGATTGTAAGTGCCCCCTCTCGCCGAGTGTAAGGTTTATGTTAAGTTTGCTTGATTGCCTGTATGGGGACATACACGAGGTCAGGATGGACGAGTGTAAGGTCCCCATTTTTATTAAAATTAATATCGATTGGAATTTAATAATTTGTAGTCGATTAACTCGTCCGAGTCACATCACTATCGAAATAATTCAAAATGGCGGTTGGCGAGAGCGGGCATTCTATTCCGGGCGACGGTACTGAACGGACGGTGGCTCTTAGGAAATATTATAATATCTGTACAGTGTAAAGGTGTGTCCGAATATAAATTGTATTGGAATACAACTGAAGTTTTACTACAATATGAACTCAGGTTATGGTACTAATTTTAGCGTTGTCTTCTAATCTAGGCTAATTTTCATAGTGATACAAGAACTAAAATAGAGAAATATAGCTCAATTTTACTATACAGTGAGCTACAGGTCAACCAAATAAATATTGTTGTAAGATTGTATTTCTATACCTTTTTTTTTTTACGAGGTGGGAAATCCCTTCGGATCTCCACTAAAAACCACCTCGACTTTAAACATTTGTGCACGCACGTATAACCGGTGCAAATCCCGCAATTGATACAATTATACTGCCAAACAAAAAAAGAATTACGACGATAAATTACACGACTAATTTGGCTAACGTCTACGCGTACAAATCCACAATAAGTTATAATGTACGGAACCACCGAATATTACACTCTAGTTGCTATTCACGTCAGGAGAATATCGTTTAGCGGCCACTGTTCGGCTGAAAGCGGGGTATTTCGGGGCAAATCGGCTAATTTGGACAGCTTAGTTGATTATTATATTTTCTTTTTATAGACTCACGCCTGTTTCCTCGAATTGGTAGGCAGAGGTGCAATTTTACACCCATATTTCGGTATGAGTTTTAGGTCCCACGTAATTTAGGGGGCGAGCCTATTGCCGTTACCGGGCACATCACCAGACTCCGTGCTGCTACTGAGAATTCAGAAGAACCCAGTAACACTTTTGCCCGACCCGGGAATCGAACCCGGGACCTCCGATGAGCAGTCGCATACGCTATCCACTGGACCACGGACGCAGTGGTTGATTACTACATTATTTTATTTTTATATTTCAGCATAAGACAATATACGCTGTGGCTGGCAGCAGTTGAAAATCAGGCTGAGTGGCGAGCCATTAGAGAAACCTTTACCCAACAGTGGACTATGGCAGACTGATAATGATGATGATATCTCAACTGAATAATTTATACTTACAATGTATTATTTGGTGCCGAAAGTTGCCAGTTGGTGGACTAAAGTTTGTTAAGATGAGTACATACATAACTTTTTGATATGCTATTATAATAGTTTTGTTCGGTCAAATCAATCCTCGTATTTTTATTGCCATTATGGCAGTTGTTAGAGAAGTCCGTGACGATGTGACGACTGTATAAATCTATAGTTGCTTGCTTGATCGACTATTGGCGAAACGTTAGCCTATCGATAATTAACCAAAAATTGGCAAGGTTAAGCGCGTTTGTCGCCATCTGGCTTATAGATGGGCGACCAGTCAGAAGTAACACCCAGCCTTGCGTTGGATAACAACACATAAGAGTTTGTATGCTGTTATCAAGATACCTCTGTTATTCTCCTACGTTTCTTTCAGCTTACAGCGGTCGTGGTCGCGGAGGGACAGTCCCTCCGCGACCACGACCGTTGCAAGCTGGAAGAAACGTAGGAGAATAACAGAGGTATTTATGCCTTTAAATAATAAAGATGAGTCAATTATCACGACTAAGACCCGCTCAATAATTTAAAATTGATTACTGTTATCAAGACATTGTGTGCTGTTCTTCGAGGGGACCTATTAGATCTGTATGACAGTCCTTGAGTGGAGTACTCTCAAACATCATGTCATTGGAATAAACTGTAGAATACTAGCTTTTGCCCACATCGGTTATCGTGACAAAAGATAATTATGGGCTATGCTGAAATATAAACTATATTACTGCGAAGCTTCACTAAAATCCCTTAAGAACATTTTGCGTAAAAGAGTAGCAAAAATCCATCCACCCTCAAAAATGTTTGCGTTTATAACAGTTAGGTATAAGCTGGCTGGCCTTTGACTGGTAGCTGTAAAAATTTAAGAAAATGCATAGTTCATAACCTTTGTACTAAAAATGCGTGATGACAATGACGAGATGTCCCGTATAGTTCCTCCAGCTACCTTCGGCTGGTTTCGTCAAAGTTCGTGGGGAGTGCACCTTTACGTCAGCTTGGCGTTTACCACAGCAGCCCCCAGTGGCCTTGGCGGAGAGCCAGTGCACTCAATGCAGACACTGCATTCATGCCGCTGAAAACCTTATGTAGCAAAAATATTTATTTTCAAATTATCTCTTTGTGTCGCTAAACTTTCGCAAGATTTATTTCTAAGCGGAGTGCTTGCCATTTGGTGTGGATTTTGCGGTAGGTTAGCCAAAAATATGATCTTTGAAACTTTAGCCAACTGATGGAGTCTTTAGTTTGAGTCTTTGACTTGTTGGTAGTTTTGAAGGTTGAAGTTTTAACGCCTAGCATAATACAGTCTTCAAAACTTTTTACTGCACTTTTAAAAGAAAATGCAACTGTTCCTTTGACTGCTGGTCCAAAAATATGAAACCTGTTGTGCATAATTGAAACCTATTCCAAACGAAAGTTTTAACCATTTATTGCAACTTTTACTATGGGGCCAAATAAATCTATCCCAGTAAAAAAAAAGATACGGGGTAACAAAAGTATTAAAAAGTGTGGATATTTTTTATCACTTAATTATAGGTTTTGTTTGTTTTAGACAGATTTAAAATGTTGCCAATTGCGAACTTAATGGAGATTAGAAAACAAGTAATAGGGATGCACGTATATTTCCCTTACGATAGAAAAGGACGACAACAAAAGCGCTCACGCAGGTAAAAAAATGATTCCCTGCCGCAATAGATAGGGCGCGGGAGGGAGCTGCGAAGCGGGGACGCTAGCGACTGGCTACTTGTCGATCTATTGGTACATTGCCTCCGGCACTCTCATTCACTGAACTTTTTTCTCCCTCATTCCCCTCCACATCTTCCTCTTCCCAACCTAAAGAATGACAACGCACTTGTTACTCCTCTGGTGGTAATAGTGTCCACGGGTAGCGATAATCACATACCATCAGACGATCTGTCAGCTCCTTTGCCGCCTATTAATAAAGAGAGCAGCCATACGATAAACATATTTAAAAAGAAAATAAGCTAGATTATAGTGTCATCACTCATTCAAATGCCTAGCTATTGCAAATGAATGTAGAGTGGGTGCTTTGTCCTAAACACGATGTGAGCGTAAACTTTGACTTAATACAAATAACAGTTTGTGTTTCAAGTTACTACGCTCATCTATATGCATATGTATAAATGAAGGAGAAACAATATGAACACGAATTGTTTAGTCTTAGTCATAAACTAAATTGTGGTGTTTTAGCATACACCACAATAGTAGAGGCAACTTAATTCTGTATAATTACTTTTAAAGGTGAAGGTGTAATAAAATATGTGATTAAGTATATTGAGAATGCTGGCATAAATATTTGGTTGTATTACAAAATACTTACAAACTGAATGAGTAAGCATGCAGAATAGTACATTGTCGAGCTGAGATATTTTTATTCTCATCAGTGAAAGGTTTGAAAATGTCCAACTTAACAGTAAGCGTCAACCTTTACATATGTATTTTTATGGTGTCTGTTTCCAGAGATATACATAGATTGCTGCCTCCGAGAAGAATAAAAGAAGAGAAGTATGGATTATAACAGACAGGAAGAGGTTGTTGTTGCGTCTGGTAGTCTTAGTAGCAGAATGTATCGCATCAGTAATATTGTTATACATTAATTCACACACTACAACGACAATCTAGATGATTTTTTATCACATATTATATGTATTTTGACTATTTAGTATTCCAGTTATTTCTCGAAGTATCAAGATTTACTTCTATTATATTCCCTCTAGGGCTTCATCTGAAACAGTAAACCCAGCTGAAACAGTTACTAATATCAGTAACTTAATAAAATTAGAGCAGTCAACAGACTGCTGCCAAGTCAGTGGCTAATTTACGATATCCACGAATCCTGTCTCTAATTATATAATTATTATGTAGCACGATTGATATTATTTTCGTATGACTGGTGTAGAAGCCCTAAGTATAATATTCTAAGAAACAGACTTACTTTTGTTCGTAACCTACATTATGTTATTATTCTCAGACAAGGGATGTATTATCAAAAGAATATTACGAAGAACACACCTACTTTACAGGTTTCATACCTAATTATTTTCTTACTTACTTTACCTCCGCGTGTCAAAATCTGATCCTATCAGACATCTGTGTCGTTGTATTTTTCCATAAACACAATATTTAGAAATAAATGTTAGATTATATATTTTACTTACCTGAAAAATTTAGTCATCGTAGCTCCAGTGACTCGCTTAAACTACTAAGCCGTCCGTGCAGTCAGCACGGACGGCGTAGTAGTTTAAGCGAGTGTTAAGTGACAAATTGAGCTTATGGGTTCGATTCCCACACGAGATAACACTTTGTGTGATTCACTTTTTTATATAGTCTGTGAGTCCGTTGGCTCAAAGTTTGTAAAGGCCCCAGCAACACAGGTTTTATTCCTAGTGAGATGAGTAAGTGACAAATGAGAGTCAATCAATGTTAATAGAGATAATTTTCAATTAAATTTTAAAAAGTAACATAATTTTAATGAGCCTTATTTAGGATTTACATCGTGATAAAGATGTCTTACAGTAAAGTACCCTAAAGAATATTTTATAGACCTAAAAGAGGCCTTGCGTACTAATGGTATAAAAATACTACCATAATAGAAGCAATCTAAATATTCAAGACAGATATTAGTTCTGAATTTCAGAGTTCAATGTAAGCCCTTAAGTTCTATAAGCTTAGCTATGTAAGTAGTCACCTAGCTTTAATTAAGATTAATATCATTATAATATCTGGGGGCACGGGAGTGCCCCCGCCAAGTCGAGCAAAAAAGCGGCACGGCCATACCATCCTTTTCTCGAAGCAATTCAGGCCATTTTCGACCCTCTATAACTTCGTTGTGGCTAAAACTAGAAGCCTGTTTTTTTACTACCCAAGCAAGCATTGTATAAATATGGTATATTTCAAATTTTATTTAATTTGAACCAGTAGTTTAAGAATTATAACGAGTCAATTTTCGTGATTTTGTCACTCACTGACCGATCATCAAAAGTCTAAGGCACTTCTAGCAGACATAGAAGCTTCAAATTTAGAATAGAATTAGTGTTTGGTGTATGAATCAAGGAAAAACTAAAACATTTTTCAATTTCGGTCCAGTTTTCGACATACATCAACTGCATAAATAACGTTGTAATCCCATATAAACATATAAGATTACAAAATTACGTTTACACTTAGGGCTTTAATTAAGAAAATTTATTGTTGGTGGAAAAGAAAGATGAGTTTGATAGCAGATTATCTGACGATTTCCGGAGAATCATTAAGTTTTTCTGGAAATCCGTTCGTGCAGTTCGAGGAAGAACTCAATCCTCAGAATACACATCGAAACACAATCACATCGAACAAGAATGGAAGGATAGTGAATGGTGAATCGTGCGTGCTGAAGAGACGGAAAGAGTATTTTGAAGGGTTATTTGAAAGAACGGCGATAGAGACACCGATCGATGAAATGAATGGTAACGATAGCAATGATGAAAGCGATATTTGCATGGATGAGATCGTGAAGGCACTGAGAAGTATGAAAGTAGCTAAGGCTGCAGGATATGATAGGATTACAGTCGAAATGCTGATGGCTGAACAGGGCATCATAGTTGGTCAGTTACAGCGGTTATATAACTTGTGCTGGAGCACCGGCCGAGTACCTAATGACTGGGCCACAGCTGTAGTTGTGCCTCTTTATAAAGGAAAAGGCTCGCAACAAGACTGCAAAAACTATAGAGGCATTAGCCTTCTCAGCATTGTTGGCAAACCAACTTTAAAATTAGGAGCCTGACTAGAAAGGTTCTATAAATAATTCAAACTTATAAAAGTAAAATACAATATTGCTTGTGTCTTGATACACTTACATAATTTTGTATTACATATAAGTAGGACGTCCAGTTATTTTAATTTGAAAATGAAACTTTTGAGCTGATTTTTTATGCAACTTATATGAGATTAACCTAATTGTGTATTCATATAATATAGGTTTTCAAATCACTATACGACAATACAGATAAAATAAAATCAAGCAGTAAACATTCTCCTGCTTTAAATACACACACAAAATGATATTTCTATCAAAGCTTAAAACTTAAAGAATAAATTCGATACAACTAACATCTGAAGCGGCTCCACTGCACTTAAACAAGCAATTAAAGCTGTACTCATGCAGTGCTCGTCATAAAAAATGTTGAGATTTGAAACTAGAGATGAGTCCTCTGAGAGATCTAACGCCGGTGTAACTGCGGGCTCATCTAGTATAACATATAATTTTATTTGAATATTTACGTGTATGTTCAATATCAGGCTTATTACTTGTCTTATAAAATATCATGTAATGTGATACTAAAGAAAAGGAACTGAAGTATTTTCCGATAAGAATCACATATGCGATATATAAATCCTAGCCGTAATATTTTGTTACCGTTCAAGGTATAACCGATAAAAATCGGATGATTTACGTCTTGTTACTTATTACAGTTTCTCTTACATATTATCATAAAACAGTGTTTGCAAGGTCTACTGTAACATAAACTAAAATATTGCAAATTCTTCACCTAGGAATTGAGTTTAGATGTAGTGTCTAACCCTTTTTTGCTTTTAAAAATATATCGCTGGCACTAGGATTATTTGTTACGTCCAAGACACGAGATTTATATATTGTGTCTTGGACGTAAAAAAACTTTCAATTACCTTGGGTGCAGATTGAACCCGCGTCATTTGGCTCAGTGCTAAATGGCGAGGCAACTGCTAAAAGACCAACAGTATTTGTTCGATGACACGACATGAATACGCAAAATGTTACCATTTGATCTAGCAATTTTGATTTACATGGCCGGTTGGCGTAGCGGGAGTGTAAGCGACTGCTACATCGAAGGTCGCGGTTTCGATTTCCGCTCAAGTCAAACATTTGTGTGCATGAACATGGTTGTTTGTCTTGGTCTGTGTGTTCCTATGTATAATATGTATATATTTACAAAAAAGTATATATGTATGTTTATCTATAATCTAGTACCCATAGTACAAGCTCTGCTTAGTTTGGGACTAGATGATGTTATGTGAATGTGGTAGAATATTATTATTATAATTGATACAGGCCCCGAAATGTACTTTATTACCAAAAACAAGAGCTATTATCCATATACAGATAAGCTTTCTGTAGACACAAAGACGTGAACATTTGTATTTACTGTATGAATGCAAATCTTTTTTTTACATAATATTAGATTTAGTTCTCGTTGCTGCTGTGATATATATCCGAAGTAATTTGTGTTTCGGCTTAGTATTATAATACATAATACAAATTCTTGCACAAAATATTGTCCAGATTTTGCATGAATTAACATTTTAATTCATAAAACTATTTAAACCCAGCGAGCTAAATAAAAGTAGCGCATTATCTTGCTACGTGTTCTACGGCGTAGCATCCCGCTGCTACGTATGACTACGAAATCGAACAAAATGCACTTTAGGTAGCAGATGCTTTAAGTAAATTTCTTTAAATATAAATGCCAATGCAATGTGTTTGAATAAATTGTAAATTAAATTAAAACACAATGTAGTTTTTAATAGGTAAAATATCGTGTCCCATCATTAGGCTAACTTACACACGGTCATCAGATTTCAACTAGACAGAGCTTGTACTTTGACAACCAGTTAACTGATATACATCATACATATTATATATAACTCTAGACACAAAATAAGTGGTATTCTTCGCACAAAGATTTATCCTGGCTGGGAATCGAACATTTCGGCATAGCAGTCAACAAGTACCACTGGACCAAATAAATCGGTCTTTGCCATACAAATATACAAGCACAAATAACTAAAAATGAAATAAAATGGAAATAAACATTGGCAATTTTGCAAACGCCGACAGAAATATAGGTACTTATAGATAAGTTCTGTCGGCCAACTTGACATTGAATTCTTTTTTAAAGTATTTGAATAATATGGTAATCGTGCCTCAAAGTGTTAATTGTTTTTAAAGTCAAAATGATCTTAGGTATAAATTAGAATATTAATTTTGAATACCTGATCTAAAATCTAACAATCTTTTTTATATGAAAGAATAAAAAATCTAGTAGGCAAAGAGCACAGCGAACTTTTTCTATTTGAATAGACCACCATACATGAAGTAATGTCAAAAATGACCATAAACATATACGTAGTTATAGAGCATTATTCTATGTTTTCAATAAAATATAATTTTAGGATACATTATATTTATAGAATTGGATTCTATGAGACTCATTCTCTAAATAATATCATATCTGTATATATAAAATCCTTGCGTTACTGACTGACTGACAGACAAGCTACAGCTGAAATTACTCGGCGCAAGAATCTGAAATTTAACATGTAGGTATGTACCTTGGGTACCGTTGGGGTGCACTAAGACGGGCTTTCCCGAAATTATCTCGGGATCGGGCAAAACGGGAAATTCGAAAATATGTGCGTGCGAAGCCGCTGGCGTCGATAGTACTCACATATTTCCTGGAAATAGCTTTTTTTTCCTCATGTACCCGTGTGTCGGGGGGTCGGGTATCACCGAAGCATTCCTCGCTACCCCTCGACGGGTATTGGCCTGCCAGATGGTCAGGCAGGCCGCGAACAAAACCCGCCTGGCGGCGGATGAAGACGTTGGGCTCCGCTAAAACACTCGGCGGCCGCAGAGGATAGGGAGGACGGCAACCTGGCAACACCGCATCTCCTCTTCCTCTGCGGCCCCACCGCAACGCAACAATGGTGCACCCCCATTTGGTCGCGGGAGATAGGACGCCTCTCCTTCCGCGACTGCGCTCGACTGCGAGGGACAGACAGAACTGTCCCCCGCACTCACCCCTTTGGACGCATCCTGCGCAGCATTTTTTTTTAATTCTGTTTGAATAGAGCTGCCTTGTGATCCCTTAAGCCATTGTACTATGCACAGTTTCAAAACATGTCGTCATCTATACATACCATAAAACGAAGTTGCTCGGCCATCCTGTCTGTCTGTATGAACGCGATGAACTCAAAAACAACCAAACCAATTTTTATAATGTTTTCACCCATGAGTAGCGTAATTTTTGAGGGAATTTTATGTATACAATTCACGCGTTCGAAGTCGCTGGAAAAATCTAGTAAAATACATTTCCCTTTTTGTGTGAGTACATTTTTTTCGTGACCCCTTAAACTACTGTACTATCCCAAAGTTTCAAAATACATCGCACGTTATAAATCCATTTCGGTGGACAGCGATGTGTCAGAGCATCTGTTATGAAGTCACGCACAGGCGACTGTTAATGGCTAATTTATGTCAATACGCTGTTAGTTTGTGTTGATTGGACAATTACTTGTACTGCTTGATCTATGGGGAGGAACTTAATTTATTATTATGTACGATTAATTGAAAGATGATCTAAAAGTAATTTATTGGTTATTGGGATATTTGACACTTTCTTGTAAAATTAGATGATAGTAACATTGGAAGTATTAAAGTTAAAACGTAAGACTAAACAGATTGAAATGTGATTTTAAATGAAGTTTCTTAATTATTATCTCTTCAAAGGGCTAGTTTTAGACTCAATGACGTCCACCGTCACTTTTCGATATAATTATGTTCAGCATCTTGTAAAGAATGAATATCTTTAGCTCCAACACCGTTTGTTCTTTTTGCCTACATCCTAATTATAGTCTGATATTTCTTACGCTTGACTACTTCAAAATACATACAGGAACTTATATTACAATCTAGATCATCGTAAGTTCCTTTACTCTCTTAAACTCATTGGCAAGGAAAGAGCGGCCAGTTCACCACATAATGTATACGAGAGATTTTATTCTTTCTTAATTTTACTAAATATATAATTATGTTTTATACACGATCCTTATTCAACAGGTATATCTACTGTGTCCCCTTTGAGGAAAATTATTTGAAAATGCATAGGGTTCCCACCGAGAACTTAGGGTCCCAAGCCAACCTCACCTGCAAGTGGTGCACCTGCCGATCAACGGACGAGGCTCTGGCAAACAAAATATCCCGATAAGCGGCAATAGGCTCGCCACCTATTACGTGGGATCAAACACTGGCGAAAAGTGGGCGTTTAATATGCCTCTGCCTACCCCTTCGGGGAAGCAGGCGTGAGTCTATGTATGTATGTATGTATTTGAAAATATTCAGTGGAAACAACTTTCTGAAAGTGGCGTTAATTTAAAATCACGAAGTACCCATGTGATATCTTAATATAACTATAAGTTTTTTATAATTAATACTAAAAACTTTTTTATGATTAAAGTTGTCAAAAGCCTAACCAATGAGGGATTTTGACTGAACTAATATCCATTCATCCGTATCAATGATCCGAACTTGGAAAATCCATATCAATCTTTGAAATAAAAAATGCACACTTAAGATTACTGGCTACCAAATAAATTGCGAGTATTTTGGAATGTACACTTAGGCACAAATTCTTTACATATTAAAAAATATTATGCACGGCATATTACTTGGGCAATCCCTATCTTAAACAATGTTTTTCTGAGGAACTTATATTTTTTAATCTCAGCTCCAATGTAAATATAAAGTTATTCCAATATTATAATTTGCTATGTATTTCGTTCTTTAAACACAATAATTACCATAGTAAAAAACGGTCGGAATGAAAGAAAATTGAGTAAAAGAGATATTCATAGAAGTTCTCGGAACATTTCATTTAAACGTACGCAGTTGTGTTTAAGAATCTCGTTACGTTTAACTGTTTATTTCCACGGAAATATATTAAAAACCTGTTTCGGAGTTGTTTTTATCTCTGTTTATAACCTGTTATTACCGTATTTTAGTATAGGCAAAGGCAGAGAAATCTCATTATGGAAACCACGGGCATTTTTAACCTAGAATCAATAAATTATCATGACAAATGATAATAATATTTGCCCATTTCGACGATACTGTATGAGTTGTTAAGGCTCTAGTTTTCATCTTTATAGATCATCTGATTTTAGATTCCCACCAAGAATAATTGACCTTAATGTAATGAACTAATTTACCATTACATTACTAAATAATTATATTACTAAAATAATTTTGACAACACACAGTAAGTAAAACTATATTTCGAAGGTAGAATAGTAAAATGAGTACAAGTGAGTTCGTAAAATCCCCAGTCGGCGCTGATACATTAATGAAGTTCGTAAAATATGAAAAACGTTTAGTAACTCTGCGCTATTCTGTAATTTAACGTTACCCTTAAGGCATTAATGTTTAACATTTTAATGGATAAACTATATCGTAGAAAAGTTAATATGAATATGGCTGTTTATTGCTAGTTGTTATATTATAGACCAACTGACCAATTGAATCAGATGAATAGAATTGCTTTATATTGCTAATGAATAACAATATGTCTGGCCGCGCTTTTGTTCATGCTGAAAAATAAAATAAAAACATTTTTTATGTTAAACGGTTTTATATGTAGTTAGGTTATGTACTAAAAGCTAAAAAATAATTCGGTAAGTCCAAGCTACCAGATCGCACCAATCTTCTCATCAATCTGGGGTATTGATCAGAGAAATATAAAATCGTTGGGCGCGTGACATACATATAAAAATAATACATATATAATATACATATAAAACCGTTTAACATAAAAAATGTTTTTATTTTATTTTATTTTCAAGTTTTTAGTTTTGTTGTTAGTTCATAGTGGGCCCTATTCTACTAATCAAGCCCTTTCATTCGATACCCATATTGAGGTATTTGTGAAAAATATGTAATCCGACATTTTGTGGCGGCGGCCATCTTGGATTTTTCACAATGAGCTCTATTCTACCAATCAAGCCCTTTCATTTGATACCCATATTGAGGTTGTTGTGAAGAAATATGTGATCCGCCATTTTGTATCGGCGGCCATCTTGGATTTACAATCATAAGGAATATATTTTATTGTATTGTCATCAAGATTAAGAGTGTGTACCAAATATCAGATCAATCTGTCATCAGGAAGGGGGTAAAATTCCAATTACTAAATTTGACCCAAACAAATAAACAGGTCAAGCTAAGTAAAACCGTTTAAAAAACCGTTTAATAAAAAACCGTTTAATAATAATAATAAAAAGGTATTATATATGGCAAACCACGTCATGTTTTATAAAACTAGGGGCTTTAATGTAATAAATGCTATCGATTTGTGCTTTTTTGGAACATTTTATCCAAAATCTTACCATTTCTATGTATAATATGTATGTATTTACAAAAAAAAGTATATATGTATGTTGTCCATTGTATAGTACCCATAGTACAAGCTCTGCTTAGTTTGGGACTAGACGGTGTTGGGTGAATGTGGTAGAATATTATTGATATTATTATTATTTAAAGACTCATACTACGTTATTTGTCGTTGGATAGTTATAATAGCCGTAACACACACTCGAACTTGGCCCGAACAGACCACGGATTTGGATCGCCTGGGGACCAAATCTGTCCGTCTGTAAAGAAGTCCGGCGAACATCATCATCATCAGCCTTTAACAGTCCACTGCTGGACTTAGGCCTCTCCTTTGAAAGGAGGAATTGGCCTACTATACCACGCTGGCTAAACGAGTTGGTATAGGGTTTGTATCAAGTTTTCCTTCTCTTTCTATCTGCATAATATGCTCCCTCTGTCGGCTCTTACGACACCCATGGGATGATATGGGGTGGTGACATTCCGTATTCTTAATCCGTCACCACACGGGTACGGCGAACATAATTATTATTAATTGAGTCCGCCTCGGTCCGCTAGTTTGCAGATCGGTCGGATCGGATATGGCTTACGTGAAGCAACTGTCCGATCCGGTCGTCTGTAGCGAGAACGGATTTAGTCCGCCGGACCAACGGGTTTGGTCCGCCGGACAAGTTCGAGCGTGTGTTACGGCTATAATATTTTTTGATTTTATTTCATAGTAACGATTATTTTTCGCGAATTTCCTCAGAAATGACAATTTACTCAACTGTTATTCTCAAAAATAAAATATAAGTAAACAAAATGTTTTTATTTAATCAATAATCAATCATCAAAAAAATCCAAATCGACATATTAAGGCAATTTACGAATCTGAAACTACTCGAACAGATTCAAAAGTGTTCCAGCAACAGTGTCACATATATTCGAAGTGAAAATGTTCCCCGACCTCTATTTCCGGCGCGGCGATAATTCCAAAACGCCATTTAAGTTGAATAGAGCACCTCCACTTACGCGCTTCGTAGACTCTCTACGGTTTGCTACGACGTAGCTACCGTAGCAAAATATTGTACGATATTGTATGGCCTTCGTAGGGGATGGTAGAAACATTTTTCATATTGCAATCTAGGTGTAAAGTTGGTTAAAATTTTGTGTGGGTACTTGGAAGGAAACAAGATTTTGATTCGTATTTATGGTTTCCTTTTACAATTACACAGATCATCACTTGAATGGGCGACCGCTTGTGGTATTTACAGCGCTACTGTACTTCAGAGAGCACATAAAGCTGTCGATCTCGGTTTTTGTCACAGGATAAGAATCGTTAGACCATGTCAGTGGCCTCCTCGAAAACTCCCACTCCGATAAAATGTACGTTTTGAAGACTATGACAACATTTTTTGCACTCTTGCTAACATATTTAGTACATGTTCAGCCAGGTTTAGAATCAAATCAATTTGTGTGAATCTGTCCAAAATAATAAGAAAAATAATTTCTTGCTTTTCAAAATGCAATCAATGCCATTTTTTTATTTGCGTGGCCTATCGATATTAAGTTCTATATCGAACTGTCAAAGTCTCGAAGTTGTCGCAATTACAGTCGCGTTCCGATAAATTGGCTTATTTCGGCAATCGCCCTCGAACCGATATTAGCGACGTTCACTGAGCCTCGGCGATCACTTGATTAATATGTTCCACAAGATTCAACGGGACTATTAGTAATAATAATAATAATTTAATGTCTTCAACAGTGTTACAATTTCACATAATTAGTGATGGAAACCTCCTTTTAAGCAAGAGATGCCTGTATTAGGAGGCTCCGCTCCTCCGCAACATGATTATAATTCAACTTTATGTATACACTCAGTTAATATAACAAAACTATTAATATAAAAACAAAAAGAAAACATGTGATAAAAAATAAAAAGTAAAGTAAAAAAGAGAGACCTTACAATTATAAATTACATGCAATTGGTGTGTGTGTACGTTTGTGTGTGTTTGTGTATGTTTATGTGTGCGTGTGTGTGTGTGTGTGTGTGTGTGTGTGTGTGTGTGTGTGTGCGTGTGTGTGGGTGTGGGTGTGTGTGTGTGTGTGTGTGTGTGTGTGTGTGTGTGTGTGTGTGTGTGGGTGTGTGTGTTTGAATAAGTGTATGCCTTTGTGTACGTAAGGATATGTGTGTTAATGTTATATTGTTTGTTTGTTTGTTTGTTGCAGCAATATCTCTGTGTCCTCATATGTGAGAAGTTTTATCCATTTCATTAACATTTCTTTTGATTCTGTGTACGGTTTAGGGTAGATATAAACCTCTCTATTTATTTTATTGTACAACTGAGCAGATCGTTTGCCATACTGTATACTGTAAAATTTTGATTTTGGTGTAGGGACCGGGGCTATAAGATCTATCCGCCTCCTGGTCAGGATATTCACATCATATGGTATTGTTTTGTGTACTTTCAATACAGTTTGGACTATGTAAAGCTTTCTTACGGATAACAAATCACTGATTTGATATAAGGTGTGGGAAATATCATCTTCTTAAAATACATTAATTTAATCAATGCACGTTGCGCTCGTTCTATGACTAATAATTTAGTTTTCCCCACACCACCCCAAATGGGAATACAATATGTCAATGTAGACTGCACTAGTGCAACATATATCTCATTAAGAATATTTCTATTCTGGACCTTGTCTGTAGATGTGTGTTTTAGTACTACGTGACGAAGTGTTTTAAAGATCCAGCTTAGTTTTCTACTAACCCTATTTGTGACTTGCTCTATGTGAGGGTACCAAGACAGTCTTTGGTCCACTACCAAGCCAAGATATCTCGTTTGCTCGACTTTTTTTATAAGTAGACAGTCGCAATTTCTGTTGTTGACATCATGGCATGCGTGTAATTTGATGTAAAATGTGCCGTTTGGAAGTGTGCGATTACTAATGCTAAAATGAATGACATTGGTTTTGCTCGTGTTAAGCGTGAGAAGGTTGTCATTTAACCATTTTGCTATATGAACCATACCGATTTCTGTACTACGCTTAACATCACACCACGTATTACCAAAAAACACAACAGCTGTGTCATCGGCATAGGAGAATACTTTTGCGTTATTGATTTTCATGTTACATAGGTCGTTTATGTACACTAAAAACAGCGTAGGATCTAGAACGCTTCCTTGGGGCACGCCGAATGACACTTCTGCGTCGTCACTGGTGTATCGTCCCACTTTGACCCTTTGTTTGCGATTCGATAAGTAACTTTTAAAGAGATTTAGTTCTGTATCCCTAACGCCGATTTTTTCCAATTTGTTCACAAGGATAGAGACAGAGACGGTATCAAAAGCTTTTTTGAGGTCAATGAAGACCGTGGAACATTTGTCTCTCATTTCAAGATGGTCACTTATAAGTGAGGTTAGAGCAGTGACTGCATCTTCAGTACATACAGTCAGCTTCATAAATATATATACATTTACGTTATTTTATATGGTTATATTGTCCAAAATTGTCATAATTTTAATTATGTTTAAGGAAGTTGACTGTACACCTCGTCTAAAACCATATTGCGAGTCGGATAAGATATTGTGTTGGCTTAGGTAATTTAGCAACCTTTTATTCATTACTTTTTCTATTATTTTAGATATAGCCGGCAATATGGAGATAGGCCTATAGTTATTAATATCGTCCCTGTCCCCAGCCTTGTGTATTGGAATGATAATGGCCCTCTTCAAAGGGGTTGGAAAAACACCATTTCTAAAACATAGGTTGGTGAGGTGTGATATAATGGGCACTATTTCGTGGTCTATATATTTTAAAAATGATGTCGAGATATTGCCCCACCCAGCGGCGCTGTCTGATTTTAGGCTCATCAGTATACCATACACTTCATCAGGGTCAGTGTCAAGAAGACCAAAAGAATTCACTTGTGTAGGTAGTTTAGAGAATCTGTTAGAGGCTCTACGGATGTTAGTTTTAGTTTGAATAGCTAGGTGTTTACCAATACTGCTAAAATATTCATTTATGTATTTTACCGATTCATTTGGGGACGATTTAATATTTAATATTTCAGGATTTATGGTTTTTGTTTGTGTAGGTAATTGATTTTACGTTTTTCCAAAGTAATTTACCATTTTTGATTGAGTTAGCTAATAGTTCCCTGTCATATTTCCTTTTTAGTTTTTTTATTAACCATTACAGTGATTTCTAGTGTATATGTTATTCGCAAAACTTCATTATGCTGGTCACAACGCAACTTTCTTTGAAGTTTTTTTTATTAGTTTTGTTATATCGCTGACTCCGGGAAATGGAAGTGGGAATGATTTTCATTTCTTTTTAAAACAATGATTTTCTAAAAACCCCTGATTTGGCGAGAGGGTCCTTTTTGAAATTTCTCATTTCTTAAGTAGCAGGGATAGCCTAGTAGAGAAAATGTATCTAAGAAGGATTCGCATTCAAATGCACGGCGCTCATAATGTTTGTATTGAGTTGTTAATTATGATTAGCTAAGCAGTGTCGGAAAACATCGTAAGATTTCTTCATAATGGTCTCAAAAGACATGTGAAATCTACCAACCTGCACTTGGCTGCGCTGCAGCTAGACCACTAGCTTGGTTATGGTTTACCTTTTAATGTGGGAAGGGGTCCGTTCTCGGTATTGGGGTTGCCTCCACTACCAGGCAAGTGCCTACAGGTCTGATGACGATCAAATACTATTTCGGAAATAATACAGCTTATAGATTTTATTAAGCTTTACAATAAGCTGCAGCTTTGCTTTACATACAGGAACGTAGCAAACTTTTACTAATGTCGTGCTTGAGGTCAGCGATATTGACATTGCATGTCTATAAAGAATGAATACGACACATTTTAAACTATATGTTAAACTATGTCGTATTCATGTAATATGTGCTTGTGGTATAAAAAGAACTTTTAAAGTGAAAGCATGTATTTGATTAAGCAAACATGTTCTTTAAATCTGTCAAATTAACGTAAATAATATTTTACACTGTTTTGACTAATTGACTTTGCTTAATCGAATTTATTGTATTTCTAATTATTGTATAAAAATCTTAACTTTCTGCAATACTTTTCCAAAATTTCAATAAGGCAAAATTTTTATTTCATTCTTCTTCCTGTCCACGTAATTTTCATAAATTGGATAATTATTTCACGTGATAATACACAGATTGCAGCCGAGTTGAATGAAAAGCGAAGTACCATATTAAAATAAAATGAACGCAGAATAGAATAAAGTAAAAGCAAAGCCGCACATTTTACCAAAAAGCACTCATCACAAAATAATTAAAAACGAAAATCAAATTCATTCCTCAGTATGTCTCTGTATTCCACATATAAATTTTCTTTTGCTGCACTTTATCATATTTGCCCGACATAACGTGTTTTCTGGTAAAACTGAGTAATATGTGCATACAAAAGTTGCTCATTCCTCGAAAATATACCCACTGCAACTTTATTTATTTCGTGTATTTTATTTAAATGCCTTTGAATGAAACATTTTCTGTATGTGGAGTTTTCTGGAATCGAAAGGTTTTCTGTTTTTCATGCAATAATAAAACCAGACCATTTACGTTTTTCAATTTGAAAACAGGATACTTCTCAATTTCGTGGTGTCCATTTGCGTTCTTTAATTATAGTAAGCTGACGTAACTTTTGAATGTTTCTGAATGTAATTTTTGTAAATTTACAACTTTCATTTCGGTTGCGAGTCAAGTCTGCGATACGGTATCTATAAAATTTGGCACAGAATATTAAATACCAACATGATTTCAACATTTATTTTCTCGATTAAATCTACATTATTTAAGTCTGGTGAATATAATCTTCAATTGAGAAATTTCTTATGACAGTTTGTTCTGATTTCGGCATAAACGCCCTTCAAAGAAATATCATACAAAATAATTTAGCGGGTCTTAATCGCGTAGAATAAACATAATTTAAGGTATAAATACCTATTTGTTTCCGGAACTGTAGCGGAAAGGGAGAAAGAGTATTCGTAATATTAAAACATACCTTGCGTTAGATAAACATATCAAAAACAATGAAGCCGACTTACATTGTCTGTGAAATGTTTTTAAGGATTCCCGACGACAAAACGGTACGAACGGATTCAGTTGAGAAAAAATAAGCACTTACTAGTCGACCAAGCCAACTAGACGAATGTCAACGTGACAAAATTCAACATAATTCAATAAAAGCTCTGAATGAAAGCTGAAGAACAACGAACCAAAGTATGGTCAGAAAAATATTATTAATAGTAATCTTTATTTCCCAGAATATGGTATTATAAAGATTCTTATATAAAATATTGAACAGCATATTCTGCCATTGTAGGCGTATAAATATAAATTCTTAATTCTAACATACAATTGTAACTATCTTATACATGTAATTCACATTAAAAATACAGGAAGAATTATTGGTAGAGACATATTATTGTATTACATTACATAATAGACTATTTCAACTATTTCGAATATTTCAACCTCTATCAAAATACATATAATCCTATTACCGCAGAGATTTTTTTAATTTTAACAATGTGAACAAAAATATAGTTATAATTTACCTATATATATGGTATGTGGTAACATATCCACATAGATGGTGCATGGATTCGATTACTCGAATGCTGTTTTGTATTGGTTTGGACGCGGATCGAACCCAAAATATGATCCATTCGTAGTTTGTTTTGTTTTTGTTTTTCGTGTGAGTGTGTGGCTAACTCTGGTATCGGAGTTTTCAGACCGCCTGAAGGCCTCCAACATGGCCTAACGATTCATAGTGAAATATTTTTTGTCAAACACAAAATCTAGCATCAAATTTTATGCGTTCGTAGATAAGAAAAGTTTTATGAAAAGTTATGTTACCTTTACCACAAAATTACTTAAATCATCTTAGTATTATCATGAACTTAAAAGTTTTGTGAGAATGTTTAGATGTCTGTGTCTGTTTTTTTAATGTTATTGGAGTGTTATAAATAGAAACGAATAATGATTTTTAAAAAAGGATTTATTTACAATTACCTAGCACAAACAATATAACTATAAAATGATTAATAAAATCGATATTAATTCGGACAGAGCTTTCGCACCCAACGGTGGCTGACAATAAAGTGCGTGAACGCGGCGAGCGTTGCTCCTTATATAGGCCGTCGCAGTGTTGTCACGTGGTGTTCTAATTTACTTCCAACACGGCCTTCTCCTGACGGGGCTACGTCCTCGAAGCCTTTAGCAGGAACTCGCGGACGGTCCGGCAGCTGTCTCCGCGTGCAGCGTATTTTGCTCCTCATCGCCGTCTGCGAACATACACACATTTTAAGAAAACATACTCACTAACATTTTCCAGATGCTTTTAATATTCAGCAGGCGTATACAAGTGTCATATTATGTACCAATAAGCCAAACAGCTCAACCGGCGAAGCAATGAAAGCTATACACAAGCGATCAAGTCACATAGGCTTTACACAGGTCTGTTCCTACGCAACTGAATACCCCGCACATAATAATATGTACTTGCGCGTGCGCACAGGATTTAAATCAGTCTCTTGTAGGTCACCCCAGATAGGTCGGATTTAAACAGGTCTGTTGCCAGCGGCGCTACTGGCTCACCCCGATACCTTCCCAACCGTGTCAGGGTCAACCCAATGCCATGCGCACTCAGGACTTACGCGGGTCTCTTCCACCGATCACACAACAGTTTACATAGCCAACGGCAACGAAATATGCTAGTTTGGTACATAATCTAACCGAAGAATGGGGAAAGACTAGTATGCAAGCTAATAAAGTAAACAGTGCTACACACACACCAATATCGTACAGTAAGTACCTTCAAAAATGCAGCGCAGGTTTCAGGTTTCCATTCACCTTTCCACAATACCATGTATCCAGCAGCTGCCTGACTAGTCTTTCCATAAGCACCCGCTAACAGTTGGAGCTCATATCTATCGTTAGGAAGAAGCTTGGTAACTTTATAGGGACCTCTCATACCGCTATCGAGCTTGCCAGTACTCTGAGAGCTTTTGATCACATATACCAAGTCATCAACATTAAACTTTTTAGGCGGTTTCCTATTTTTATTTATGTACGAGTCTTGACTATCCTTATTTTTACGAATAAGTTCTTCCGCACGTTGACGTCTTATCTCGCGAATAGCTTCTCAATTTGGACTAGACCCTTCACAAGTTATGTCTTTGATTAAGGCATTTATTAGTGGTGTAGTAGAATCAGTGCCAATAAGAAGATTTAATGCAGAGTATTGAGTAGTCTTATGTTTGGTGACATTTAGAACCAATTGTAGCTTCCATAAGACTTTCGACCAGTCATTATCATTATAATTTACTTCTATTCTTATCATGTTCAAAATGGTACGGCAGTATCTTTCGACTTGACCGTTTTCCTGATGCATTTCGGGAGTGATGAAATGCACCTCGACTCCAAAATTTTGTTTTGAGATAGCATGTAGTAAACAATATTTGGTATACGCGTCCACTATGATGAGAACATGTTTGTGACCATTACTTTCCCTTAAGGGTCCGAGTACATCAACGTGTATTGTATCAAACGGTACCGGAGCCTTTTGCCACGAAGATATTGGCTGTAAAGGTGCGCGAGGAACTTGCTTATGCGAGATGCATACTACGCAGTGGGTGACGTATTTCGATACAAAGTGCCTGAGACCGGGAAACCAGAAGTGCCGCAAGATCAGATCAACCGTCTTATCTATACCGATGTGTTCATGCTCGTCATAGAAAACACGTAATAAGCTTAACCGAAATGCCTTTGGTACATAACATAAGAATCGCGCTTGCTCACCCGTGACGTCATACCTATAATACAAGAGATCACTACGATTTACATAACGCGTGTCATCTAATTGACCGTTATTTAATTTTTCAAGTAACGTTAAAGTCTCCTCGTCACCTGCCTGCGCCACTTGGGCCCAATTTTGCGGTTTTTGAATAATATTAATAGCGTTGACTGGATTCCTACTCAAATAATCTACGTGTGACATGAGACAGCCTTTACGATATTCTAACGTGAAATCAAAGTCTTGCATGTACATCCACCACCTTGCAACCCTGGGCTGGAGATCCTTTTTACGTTGAGTAATTTTTAAAGCGTTACAATCTGTGATAATTTTGAAAGATTTGCCAATTAGGTATTGCCTAAAATGTTGTAATGACTTTACTACCGCGAGGGTCTCCAGCTCGTAGCTGTGGTATTTAGACTCCGCGCCACATGTCAACTTGCTAAAATAAGCAACTACGCGTCTACGGCCGTCCTTATGTACTTGCATAAGGATGCCGCCATAACCTATGGAACTAGCATCAGTATGCAGTTCAGTTGGCAGCTCCGGATCGAATATTGCCAAAACTGGTTCGTCAGTTAAATGAGAAATTATCTCTTGACGCGATTTCTCATGTTCATCACTCCAATAAAAGTTTACACTCTTTTTAGTTAGAGCAGCAATGTGTGCAGTTTTAATCGCATAGTCAGGGATATATCTTCGAAAATATCCCGCTAAACCAAGAAATTGACGAACCTGTTTGACACTACTCGGTCGCGGCGACTTAACTAACGCGTCTATTTTATAAGCGCTCGGTCTAACCTGACCGTTACTTATAACTCTACCTAGATATTCTATCTCGTTAGTTAGAAAAGTACATTTCTTTAAATTAATAGAAAAACCCGCCTCAGTTAGTGTTTTTACGACAGATTCCAATAAAGCAAGGTTCTCGTCAATTCCGTCGGTCAGTAACAACACGTCATCGATATATACCAGGACCTGTCCAGCATCGATGAAGGGTTTAAGTGTTTTGGAAATGGTTTTCTGATAAATAATAGGGGCATTCTCTAGGCCATAGGGCATTTTACAGTATTCGTAGTGGCCTTCGGGGGTTACAAACGCGGTTTTGTGAATAGAATCCTCAGATACCCTCAGTTGGTGAAAACCAGAAACCATATCTAATGCGCTGAACCAGCGCGCATTGCCTAACCTATCTATGTAATCGTTAATTAAAGGGAGAGGGTATCTAGTTTTGACAGTGATTCGATTCAGAGCACGATAGTCCACCACCATCCTATCAGAACCATCTTTCTTTTTCACTAGTAGGATTGGACTAGCATACTCCGAATCGGACTCGCGAATGATACCCTTATCTAGCAAATCTGTTATTATGGAGCGTACTTTTAACTTTTCATCATGCGACAACTTATAGGGCCTATAATACACGGGGACATCAGTTGTTAACTTAATATGCATCTCACTATCTTTCACTGTTGTTGTCGCGGTGCCACATAAAAAGTATTCAGAATACTTATCGAGAATAGCTAATAACCGTTCCCTATTATACCCAGTAACGGGTGTGTTTACCTGGTCAGACAACGAAATCGAATTTACCTGCATAACACTATTCGCGATCTTTTCACTACGCACTATACGTTGTCAATCACTGGTCCGAACATAAGCAACACCATCCCTATTTAATACGTCAGTCCCGATTATTACGGGTACATTCATATGACTACTGTCTACAATATAAAAATCTATTTCTAATGTTATGTCGCTGAACTCAACGGGTAAGGTAACAAAAGATTGCACATTAACCTCCGTACCGCCTAGGCCGCATAATAACTGAGTAGTAGGCTTTAATTGACATGGAAAATGCTTTACTACATTTGTTGACATTAACGAAACGCACGAACCACTATCTATTAATACATCTAACGGTATACCTGAAATGACAGCAATTGTCACGTCGCGATTTTTATAGCTACCTGCAAGTTCACGGCAAAAATTAACGCCACTTTTATTCCGTAACCTAGTGCGTTCCTTTGCAAAACACTCGTTCTCAGAATGACCTACTTTTTGCAAAACGTACATTTTAACACATCGGCACGAGATGTCGCCGGTAACGCGATTGCTCGTTCATTACTACTAGAATTCGTTGGGGTTATATTGTTATTAGGTCGTTTGTAACAATTAGAACTCTTATGACCAAATTGATTGCACTGATAGCACTTAATAGTTTTTAAATCTATAGAACCGTGTTGACGCTTTAACGGATTATGATTCAATGACTTATTTAATCGGTTTGGAACATTTAAGTATACCTTCCTATTATAACTGCTAGCGTTTGAAGGTTTAACAAAGCTTGATAAAAACTACACTATAGAATCAGAGGCTAGCTTAGCATTTGCAGCAATAGCACGAATCTGTGGATCTGTGATTTCACGTATAATAATAGCAGTAAGCAACTCGTCGCTTAGTCCTTTAACTATGCGTAATTTTAAAAGCGATTTACGTGCATACTCAGCGTATGTGGAGTATTTATCAGACTCAGTTCGCATTACGTCATAAAGAATGTTCGCGACATCGACAGAACGTGGGCATAATGCACTCAAATCAAGTTTGAAATTAGACCATGTTCGAATATTATTTGTCCATTGGCTAAGCCAGGTGCGAGCTTCCCCCTTTAGACAATGTCCGACGCGAGCAAGGCATTCCCTATCGTCCCAATGGTTCAAAATACGTGCTTTTTCTACTTCACCTCACCACGTGTCGAAGTCATGAACACTCGGATCAAAATCTGAGACAAAATAATGGTTGGATCTGACCTGAGCCCGGCTGATAGCGGTCAAAAGACGCTCTGCAAGGTGTCACCAAGTCCTCGGGTTGAGTTGGTCCAACGTTGCTGGCGAGTGACGTCAATGACGGCGTTCCCGCCTCTGCGGGCACGAGCTCACGAAGCGGAGTAGGCGTCTCTGACACCGTGACTGGCACCGATGCCGGTGGCGACGCGTCAGGCAGAGCGACGACATGATCAGGGTTGGCGCCGGCCGTTGAAGTAGCTCCCGTTTCCGCGGGCGCGCGTGACTGGTCCTCCAACGCGCGCAGCCTTCTCAGAATCTCCTCCATAGGGTTTGGAGAGGAGATTTGTTCACGGCGGGTAGTTTTGCGTCTACCACGCTGAGCGTTGCCAGACATCACGTAGCTACACTCCGTCCGAATTATTAAACCAGGCTAAGGAATGCTATGTTTCCTCTATAAAACCAGACGTGGCTCAACGGCTTCTCAGCCTTCGAATCCCACTTCTGATGTTATAAATAGAAACGAATAATGATTTTTAAAAAAGGATTTATTTACAATTACCTAGCACAAACAATATAACTATAAAATGATTAATAAAATCGATATTAATTCGGACAGAGCTTCCGCACGCAACGGTGGCTGACAATAAAGTGCGTGAACGCGGCGAGCGTTGCTCCTTATATAGGCCGTCGCAGTGTTGTCACGTGGTGTTCTAATTTACTTCCAACAGGAGGTATACGAGCAGACGGATCACCTGATGCCTCGCAACACCAGAGAAGCCAATTGCGTTGTCGGCATTTCGCATGAGAAAAGGAATAGTATGAGGAGCGGAATGGACGTGACGGAAAAGGGAATGGAATATTACTCCTTCATGCAAGAACTTCTGAACAGATTCTGATGAAATTTTGCAAAGACGTCTCTTTATCATTAGAATTGCACATGGGCTACCTTTTGTCTCGATAAGCAATCCAAAACCTAGTAAAATATAAACTAAACAATCACATCTCAAATAACCCAAAACAAACAAATTAAAGTAAAAAATATCGAATAAAACCGTATTTCAGAATAACATGTTCTTTCCAATCGACAATAATAACCTATCTGTCGATACATCCAATCAGTTGATATATACGATAGAGCAGTGCTATTATCGTAGATCCTCGGTTACTCACTAACTGATGAATGGTATTGAGTGTCCCATTTTTCGCAGCATACCTCGGGAACTATACTTCACTTACAGATATCAGCTGAGAAGTGACTGCATACTAGAGATGTGCGAGTATCGAACAGTCCACTAAACATACCGGTTTATTTATTCGATTTTACATTCCAGTATCGATTATAATAATAATAATAATAATAATAATATTCTACCACATTCACACAACACTATCTAGTCCCAAACTAAGCAGAGCTTGTACTATGGGTACTAGATAATGGATAAACATACATATATACTTTTTTTTTGTAAATACATACATATTATACATAGAAACACCCAGACCAAGACAAACATCCATGTTAATGCACACAAATGTTTGACTTGAGCGGGAATCGAACCCGCGACCTTCGGCGTAGCAGTCGCTTACACTCCCGCTGCGCCAACCGGCCGTCAAATTATGAATCCATGGTTTATTAAAATACATTTTTTTCACTTAGGTCCCGTAATGAAGATAGTCAAAGTGTACGTGTAACAAATAATAAAAGATTCTACTGTTATATTTTGCGCCACTTTGACAATGCACCGCGCATTAACGTTAATACAAACAAAATAATGTATAGTCTTCATTTAAAAATATTAAATTCATTACTTAGTATTGAATATGCATGAGGTCACCAGGCTGTCATCCAACAGCGAACGATCGACTTACGCCTAAGCTAGTGTATAAAACTCAATCGAACAAATGACATAGAACAATGAAATTCTATTCTCTAAGAAACAATGACACAATGCTACTGCATATCTTTAGAGCACGCTTTTTAGCTTTTGCTAACCAAATATCATTCTTATTACAAGGGAGTAAGGTTGAGATGATGACATTAAATGCAGTTGTCCTGCTGGAAGACAGTCGAAATCCGATAAATTGATATAAGAATAGAATTTAGAGAAATTGTGTGCAGTGTTAGTGAGGTTTCATTGGCCATTGTGTTATGATTCAATACTGAATAAAACATGGCGACGCAATTGTACTCATTCAAATAGTTCTTGTGTGATTTTATTTCAGTTTTATTCGTTGAAATGGATTATTGAGGGTCGATATTCAGATAATCTTTCATGTTAGTTTTATGGAATCAACCCTTATCGTTTGTATCTGTTTAAAAGATAACTTTTTACCGTTAACTACTCTCCGTCCGTCAGTAACATAAGAGCTATGTAAACTGGCATCAAAATTGCATAGAATTACTATTCCTGCTACCGGCCAAGTTTCTTACATAACATAGATCAAAACGATAGCTTATACTTAGAATACAAAGATGTATCATACACTGGTGTAACATTCTACACAATACGATAACAAAACGAACAAGTTACGATAAAATACGCGGCACTTGTAGTGGCCTAGTAAATAAACTAGCAGCCTGCTAACCCAGTAACCTTTGAAGTTGCGTGGTGCCATAACTTTTGACCTGCCGTCCATTTATAACAGAACATATTACCATAGTTTGTCATTGCTGTTGTGTTGTAGCGAAGATAGTTCTTACTCATAAACATTATTTTTTCAATCTAATGAGGCATACTTAAGGTAGCTATTTTACTCTTAAACCTCGTTTTCGCCTTATAATGTGTTCCTCCTCACAGAAAAAGCAGAAAATATTATATCATATTATTCTGCATACCCACATAAATTTCAACTCTATGAATGTTTAAGTATATACAAATTTTTCGTAGAAAATTCAAATAAAAAAGGTGCGGGGATCCCCAGTAAATAATAAAATTTTATTTGTAAAAAAGATAACGTAATTGTTTTTTTGCCTGGCTTGTATGCAAGGCTAGATTTTTACATGCCACCTGGTGCCTTTGTGAAGAATAATTTCAATTAAAAAACAATATGCTTGTCGACGTCTCGCAGTGCAGCTTTACGGCGAACCAGATTTTGAGATTTAAGATTCGTTTTTGAAATAAGCTCCGTACAAAATATGTTAAACACGAATCTCGAACCTCAAAATCCATGGATGGATCGAATATTGAAACCAGCCGTTAGACTATTATAAATTAAATGTTATTTATAACTATTAAAGTAAACGTCATTTACAACTTTACTGCACTAGTATACAGTACTAGTAGTACTAAATAGAGGTACTATTTGAATATAGGCTAGACGATACATCAAAAAGTTTGAGTTCTAACTTTATATATGCCGTGAGATCCGGCCTGAAATAGATATGTCTTATATAAGCAGGCTAAGATATTGCTAGAATAACACATGCAAGTCTCTTTGAATAAACTTTTCTACGAAAATATTAGGTTGGATGACATTGGATTGTATTTAGTTTATAAATGTTTTGGTAGTCTTGTAAATTTATTTTAAATCCTCGCTTCTCCTCTTCTCCCAACCTCACAATCTTTCACGGTAATTGAGTTGTCCGATTTCCATACGACAGTAAAATTCAGAACCTGTTCAAAATATTTAACCTTTCAATAGCATATAAAGGAAAACTTACTTTATACTTTACCCTTGAAACCTTTATCTGATTCCTTCCTTTCATTACTTTGAGTACCGTGGTTCTGCCGTCTGTTTCAAAATTAAGTTACAAAAGTCAGAACTCCTTTTAAGTTTTAAGCTTAGCACTCGTAATATCTACGTATGAAAGAAATTTAAAAGGCTCAGTATAATCTTAATATTTATATTCAAACACATATACCATTACCTCCTAAGAGGCCTAAAGGGGCATCCGAGAGTTGAAAACTGTTCTCCTATTCACTCAACTCAGTGACGTTTCGTTTCAATTACAGCAAAAGGCCGCGAGTTCATTTTATCAACATCATAATAATAACGTAATGAAGGTCTCATTTGTAAGAATATTTTCCTTAAATTTATTCAAAGGCGGAAAGCATTCATCTTATTTTGGACGGTTGAGCGGGCCTGCCGCTCAATCACAGACCAACTTCCTCGCCGAATGATAACCTAAATTGTACGGATATTGCCCAACTTTAGTGCTCGTCTAATATTCGTAAAGGTTAATGGATTTTAAATAACAAACTTGTTAGCTTCGACGTCGTAACTTTTACACCATCAATGGATTATGTGTTGCCAGATTAAGGTATTACTTAAAACTTTACAAGATGTAGCAAGTGGCGTTCTGTTGTCTCTGCCTACCCCAACGGGAAAAAGGCGTGAGCATATGTATGTATGTATGTATCTATGTTAAAACTTTACCTGTACAATATAAAAACGAAACAGAAATACATGTAATTATTTAAAATTAGACTCGTAACTTTTCCCATGACTACGAAAGTAGTCTATGTGTTAAAACAATGTATAAGCCATATCAACGGCAACGTTTAATGCACATTCCTTTAATAGTTTTTTCGTGAAACAATGACAAACATCTACCTATATATTCCAAAAACTTTCTCACGAATAATAGTAGTTACACATCGATTCTTTACATAATATGTTGCAGTATATAGTACAGTATAAAAGCTCCGGCATCCCTAACGGACCAACTTATTAGTAAACTAGGCAATATTCATCTCACTGAACTAACGTTTAGACTAAGAATAAAATGTATTTTTGTATAGTTCGAAAAATATTTCAATGTAACTTGACTTTGCATTAATGTGAAAGCAACGGAAACAAAAATCCTCCAGAGTAATGTCTACTGTGTCTAGTACATCTCTTAGGTGTCCAGATGTTTATTTTCCAAACATTGGTTCATATTCGCCAGTGCCTGTATTGCCACTCGAAAACATATATAGTATGTAGTGTTTGAACTACTTGATTAATCAAAGTACTGCTGTTCCACATCGCCTCGTACCTTTTCTATAAAAAAGGACGAGGAGCCTCGTCGTATTTTTTTATACTTAGGTATACTTCCTTATTTTACTGTTTTTTGCACCAAGTTTTTGCGTTCCTGAGATCCGCAAAGATGGCCGATGGTGCAGGAATTTTCAACAATCACAAAGCACGGTAGTCCACCTAAAGGGCAAACGACGATCTTGTTGGAATATGAGGACAGCTCAAGAGCAGGCTGTGTAGAGAGTCTTGCGAGAAGCCTATGTAGTAGACCTGTAACCTAGTTACTGTAGACCTCTATAGGCTGTGATAATGATCATGATGAGACCCGTAACATTACCATTTGCATAATAATAAGTTTGTCAAAATATTGTCCACATATACAATACGCATACTCCGCCTTAAAAATGGAATTGTTTGTATATTTTCCAATTATTATTATTATTATTATTTACAGCCTAACCTGTCCCACTGCAGGGCAAAGGCCTCCCTACCCTCTTTCCACCTCTCTCTATCGAGAGCTGTTGTTGTCCACTCTGCATTATACAGTTTTAGATCGTTTTGCCACCTAATCTTGGGTCTGCCGCGTGGCCTCTTTCGATCTGGGACCCACAAGGTGGTAGTTTTGGCCCAAAGATCGTCAGACATACGACAGATATGACCGGCCCAGTCATATTTTAACTTGGCTGCTTTTTGGGACACATCTGCGATTTGTGTTTTAGAGCGCAGTATGGTATTTTTGACTCGGTCTACAAGTTTTACGTCGAGAATACTGCGCTCCATAGCTCGCTGACAAACCCCGAGGCTGAACTTCTGGTCTGCGGTCAAAGACCAGGTTTGGGCACCATATGTGAGGATGGGGAGGATGCACATGTCCATGAGTCGGCGTTTCAGAGACATAGGCAGGTTGCCTTCCAAAAGATCTTTCATAGACCAAAAGCTTCTCCAAGCGTTTTCCGTTCTACGCGCGAGTTCCACTTCTTGTCTCGCCTGAAAAGAAACTAATTGGCCCAAATATATATACTCATGGACATATTCAACCTCCACACCCGCAACATATATCTTCTTCTTTGTGCTATTAGTCATTAATTTGGTCTTTGACATATTCATCTTCAGTCCAACCTCAAGGCTAGCCTTGTACAGATCTTGAATCATGTGTCCCAATTCCGAGGCAGAGGAAGAAAAAAGCACTATGTCATCTGCAAATCGGAGGTTTGTTAGTCTTTTTTCTCCGATGAGAATGCCTTTTCCCTCCCAACCAGGAAGTATTAGCCGAAAAACTTCTTCTAATGTAGCGGTGAAAAGTTTTGGTGACAGTGGATCACCTTGTTTTACTCCTTTTTCTATTTTGAAAGATGGTCCTGTATTTGTAAGCTTTATTGATGCTGAACTATTGAGATACACTATTTTCAATAAGTTTATGTATGTGGGATTAATATTTTGGTTTTGTAACGCTTGAAAGATGGAAGAATGTTTTATGCTATCGAAAGCTTTTGAATAATCTATAAATGACAAATATAAGGGGATGTTAAATTCTATGTGTTTTTCTAAAACCTGGTTGATAGCTTGCAGATGATCGGTGGTAGAGAGCCCTTTGCGGAATACAGTTGGAAAATAATATTTTTGAAACCAAATTTAATCTGGCAGAGTGGACGCGCTTGTGTGTTTTCTTTCTGAAATATTGCAATGTTGTTCTATGTTTTAAAGTTATAACGTTGACCGACAATGACATAAATTCAAATAGGGTAAAATATTTTCAACACGTTATCTTACTCGTATTTCAACTCGTTAATTTTGAAACTGCCGAGTAGAAAATGGCTGATAATATATTTTATCTGATGTTAGGACGATATGGAATATTATTATAATGCGTGTAAACAGGTGACGGAATGCGTGCCGTTATAGTTGCTTCGCCACTGTGCACGGACTGAGTACAGGCTCACGTGCATAAGTAACCTTATGGATAATTTTGATGTTTAAAAACGTAACTACATTTCGATTTTTAAATGAAAACGCACGATATCAATGTACTGACTTGCGGGCAACGTATATACTGCGTGCAGCCGCTAGCTAGTGCGTTCAGGCTCTTAAGTGTAATTGCGGTGGACCGCAAGAGAACCGTGACAATGCAGTTAACCGTATGCAGCATATCGTTTCGGAAGACCGCACGTTCACGTTCTAACCAAACCCGCTGGTTACCTAAAGGCAACCCAACATTAGGACATGGAAACGACTGTCAAACGCGTTAGTCAAATAATATAACTCAAAACTTAATTCATAGAACATGCATAATGTTTGCCGCCATGAATGAAAGCATGAAGGTAAATAATGAAACACGCACTTGAATGAACGCACACATGTTACTGCGGACGCGCGGACGTCACAATATTATTTAATTAGCTGGAACAATATTGCACATATGGCAGTTACATACAACGTTGAATGGTCATAAACGGAACGTGCTTTTAAGTCTTCTTCTTCTTCGTATCAATGGTTCAAATTAAATTTTCTGTTCCCAAAACTTGATGGGTTGGGTAGATGGGCACAGAGAGCAAGAACGCAAATGCGCCATAGACTGAGATGGAGCTCCACAGTCGCAGTAGACCAGTGAGTGGTCTATAAATCCCCATCTCGCTATGTTTTCCCTACAACGCCCGACCTGAGTTCTCAAGCGATTAAGTTTTTAAGTAGCTGACGTACAAAGACCTTCTGTAGTTTAAACTCTTCGTTTAAAAATAATAAGATAATATTCTAGACTATTTGTCAAATCAGACATCAGAATAAGTAATAAGATAATTATTTTAACAGAAAATAACGCTCTGTTGGAAGAAGCGATGGACAGCGACTAAGCAAAATAATACTATGTGCTTAGTCGTTGCCCATCGCTACTAATGTTGTCTCTTGAAGGGACAAAACACGCATCGAAGCATAGTCGGCGCATACAGCGGGATACTGCAAGTCTTTCAATCTTCCTGGAACTCATAACATTCAATATATGCCTTATTCTTGTTCACCAGTGGAGTTCGGCATTGTCAACCTTTTTCTATCGCAATAGTTGGGGTGGTTAATCCTAGGATGCGTGGTGGGATCATATATCTTTCCGTAGCTAATAAGACTACTTGAATTATACTTATTTGATAAAATATCTGTTTTTACTACATAATTATAACAACTATTAATATTTAATTTTTGAAGATTTGTGAAAATGATTCACATTTTTAACACAATCATGATTGGCATTTTGTATTAGTGGTTGAAATAACCCTGACAGAGTAGCCTTCGGCATGAGGTCGCCGAAGGTCGTTGGTTCCAATACCCAACCAAAACATATTTTTGTTTTAAGTTTATTCTTATACTGAATTTTTACCCATTTTTGACCTATTTTATTTTTGTATCAGTAACAGAATTGTGCCCTTTGGACTGTATCTTCACTACCAACAGAAGCCTTGAGATTAGACAATTTTACGACCTACTGTCGACTTGTAATATAAATAAAATGAATTCGTACCGAGACGTGAGGCCGAATATTACTCCTTTGATCATCCATGTTAAGGATTTTATTCGTCGCACACGTTGTGACGCATAACTCTACCGGATTTATTGACAGCAAATGGCTTTCTCAGGTTTTAATTGCTTTTTAGCAGGGATGGGTCATCGCACATGTTCACGAGCCTTATATTGCTACCACCGTAAGAGAAGGAAAAATGGAACGAAAATATGTGTGAAAGGAAATACTTCTAACTTTTCTGATATTAACACTTACTAATATTTTCGTAACTTTTAAAGTAAATACATAGAGGCCTGCTACATAAACAGCTACAAGTTTATCAAGAATGTGCTTTTGAAGGCACTACTGAAGCATTAATAAAATACCTTACAACACAGAGAATAATGATAGCATAGCCATAATTTATTCAAAAATAAATTCTTCCGATTTAATTTCTTGTCTAGTTTTAATGCCTTTTAGAACGACATTTTCCTAATCGTCACGTCCCCATATACACAATTAAGTGACACTAAAATAAACATTTCCATCAACAGGTAAATCCCTCAATTCCCATGGCCATAAATCGCACCATTATTATCTACTATAAATACATTACGACTCTAATAGACAGCTGAATACAAACAAAACACTAGGCCTCGGAGGGCCATTAATAAAAATGCCTATAAATTACTAGTGAGATATGGCCTTAGAAGAGTGTAATTTATGACGGGAACAATAAAACACTTTGACGAAGGAAACTAGCCGAGAAAGTGTTCTGAACGCTCAGAAACGCACTTTGGATGTTTTAAGTATTTCTAGAAGATAGGTACTCTCGATTACTTAGTTTTTTTGCGGGTATAGAGGCTGTAATGAAATATTGCTGCTCTTTAAAAGGGGTTTGGTTTATATATTGTTCGCTTTTGTTTGTCTAAAAAGTTATTTTTTATCACATTAGGTAAATGATATTGATAATCATGTGTTGAATAATGAAAAAAACACTGTCACATGTCCACTAACAAATAACGATAATTTAAAATCAGTGTTAATGACCACGAAAGTTTAAATTCCTATTACGAAAATGTCATCTAAGAGCCTAAACAACTGAATAACTAATTTGAACAGAGGGTGTGATGATGTAAGCACCCACTAAGGAAGGATTTGTCAACATTACATTCCTAATGGGGTTAAGTTTTACATTTGGTTTTGCAAACTTTTTTTTTTGCTGGCGAATAGAGTTCAAAATTGATTATGCTGCATATAGATCTTAACCAAACTTTTCTATTTATCATTAATTTATCACTAATAATTTTATTTATTTAAGTGGCGTGAGTATATGTATGTATGTAATTATATGTAGATAAAATTAACTATATTTAGGTAAATAATTACCAGGTATTTAGTTTAAATCGAAATTCAATCACATTAGTTCTCACTCTGAATTCCTGATTATACTCGTATATCGTAAATTACTGTTAAGGAATTTGGCGTCATTACACGTATGTGATAATTAGTTTCTGGCAACATTATTATATTGACTGTACAAATGATACTACTTAATACATAATTAGACAGCAGACAACATAAACGTAATTGGCAGTATCGGAAAGTAGTATCCGACATATACTATTAGGGTCGACGGTCAACAGTATGGCAGTTAAATGAACTGCAAATAGCGCAGTTTAGCGCAAAACACAGAATCGTGATACTTAACGTATGAATGGAACATACAGTGTCAGATGGTAAAAGGACGACATTCCTGTCTGTCGGCCCTTAGGTAGTCCTTGCGTCAAGTCCAAACTAAAATTACGTAATTCAGATTCTTCTTGTCGGAATCATTGTTTGTGTCCTTTATGATGCCAGAAAATTCCGGTTTCGTCATAACAGTTTTCCAATGAGTCATATTATGACAATGAACCCAATTCTCCTGAATAAATTTGTTCAAAATACAGTTTCGATGTAATATTAGTGTCATCTAATGTAACAAAAATAGTATTCTTCTAAATTATCTGATATTTATATGAAGTAGTAACGAGATCGTTAATTGAAACAAGTGTCAAAATATTCGTCAACGACGAACTTTCATTTCAAATTATACGATAGTGACATTTGGTTTGCAGAATACCGCTTCTGAGTCAATTCAAAATATAATGTCAATGTCATATAAAATACGAGAATTGGCCTGCTTATGTTTATCGCGCTGTATTTCATAACACGTCTAGGCTAAGTTTCAATGCACTCATAATGATTTATATCGTCAAAATGTAACATTACCGATAACAGTGTAACTGACACAGACCCAACAGAATTCCTCATAAAACGAAATAAATAATGAATAAAACGAAACGGTTATTTCTTCAACAGAAACCTTTAAGTGATTATCTCATCAATATTTGTTTCGTTGCTGTTAGCATTTTCCGATACCCATACCCAAGAGCTAATAATCATGAGGTGTCGAATTTTCGTCATAATATCATCCATGAGAGTTGTATTTGATCGTCGGCGTTTTGTGTAATGATTTCAGCCTTGACTTGAAACGTGCGGCCATTCATGATTCTGCACGCGCTAGCATGAATAAAACACAAGCATTTTTTAGTTCTATTCTTTGTACGTTAAGGTGGGTTTTGCCTTGATAAAGAATCCTTCCGTGTTCGTCAGCGGATTTTATGATATTATAGCGACAATCGTTACGTGTATTAGGGAATAAAAGTTGTTTGTTTACAAACGTCTGTTACGTGTCAAATTTACCTACTACAATTTATTGGGAAACAAACTAAGTTCACTTTACTTGTTATGAATCCGTAATGGTTGTATCGATACGTTTGTTTTTTATGGAATTATTGGCCGTAGTCACGCTAACAGATATACAGGGACATAATAAGTGAATTACCGATATATTTCGTATGCAAACACTTTCCATAGTTTTGAGAATATACTCGCAATGCGGAGCAAAGATATAACGAAACCAGTTCAATATACTAGTGTGTGTTGGAAAATACGATAAAATGGAACGTACTAAATATAATAAATTAACATACTACTAAATAAAATAAATACACTAGTATAATGCTCATGGTTGTAGGTACGAATAACGTAGTGGTTAAAGCGGTCACCTTGTCATTTAGCGGTGCCCCAAGTGTCATGGGTTTGATACCCACACGAGACAGCACTTTGTGTGATCCACAAACTGTCAACTGACAAGTGTGACTGTTTCTAGTACCCATTGATTGAATGTGTTAATCTTAGTGCGATGCAAGTATTACAATTTTGATTTAACTCTTGTTTGTTCGTGGTCAAAACGCTAAAATGCCTATTTAAATATGAATTGCACTTTGTAAATAGAGAATCGGCACTGATACTCTACGATAACTGGTATCAATCGTGCAATATTATGTGCAGTGTTCCTAGTGCAAAGCAATCACTTGTGTTTTCCGCGAAACCAATATTAAATAGACTATTCACACATCTTGGACAAACCAGTAGGTTTGAAGACCGTTCGAGACCTTCTGTCTGGCAGTCTATTTGTTCACCTAAACTCTCGCAGCTCCTGAAATAAGTATTAAACTAAACATAAAAAAAATCCTTTGTCCCGTCACGAAATCAAACCGCAACCACAAAGGAAGAAGCCACAAGACATCACAAATAGTACTTAATATTTCTACCTTGTAAATAACGCGGTCCATCATAAAGCCGCTCCACATAAAACAGTGCTCATCATGTCCCTGCGGCACAAAGGAACAAAACAGTACCACTTCAAAGTCGTCTGATTGTCCCGTGTCCCACTGTCGCACTCGTTCTCTGAATGCAATTCTTCACAACGGGCTTTACCAATACCTCAATTTTGAATTTATAGCTTCAGTACTCAGATAGGTAAAGGATGAATGCAAACGATGCTGAAACGATTACCATTTGTACAACAAATTCGCATGCCTTTTAAGTCTTTTACATTGTTTCAAAAGAATTATTGAGTTCGGTTGTTTATATAAAGTGCAACGATGTTTATAGATTTACCTTACCAACAATGATGCATAATAATTGTGTCTGTATAGTCTTCAGCCCCTTATAGTCCACTGCTGGACTAAGCCTTTCCTTTGAAAGGAGGAATTGGCCTACTATACCACGCTGGCCAAACGGTTTGGTATAGGCTTTGTATCAAGTTTTACTTCTCTTACAGTGCTGTTCTCTGCATAATATGCTCCCTCTGTCGGCTCTTACGACACACATGGGATGATATGGGGTGGTGACATTCTTAATCAGTCACCACACTGACATGTGTGTCTGTATGTTTCGTTTCAAAAGGTTGGACAGTTCTTTCATAGTAATACCTTAAGACTAACTACATGTATTGTATACAGCATTATAATAGAACTAGAGGATTTTTCTCCCTATTAAACACAGTTCAGAGCTCACGTCATAATTTGTTAGATCCTGTTGGAGGCACGTTTGTGAGACTCTCAAAAGTTTATCTTAAATGTACAGGTAGTAGAGCCTTGCTGATTTCAGCATGAATGGGCCGGCTCTACCCTGGAAGTACTACCCTCTCACAGAAAATCGACGTAAAGTAACAGTACCTAAACTGTTGCCTTTCGTTCGGTGAGTGAGAGTGCCAGAGGCCCTATTCCTTCTCCCTTATCCCACTCCTCATCTTAATCCTTTTCCCAACCCCAACGGGCGGCAACGCACTTTTGACTCATGTGGTGTTGCCATCCATGGGCGGCGGTAAGTGCTTACCATCAGGCGATCCGTCTGCTCGTTTGCCGCCTATTACTATAAAAAAAAACAGAAATCTCCACAGTACTGAACTTCCTTAGCGGCAACGTCACGCGAAATGATCACACTATAGCAATTATGGCATGCGCGATCCTATCGGGCAATCTATCGGTATACTTTCACCCAAAAATATGTACGTCATAATGTTTGGTACTAAGTATTCAAACTGCAATGTTACTTAATTTTATTAAAAAAATGTAAATAACTTATTCAAAACTATTTGTTCTGTCAAGATAATGTGCGTTCCACTGTTCAACTTCAGTCACCCGAGAAATACGCTGATTCCACTCAATTTCACCCGCTTACTCAACATAATTACTTAATTAAATAGTTACTGTTTTAAAGACGTTACTGAAATATCGCGAGTTAAATACGTTAACCGCTTAAAATTCAACGAAATGCTGATAAGTTAAACACAAATAATAAAGTTTAAGTACGTGGAAACTAAACACAGGCTGCTGAAATGCTTCACAGAATTCAGTTCAACAAAGAGTATAATTAATTCAATGTATAAAGAAACGGAGTCAGACATCATTTTTATATTTAGTAGTAGCAAAAGTTTTCACAAAAATATTGCCTTTACCTGAATTAACGCGGAGGTAAGCAAAGGTCGGAATTATTTTCGCTGGCTTTGTACATAAAAATACGGTACAATTTAATAAAGTGAAACGCGTAAAGGGTAATGAAAGTGATACAGCGAGCCGTGTTGATGACTAATCGAATTGTGACTTAACTAAATTACAGCTCAGAGCAAATACAATAAAAACACGGCAAAATTTCAGCGTCATAGTTAGTGAGATCAACTTAATATTTTAAATGTCAAAATATTAAAACCCTGACCTTTTTTAGCAAGTTTGTAATCTCTTGTCCTAGCTAATAAGCTTACTTTTAATTATAGTATTATAATTTTTACACTGAAGAGTTGACTTTTTTATTTATTTTTTTATTGGGCTGAGCTACCAGTTACTATGATAACAAATTTGTAAGTTTGAGTAATCAGGCTCTCCCTGATAAAAACGAATACTAACATCAATAATATCCAGACAGTAATAATATACAATAATACCTTAACATTTTATAAAACTTTGAAGTCGTGGAAAGAACTACACATAATGATATAAGTTTATTTTTCAGCTCACACAAATTTAATATCCAATGCATATCAAATAAAACCTATATTAATAATATTATTATCATACATAAAACTCTCCTCATTAAGAGTCAAAGCACAAATAAGCGGAGTCTTGATACGTCACATGTCATGATTTACATCTGGGATATTTAATAACCGTCCAACGCGGGTTGAGTTGATCCGATGTCTCGGTTGCATGGTCACGCTGGGGCATAAAGACGTCATGTCGCTCATCTAATACGGCATTAATGTCCCATTTGTTCAGCACTTACAGCTGGGATATACGGGCGGGGATTTTCCGGACGGTTTGGTACTAACATCAGTCGTCGTTGCTGGTTTTCCACGGCATTATTGATGATATGAACCACGGTACTTGTCGGCAGTTATTAAAGTCAGTTAGATGTTGTTTCCAGGGGCTAAATTCTTTAAGAGGGGCTAAATTCTTTAAGCCCCAGAAAAGCAAGAGAACCAGCAAGATCTCGGGTCCAACACTCGAGCTGTTAGAGGAAAGGCGCAAGATGGTTCTGCTATCCTCCGACGACATGCCGAAATATCGGCACCTCAACAGACAGATCTCTAAGTCTCTGACTCGCGATCTCCGCCAATACAACACAAAATGTGTTCGTGAGGCGATCGAGCAGAATAAGGGATCCAAAGTATTCCAGAGGGATCTGTCTGTTGGGCAGAGTCAGCTGACAAAGCTGAAGACGGAAGATGGCAGAATCGTATCGTCCAAGCCTGAGCTCTTGGAGGAGATCGAAAGGTTCTATGCTACAGCTATACACGACAACGCAACAACCCGCAAGTACTCCAGCGTCAGACCCTAGAGCTGGATTGACCCGACACTGTACCGAAGATATCCCGGACGTCAGCTTGCACGAGATAAGTGTGGCTCTCAAACAGCTCAAAAACAACAAGGCGCCGGGTGATGACGGAATTACGAGCGAGTTTCTGATGGCTGGCTGTGCACCTGCTAGAGAAGCCCTTCGGAAGCTACTTAATTCCTACGTTTAAACTACCACGATTTGTACACATATTAAAAATTATGTAACGGGTCCGAATCGTGTTAATTAACGAAAAGAAAGATGAAATACCTTTCATCCCTTTCATTTTTGTCCCGACGTTTCGGCATGGGTTACACCAGCCGTGGTCACGGGATGACTGATGTTCGTCAGCGCTGCCTCCGAGAAGTGCGGGTTTTGGAACCTACCCTCACTTGCTCTTCACAATTATTAACATATATATGTTCGGAACTGTCGGTACTTCGACACACAACACTAATGGTATCTTCACATTGGCTCGTAATATCACCTCGTCGGTGTCTACATTTGCTGATGACAGGATTCCAAGATGTAGATAAACGGTAACCATCCTCCCGGTTGAAATTTGTGTGCTTTTTGATTTCAACCGCTTCCCGTGCTGTTCTTGAAAAATAGTGACGGTCTGTGGAGAGAACCTGGGGCCGATGTAGCTCAATCCAGTGATTGGATCCTGACTCCAACAAATGCTCAGCTATGGCCGACTTGGTGGTTTGTCGGTTTATGACGGCCGTGATGTGTTCCCTAACTCGTTCGGCGATGGTCCTTTTTGTTTGCCCGATGTAAAAACTACCACAGCTGCAATCCACCTTGTACACGCCTGGTTTTTGAAAAGGGATGACATCCTTTGGAGTACGCAGGTAATTTGCTACTTTGGAGTACGGACTATAAACAGTCTTAATGGAGTATTTTTGTAGTACTGTTCAAACTTTATCCGTTACTCCTTTTATGTAGGGCATGAACGCTGGCGCTCTGTTCACTTCAGTCAGTCTCGACCTTTTCTTTGAACCTCGCATATTGTGTTTGTAACCGTTTTGCTTGAGTACCTCCCGAACATGTGTGAGCTCACTATCTAAGTGTTCGGGGTCGCAAATGTCATATGCTCTGTTTGTCAATGAAGCAATAACGGATTGCAAATGTCGCGGATGATGATGTGAATTTGCGTGTAAGTACCTGTCCGTGTGTGTGGGCTTCCTGTAAACAGTGTGTGACAGGTTTCCATTTTCTCTCACCTTTAATTCCGTCATTCTCGAGGGTAAAACGCCACAGGCGTGGCACAGAGGTGTGGTGGTGCTTTTCTTTAAGAAAGGGGATAAAACCCTCTTGAAGAACTACAGACCCATCACACTTCTGAGCCACGTCTACAAGCTGTTTTCGAGGGTCATCACGAATCGTCTCGAGAGCAAGCTAGACGACTTTCAGCCTCCCGAACAAGCCGGTTTCCGTAAAGGCTATAGTACCATAGACCACATACATACGCTGCGGCAGGTTATACAAAAGTCCGAGGAGTATAACCAGCCCCTACGCTTGGCGTTTGTGGACTATGAGAAAGCCTTTGATTCGATCGGAACCTGGGCGGTGCTACAGTCTCTCCAACGGTGCCGGATTGACTACCGATATATCGAAGTGCTGAAGTGTTTGTATGAAAACGTCACTATGTCAGTCCACCTCCAGGACCAAAGTTCGAAACCTATTCAACTCCAGCGAGGAGTGAGACAGGGAGATGTCATATCCCCGAAACTGTTTACCATTGCGCTGGAGGATGTTTTCAAGCTTCTGGACTGGAATGGACTCGGCATCAACATCAACAGCGAGTACATCACTCACCTTCGATTCGCAGACGATATCGTAGTCATGGCTGAGACCAATGAAGACCTAGGCACAATGCTCGATGGCCTCTGTAGAGTCTCCCAACAAGTGGGTCTTAAGATGAACATGGACAAGACGAAAATCATGTCGAACGTCCATGTTGTACCTGCTCCTATTCAGGTTGGGAACTCTACGCTCGAAGTTGTCGACAAATATATCTACCTGGAACAAGTAGTCCAATTAGGTAGGTCCACCTTCGAGAAGGAGGTCAATCGTCGAATCCAACTCGGTTGGGCAGCGTTCGGGAAGCTACGACATATCTTCTCGTCCGATATCCCGCAGTGTCTCAAGACGAAAGTCTTTGACCAGTGTGTGTTGCCAGTGATGACTTACGGATCAGAGACGTGGTCGCTCACTATGGGTCTTATCAGAAGGCTCAAGGTGACTCAGAGGGCGATGGAGAGAGCTATGCTCGGAGTTTCACTGCGAGATCGAATCAGAAATGAGGAGATCCGCAGTAGAACCAAAGTCGCCGACATAGCTCCAAGCTGAAGTGGCAGTGGGCAGGGCACATAGCTCGAAGAACCGATGGCCGTTGGGGCAGAAAGGTTCTGGAGTGGCGGCCACGTACCGGACGACGCAGCAGAGGTAGGCCCCCCGCAAGGTGGACCGACGATCTCGTCAAGATCGCGGGAGGCGGTTGGATGCGGGCGGCTCAAGACCGGTCTATGAGGAGAACCTTGGGGGAGGCCTATGTCCAGCAGTAGACGTCGTTTGGCTGATATGATGAGATGTTGTTTTGAACAAGCATGGTTAAGAAACGGCCACAGATTAAGCTGTATTTGAAATGGCAAGGTCAGTAATAGGTAGCTGACAGTTTATTCGAAAATAACTACGGATACTGCTCGTCTATTCAAGTTCTTTTACTGCGCTCTATAACAGAATGACTAGTTAGACCGCGTATTTTTATCATTTTAGTGTTGCTCACGTATCTACTATAAATATTGGTATTTTTATAGTGCCGTTAAATGTGTTTTATTTTAGCTCGCAGCGGCCACGTATCTATCTCAACCAATAAGATTCAGTATCGAAATTACACCAACATTACATGTTTATGAGTAGATTGAATGGCGTATATATAATATGATTGGAATTGTGTATTATATTATTATGTATTGGAATTGGAGTAACATGAGATATTTTTAGAACGAACGAGGAAGCATACTATTTGGGAATAGTGAATGGCGAGCTCGTTGTGAATTCTTATTAGTGACCCAAGAAATATTTTTATTTTTGACAGAAACACTTGCCGCACTGGAATTCATTCTGTATAACAGAGGATGTTTTTGTCACACAGGGTGTTGTCTTGTGTGGGCACCCAACCCATTAAACTTGTAAGACTACAATGTTATTGACAACAGAAGCTGTTGATAACTTTGTATAGAATTGTAAACAACCGCACATTTTGCATGAGTTAATTTAGTGCGCATATTTGTTGTACGAGTTCAAAGTGCTTTTTATCTAGCAAAGTTGTGAACACGCGCTTGTGCAACGAGAGTTTCATTTATTTTCAATTGATTTTGTCACTCCCGCTGTATTTGTATGATTTCATGCATTGTCCTATTGTAGAAAGCTAATTATTTATTTTTTTTTAAATATCTGTATTCTTAGGAATGTGGTTGCTCACTTTTACTCGTGTAATAATGGTAGTTGGTGCGAACATGTCTTGTATTGTTTGGTTAGTTTCATTGTTTAAATGTTTTAAACTTGCGATCGAAAGGCTATGTTGAATCAATCATCGATATTCGTGATAATTCCATAATTAAATTTTGCGTAGTTGAAGATATAAAAAAAATATATTAGCTACCTACTTGTTACGAAAATTTATGAGTGTTATTAAAAAAGTTCTAATTGGTTTTTATAAATTAAAAGTTTAGAATTAAAATATTGCGTATATTTGACTAGAAAATCTAATCAATAGGTACTTTTGCAAAAATGACAATATAATTATGTTACTGCGTATTAAATACGAAAAGATAAACATGGAAATTAGTTAAAAATATGTTAATAATATAAGCTTTTACGCTGAGTTTGCAAAATTTACTTTGTGTATTATGTCTCTTTGGTAAATGCAATGTCTATTTGCAAGTTCATAACAAAATGGATTTAGAGGTATTTTTAGTATTTTTGTATATGAATATAATATACTACGATTTCAGCTATGGTGACAACAACTGATTAATTATTATTATCATAAGAAGAGCTATTAGCTCTCGCATGTGCCCTCTGATGGCTGCAGTATCCAATTTTATGTGTAAACGTGCGCGAGCATTGGTTGCACGTGAGGATCCCGTCGACATAGTTATAAACTATGGCTGCTGGTGGTTTAGCCTTAAGAGCATCGCGTTTCGCATCCAGTTCAGATTTCCTCTACCCTTCAAAGTCACCAACTTTGTTCCTTGCCAAATGCCTCCACTCAGAGTGGCAACTGGTATTTTTCTCCCAAGTCTGGGCATCAATATTGCACCTCTTCATGTGCCTTTTCTGAACGTCCTTGACAACACACACAAACATCTCGGTCGATGGCTTCACAGAACTTTCGTTTACGAAATAACACATAACATAACATAACTTCACGCCTTTTATCCCCGAAGGGGTAGGGGCAGAGGTGTATTAGGTACACACCCAATCTTCGTCAATTATTTTTCGGTCCCAATGTAATAGAGGGGCGAGCCTATTGCCACCTACCGAACACATTATTATCTAAGCGAGCAATAATTAACATTTCTAATACACACATAACTTCGAACAGTCAGAGGTGTGGGCCCGGGGTACCTGGGGATCGAACCCAAGGACATCGTCTTAGCACGGCAGTCCATTACGTACACCGCTAGGTTATCGCCGCTACCATTAACAAAGTAATATAATAAAAAAGGTTATTTTGACAACAACTGTTTCCAGAAGTCTGTTTATAAAACGACTCGATTTACACAAAAACATAAAATAACAGTAATTTGGTTTTCATATTATCAATACTGAAAGGCCATAAGTTTTTGATATACACTTAAAAATATTCCTATTGAGTTGTATTAAAACTTTTGCATTGTACTCTTCTTAATTGATACCACAAATGGAGTGCCATAGGTTTTACCGATTAGTTTTTTTCTATCCCGCATTGCCCGCACTGAACAAAAATATTTTCAGAACGCACATATCAGAAACCCAAGAATGTAACTTGAAACTAGGATTTCATTTGAGTAAGCCGAAGGGAAACGTTTATCATGTAGCATATCTCTTTTAAAATTACTTTCATCATCAGCATCCTCCTAGCATTATCCCGGTTGCATGCAAGACTTACGCCTTGGAGCCCAGGGTAAGCTTACTAGTTCAACCAGATATGACAGAACAGCTTTTCCATAGAGCGACTGCGGTCCGACCTCCGTAACCCACAGGCATTCCATGGCTTAGACCAGTGTCAGTTTATTTGAGGGTACTGACTCCCCGTAAGGACTTCAAAGATCTTCATGAAAGCCAGGACCGACGGTTAAACGTGCTCTCCGAGGCACGGGACAAGCGATAATTAACTATTTATTAGGCACATAACTTAGAAAAGTGATTGGTGCGTGCCGTTTATTCCTTAACCTATCAGGTTACCGTTACCCACGCATTGCAGTCCGTTGGTATCTCCACTAGGCTATTGCTGCCTTTAATATTACTAACATGATACCCACAAACCTCTGCCTCGTCTAGTGGCTAGTGATTCGAAATGTGCCGCAGGTGGTTAGTTCGATTTCCAACTGGAACAAATCTTTGTGTGATTGGTATGATGATTTATTCTGTGTCTGTGTAGTTTATCCATTTTATCAGTAAGCTGGTCACCAAGTAGGTAATCTGCCTACTTTGTTACCAGACGCTAATGTGTATATTGTCTCAGGATATTATAATTCCAAAATGTATCCATGACTTTAAACACTTCAAGAAGACGAATAACCCAGCGGTCCCTTCGGTCCCGAGGCCAAACGCCAGTTTATCTACTCTTAAATATATACCAGAAACAGTTCATAAAACGTAAGAAATCCCCGTACGTGCAAATGACATATCATATTAACAATTTACCTTATAGATAACTGGGAACCTGACTCACAAATTGTCTACAACGTATCGGGCCGATTGGTTACACATAATTCCATCTCAGATCAGGCCAAAGGAGATAAGGTTGAATGTATGAATTTCGAGTGTAGGCTGAAAAATTTTAACCTTAAATATATACAAGTGCTTATGTCTCAGGTAACGTAAAATAAGATTGACAGCTCACAGTAAATAAAAAGGGATTTCAATTTCTTATGTTAAAGTGAAGTAAGTATGAATTCTATTGCCAATAACTTTAACTGCACGGTTGGCTTAGTAGTTTAAGCGGCCGCCTCGCCACTAGACACTGCGCCGAGTGTTGTGGTTTCGATTCTGAAAAAATAACGCCGCGCTTGTCGACGCTTTTTTATTTAATCTGATAGATACATGATACTCGCGGATAACCTAGGTAATTGGTACAACTAATCGGGTATGTGAGTTAGGCCTACAAGTTAGCTATGATGTTTACTATGTCTGCGTAGGGTAGGTATATAGCAAGCTTCGCCCCACAATATTTCATACGCGAAAATTGCAAACGTGTTTTTTCTCTTTTTGCCTTTTCCGGTTCACTGATACTCGGATACAACAGTCACTCACTGTGATTTTATTATTTCTGTGTTAGATACGTTTCGCTACATGTCGAGAAGTTATAACCACAATATTGCTGCCTATCTAGTCGGCAATAATGTTCGATTTGTGCTCAATCTAACTGTCATTCGGATATCCTTTATATTGTGCTAGCTGTTGAACGTAGGTATTTTTATACCGGTGGTTTAGGAATCATGGGATTTTAAAACCAAATTTAAGCCTATATTTTACCGTATTATAAAGAGAAATGTTAAAAAAGCCTTACTTACGTATTAGAGCTATCTAAATAGAATAGAATAGAATAGAATAGAATAGAAAGAATAAAAAAAGGTTTATTAGATCACAATACAATAGTTATAGGTAGAATGGTTAATTTAAAAACAAGCAATAATTAATGTATAAATTGTACAATAATTCAACTTAAAAATATTTCCTTTTTTTTTAGGTGGGTAGGTAGATAATATTAGTCGTGGTCGCGGAGAGCGACCACGCTCGGTGCAAGACGAGCAAAACGTCGGAACCAAATAGGTATTTATACCTTAAATAAGTTAGTTGTACGCAATTAAGACCCGCTAATTTATTTTGTACGATGTATACAAATCGCGAAAGTTTAAAAATCGAAGTGGGTTTTTGTTGATATGAAAAAGACACCAGTGCTTACCTAATGAGTGACCAAACATTGGAGTGATGTGTAGAATTACTGAAATAGGTAATTTGTCAATAAATGTGAACTACCTCCGTGGCATCGTCTGCCGCATAGCACACGTTGCCGTTCTTACAAAGGTCAGTAACCTAATGTCATATTGGTCTACAAATGGTGTTTCGTTTTGCTACTCATATTTTATAGTTTATTTTGTTTGAAAATTTTATTATTTTATTTTGGCCCCATGACCGTTTTTGTTAATATAAAACATTTTATAGGCATCAATGCTACGTAATTTTTAAATCAATGCCCCTATGCAAGCGCCAACCTGTATAATACTTGGGCTCGTGCGGTGATAACTGTGAGTCTGTACACATTATCGTATCTCACACACAGCGATCCATTACTCGGGCACGCAACAAGAAACACAGATGTATACACTAGACACGCGTCTCGCTAGATTCGGTGCAGTATTGTGTCTAAAAGGCTATAGCTCAACATATGCTACAATTTAACAACTGTAGCGTTGATTTTCAGCTACAGCCATAAAAATAACATGCTCCTAGGTTTACTAGTAAAGGCAAGTAAGAGCAAGTATTTTATACATAATGAAAATTATAGCTAGCTATTGCAAACATTCGCAACGGATGTTTAACTAGTTTCGAAACCTTTTTTTATCCCCATAGAAAACGGACACGTTAAAAAACCTTTATTGACTGGTAAAATGGATAGCTTCATCGAGAACTCAAAATATTTCATCAACTTGCTGTCGAGAGTGAAGTTCAAAGAGATATAGATAAATGTTAGCCTCGACGTAACATCTTCATTTACTAATGTACCAGAGCAATTGACCCTACGTAGTATAAGAGTATCGTCACTACAATCACTTTTACTACTTTAAATTAAGATAAAGAAAGTAAAATCTTCTCAATTTGTGTAAACTATGTCAAAAGATCAAAGTTCTCCTTCTCGGCAACGATTGACTATAGAATGCATGACAGACGACCGTTAAGCTAGAAGAACAGTAACTAAACACCTGAAGAAGAACATGTCACCATGCACGGGCAATACCCAGCAGACATGTTCTCTTACCACGACTTGATCTATGTCTCCTACAAAATCCGTCCACCTAAAATTAAGCGTGACGTCCAAATGCAGCGTAATTTTGGTGGCATGAACACGATGGTCTTTGTAAAGATGTCAGTGATATTGACTGGACTTCACTTTTCAATGTCAAATCTGTTGATGAAAAGGTCAGCATCTTTACATCTAATATCACAGATCTATATGATAAGCATGCACCAATTCGACCTGTAAAAATATAACATCCTCCCTCACTGTGGCTTACTGAAAGCATCAAACAGCTTTTACACAAAAAAGCTGCAGCAAAATTTAAATTCAAAATTAAGCCTGATGATCACAATCTTCAAAACTATGTTGCGATCAAAAAAACAGAAACAGAAATAGACCAGGAATCGGGTGTGTAGGGACGCACAACGCCAACACATCCATAATTCTGTGAAGAACGGAGATCCAGCGAAGGTCTGGAAATTTCTTAAAACCCTGGGGGTCGGCAAACCACGTCAACACGTTAATCCCAATGACTTCAATTTTGATATGCTTAATCAACATTTCTCTGCCTTGTCCAATATAGATAGGACTACTAAAGAAAGCACTATAAATTATCTTTCATCCCTGCCAACCCCTAGTTATTCATCATTTGTCTTTAATCATTTCACCGACGTGATGTTAAGAAAAACATAATGTCAATTACTTTCAACGCAGTTGGTAGCGACTGTGTCAGCCGTAATATGCTCCTTCCAATCCTCGACTTTATCCTGCCCACAATTACTCACATCCTTAATTACTCCCTGTCCAGTGGTCAATTCACATCAATGTGGAAGGATGCTCTGATAACTCCCATCCCGAAAACTCTTCATCCTTTTCTGACTATCGACCTATTTCTATCTTACCATTCCTCTCCAAAGTCCTCGAACGTCTCGTCCACAGTCAAGTCAACTCATTTCTAACTAAAAATAATCTCCTTAATCCATTTCAATCCGGTTTCCGTTCAGGTCATAGCACCGCTACAACCCTTGTCAATATTACGGATGACATAAGGGCTGGTATGGAAGGCGGACAGCTCACAATCCTTGCTCTGCTAGATTTTAGCAACGCCTTCAATACAGTGGATTTTGGCATTCTACTTAGCCGTCTTAGCTCTCTTAACATATCTCCTACGGTGATTGATTGGTTTCGGAGTTACCTGTGTGGCCGCCGACAACATAAACGCATTGAAAATTCACTTTCGTCTTGGTGTAACACTATGGTTGGCGTGCCCCAGGGTGGCGTGTTGTCTCCCTTACTCTTCGCAATTTTTATAAATTCTATATCAAATAATCTTCGCTCTTCCTATCACCTTTATGCAGATGATCTCCAAATCTACAAGCAGTCGCCATTCGCACGGTTATCACATTCTGTAGATACCATCAACAGTGATCTTGCACAGATTAGCAGCTGGAGTAAATCCTATGGACTTAAAGTGAATCCCTCGAAAACTCAGGTTATCGTTGTTGGTAGTTCGAGAATGATAACGAAGATCGACTGGTCACAAATTCCTGACATTATTTTCAATGGCACTGTTATTCCCATTCAGGATAAAGTGAAGAACCTTGGCTTAACTATCGATTCTACTTTTTCTTGGCGCGCGCAGGTCCAAGAAGTAAGTCGTAAGGTGTTTGCTTCCTACTGCCACTAAAATTGCGCTTGTAAACTCTCTTCTATTACCCAATATTGATTACGCAGATGTCAGCTATCCAGATCTTGCCGAAAACCAGCTTGAAAAACTTGAGCGACTTCAAAATCTCTGTATACGATTCATATTTGGCTTACGCAAATACGCAAATACGATCATGTCTCACAATTTCGAACACAACTCAAGTGGTTGCCCATATGATATCGCCGGAATGCTCACATTCTATCTCTGCTGTACAATATACCGTTTAACCAATCAACTCCTTCCTATCTTAAAGGACGATTCGAATTCCTTCATGATACGCATAACCGTTATTTAAGGTCATCAGAAAATTTGAAACTGAAGATGCCAGCACATTCAACTGGATTTTATGATAAATCGTTTTGTGTCACTGCTGTTCGGCTATGGAATGCATTACCTTTTCATGTAAGGCAGGCTCAGACAGTAACGAGGTTCAAATCTCTTGTCAAGGATCACTACCTATCATTATAACACTCCTTATATATAATTATATGTATTTATTATATATTATTTATGTATGTGTATGTATAGTTATTTATGTATGAGTAAGTATATTATTGTAGTATTTATTATATATCAGCATAAGCCGTGTGGTTGACGGCATAGAATACAAGTGTCACCACCCCCTATCTTCCCGTGGGTGTCTTAAGAGGCGACTAAGGGATAACACGATGCAAATACCATCTTTTCGTAGAGACGGAAAACTCGACATCAAACCCTATACGACTGCCTCGTTGGTCTCGCGGCATAAATGTGCGCGTGGGATCGGGAGGTCCCGGGTTCGATTCCTGGGTCGGGATGTGTTATTGGGTTTTTCTGTCACGAAATTCTCAGTAGCAGCACGGAGTCTGGAAATGTGCCCGGTACGGCAATAGGCTCGCCCCTTATTACGTGGGACTAAAGTACATCTGGCGAAAAGTGGGTGTAGAAATACACCTCTGCCTACCCCTTCGGGGATAAAAAGCGTGACGATATGTATGTATGTATGTATGTTATTATATATCAATGTATATAATTAAAGTATAATCATAATTTACTGGTACACTTGCAACTACCATTTCTTTCCTACCAATAATCTCCATCCAAAGGTTGCCTGGTAGAAATCGCTGTTAGCGATAAGGCCGCCCATTGTACTGGGTTTGTAAAACAATTTATTATGAAATGTCCTTTTATAGTTTACAATAAAGTATTTAATAAATAAATAATAAATAAACACCCATAATTCAAACACATCATTCTTCATTATCCTACATCATTCAGTCATTGAATCAACTGACTATCACGTGTTTCTTATTTAAACGAATTTTTGCAGCAATCGAATTTAATGATCCAGCCAAAACATCATATCAAGAAACGATGGATTTTTGCTTTTTATCATAAGGGCATTGCCGAACTTACTTGTTTTGTTCGTTTCTCCTGATGAAGTAAACCATTATCCTTTCAGTTTTTTAAAGCCATTAATTTATTCTTCATCATCATTCACAAGAACATAAATACATACATACATACATAATGTATGTATGTATTTATGTTCAATATAAAACATCAATCGCTTATTTGCCAAGCTCATTTCATCATCAACAGCCCAACAACAGGTTTGAAGGCGGTGTCAAGCCTTAAACAAATAATAATATTTTAATCACTTAAATTAATACGAGCAAATTAATACAATGCAATGCCTACCTACTTTAAAGATTAAGATGCGTAAAAAAACCTAATAAAGGGCAATTCCCTCTTAATATGACTTGGCACCGAATTCAAACCTATAAGTAAATAGCACATATAAATGATAGGTAGTATTTAATTAATATTAAATCTTTGCTGCAAAGATGTTCGTAATTCTAGTTCGCTTGGCGAGTGCTGTCCGAGTAACTTATTAATCCTTTACCCGCTTTTTGCTTATAAAAATATAAAAACAATGCTTTTTCACAGATTCAATTATTACTACGATCAATTAATGTTTCTATTCTAGGGTGTATTTTGCCGTGTGACTGTGGCTGTGTCTAATATATATTTTGTTGGACATTGTGTAAGTGTTAAATATGTTATCAATGACTAATAATAATAAACGTAGCCTTAGTATATTTTATCAGAATGTACGCGGTTAGCCCGCGTACACCAAACACAACCAAAATTGATACGTTTTATCGCCAAGTGTCTCTAAGCTCGCACGATATTATTGTCTTAACAGAGACATGGTTAACTGACGGTGTTTTGGATTCCGAGTTGTTTGATGACCGTTATATTGTTTGGCGCCGCGATCGCGATTATTTAATAACTGGTCAATCACGGGGTGGTGGTGTCTTAATAGCAACTCGTAAGGAATTGCCCGTAATTTCTCAACGTGTTTTTCATTCTACAGCTGAGGACCTCTGGGTGACCATACGGTTTAAAGGCTCGAGCTCACGTAAGTCAATTAATTTACATCTTTGTGTTGTCTATCTCTGTAAATAAAACCGCAGTTTATCTTTTACGTCGCAGTTGCATAATTTTCTTACTAGACTGAGTTAGACGGTAATTAACGACACCTCTAGTACATTTCTCGTGGTCGGAGACTTTAATTTGAGTGAAATTAATTGGATTACCTCGTCTAATATTTCGTTTGCGCCGTGTAACCCTACTACAGCCGATGAATACTCGCTGGTTGACGAATTGCATACGTTAGATTTAAAGCAATATAATGGTGTAACTAACCAACATTGTAGAATTTTGGATTTAGTTATTTCCTATGAAGTCGTTAAGGTAAGCGAATGTTTAGAGACCTTGGTCCCGATTGACCCCTATCATCCGGGTTTATTGATCGATGTAGAATTTGTTATTTTACCCCCATTAAAACAAAAGCCGCAATTGCGGTACTTGCATGACAAGGGTGACTTTGATTCAATTAATATGGAGATTGATGGGATTGATTGGGAACGTGAATTCAAAAACCGCACTATTGATGAATCCGTTGACTTTTTAACACGACTATATCTAGTTTACACCTTAAGCATATACCCCAAAAACCCATACGCAATCAATCTTATCCACCATGGTATAGTTCATCCCTTATAAGATTGATAAAGGAAAAATATAAATATTTTAGAAGAACTAAAACATATGGCAACTTATCTGATGTGAATACATACAAGTTACTTCGGGCTAAAGTTAAAGCTTTAGAGTCCACTTGCTATAAAAACTTGAATCTTACCGAGAGTTCGATAAAAATGAACCCAAAATTCTTCTGGACGTTTGTGAAGACTCGGAACAACACAAATGCGATTCCTAGCTCATTTAAACACAATAACTCGATTATAATAACAGGAGAGGACATATGCGAGGCTTTTTCATCCTATTTCTATTCTACCTTTCTTAACCCCGGTAATTCTTCTTCTACAGATTCTACCTCTTCTTTTTCTACTCACTTGGAACCCGTTTCTGACATTTCTAATGTGACCGTTAGCGTTGACGAAGTGAGAAACTTGCTTTGTAAACTTGACACAATGAAAGGAGCTGGTCCCGATCATATATCAGCCAAATTTTTATTGAAGTCGGCTTCCTCTATAGCTAGACCTATCTCTATTTTATTTAAAAAATCATTGTCCTTGGGCACCGTTCCTAAAATCTGGAAGTCAGCCTTTATCACATCAGTTCATAAAAAGGGACCAAAAACGGAAATTTCCAACTACCGCCCTATATCTAAACTTTGTTTAATTGCTAAGATATTTGAAAGAATTATCTATGACCAGGTTTATTTCGCTCTTAGTAAATCATTCAGCCCCTTTCAACATGGTTTTTGAGAGGCCGATGCACTGTCTCGAACCTGATCCTGCTTAATGATTATATTATATATGCTATGGACAAAGATAGTCCGGTTGACGTTATTTATACTGACTACAGTAGGGCATTTGATCGTGTCAGTCACAGCCTATTAATTTCGAAGCTTAGCAACGTAGAGGTGCATGGAGACTTGCTCAGATGGTTCTCTTCTTATATTGAGAACCGATCGCAAGCTACAATGCTTAATAATTACATATCTAGTTGGGTTACTGTTCCTAGCGGTGTACCCCAAGGCTCGCTGCTTGGTCCGCTTCTGTTTGTAGTGTATGTGAATGACATAGATTCATGCTTTAAATCATCTCAGTTGTTGTGTTTTGCAGATGATATGAAAATTTATTCCACTGTATCTTCATATTCAGATATGTTAGCCCTCCAGACTGATTTAGATAATCTAGAAACATACTGCAAACATAACAAACTAGATCTTAATCCAAATAAATGTTCAGTCGTAACATACACTCGTAAACAACTAGCATTGGTTACAGATTACACACTAGGGGGCCAAATTTTACCTCGATGTACCTCTGTGCGAGATCTGGGTGTGTACCATGACTCCAAACTGTTGTTTGATGATCATATTGAGTCAATAATCAAAAAAGCCTCGAAAGCCTTAGGTTTTGTGATAAGGATGTCAAAATGTTTCACTGAAGCGAAAACCTTAAAAATACTGTACTGCACCTTTGTCCGTAGTAATCTTGAGTATGCGTCACAGGTTTGGAACCCTTGTTACTTTAAATACATCGATCGCATTGAAATGGTTCAGAAACGGTTTATTAAATATTTATGTTATCACCAAAAGATACCCTATCATTCAAACAATTATCTGGGTCTATGTAGAAAATTTCATATTCTTCCCTTGGAAAAACGTCGTGAGATTGCTGACTGTCTGTTACTCCTAAAAATTATTCATAGCGAAATTGACTGCTCGGATCTCCTCGGCAAGTTTGCTTTCAATGTACCACCTAGGTCGACACGGTTAAATCCAGCATTGAATATACCATCCGCCTCTACTACTTGCCGGCAGAATACTTACATTATTAGAGCGAGTCGTAACTTTAATAAAATAAGTAAAAATTATAATTTTGATTTATTCAATACTAGCTTTGCATTGGCAAAAAGATGCTTAAGCCTTGAATTCTTTCAAACCAAGTAAATAGTTATCTTTATGTTATCTTTAAGTATACTTCGTTTAAGCTCTTATTGTTTGCCGTTTATAAGAAAACCAATATCATTATCAAGATGCTTGTATGTAATAGGTATGTAAACAAAAATGACAATAATATTATAAGTAGGTAGCAATTTTGTTCACACATTGTTTTTTATTATGGTTTTAGATGTGAGGACTTGTAATTGGCTATCAAGCTGCTATATTACTTTGTATACTGTTACATTAGCTGTAAGTCCTCCATGTTTTTTAAATAAATAAAATCTTAATATATAAAATCCTTGCGTTACTGACTGACTGACAGACACGCTACAGCCGAAACTATTGAGTGTACAAAGCTGAAATTTGGCATGTATGTTCCTTGGGGACCGTAGGGGTGCACTAAGAAGGGATTTCCCGAATTTCCCACGGGATCGACCAAAACGGGTAAATTAAAAAAAAATGCAGGCGTAGCTGCTGGCATCCTCTAGTAAATAAATAAAAAATATTTTTTACTTTTTGAAGGTGGTTATTTTTATTTTTATTATTAATAAACTTGGTATTTGTCTCTCATGTTTCATAATTTTATTAGTCTAATTCAGTTTGTCATTTTAATATACGCTTATATGGTAATAGCATTTATGTAGTAAGAAATGTTTTAATTTTTTTACAAAGATGTTGTCTTTTTCTTCGCGTTTTATTTTTTATGGTAATTTATTGTAGATTTTAATATACATTACGTAAGGGCTTGATGAATGTTTCACCTAACGTTTTCATAAAATAACAAAAGGCCGCTACTAGTACTATATTCATAGATGAATATGACATTATAAGATTACGAGTGAAATAGCAATAATAAAAAATAGCAACAATAAAATATCAGAATATAGTTTCGAATGAAAGTGAAAGAAAATGCTACCCGGGTGACTCCAAAAGTAAAAAGAACATCATTACACTATTAGTTTAACTATCTTGGAGTATTACACACATATTTTTATGGACACCGTCATTATTATAATCCAAAGCCATAGTACATTTTGTAACATACGCACCGACCGTTCAGTGACCATATCAAAATGAAACCCTAAATTCTCAACTAAAAATATTCGTTAAATTTCATTTCCTTGTATTTCTATAAGAGAGGTATCAGTTTTTATCTCATATTGGCAGGCTAGAAATTGCTTTTTAGTACACTCGGCACAACGCTAATCCATATACTACTTTAATAACTTCCTTACAAGCGGAGAAAATAATAATTTTAAAACGACAACTTTTGTACAAGTATCCTTGACACAACATTTACAATGCGGCGAATGAGGATATAAAATAATAAAGGAACAAAGTTGCTCTTCCGTTCAGCTTGCATAGCTTGGCATTATCTTAAAAAGGCCGTTTTCTCACGGTAAATCTAATAATTAGATATCATATCAGACATAATAATATCACCAACTGGCTCCAAAACAGTTGATACCATTGGGTGGGCAAAATTTTTGAGGCAGTAGAATTTAAGCACCAAGACAATTATTAGCCTACTAGACTTTGCTCACGGTTTCGACTGCGCGAGGATGCGTTGTCGAGATAAAAGGTACTCCATTAACTATTCTGATGTATAAGGTATATTACAGCGAAGTTTTATCAAAATGCGATCAATAGCTTTTGCGTGGAAGAATACCAAACATCCATACCTACAACTATCCTCACAAACTTTCACATTAATAATAGTAGTAAATCAAACAGATATTTATTCGGTCTAGATTTTGGCTCGTTAGTGCGGCAAGTGGCAATCATTTATGTTCACAGAAGAACATTAATTTTAACCGTCTATATAACCGAAATCCTTAGAACATAAATGACACCAAACAATGTGCCTGTAGAAAAATACGTGTAATATTTTACGGTATCTCAAATCTACTTGTATTCTCTATCAGGTAAAACAGTCTTCAAATAATGAGACTAATATCTCCGCTATCGAATAAATGCCTTGAGTTTATCGGTACAATTCTTGGAATGTGAGATGTTGGCATCCCTTTGTAGCAATTATTTGGGGTACTGCGCCGATACCGAGCTAATACTTGATAGTTTCCAATTAAGATGCTATTACGGGTGGAATGCGGAGTATAGTGCGTATTTGAAGAAATTCAGGTGTTACACGATACATTCTTAAGATTTATTTATAGCCTTACTGTTAATAGTTTATTTACATACATACATACATATCGTCACGCCTTTTATCCCCGAAGGGGTAGGCAGAGGTGTATTTCTACACCCACTTTTCGCCAGATATACTTTAGTCCCACGTAATAAGGGGCGAGCCTATTGCCGTACCGGGCACATTTCCAGACTCCGTGCTGCTACTGAGAATTTCGTGACAGAAAAACCCAATAACACTGCCCGACCCAGGAATCGAACCCGGGACCTCCCGATCTCACGCGCACATTTATGCCGCGAGACCAACGAGGCAGTCGTATAGGGTTTGATGTCGAGTTTTCCGTCTCTACGCAAAGATGGTATTTGCATCGTGTTATCCCTTAGTCGCCTCTTACGACACCCACGGGAAGATAGGGGGTGGTGACACTTGTATTCTATGCCGTCAACCACGCCATATTTATTTAATTTGTCTATGTTATATGTATAGTTATAGTTTATTTAATTTGTCTATTTTATATGTATCTACTGCGTATGTTGCTTTTCTTTTTGTGAATATTACTGTTTATTTCTTTAGTGGTTTAAAATGTCTTTGCTTATTTGCACCAATATGAAATGGCCATATTTAAAATATATGCTAAGTATTAGTGCTACTAGTATATACATACATGTCTGAAGTAATGACAGTTGATAAAACGCTGAAAAATATTCATTTATGCTTTATATGGATACCCCAACTTCAGACTTAATGTCGTAGGCATTATCTAAGTCTATTTTAGAGTTGCGCGGAGAAAAACAAGGAGATGTATTATACAAAGTAAAGGAAGGATATTAGGAACTTGAAAAGTTGATTGCCGAGTACTTTCTCTGAACAAGTAGATAATGGAGTGTCCTCCCAGAATATGGATTATTCGAGCTCTTAGAGTCAACCCTGCGCTGAAGTATAAAAAATGTAAAGTTTCCATAGTTAATGATGAGTTTTTCTCACACGTCTCACGTCCCGCGGAGACGTGGAGACGCGTCGTCAACTATTCAACGCTCCGCCACTCCCGTGAGTGATACCGCGGAATAAGGCATAACCTTGGCTTTTTACATTAATTTTTAAACAACCCTTACTGTAAAAAAGAGCTGGAAATATTTAGTATTCATCTTATAATCAAATATTTAGAGAAAAACGTAAAATGAGATGTTTTATGACCTAGAGAAACATGCCACAAAAGTTTGGTAGGTAACTATTTTTTGTAATATACGAATTAAGTGGGTACCATCCCAAGTATTGTGAAACACAAAAGTCTAGCAAATTAGGTAAGCTATTTTCGTCGACCAAAGATGGGAAAACTTTCCTAGATATAAAACTAAATAAATAGCACAAAAAAAGTTTTGACATCGCTTTGTTCTTAGAGCCGCAGGCACTCTCATTAAACGAACAAAATATTACTTGCGTATAGTTTTTGCAATTTTAAAGCAAGGCCTTATCTTAGCTGTATGCTGGTTATGCCACATATGAAAGTATGCTAATAAAGTAACGTTCTATATATATTCGAGTTTAAGAAATCAAACTTTCATTGTTCTCGTTTCATAAGTCTAAGTTACACACAATTACTCTCAAATGTGAACATCTGTTACGTGCTAAATAAGAGGCACACACAAAAAAAATCGGCAGGTATTCCACCAAAGAAATAGCCACCTAAATCTCGCGTAACAAGTAACAAGGAAAACGCGAAAACGGCCTTTACAGAACCTGAACGATCGGGACACTTAACGTTCCCATAACATAACTAGGGACTAGAGGCACTGTGGGTTTTCGTTCCATAACAGTAAAGTGTCCGATAGTCCCGGAGCGACCCACTTTGTACAATTTTATCTGAAAAATAAACAGCGCGCCGTTAAAGGGTTAAGTTCGGTTTGTAGTTCTCGGTGCTAGTTTTTGTTCCACGTATGAACTCGAATGCAGCTGATAATGGTGAAAGTTGGTGTGAGTTTTCATTGTTTGTTTTATGTTTGAATGCTTTGACTCGCTTGAAAGTCTAGTGATTGGTGACTCTGCTTGTTGTTACAATTCGGGTTCATTTCTCACCGATAGAAAACTTATTTGTACGTATTTCTGAAATTAAAATGTGTTTCAGTTATCTGGTTTCCAGGTGTTTTGCTTAGTTTCCGATCAGATAACCTTTATTTTCTATTTATGTAACTTTAAAGTTTCATTGGTAGGTATATTTATGATGTTATATTGTATTACTGCCGGCATTGTATAAATTTATACACATCACCCATCTTATCTAGTACTAATATATAAAGCTGAAGAGTTTGTTTCTTTTTTTGTTTGGTTGAACGCTCTAATGTTAGGAACTACTGGACCGATTTGAAAAATAATTTTAGTGTTAGATAGCCCATTTATCGAGGCTATATAACATCACGCTATGAGCCACGGGAGCGGAACAGTAGCCTTAAATAACGCGGGTGTAATCGTGAGCTCATCAAATACCAATATATAAAGCTGAAGAGTTTGTTTGTTTGGTTGAACGCGCTAATCTATAAAACTTGATATAAACCCTATACCAACCCGTTTGGCCAGCGTGGTATAGTAGGTCAATTCCTCCTTTGCCTAGTCAAGCAGTGGACTGTTAAAGGCTGATGATGATGAGTAGCGTATTTACATTAAAATCTTCTACACTAAATAAATCACAAAGCCGGCCAAATATTCAAACGCTTACTGGAATGATACATTAAACATAAAATGACCGTTCAAAAGTACAATAACCCTTATAGTTTATTTAGCAGTAGGTAAGTGCTAATAACTTTCAGTGCCTCATATTCATTGAAAACTTTGATCGGTTTTGTCATATATATAAACAAACCTTTGCTCTCAGCCGTATTAAATAATAGAATTTTCACGCAGCGCCGCCCGTGTCGGTAAAAAGCCTATGTCACTCTCCAGGCTCCTATCTCCACACAAAAACCATACCATAATATTACTCCATTGCGACGTGAAAGAAGGATAAACAAACAAACTGTTGCTTTTATAGCGGCATGTGTATGTATGTAAATGTATTTTGCCTATTCAGCGATTCTACTGATCCATTAGCTCACAGCTAAACAAAATAAGATAATGTACTGTACGAAAATACAGCCCGGTATTGATTACACCAACAGCCAGTACAGCGTACATTGCGTAGTCTATAACAAGATATAGCTTTTTATTTCTTGTTTGTATTTCTTGTAAACAAATGCTTTAGATTAGTACACAATAGCATTATTGGATGGTGAAAAAAATTTGATTACTTTATGTTTCTCTCCGCTATAATGTAGCTGTTGTTCAGTCCTAATGACAGAAAGGGTCCGTATTCAATGTGCGGGGTAAACAACATGTTCAGAAATCGATTAATTCACTTAATGTTCGTACTGTATTGTTTGGTTCGAAACATTGTGTTGGTTTTCGTCTGTCTGTATATGTATATATATTTGTATGTATGTGTGTACTACGCTCATGAATTGCCTCGTTGCTCTAGTTTAGTCTGGCGTCCTTGTAGTCTTTGTTAGGTTTTCGGCACTAATATTTATAATGAATTCAGACTTGATTCGATGTATAATTTATTTGATTTGCTAAAAGTATGCACCTTTTGGTAAGATTAGCTATTCTGTGTTTTTTCATGTAATAGGCTGCATAAGAGCTAACGTGTCGTCTGATGGTACGCGATTACCGCCGCCCATGGACACCAGCAACACCAAAGAAGTCACAAGTGCGATGCCACCCTTTTGGATGGGACAAGTAATGGGAGGAGAAATGAGATGAGTGAGAAGAAATTTCGTTCTACCTTGTTCCTTCCATGACAATACAATAAAAATGGCTGAAACGATATTTATACCTTCTCAGAAATCTTTATTCAATTCCGTAGAAAGCTCATTACCATTGCTAGCGATGAATTATGAACAAAACTTAATGGTTGCATCCGCTCAACGTAGTTCAAAACTGGAACATAATAAATTATTTAACAGTAGCACGTAGTATAATTAACTTCAGATTCTTAAATTTCAAGAAAACTATACAACAATGCATATTAAATTGAATGCATCTCAAGTTAATATTATTTTATTTTTCATTTCGTTGATGCATACATTAATACACCGTGTTTTATTATTATTGCACCGAAATAATTAAAATAGTTCAGTTATATTATATACAATGGTCTGCGTTTACAGTTTGTTGTATGTTTTAAGAAGTAAACATCACACACGTAAAATATTTACAGAAACTTCATTCGCAAGCAATTAAATAGTACATAGGTACATGTTTGAACTATTCTTCACTAATGTGTATCGGCACACTTTTCTAGTTTTGCCCAAATAGTAGAAAACGGGTACCTGTACGAAATAAGTAACGTACCAGCGGGTAAGCAGATAATCTTGTATACGTGCGGTGCGGGCAGCGGAAACGAGTAACGTGAATATACAGTTACTTTTGTGTGTAAACTAGGATACAGAGGAAACTAAAAGGAAGGTATAGACGAAGGTTTTGCAGACTTCAAATGAAAAAATTAAGAAACTTCAAACATTTTTCGTTCTCTTGAAAGATAATGCTTGCATTTGAATTATGGTCTTTGACGTGGAGCACTTTTGAAGCATTTAACCAACGGCAACTAATAACAAAGTGTAGTCATTTGTGGGCACCCACTAAATATGGCGAAGTATTAAGTGGAGGGGTAGCCAGTACGTACTGTCAACGTAAACCATTATGCAAGTCCTGTTGGGATTCTAACCAGCTCTTTTCTCCAGTAGCTAACGTCCTGAACAGGTGGTAAGGTAAGAAAACTATGTTTCGTAAGCACTTATTAAAGTTTACATTAAATTTTAATAAGTTTCTTTTCATTTAAATTGCATGATAATGCTATTATAAGCTGCGTTAGCCTAGTGGAGAGACCGACAGACTGCTACGCAGACGGTCCGGGTTCGAATCCACGGCGCGCACCAATGACTTTTCAAAGTTATGTGCGTATTAAATTGTTAATTATCGCTTGCTAAACGGTGAAGGAAAACATCGTGAGGAAACCTGCATGTCTGAGAGTTCTCCATAATGTTCTCGAAAGACATGTGAAGTCTGCTAACCCGCACTTGGCCAGCGTGGTGGACTATGGCCTTACCCTTCTCATAGTGAGAAGAGGCCCGTGCCCAGCAAGTGGGACAGTATAAAGGGCTGATAATGAATGAATGATAATGCTATTATCCAAAACGCTCTGTGCGGTCGGTGCCATCAATGACCGTTTCTCGCTTCCACTTAGCGCTCCGCTTATCGCGCCTAACACAAACATTACCATCATTTAATGTTATAATACTAGTGATTATACTTATCTACATTTGTTTGTATTCATTTCGGAGAAGCCCAATTGATTTGTACACTACAGGAGATTGTCGCAAACAGATGTGTATTTAATTACACGTTCAAATCCACTGGTTCCAAACGCCCTTAACAAGGACTTAATTAGTCAAGTTATTCACTACATGCCTTTAGATTGCCATAAAGACAATATATTTTTTTAATTGTCTTGAACAATATTAAAGACTGTATATTTTATACAGAAACAATCGAACAAATAAATTATCCGTAAATTAAAACAGCAACAACCTTAAATAATTTGTAGTCAAATGACTTGATAAAATATTAACATTACTTGGATTCAAAACCGGTCCGCAATAAGCGGTCCCAAGATGTACGTCTGAGGGTACAAAGCTTTTTCTGTGTACCTTTACAACGTCGTGACTTAGTTTGCCTTCCTCCCCATTATTCCGTGCAGTATTAAATAGGAGTGCAGCTCAAAGAGAAACAATATTGTTCAAAGTGCAGTCAGTTGCTGCCAAATGTCTTTGCTGTCAAATGTACTGCCGACGGCTTTGTGATTAAGTAGCCATTATAGAGGTTCCTTTGAGATGTTGAGTTTGTATTCCTCTGTTTGTGAATAGCTAGCGGCTTTTAATTACTTCTACTTACTTTTCTTTCGCATTTCAATAGTCAATTTCACATAGGTGTAAATAAAATTTAATCCTATTCGCTCACAATACTACACAACGTGAATCATATTCCATGCTAAGAGAGCACGTAAAATAATGGTTTTTACTTCCTTTATCCAGTTCAGTATCCTGTTGTCGACATGGCGAACACAACTACTGCAGTACAAAGTTATCACTGTGAAATTGTAGTTACACAGGGGATATTCTTCATATGTAACGAATGTAGTCACGGGTTCAATATCCTAGGGGAATGAAACTATAACAGGATTTTCCTGTCGGTTGCAAGAGGGATCTTCTTGCATCAGTCACACGTACAACATCGGTCAGGTTTGTAGAGGGTGGTGTAAAAACATCAGGTCTAGGTTTTGCAGTACGGTAAGGTCACGCGTTGGTTTTGAATGAGCGGTGTATGGACGGTTGGGACCGGGGCCGGCAGCGTCCGGATTAATTGAAGATGTAACGGTCGGCGCACTATGAATAATTCAGGCATCGTCGAATGCTGGCGGTATGCCAACTCAGAGTTTTAGGGCGATCGCGCTGTAGCGATGCGAAAGGTAACGAGGTTGAGACAGAAATTGGTTAGATCTAACTACTATTGGAAGGTTAACTGTCTTGTAATGAGTAAGATTTCCTCCAAAGGGTCGTTGAGGATGAAGGATGTAATATGTAATTTGGTGTTGGATTTATTTTCTTGATAGCTATAAGATCTAGATATTATAACATCGCCGATTTAAAAATACCTTTACCGTCTGAAACAAAATATGTTTGAATTTGATTTTAAATGAAAATTGCAGTTGATATGACGGTATATTAATTTTATTTTAACTTCTAGAACATAACGTAAAAATAGTGTAGAAAAAGATATTTAAAAATAAAATTCTATGTCCATATATTAATTTAATTCAGAGAAAGCATCATATCCACGTTTTATAACAATTCAAGCACATATTCCAGGTGCATAGATGCTTCCCCCGTGGGATCTCCACCTTGTCGTGGTGAGGGGCTCAGTAACCGTGGTTAGGTCACCCACGGTGAAGCCAAGCGAGATCCTGGGAGTGGACGCTCCGCGTGGGCTTGACGGAGGCCTGCGCAGGATGCGTCCAAATGTGTGGGTGCGAGGGACAGTTCTTCTGTCCCTCGCAGTCGGGCGCGGCCACGGGAGGAGAGGCGTGTCGGTGTTGCGTTGCCGCGCGCCCTATCTCCCGCCCGACCAAATGGGGGCGCACCATCGTTGCGTTGCGGTGGGGCCGCAGAGGAAGAAGAGATGCGGTGTTTCGTTGCCGTTCTCCCTATCCTGCAGCGGAGCCCATCACCTTCATCCACCGCCAAGGGGTTTTGTTCGGGGGCCGCCTGTCCATCTAGCGGGCCAATACCCGTCGGAGTGTAGCGAGGAATGCTTCGGTGATACCCGACCCTCCGACTCATGGGTACATGAGGAACACGGGTTGGTTTTTATTCAGTAAGAGTCCCTGAGGATTTTCCAACCCGATAACAAAAAAAAGGTGCATAGATGCTTCAAACAATACTTGTTCGTTTTTCTTTGTCGTGTTTACAACTCGCTTGGGTTTCTGTCGATAAAGATAACATTACAACAACAAATAGGATTAAAGGGAAATACGAAAATTTGCATACTTTCTTTAAGTTCAGCTTTAATTAGTGCCGAGATGGTTTTGTGGCGATATTCCCTTGATGTTTTTAGTTTTGCGGTATGCGGTTGAAGGGTTATTGTTTGTTTGGCTTTGCGGATTAAACGATTTAATTAGTATATTTCATTTACATTTTTATTTCGGTTATGATTATATTTCTTCATAGCTCGTAAATTTGTCAAGTTCTAAGTAGATATATCCCTATAGCGACTTCAGTAGTAGACTATCGCTTTGAGGAAAACTTCTGAATTTGGCAACTCAAAACGATTTTGACATGTCATTGCTTAGCCCAGTGTCAGTAATCCAAGAATACTCTCCAATAAAGCCTGTCAAAATGTTGATGATAGTCGGCTATGTAGGCTATCGCTGCCTCTAAAAATACGTAAAGTATTACAATTACTGAGTCTAAAATTATATTCGACTTTAGAGTACCGTATTCTAGATCCTTGATAATGTATTGCTAGAATAATTAATAAGTACTCCTAAGTTACGTTGTTAGATAGTGTTACGAATCGTATTTTAATGTAAACGCGTTTAATTTAAAAATATTTCATAGTTGTTTGCTTCTTTCATTCTCCTAATAATGATTGAGCTAATATGAGCAAGTGATTTATCATAAATACAGATGTCAAATTATTCTGTAATAGAATATTAACGTACCATTAATACTAGTAAACAGACTTAATGTGATGCAGTCAGACATGTCACTCATCGTGTACCATCACAATATGCCTGATCAATATTTACCACTTTCTTTATCTTTTTACTTTTCAGTAACTTCGATAACATTCCAAAACGGATAAGTTTTATTCGAACCGCCGTACATACGAAAAGTCATTGGTGCGCACCTCTGAGTAGTAGTTTATTGGTTTCTTCACTAGGCTATTGCTGCCGTACATAACATATTCCTAATGTTATACCCACAGTTATTTTATTGTTACAATTACTTTGTCTGTTCCATTACTCTGGATTACACGGCCAATATTGACAACAAACATTTACGGAGCGGTGTGCACAGAGCTTTTGCCTGGATCAGACACTGATTGAGAGGTCACGATAATCCACACAAAAGCATCGCTGCCATAAATTTGAACGCTCCGTTCAAACGATGAACCGTTATTTAAGGAAAATATACGAGAGAGGGGGGCGGCGGAGGTATTAAACGCAGTGTTTATAGGCAAAGTTTTGGAATATTGTGCCTGTTCTGTGTTGTAGATATGGTGTGTAACATGAATTTGTTGCGGAATGTGTTGTTTTGTTAAATGTACAAGGTCTAAACGACATCGTCTTGCAAGGTTTATGTAAAAAAGGTTTCGAGATTTACTGGAAAATTTCTGGACTATCAAATCGAAGCAAAAATTTTAACTTCATATTAGTAAAATGTAGACTGCATGACATAGGCCACCCCAAGGCTCTCCACATGGACCGATGTTGAGCCACCTGCTTCCATCTGCTGCCCGCGATCACATCAAGAACGTTGAATCGTCGTCGTCATCACCTTCCGGAAAGCCTAACCAGCTTTTAAATGTTTACTTTAAGTAATAGCTTTCTTACAAGAAAACTTAGCAAATTCTTAACAGAAGTTCGTCTAGCGAACACTAAGTTACGAATAGTGTAATTCAATCCGTGTCACTCATAGTTGGTTCAACTATAGCCTAGATCCAGGTAGTACTGTGACGGCAGCCATCCCTCCCCAAACGGATATCACGCGAAGTCCATTGTAGTTATTATGGGGCAACCTGGGTGTCAGTTTGTAATTGTCCGTAAAAGTCGTCATTGCATTAAATAAATAATCTTTTATTGACGCTTTAAAACTAGGCACCAGTAATTGTATTGTATTAATGGTGTTGATACTGTCTCCCAAACTAAGCAGGTGCTTGTATTGGCAGTGTTCAGTCGTATATTGTGACTTGAATTACAAATTTACAATAACTGGTAGAGAACTCTGACGCTGTATATATGACTGAAATATTTAATTTAAATTATTTTAATTGTATCGGTTCATTTAGTAAAATTTATGTGACGGCTCTTATTTCCCTTGACGTTTCGCCATGAGTAACACCAGGCGTAGTCACAAAATCACTGGGGTATTTTACCTATATTTTCAAATAATTACACGTTATAATACGTAGTTCCATAGTATCCGTTACATAAATATTACTAATTTACAAGTCGCGAAAGCTTAAAATATCTTTTCATGTAGTATAAAATTCTTTACTCTCTTAGCTAATTTTAAGATCTTTAGCTTATCAAGTTGTTACCTTGCAACGGGCACGTCCGATACAGGAACTGAGTTTAAAACAAAATTAGAAGAACCGGGCGTGTAACGAGAAAACTCATTCGGTGTTAATGGTCCCAGCGCGCACATAAACGTTGAAAAGTGGTCAAAACGTTGGATAATGAGGCGGCAGAAATGAAACCTGCAAAACTAGATGTTTTGATTTCAATTTGTTACAAATACTGTTATATTGTACTTCTGTGTCTATTCTTTAACATTTACAATTATATTTTGTATAGTTTCATAAGAGATGGTTATTAAATTCGTATCGGATCGGTCATAAGAGGACTTCATATGGTACACCAAAACATCTGTACGTCAATCATCATCACCTTCAATTTGGGATACGAATAAAAATATCATGCAATAATAACATTCAGTCTTATAGTTATCAAACCCGACACCCTCTGCATGGCAGTCTGTTAGTCTTATCTTGCTCAAACTATCGCTGCCGTTAGCAAAAACATATGTTACTAAAAATAATAACGCGATTTTCATAATTCAAATTCGCATAACCCTTCCCTATCAACATGCCTACTAAATATAATGTTGATATGTTAGGTGTGGTATTATCAAGTGTCATGTTACCACATAATTAGTAGGAGGTCTATAATATTTGACCCTACACTGACCCGCTTACAAGTGTCAATGATCCGCTAACATGCGTATATATTAATTTGCGACCGCCACAATGACCACGATAGCCTTTGGAAGGTCGCTGAATTATCAATTTACAGATTTCTACCCATGTGTGGCCTTCAGAAAATGTAAATAATTTATGTAGCATTTTAGTTTGTGCAGTATGTAACTTAATTAATATATATATTTATGTAATCAATGCAAATTTACATACCTATGTACATTCATTGACAGCCTTGTTTCGAGTATTTCGGCACTGTTACTCTATTTATACATCATTATGTGCCGTGGTCACATAATGATGTATAAATAGAGATGGAATAATTGCAATTATGCACATTTTAAGCTATGTCAATAAGTCGTGGGGTGCTAAAGTTATTATATAAGCACCCACAATTTGTCAAGTAATCCATCGGTATACCACTGTCTTTATACTGTGACCATAGCGTCGATATATCGTGGTGCCGTAAACTCTCGCTCGTGACGCACTGATGTGTTGCTTAGTTTTGTATTGATGAAACAATGGTACTGGGTTAGATTGATATTTGATTGTTGCTGTCTGACGCTGTAGTTTTGGATATTTATAGCATAATACATTTGGCTACATATTTGTTAGTTATCGCTTGCCCTGTGCTTTGAAAAGCAATTTTCGCTGTTACAAAAATTATTAAATGTTAGGAGGAGTCAATAGATTCGTAAATATGTATAACAAACGAGAGGATACCTGTTGCTACGCTTGCACATTTTTTTATTAATAAACCAATTCTGCCCGAACCCATGGGAACTTCGGGAAATCCCTTTTTAGTGCAACCCTACGCACCCCAATAGTTCTGGCTCTAGCTTATCTGTCCGTCAGTCAAATCTAAAGAAAGCGTTTCGTTTGGTTGATACACATTGCATCATGAAGTCATAACATACAAAGTACGTTTCATCTCATCTCATTAGTTTATTGCAGTCCACTTCTGGGCGTATGGACGTAGGACGCGGGGTATACCACTTTTCTAAGCGCTCAGTCCATCAGACCAAAGGGAGTCCAACACAACTCTTGCCAAAACATAGCCTAAATACATATGTTATCTTGTATTAATAAGCCCTAACAAGTACGAAAACCCATATTATTGTTGCGCCGCTATCACAAAGCTGATACACAAAGCTTGTAAAATGCTCACACAAATTATGTACGTAGTGCCTACCTGATAGCCGCCATTTGTACGAGGCCTCTTCATATTGTATTGTGCTTAATGTTTCCACAAATATCGGCAGATAACGGGCTGGAGTATTTATTTGATTCGTTCCTTCATACGCTGCGTTTAGAAGTTGAAATAATTCCTTGTTTATAAATATACCAGCTGTAAGCTAGTTTTATAGAAGTTGTATCAATCTGCAACAAACTGAGGACCAATTCTCGTAATTATTTTTTTTAAAAATACTTTAATTGAGCAAACTGCCATAATATGTGTCAATGTCGAACTATATTTGTCAAATTAGACGAAAATAACATTAAATTAGCAGAATACCAATTGTGCGTCAATTAAAAATCTAATCGCATTTCGATCTAAATATACTTTCGATGTCAGATGAAATACGAGAATTATTGGTCTTCTGGTTGTTGCAGAATGTAGAATATCAAAGACCTAAAGACCAGACACCAAACCGATGATCAGTCTTCGTAAAAGAGTTTACGGGACTTCCTGTTACTGATGCCCTCCTAGGGCACGCGGAAAGAATGTTTTCTATTAGGTACTTTGCTCGCAACCTTTACGCATAGATGCAGCTTTTAATTTTATTGGTATTCGAAAACGCAATACGTAATTCACGCAAAAAAAAAAAAAAATTCGAAATATTAGCCTGTCTTCAACTATTCAAGAAGACTTTAGTGCTTAAGAAAATCCTACACTTACAGACAGTGCCACTTATTTATAACGGTTAGATTTTCTGCCTCACAGTTTAATAAGACGTGGCTGAGGAACGTTGGCAAAGGTCAAAAATGCGATGGGCGACTGCTTGTTTTTTAGAGGACACGTAAAACCGTTAGTCGGTACGTTAGTCTCGGTTCTTTTCTGACGCATAAGGATCATTAGGCCACTTCAGAGGCTTGCGTGCGGCTTATCAACTCCAATACCGGAGTTGGTCATCTAGTTGGTGGCACTCTGATTTAATCACTTCAACAATCGATCACCGATCCAAATACTGCCCTCTGCTAACGTCGCTCTACTCTGCTAATCTGTTCCGAACGAAAAGTCAAGACTCGCTATGAGACCACTTTAGTTTAATGCCAAACTATGTCATACTTACCTCAACTAGCGACATTATTATAAATATGATATACTTTGGACAACAGCCCCTAATGGCACTATCACTTAACTTAATAGATATTTGATCAATAAAGGAAGTTAGTTCATAAGTTGCATCAATATTGGTGCAACAGCTGGCTCCATCGCTTCGGATAAGCTCGGGTAACTTCGGCAATTTTCACCGATTAATCATTCAACCTTAGACATGGAACTGCTCGACATCTTGATAGAATTGATCAATCTGTAGTAAAAAATGGCATGAGTAATTGGGCGTGATGTCTCTTTTTGATCGATCATTGAATCTCTAAAGAGAGAGAATAATACCAACTTATTTCGTACGTTTTTGTCTGTATGACTGACTACTGCAACCCTAACGGATAGCGAAAATCTATAGTTGGTGTGATTACTATCAATTTTATTGAGAGGTATTGACTCCATATAATTATTGTCAAAGATGTTCACAACAGCTGGAACCCACAGCTTAACGCGGTCTCCCAGGCCCAGGGCAACCGATAATTCATAGCTCTAAAAGTTCAGCGGTAGCGCCGTGGATTCGTACCCGATACCCTCTGCGTGGCAGTCTGTTGGTATCTTCACTAGGCTTTTATGCAAAACATAACCTAATGGCGTTAGAAACTGGGTCATTACCAACAAACTTATTCTATGGCACCCACCCACATCGGTATATGAATCTAACCACAATTAAAGTACAATACAATCCATAAGACGCAGCTCCTGTAAATCTCACGGCCCGATTTCCGGAGGCAGTTACAGAGTAGGCACAAAGACGACCAATGTTATAACAACCTTATTTACATTTGCGTCGACAGGGGGAGGCACTCCTCATACACTTTGTCATAGCGCATCTTAACTGTTTAATTGACTCATTAATTGGTGGGAACAAATAGAACTGCTGCTGATGTTGTTTAGAGTATTCAAATTATTTATCACAATGTTCAATATGGGTCATTGGATTGCTATTAAGGATTTTTATGTATTTTGTCGTCAGATAAGATTGGTACTCTCAAATTATTGCTATTACTTACAACGTAAATGTTATTAATTATATTATTGACTATCATTTTACTATTAACAGTGGAAAATAAAGCAAACGTGATTTTAAAGGTACCATTCTCACTAGAAATAAATATCTGTATCGCAGTGGAGTTTACGAAATTTCAGCTATCGGACACAAATAACGTTCAGACCTGAAACTATAAAATGTAAATCAGAAAGTGGCCGTCTCGTGTGGGATCGAAACCACAAAACTCAGCGTGTAAAGCGATTTCTGAAAATTCTACGCCATAAATAGACACATTGGTATATTTTTCACACGACAATAACATCCAAAACCGCCGCCACACGTAAGTTGACCAACAATATCAAAATAGTACATCGCAATTATTCACTTAAAACTGATCAAAGAAAACTGTCACATCGAACCGAGTCAGGGCACGCCATAACTCAGATTGATGGCGCCATATTCCGGCCTCGTCTCCGAAAGATTAGTGGAACATTAATTAGTCCAGTCCTGGCATGCCCTGGCCCATCCGTCATGCATCTCGGTACAGATTTTAACTGCCCCATTGACAAATGGACTGTCGACAGACGGTTTTCTATTTTCGGTCCGAATTTTGTAATGTTCTAATCCAATGCGGAAATGTTGTCAACATACAAACATCGAAATCTTCGTAATAATCAGAATCAGATAAAGTGCTAAATAATAGGTACATATAAAGATTTTAAGAATTTGTATGAGTGGGTTCGTATGTGTCCGGTTGCCATATATTGTGGTTATTAGACAGCTGTGTGATTGATGGAAGAGTAATGTTTAAGACTACAAGGTTGTTTTATGTTTTCGTAATAAGTTTGAGAACTATTTCCCAATTTTAAGTGTGAAATTGACTACATAATATTATTATCATGGGTTTTTTTATATAGTAATAGACGGCAAACGAGCAGACGGATCGCCTGATGGTAAGCAATTACCGCCGCCCATGGACACAAGCAACACCACAGGATTCACAAGTGCGTTGTCGTCGCTTGGGGATCGGAAAAGGGATAAGATGAGGAGTGGGTTGAGGGAGAAGGAATAGGGGATAGGGCCGCCGGCACTCTCACTCACCGAACGAAACGCAACAGTTTAAATACTGTTACTTTACGTCGATTTTTTGTGAGAGGGTAGTACTTCCCCGGTCGAGCCGGCCCATTCATGCTGAAATCAGCAAGGCTCTACTACCTGTAGTTATAATCATGTAATATATATGATAATAATAAGTTGAATAGTAATAATATATAATAATTGTTAAAATGTAGTTAATTTAACACACATCAACAAAATTTTATATGTAAAGAATCTTTAAATTATAACTATGAACTGCATCCGTGGATAGTGTATGCATTGACTAATCTGGAGGTACCAGGTTCGTTTTTCGGGTCGGGCAAAAGTGTTACAGAGCTTTTTCGAATTTTCAGTTGCAACACGGAGTCTGGCAAACTGCCCGGTAACGGCAATAGGCTCGCTCTTATTACGTGGGACCTATAAACTCATAAAATGTGAGTGTAGTATTACAGTTTCGCCAACCCCTTCCGGGATACAAGCGTGAGTCTATGTAACTGTATGACATGTATATTAATGTAACAACTACGCTAATACTATTTAAACATCAACGTGAATACACAAAGCGCTTAGCAGCTAAGATTACTTTGATGTCACCTATTTAGCGCTCCGCCTTTTGTAAACCTTGAATGGCGTTACCTTACCTACAACGCTAGTTCTCTGGATTTGACTGTGACACTGATATATTAGCGGTACTAATAGCGTTTAACTAATTCGCTGGGAAGCTCATATATACTTAATCCTTAAGCTAGCACAGAGGTTTTATATTCAGGTTTTAGGTCTGCGGAACAGTACGACGTGTCTATGCCATTGTAGCAGTAGATCAAGTACGATACGGGTGTTTCGTTTGAATGCTAATGTGATTGAGATGGTTCTTAGCTACAGCATAGGGTTAATCTCAGGGATAACAAGTTTTTTAGTTTTGTCAGCACGAAAGCAACACCTCGGTGTATAACAGGCGCTATTAATGAACACCTAATTACTTTCTAAATTGGCCATAAAGCGCGACGCTTCTTCATCTCTCGCGCCATTACAACTTATAACGGCGCGGCGTCGAGTTACTGCCGATATTACGTTATTTCAGCAAAATTGATTGAATTATCAATTAATTTTGCTACAGATGCAAGATAAAAGCGGAACGGAAGCTTTGTTTTTCGGTTGTGAAAGAGTTGTTTATAATATTGAGAAAACAGAATATTGATTTCGAAAATGTTAAAGGATTGATGGGATTCTCGTTGTCATAAGTTAAAAGGTTTTTATTGGGGGTTTGACGATTTTAGCATTGGAAATTGTATATAATTCACTGTAACGGCAGTAGCAAAACCCAGCGATCAACTTATCTTTAAAATTTGACCATTATATCGTAGGTCGCAGCTGCTTACGGTGTCAGTACAGTGTGCTGCAGCCTTGCCGAATAAAACCAGTTATAGTATGGCAATTTGTAAACTGACTGACAGAAGACTGGTACTTTTAAATAACGTTTTTACTTTCATAACACGATTATGTTCAGCTCCACGACTGTCTTCAGTCGCACACAAATGAATTATATATTAGGATATTTTTTTATTTAATTTGTAACATTAGATTTTTTTTGTTTAGAGTCTCACGCCTGTGTCCCCGAAAAGAATATTACACCCACATTTTGCCTTGATTTTTTTTAGGTCCCACTTAATAGGGGGCGAGACTATTGCCGTTACCGGGCACATCACCAGACTCCGTGCTGCTACTGAGAATTCGGAAAACCCAGTAACATATTTGCCTGACCCGAGAATCGAACCCGGGACCTCCGATCAGCAGTCGCATACGCTATCCACTGGACCACGGAGGGACATTATTTATTAAAATCAATAATAATTTAACTTAAAAATATATTTGAAACTTTCTTAAAAAATTGCTTTGTTTCAATGGGACGTGCGAAGTTAAGTATTCAAAAAAAGAAGCATATGCTAAGATGTTATTGTATAGATGATTATCAAAATATTATAATCTGAACTAGCATGTGATCGCGACAAGTGGAATTCAGAAAGAGAGAACTTTGCCCCCAGCATTGGGACCCAACTTAAGCTTATAATAGCTGCCACAGCAATCACGGCACGTGAGGTAAGGGAACGATCCATTAGGATCCTCTCAGATAGTAAGGCGGTCCTCTCAGCCCTCAAAAGCCATACTATCACCTCGGCACTCACGCTTGAATGCCACCAGAAACTAACAGAGGTAGGTAAACAAAACAAATTAACACTGCAATGGATCAAGGGCCACAGTGGCTCAAGAGGGAATGACGCAGCCGACGTACTTGCCAGAAGAGGGGCCACTTTAGAGGTGGTGGGACCCGAGCCCATTATTCCCCTCCCTTCTGGTTTTTATCGCAACCTGGTAAGAAATAGGACCAGGACCCAACACAACCAGTCCTGGATTGGTATTGAAACATGTAGGCAGGCCAAGGAGGCTCTACCCGCAGTAGACGGTAAGATAGCCAAACAAATCCTCCGGCTGTCCAAACAACAACTGCGGACAGTCACGGCCGCCTACACAGGACACGGATTCTTTAATAAACACCTATTTACTATACTGCTGCCGACAGCCCGCTGTGCAAGGCCTGTATGGCAGCAGACGAGACGGCAGCCCACCTGCTCCTCGACTGCCCTGAGGTCGCACAGTACAGGCAGCAGTACCTGACGAGATACAGCACCCTGAGGGAGGCAGTGGGCCACATCAAGAGTCTGCTGGCCTTCCTCGAAGAGCTGGAGTGGCTCGAATGAAGACACCATTCCCACCCGCACGCAAAATACGCGCCAAGACGTGGAGTTGCGGAAACAGCCCGTGCAATCAAGTATCAAGTCAAGTAAGCTTATAATAGTATTCTGAAGCAATAGTGACAATGAAAAAACGTAAAATATTTTTTATCGATCTATTATCGATTTTGTGGTTGAGATAATTCTCAACCACAAAATCGATAGTGCTTTCTTACCTTTACAAAACCAAATATAAGTCATAAGTTCATCACACACGAACAGGTGGATACGTGCACTATGCACAGCTGTCGCCCCCTCCGTTGCCCATCTCACCCCCTCCGTTCGACGTGTCTGCGGCGCATATGCGCCGGGTCATTAGAGTGGCGACGCGTTGTTAATATAACAACGCGTCGCCACTCTAATGCCCCACTTAGCTCGTGACGTCACCGGCTTATTGCCCGCCACGCTGTTTAGACACACTGTGGACTCAGTGCTGCGGCATTATTAACGAGCTGGTAGATTGTGGCCGAGACTAAGACGGTAAGCTTACAGTGAGAGATGGGTTCTGAGTTTCTTTAGTTTGGTAATTAACTGCATTTGGCTTGTTAGGAGGTAGACGTTTCGGCTTATGATTGTGGAAGAACGTGATATCCCATGTTCCTAGTATCCAATTCCTAGTTGGAGTAAAATGTTTTTTTACAGTGTTACTACAATAATGTTTCCGGTAAAAAAATAATTCTCATACACTCCTACGGACGCGTAAACGCGCGAATATTTTTTGTAAAACTGACTTACAAATACAGAATACTTAAAATAATTAAAGTCGTAGTCGTAAGTCGTCGTAGTTAAAAATGAAGTGCTTGAGTATAAAAATATTATTATTTACAAAACTATAAATGATCTGCAGCAAAAAGTACTGGGAAATTTAATTAAAATCAAAAAACAAACGCACTAAGCACGCAAATAAAACTCATGAACACGAATGGTGTTGTAAAATTTTTGCAGAATAATAGCTCTGAATTAATTTAACGAATATTGGTCCAAAGTTAGCACTGCCAATGACGTTGCGTATACCACTGATAACTATAATTTACTAGATGGCATCACTGGGCATTAACCACTAACAACTCACCACCGGGTTTTGTAAACATAGTTTGGACAATGAAACGAGGATATTGTTTAAATGAGAAATAAATTATATCAGCATATTTTACTGTTTCATGACGGAAAGCTTTGCGTGTAGACCGATGAATTTGTGTTTGATAGTTGGTTTAGATAAATGGTTTGATCATCTGGATAAGTTTGGTGAATTTTAGAATTAAAGGCTACTGTGCTGATCAATACCTCCGTCATTCGACATTTTGGCGGATTTATTTAATGCCCGTAGCCAATACTCTATTTTTTTATGTAATTGGCTACTACAGGTAGATAATTGACGTATCTTCTATGGAGTTTATGTCAAACATATATTATTATCTGTGAACCAAATCCATGGATAGATAGAATACTTGAAACTGGCGTGAGATGAATAAGTACTTCGAAACTTTCGCGTTTCGATTAAACGTTGTAGAAATATAGCTTAGGTAGTTATACATCAGAACTTAACATGGGCTGTCTTTTGTAATGATAACTAACAAACCGAGCTCACGGGCAAAGTTGCGGGCGGATAATTATAATAGGTAATGTTTAAAAATATTATTATATTTTCACATGTCGATTTTCAGCAAACGCATAAGCAACGTTGTGATATACACCTCCTTCCGATACATTATATTATGCCGTTACTTTTTACTTGTAAGTTTGCGAAGTGGTTACTCTGAACTAATTTCAGTTTGGAGGAAATAGTCATTTGGTGTAGAACAAAAATACGTAGGTGAGGGAAAATAAGTGGCTTGGTAGTGAGGTGTGGTGTAGTACCCAAAACTGGGGGTAATATTCCCGTAATATTCCATGCTAGCAGGTTTCAGCAAAAATGGACGGGGTCGTATACTTTTCGGTAGTAACGTGAGAATGTGTTTGAGTGTTACGAAGTATGGGCGAAGAGGTACAGTTAAGTAAACTTGCATGCAGTGAATATACCGTAGATAGATATGTGTGACTCCTGAATCAACTCGGGTTGCACTAAAAACCACCGCGGTGTCCTCGACTTTGGGTCTTGGTTTACACGGATCCATTTTCTTGTTTTCTGGGACTCGATCTATTTAAACGAACATTGAACGAGTTGCACACAACATTTCAAATGAATATTTATCTATGATTCATTTTAGTGTTGTATTATTTGCCACATATTTTACGTCGTCCACTTGGCTATCACAGCCTGCTATGTTGTACATGTAGTTACATAAAACATTATGTACAAATAGACCAAATATAGACTCTGACAGGTACGGCAAATAGAAATCTGGCATAAAATATTAGTCTCATTTTCCCAGTAATCACATCAAAGCATTTCAAGTGCCGTAACTACTTACGACTTTTGATTTGAGCACTCAGTGTCATTTTCATCATTTCGATTTCGTACACATGTGTATACGAGAAAATAAGTTCCAAATATTATACCTTTACATGACACACAAAGGTACCTATATAATAGTTATTAATATTTTATATTTAGTTTTACTCATAATTTTAGTTTAACTATTAAGTATGCCGAAAAAGAGACGACTATAGCCTTGGAGACTAACACACTGCTACGTAAAAGGCCTCAGGTTGAAACTAGCACGGCGTGCACCAATGACATATCAAAGTTAATCACACAGCGTATCGCAGTCCATTATTGGAAATAGGCCTTGCTATGACAATATTGTGTGTCAGTAGTGGGGGATCTGTCCTATGTTACCGCGTTGCCCAGACGGGTTGGTTTAGCTCTTAGGATTTGATGTCAAGATCCCATCTCTTCTCAAAGAATAAATATTTATCTACTTTCTGTATTTTTATAACTTACCTCTGACGGAATGAAATGGGATAATGACACTTTGTACTCTCAATCCGTCACCACAAGCATTATTTATTAAATATTTATCTCAAAGTCATTTTGTAGACAGAAAACATTGATAATATTGCTAATGCCTTAATAATAAAAAAAATACTTGATTTGATACGGTAGGAATGAACGACATGGAGTTTGCAAGCAGAAATTACCAGTCTCTTTTTTGCTACCACATTTTTGCACTTGCTTAGTTCTTATCTAAAAAAAGCAAAAAACTAATTTCATAATTTTCTAAGCATTTCTTTCCACTTAAATCCTGTTTGTCTTTTGTCTCCAGAATAGATTCCAATGACCATTGGCAGTCTGTTTGGTAAATCGTAAGCCTGTAAGAGGGTCGGTAAGTAAATAAGCTGATCGGTATTCACCGTTGTCGCCGCTTTGTGCCACTTTCCTTCGGGTGATTGGATTGAGACGTACATTTCGGTAACTATGCGAGGCTAACGGTTTTCAATTGATGTAGAATTAAAGTTTTATGTTCCTTATACTTTTTTTTAGATAGTTTATCTTTTGCGTTTTGGTACTCATCATCAGACTTGTATATTCATTAGATTAGTTAAACCTATTATCACTATGCGAAGGGTTAGGCCATAGTGGACCACGGTGGCCAAGTGCTGGCTGGCAGACTCCGTTTGTCTTTCGAAAACATTATGAAGAACTCTCAGACATGCACATTGCATCACAATATTCTTCTTCACGACTTAGCAAGCCATAACTAACAATTTAATATGCACGTAACTACGAAAAGTCAGTGAAGCGAGCAGTGAATTCTTGGAGATTTATAGAATCCAATATTGTCTGCATAGTCTGTTGGCATCTCCACTAGGCTAATCGCTACTTCCAGTTTAAGAATGTTAATAATGAACTCTAGGAATTATTATAAGGTTTCGTTCAAAAATAATGGCTCTCAAAATTGCTCAACTTTTTCTTTTACTATGTTTGGGGTAGATAGTTACCTTAATCTTTGGTTCGGAAAATGTAACGATGATTACTATAAATTAATACCAAAATTCAGCCATGTCGCTGACTAGCAGTAGAAACTATTAGGGCATAAGAGCTATACGTTACGTGAATTCCGTAGCACCCACTTTTCGAAAGAAATTTTCTATAAATTTAGTAGTTTAAATATAAACGATGAAATCCTATGAAAGATAACTTATTACTCAGTCTGAAATCCGCGAAGTCAAACCAAAAACGTTTCAGTACTCCATATATTCGCAAAACGAAACAAAACAGATGATCGTTGACACGGACAAACTTCAAATACATACTTCTTCGTATTACGACCCTGCCTGTCCCTTTAAGCTTGCAAAATCATTACATTTCGATTTCCCTACTCGTGTCCTGTAATCCAAAGAGCTACGTATATAGCTACGTGAGTAATGCTACGTAGAGGTATGTTCCACGAATGCTATATGCGCACATATCCCCATATGTAATCGGACCCGTCGGCCGTCCTTAGGGAGCCTACCTAGATCAGTGAGTGTGGGACTCTACTCACTCACACAGGTACCTACCTCGCTTAGATAGTGTCCAGTTGTATGGTATCGAGCTTGTATATTACGTATATAGGTTTAGCTATATCTTAATATATAAAATCCTTGCGTCACTGACTGACTGACAGACACGCTACAGCCGAAACTATTGGGTGCAGGAAGCTGAAATTTGGCATGTATGTTCCTTGAGGACCGTAGGGGTGCACTAAGAAGGGATTTCCCGAAATTCCCACGGGATCGGCCAAAACGGGTAAATTAAAAAAAATGCAGGCGTAGCTGCTGGCGTCCTCTAGTACTTTATATATCACTAGACTTGGCCGCGTGGCGCGCTTGGGACTATTTTACCCCCTTGCGATGAGAATTTCCAAAAATCCTTTCTTGACGGTCTCCTACACTCTCAATTACGTATTAGGAACAGAACCTGTGTTGTGGGGAACTTCTCAAACATACAACCAACGAATACAAGGTACACTTAGACTCGAAACAACAATAATTTATGGATCACACAAAGTGTTGTCAGGTGTAGCGATCGAACCCACAACACTAGGCTTAGTGTCAGACGGCGAAGCGGTCACTTAAACCACTACGCCAACCGTGCAATCAAAGCGTGAAGCCGTTTCTTAAAGTATACCGTTATTGGCAAACATTTATATTTAATGTGGAATTTTCCATGAAGCATTAAAAGCAGGGTTCGATGTGACAGGACCCAACGGTGACACCATTCTGTCGATCCACAAATAAAACATTGCAAATAGAGGAAAATCACATAACACATACACAATATTTACACAAGCATGGTACAAACATTTTACGACGGTTTTATTTGACGAGCCAGTAAACGATGAATGACGACAAAATACCCGCAGATTTGTTAACAGTTTCCATTGCTGGTAAACAAGGGTGAAATTAATACTATTCGGATATACTACGCAATATAAATATGTAACACTTGATTTTCATTCGTAAGCGGATAGTTTAACATTTGGGAGAAGGGATAATGGTTATCCTAGTTTGGGGATTCTGACTTGGTTGTTAAAGTAATAGTTCTAGCGATCTTAAGATAGCTTACATAAAAAGGAATGACATCGACTTTGTACATAATGTGGATTGTATTTCTGATATGTGCGTAAAGAGCCAGACTTTTGAGAGGCTTTGGCTAGTGTCTATTAGCTATAGGATAGTTACAGAGTATCAAGATTTTGTCGATTGGGGCACGCAGTGTAAGTTTGTCTTATTATTATGATATCATCTCGAGTCAAACAAACTTATATTAAGTTTCCCGTTAAAAAAGTTCTCTTCATTGTTGTAGTGGCAGCTGATTGAAAGCAACCGTTAACCGATTTCTGACTAGACCAGATGTTTGGGATTGAAAAATTTACGGTAGAAATTAGAAAACAATTATTAGCAATAATCGATCATAAAGACATTTTTTCTTATTAAATTACAATTCTTTTTGTTTCATCAATGATAACCCAAATAATGGGTTCAACCTCCTCCTCTTGAAGCAGGCAGAAAGGGTGTGAGTGTAAGTCCACCATTGGCGCTGTGAGGTAAAACATAAAAAGGTACAACAGAACTGAGAACTATCTCTTTTTTTACGTTAGTTTAGAAGCCGATCACTTCATAGTATAAAATTAAGTCTGCCTTCTGTCTGTCTGTACCTTTGTACGTTTAAATCTTTAAAACTGCGCGACGCATTTTAATGTGTTTTTTTTTAAAGAATGATTCTACAGGAAGGTTTTTGTATAAAACATATATGGCGGTAAGAAGTTCGCCGGGTCAGCTAGTATTCTATAAAGTGTGATTGGAAACACATTAATCTACGTACTTCAAAAGTAAAGGACATGGGACATTCGCCACCGAGCTTCACATCCCGAAGAAAACCGAGGTAACGTCAACCCAAGGACGATTTCGCATGATTTACAATCTGTCAATAACAGGTTTAGCAAACAAATGTAACACCGTATCCATCTAAAAGTCAAACAAGCCATCATCCACTGGTTAGTTAGTTAGTTAGTTGGACAGTTGTTTTCCGCACTTAGCCACTTAATTGGGCCATTGTGAGTTAGCAGTGACACGGTTGTCGCCTGCTACTCATACCATGCAAGCTCCTTCAAGAAGGACATGAGCTGGCCAGTGTTGCGTATGGCCTCGCTCATGGTTCTGGGGTTGTTCAGGAACCTCGTCCGTTGGTCGCTCACGCTGGTACAATGTAGGATCACATAAGTGGGTGTTTCTTCGGTCTCCATACAGCCCCTACATAGTGGGCTGTCTGTGACGCCGATATTGTAGAGATGCTTGTTTAGTGGACAGTGGCCGGTTATTATGCCAGTCAGATGCTTAAGTATTTTCCTGTTGGAGTGCAACAGTTTTTGCGAGAGTCATCCACTGGTATTGCGTCACATTTGAAAGCCTCCATGAGTAGAGAAACAAAAGTTTATTGACAGTATTATTCGGAGCGTCTTACCGACTCAAATTAATTTAGATGATGTACTTACGCAGTACGGGACACAGACATTTGAATAATTTATTCATTTATTGACTTGAAATGTACAAACACGCCAACGAAACAAATTTCTAGTGCTGGTGAATATTCTTTTTCAAATTGGTACAAGTGTATTCGTTTAATGTAATGATATGTACATTGGATTTTGTAAGAGGTAATTTGCAACTTTAATTGCTGGTATGTAAATAAGTACCTATTAGCTATTTAAATGGCATAAGTGCCTGTATTAGTGCATGTATTAATCTAGTATCTTCAAAAATACTAGTAATACATGCATTAAATTATTTAATGCGTACGTTTAATGGCTTTACTAACTACATGATTGTATTAAATTAACGTGGGGTGGGTACTGATTTTACCTTATTATTATATCTACCGCGATAGTAGTCAGGGGCCTGCCCTTAGTCCGAGTTCGTTCACCAATGGACCACATTCAAACGTACGTTGATGGGATTCTTTTTCCATACATTTTCTAAAAGCGACATTATTGACCATTACTCACCGTACAACTATCATCATGTCAAAATTAGAATCCTAGTAATATTCTAATGTTTGTGGATTTTTTTTCAATACAAGCGAAAGACTGGGGCAGGCCTATGTTCAGTAGTGAGCGTCTTTTGGCTGTGTTGATGATGATAACTAATGCTAGTTACGTATAAAAATTTCGTTTTTGTAAATATATTACAAAAACTTAATATGTGGAAGACAAATATTCGCAAGATTCCATTGAAAGAAAATAAATAAAGGCATTCTGTGACCCAATTATTTGTTAGCAGCGTGCAAATAAACTGATATCATAAAAAGTAGAATGGCAGAAAAGCTTTTTAAAGATACAAAATATTACGTCCTACGCAAATGTACACAATGTTGAAAAGTGGAAAGATTTCGATACGGAATACTTATTTTATTACAGCTCTTATGTCAATGACGTTCAGAAGAATTATAAAAGTACTGCTTTGATCACAAAAGCATAAAGGTAAGTATACAAACATTATTATTTTATCGAATTTATTGTGAAATACAATAATTTGTGTGTACGTTGTTTTACGGCTGTTACTTCACTCTATCATTATGTTTATAAATGTTACAATCCCATAGATACCGTTCAAGCCAGGTTAAATTCCCATGAATAAACTAACACTGGCATAAGCCATTTGCTGTCATTATTTGGAAACGCTATATATTTTGACAGAACAAACTAGAAAGCGTACAGCGGGCTCCATGGAGAACTTGATTGCAATCGGGATAGCGCCAGGACGATGATCATATTTCAATATGGTCTAAAACTTGTGATAGCCTATTAATTTATTAGTCCACAGCAAGTCGTTCAAATGTCAGATTATCAAGTAAAATAAAATACTAAACCGACTAGGATTGGGTTCCCAACGTTCGAATACAACAGCCTTTCATCCTCCCATTTATTTATTTGTGAAATTGACACAATTTTACGATACTGCTAGAATAAATTTTATTTTTACAAAGGAAATGAAAGGCTGTATAAGCCGCTTCACAGCCAGATTGTGCTGTGCCGTAGAAAAATAACACTTAGGTGCGCACGCAACTGGAATATTCGTTTTAAAACCAACATGGCGGCAGCGAGTTTCTCTTGTGTACGAACAAACGGGAACGTTACTTTTTGTTAGCTATCTGTAAGGGTGCACATCTACTAGAACATTGCAAAGCTGAGCGGTGTAGAGACAGAGCTTAAACAGACAACGTTTACCGAGTTACACATATGAACGTCAAAACAGGTTACCCTTTAACTTTTGGATAAATGATAGAGCTATGAGATGAATTTGATAGAAAGATGATGCTTTTCTAAATAACCAAGTTTTTTTATATACAATTTGTGGCAGCATGACAGCTTACACTGGCACAGCAACTCTCGTTACTAGCTTAAAAAATAGAGGAAAGAAAAACATGTTAAAAACTATAGCGGCAGGATTATGTTTGTAGCACCCACTAAGATTAAAGCATCTTCGGTGACAAATGAAGGATCCTATAATCGTAGGTAAATCACACCACATTTTACTATTACGTTTTCTCGCTCATCTCCCAGCTTCCTCTTTCATGGATGAGCAGCCTTATGCCGTTGCGTTGATGGCATTGAAATATGTTATGGCACAAACTTCCTCTTGTCAATGTTTCTGCTCAGGTATCGTGTAAAGAGATTTTGCTCATTGAATACATAGTGCTACCTTAATACCGAGCCATGATCATATTTTTGCACTTATTTTTAGTAGCTGCAGTGTTACTTCAAAAAAGTTGATAGCTGAATTTTGTTAAGAGTGAAAGACAGCTTACGTGGTGATAGCTTTACCCTGCTGCGTATTGGGTATTAAATACGTAATTAGGACATCAATTATTTCATGACCACGGCTGGTGTAACCCATGATGAAGCGTCAAGAAAAGGTATTTTACCTAAACCTTCAAAAAAGTATGCGATATAGACCAGTTACATACGTATTCATCAGCAGAGATTCATTTAATATTTGACTACATAATTATTAGTTACACATCTCGAATATTTTCGTGTTGTTTATTATGACTTAAACCAGTGTCACCATATTCTCGTGTTGACTCTGCACACTGATTTCACGTTAACGTAAGAAACTTGCTGCATTCGCACGTATAATTGCAATAAACTAGTAGTCTCGTGTCAGATTAATTTACATTTAAAAAGAGCTAGTTAGCTGTTCTACAAGTACTTAATTTTTTCGACTGCCGTGTATTCGCGATGCGGTCAATCGCGCTTTAGTTCTGTACAAATTAAAAAGTTTTAACGGATTTCAAATGCGGTGACCTGGTTTATAATTTTGATTGTTTCCTATTCTGCTGAAATCATACATACTTACATACATATACTCACGCCTTTTTCCCGTCGGGGTAGGCAGGGACAACAGAACGCCAGTTGCTGCTATCCTTACAAACCTCACGCGCTTCCTCTACACTCATTACTCTTTTCATATATGCTCGCCGGTTTCGGGTACTTCGAACCTTGCCGTTTTTAGGATGTCCCCAATTCGATCGAGGAATGTCCGACGAGGTCTGCCGCGACCGATTTGCCCACACACATTTGCCTAATAAATCTGTTTCGTCATTATTTCTTCACCCATTCGCTCCACGTGTCCGTGTCTGCTGAAATCTATTATGTAAAAAGTATGTAGGTGGTAGTGGGTGTTATAAATGGTAGATTAATCTAGTAAATAAACTAGACTAAGTACTAATTTTAATATAATAATAAACTCGGGTTCAAACAAGGTTCTGGCCACATTTGTAGCAGAACTGATAGCATTTGGAGTAGTCGTGTTGCAGAGTGGAAACCCCGCCTTGGCAAACGTAGTAAAGGGTGCCCTCCGGCTAGGTGGACTGGCCATATACGCAGAGTGGCTGGCATCGGCTGGACACAACCCGGAAAAACCCAAACATCGGTCTCAGTTGCGTATATCAAATGATGTTCAAACACCACTCTCCGTGTGACGACGAATTAAGAATATAAATGTGACATAACCGTATATTTGAAACTAGAATGGCTCTTGTTATAGTTAATCAGTAACAATTACGTCTCCTTATCAAATACTTTTCCAAATTACCATTATTGTTGTCTAAAAACTTTGACAAACCCGAGAACGAATCTTGCACGTTTTGAAAAAAAATATGTCCTTATCTAACAAAGAAATGGAATCCCTTACACGTCACTCATAAAATCCATATCTCAAAGACATACAACCATAAACCGACAGTACCACCAATTTGGTAGTCCACCGCTAGCCATTTGATCCTCATTGACTACGTCACATAAACCAACTGACCCTGTATAAACGCGCCAAGGCGTGAAGATCTAATAGTGACCCTGTTTGCCCCCAAGTTGCGTTCCAAAACCACCTTATTACTGGAGCGGTGAAGAGGCAACGTTGTTATGCCTCGAGTGCGGTACACCCCTAGGTCATCGAGGATTTTTCGCCTTAACGCCTCGACGCATTTATGCCTCGTCAAGACCTTTTTCCTTTGCTAACAGAATAAATTATGGGCGACGTCAAAATGAGATATAATTATGGTGTGGGATGCGTTGTTTGGAAATTGCAGAATAATACTGTTTAGGGAAAATGTTTGTAAATAAACTTTAGCTGGATGGTAAGCCAAGTGTTTGATTATATTGATATATGAGTTCTTCGGAGAAATAATAATTTCTGTACAGACAAGAGCTCGGTATTAGCTCACAAATACAGTAAAGCGCGCCTTTTGAAAGCATACTTCTATGTAGTTACGTTAGACGACCAATATTATAAACTAAACTTAGGAGGAACAATTAGTTTTGTAGAATCTAAGTATATTTGATTTTAAATAATTTTTCTTCAAGCATTGTAGTGGTTACAGCGAGACAGAATGATTATCTTTAAAGTTTTTAGCGAAATTCATAGATAGAATAATAATTATTCTGCATGGATGACAAAAGTTTTGCACCATATCGGACAGACGGAAACCTGATTTTATTGAGTAAAATATATGTGAATTATTCATACCGAGTTCATTTACTATGAAGCCGTTTTAATAGAATACCGTAGCACCCGGCTCTTTATGCTACTGTGAGTCTGTCCTGTATTAATATATTAGAGTTAATTTATCGCTACCGTTCACCAATAATATGTAACAAATTAAACGAAACCACAACTGTCAAGTGTAAAAGTTTATGAAATATTGATATCCTTATTACGATAAATTATATATTTACTATTCAATTAACTGGTAGAAGTTTAGTGTTAATATGCCATAAATTGGTGTATAAATAATACAAAAACTAACACGATTTTGGTAGTTTTTAAGTGGTAAATACGTCTAGTTATTTGTGCAAATAAACAGTAATATAAAATTTTAGATTAATGGAGAACGCAATAGATTGCCACGTAGAGAGCCCCAGTGTGCACTACAGATATTTCAAACTTATTTAAATACCACTTAGTGTGATTTTAAAATAACGTAATTTTGTGAGTCGTGTGTAGACCGTTTTGAGTAGCGCAAGTTACGCAAACCACCAACGGACTGCTAAGCAGATGTACTGAAATTAAATGAAATTCTTATTTATTTCGTGTAAACTTTGTATGTATTTATGAAAGGTCATTTAAAAAAAATATTAATTAAGAATCGATTTTATGTATCAAATTAGAATAGCTCTACAGTCCTAAGCATTTTGGTCATCTTTATAATCAAATATTTTATAATAATAATAGGCTTTTGAATAAAATTTGGCTTTAACAATACGGTGTTACTCGGGTTTAAACTCACAGCGCTTACAAATGCTTTTTGAAATTATTGCTTGTTAAGCCATGAAAGAAAACATTATGAGAAAGCCTGCATGTATAAAAGTCAGGAGAAGTTGGCAACCCGCATTAATCCAGCGTAGTGAACTATAGCCAACACTTCCCGGTATGAGGAGAGGCCTCTGCCCAGCAGTAGAACAGTTTGTGTACAGGCCTGATGATGATGAAGGGAAAACTATCATTCGTTTATATGTCGTATTACATTGTTGCGCATTCTTTGATGGTTTCTTGCGATGTATTCACAGCAATTGCTTTTGATTCTAATGACGTGATCCATGTAATGAAAACTTATAATTGATTCGGATACGTTTAGGTATCAAAATTCATAAGTCCTGTGATTGGGTTTTATGTAAAAAGAAATATTTATATATTTTAGATCGATAGATTTTGTGAATTAAAATTATCATCAATTTCTACAGCCAAAATCAATTTTCATCATTATCTTAGTTTTGCGAACTGCTTTTCTACTATAACGTCTCCACTTTAGTGGTAATTAGATTGGGACGTCTCTTACAGCCAGCATTTCTTAGGCCAAATTAAACTTTTTTAGCTAGATATCAAACCGTAACATTTATCCCATAAAAACAATACTTGTCAAAACTACCAAGTCTCGCGACCGTAAAAAGTTGTGAGATCCATGTAATACCAAGTCGGTTAATTAAAAATGTTTAATGTTTTAAATCAATATATTGACTTGGCAATCGAATTAAGCAATTTAATTTGTCAAAAATACCAAGTCTCGCTACCGTATAGCGAGACTTGGTATTTTTGACAAGTATTGTTTTTATGGGATCTCATTTCTTTTTGTAGATAGTCTCACTTTTGTCCTTTCCGGTACCTTCTACTTTGTGTACACCAACAAAGAATTTTCTTAATCAAAGCTCTAACTGCAAATGTTATTTTGTAATCCTCTATATTTATTTGGGATTACAAAGTTATTTATGCAGTTGATGTATCTCGAAAACTGGACCACAATTGAAATATATTTTAATTTTTCCTTGATTTATACACTAAACACTAATCGTATTCTAAATTTGAAGCTTCTATGTCTGCTAGAAGTACCTTAGACTTTTGATGATCGGTCAGTGAGTGACAAAATTAAGAATTTTGACTCGTTAAGCTACTAGTTCAAATTGAATGAAATTTGAAATACACCATGTTTATACTTACAATGCCTGCATGATCACAAAAAAAACAGGCTTCTAGTTTTATCCACAACGAAGTTATGGGGGGTCGAAAATGGCCTGAATTGCTTCGAAAAAAGGATGGTACGGCCGTGCCGCTTTTTGCTCGACTTGGTGGGTGCACTGCCGTGCCCCCAGTTAAAAATCATACAATGATAAGAAATCTGCCCTAAAAATATTTAACAATTTTAATATTGTGATTATTTTCATCTTTATGTATTTTTCTTTATGCAGTCATCAACGCCGCGCGCCCCTGATCTCCCTATTTACAAAACAAGGAAAATGTTCGCATTTTATGTTAATTTTTTTATTTATTTGATGTTAAAATAAAAGAGGGCTGGTTAGCCGGTGCGTCGGAGTGCATTCACAGACCTTTTTATTTGTCAGTAGAGGAAGCCGTAATTCAGAACATTCGAATCAAGTTTTTATTTACTTACCTGGTTTGGTATTTTCCTTCAGAGCCAAAAACGTGTTTTGATAACTCAAGATGAGCGGGAATATATTATGAAATATTCATTAATATGGCTATTGAATTTACATCCTATTTAGGCTATAATTATAGTATTAATTAAAGTCTACATGGCGCCCAGTTTTAATATATTCAATTGTACTGACTCCCATAACGACTGTCAAAGATCTTTATGACAGCATTGATTCTAATGACGTGATCCATGTAATGAAAACTTATAATTGATTCGGATACGTTTAGGTATCAAAATTCATAAGTCCTGTGATTGGGTTTTATGTAAAAAGAAATATTTATATATTTTAGATCGATAGATTTTGTGAATTAAAATTATCATCAATTTCTACAGCCAAAATCAATTTTCATCATTATCTTAGTTTTGCGAACTGCTTTTCTACTATAACGTCTCCACTTTAGTGGTAATTAGATTGGGACGTCTCTTACAGCCAGCATTTCTTAGGCCAAATTAAACTTTTTTAGCTAGATATCAAACCGTAACATTTATCCCATAAAAACAATACTTGTCAAAACTACCAAGTCTCGCGACCGTAAAAAGTTGTGAGATCCATGTAATACCAAGTCGGTTAATTAAAAATGTTTAATGTTTTAAATCAATATATTGACTTGGCAATCGAATTAAGCAATTTAATTTGTCAAAAATACCAAGTCTCGCTACCGTATAGCGAGACTTGGTATTTTTGACAAGTATTGTTTTTATGGGATCTCATTTCTTTTTGTAGATAGTCTCACTTTTGTCCTTTCCGGTACCTTCTACTTTGTGTACACCAACAAAGAATTTTCTTAATCAAAGCTCTAACTGCAAATGTTATTTTGTAATCCTCTATATTTATTTGGGATTACAAAGTTATTTATGCAGTTGATGTATCTCGAAAACTGGACCACAATTGAAATATATTTTAATTTTTCCTTGATTTATACACTAAACACTAATCGTATTCTAAATTTGAAGCTTCTATGTCTGCTAGAAGTACCTTAGACTTTTGATGATCGGTCAGTGAGTGACAAAATTAAGAATTTTGACTCGTTAAGCTACTAGTTCAAATTGAATGAAATTTGAAATACACCATGTTTATACTTACAATGCCTGCATGATCACAAAAAAAACAGGCTTCTAGTTTTATCCACAACGAAGTTATGGGGGGTCGAAAATGGCCTGAATTGCTTCGAAAAAAGGATGGTACGGCCGTGCCGCTTTTTGCTCGACTTGGTGGGTGCACTGCCGTGCCCCCAGTTAAAAATCATACAATGATAAGAAATCTGCCCTAAAAATATTTAACAATTTTAATATTGTGATTATTTTCATCTTTATGTATTTTTCTTTATGCAGTCATCAACGCCGCGCGCCCCTGATCTCCCTATTTACAAAACAAGGAAAATGTTCGCATTTTATGTTAATTTTTTTATTTATTTGATGTTAAAATAAAAGAGGGCTGGTTAGCCGGTGCGTCGGAGTGCATTCACAGACCTTTTTATTTGTCAGTAGAGGAAGCCGTAATTCAGAACATTCGAATCAAGTTTTTATTTACTTACCTGGTTTGGTATTTTCCTTCAGAGCCAAAAACGTGTTTTGATAACTCAAGATGAGCGGGAATATATTATGAAATATTCATTAATATGGCTATTGAATTTACATCCTATTTAGGCTATAATTATAGTATTAATTAAAGTCTACATGGCGCCCAGTTTTAATATATTCAATTGTACTGACTCCCATAACGACTGTCAAAGATCTTTATGACAGCATTGACTGACGGCTTAACGTGTCCTTCAAAGCACGGGGCAAGCGATTTTTTACAATTTAATGATATTAAAACCAAAATCTCTTAGGCTGATATCACACCAAGATGATTCTTGATGCAATATCAGCCAAAATAGGTATTTGCAACCAAGAAGCGGCAACATTCTGTGAGCACCATATCAGTATTACAAAGTTTCGGAGTCTAATGGTCCACCTGTTATTACAAGAGAATTCACCAATAATTCTCTCACCACGCACCCTATAAATCGTTCCTTTTGTTCATTTTCAAATTACCTCTATGTATGAGTTACGCGCGAATCCTCGTGATCTATTTCTGTAGCTGATACTGATCAATGGAATTTTACAAAGGTATTGTGCCTGTTTTGAGAGAGCATTTGGTTGGGTACGTGAAACGGATGTTTTGTGGTATCAATGTTGATAGGTAAAGCTATATGATACGAATCTCTATTATGAAAGCTAGTGAGTAAATTCAGCTTTCAGAACTAAGTTGATTCACAGATAAGTCTTAGATTTAGTAAAATAAAACATTGGATACGTAACCAGAGATTTGATCACTTATTCTGTAACCATTGATGAAAATAATGAAAAAACGCCTAGATACCAGAACAAAGAAAACGATTTCAGATTGGTGGTGATTGCTTTGTGGTATTAACAATTTCCAAACCTTAGAAACTACCTAGTTGATCTGGACCTGAATTTGAAAGAGGTATCAAGCTACAATAGTATGTAAATATAAGACCGAAAATCTTTTAGGGTCACTTTGTAGTTCACCTAACCTTTCATTGAAACCTTTTTTGGCTTTGTTGTTTACAGTTTATTCTGTTTACAAAAGGTCGAGGAGTCAACTATTTTTGTTGGACCAACTCAGATCAAGAAAATAAATCCTTTTACTTGACCCAAGAACATTACCAAATTAGAAATTGAAAGCAAAGTCCAAAAACAAATTAAAATTGAATTTACACTTTAGTCTCAAAAAAATTAATACTTAACGTCGAATTTATTTTTTATTTTAGCTTCCTTCTAATCAGCATCAAAATCAAATTAATTCAGTTACGTCATGTTACGACAGGCTATTACAAAACCCTGACTGGTGTCAGGCTAGGAAGACGCACTATTTTCTCATCTTTATCAAAGAAACGGAATTAATCATAAATAAATTCCGTCATAACCCGTAACGTGAATGAAATTAACAGCGGAGAACTTAAATAGAAATCAATCAGCATTCTGATTTGTCTCGGAAGGTATGCGACGGTTTTAATCAACCAACCGTTAGTATTATGAAGAATTGTGATTTTTTATGTTTTGAGAGCCTATTGGAATCTTGGACGATGATGAGCAGTCTCTGTAAGCATCAATAGCCAGCAGTGGAGATCTTGACAATCTATCATGCAGAGAGTATCGTGTTCAAACCCCTGGCAGGCGCTACTGACTTTCTTAAATAATGTTTGTATTAAACTGTAAATTATCGCTTGCACCGATCCTCGCACCCGCCACCATAAAGATCTTTGATAGTTTTATGGAGAGTGATGGACCTTGAAAATTCTTGATTCAATTAGGTGTTACTTTGTGGAACTTCATTGGCAGGTAAGAGTGACCCAGCATGCACCCTCGGGTTGACCAAACAAACCATTGCAATAGATGAACCGAACCACTGTTCACAATAACGAACTCTTCAGATGAAAAGGGGTATCGATATATCTCTTTTATGGAATCATGCAAAAACCGGTTCCAGAACGATACCTGACTTGCAATATCCCGTTCTATGCGAAAACTATAATACTTCAATATGTGTTTTGCTTCTGCGCGATGCCTCCCCAGGATGTCCACGTACGTCAGTATCACAAGTCTGGTTTTTAATATGTCCGATTACTCGACACAGGCCTCTTTCCACTATCAGAAGGGATAAGCCACATTCCATTACGCTAGCCAAGTGCGCATAAGCAGACTTCACATGTATTTCAAGAACTTTGTGGGAAAACCTTCAGGTTTCCTAAAGATGTTTTATTTCAGCCATTAGGAAGCGATCATTCATTAACAAATGATTTCACATTTAACTTTGAAAAGTCAATCATGCGCGGTATAGAGTTAAATTAAAGACCCTGTAAGCAGCAGTTATCTTACTTACTCCGCTAGGCTTTCGCTGCCTACCTTTAAATATTAAGCTGCTGAAAGAATGAGTGTGAATGTTTTCTCTTTCCCTGTATTCTAAAATCATAAATCTCTACGGTAAGTGGTTAATAACTTGACTAACTTAAAGCTCAGTACTAAAAGTGGTTTTACTGCTGCACACATAGCGAAAGTGTGCTTTAATGGCGGTAGAAGATACTATTTCTCACTTCATTTACAGAAACCAGAATTTGTGTCGTTATGTTAAGAAGTTACCCATAAAAATATGATGTCTAGCAATGTGATAGACACTTCTGAGGTCTGAGGTTGAGATTTATCATATTCAAAGACCTGCAATTAGTTTTCATTGGTACATGTCTAAATATATTTATTCTTATCTCAATAGATCATACCTATTTATGAAACAATCTCACAGTTTCAGGTACCCATTTATACCATTCACGCTACCGCAAATTACCCATTCAAAACACGAGTCTGAAACTAATAACGTCTGCGATAAAACAGAAACAATTCCGCAGTAACATAACCGGCACGAGCGCGACACGTGTCAAAACGTCATACACGCTTGTCGCAGAATAACACGACAATACTGTTTGAATCTATTTCAAATATTGTCTATAGTAATTAGTCGAGTAAATCAGTTTAGTAACATTTGTTATCTATGGTAAGTAATTTTTGCCACTGGTCACATTGCATGAAGTGACAAGTCTTCTTCTTCCGTTTTTTGAACTCGCCTTATTGAAAGCACATTGTTAAACCAGCTACGCGAATAAAATTTTGTAAAACCTTGTGAAATTGCCGCTATTTGATTTGCCCGGCACGGTTCAGTCCGCCCTTGTGATATTGAACTTTGTGATAAATATTATAATTGGAACTCTTGACATTTGTGAAATTGTGAATTATACCACATCGTGCCTCGTGCCTTGAAGACGTCGCGTTTGGAGTCTGGCGGCTGGGTAGATATATCATTCAATCTATTGTGGCCTCTCTAGTTTTGTGTGTGTCTATCTAGCTTGGATCCAGGCCTTACAACAGTGAAGATCCAGGTAACTGCATATTGTATTTATTCTTAGCGCTGAGTAACTCAGCCAATATATGTCAAACACTTCTTGCGTTGCCCTGGTCAAGTGGATGTATGTAAACTAGTTTCCACTGCCTTCTGCAACAATTCCCGCCTGTCTAGGGTAACTTCTGAATAAGTACCCTGATTCCGGTGTTTGCTTACTAAACACGATTACTACTTGTAGTTTTCTCCTTTTCTTAAACGTGAAGTTAGGAAGTGACGGGAATATGCTGCGTGTCAAATTAAGGGCCTGTTTCACCTCGCGGTAAGCAAGTCAGGCCTATTACGAATAGTTCATCATATAATCGGTATTATTTTACATATAACTACATATGTTTAACTTCTTTCACATTATATAGATATGGTAATTAACCTATCTGCAACTTATCAGACAGTATTTAAATTGCTTCTTAGTCTGGCAAAAAGAAAAGTTGTGACACGCATGGTGAGTCAACTAAAAGTGCATAAAAAATACCTATGTGTCAGTACGGAATATCATCTTGCCTTTTCTAGCACAGAATTATAGTAAAAGACAGAAGATTATCTAATTCAAGTTTAGCGTGTGAAAATCATAGTAAGAGCCATTTGTTCCTATTTACGTGGCGCGACGGAGCCGCTGCAGTAAGCTGAGTAACAGTCTCATTTCTTTGAAGGAAAACGCACTTGGTTCCGTCTGATCTTCCTGTTCGGTGTAAAAATATAAAAACGTCTTGCCATGCCGCCTCTGCCAGGCCCCAATAAAAAGGTTAGCCTAAGAAACTTTCGTTTGACGTAGTAAGAGATGATATGAGTGCCAATCGCCTTACCATTAAGGATGCCGAAGACGGTGTAAATCTGTGAAACGAACCGTGTTAATTTTTTTTTGTAGGAAAGTGAGCATTGGGACTAGGGCAAGGGTCTTAAACAACCTTTCAACGCTAAGATAGTGATGATCATTATAGATTTGTATGATTATACTACAGACTTGATTGAGAAGTTTTCCCTCCCTACCTTCTGCTCAGTAGGTATAGCTTATGATATTGCAGTCGGTGTAACTCAACTCTAAACCTTAAAATTATGTCTATTCTTTAAGACGTTTTGATTACCAACTCATGTCCTTCCATGTGTTTCACTAGACGAAAAGAAAACAAGAAGAGATATAGGTTAGAAATGAAACAGAAATAAAGCAATGATGTGGAGATAAAAGGCTTATCGTATTGAATAAATCCAATATATTGCTATTACAATAATTATAACCCTTCACATGAGATCAAAGGTTGAACTTTTACTCCCAAAATAGAAACGTTTAATAATAGTTTTTCTTTGCGAACGAAAATCCATTAGAGTGTGAACAGAGCAGAGCGGGACATTAAAATAAGTTTTGTACATGAAGGGCCAACTATATATTAATTTTGATCAAAATGCCTGTAATAGTAAACTTTGGTCACAGAGGGCAGTCTCTAATAGACAATCCAGAGTATTTCGTCATAAATTACAATTGTTACAAATGTCATTGTCATAGCAAAAATCTTTTGTGAGTAGTTCACCATATCCTCTATCGAAACGTCACGCCCTGTCGGCTATTGGGGAAGGGAAAGACTATGAAACACAATATGCTCCGGTTCACTTATCTCTTTTGCTTCCTCGACACTTACTCGTATTAACCTCATAACCTCGTCATGCATACAGGCATTCTCGTTGGTTGTGAGTACTTTTTATTTTTACCATTCTTAGTACGTCTCCAATTTGGGTGACGTAAGTCCATCTCAGGCGTCCTATCCTATTCATTCTTACTCGATAAACTTCTTTTTCCGATGCGTTCCAAATGTCCAAACCATCGCAACATTCCTTTCTCAACCATCACCCGTGAAAATTCATAATCCAAAAAACTGTAGTCATAAAACTATAACAAGAACCCAAATAACTACGTATATAACTATATTGTTTGGTCATTTCACTTCAAAAACAGTGCGTCTTTGTTCTCAATACATTAATGCTATAAACGTGACAATTAACTGTTTATTGGGAACATGATCACGTCTGTGCAATGTGGTTTATATCTAAGGCTTAAAGCTTACGCTTGGGATGAAAACGTCTTTCATCAATGAGAATACCGCTATTTTAGTATAAACGGGCATACTATTAATTTTAAAAACACTATTTCCATTTTTTCGCAAAATTTGGTTTACTTGTTATCGCTTATGGTATCGAATTAGGCAAGGAATGCTTTGTGGAGATACCAACATCTGTATGGATTCAAATCCACGGCGCGCACCACTGACTTTTCGATTTATCGTTTGCCCTGTGCCTCCCGCACCTCTCGAACATCCATCCATCCCAGCCATCGGTCCCTACTGTCATGGAAATGTTTGACAAACGTTATAGGGAGTCAGAACCTCTGAATAAACTGTCACTAATTTTAATCCCCAAAGCTATCCCTTTGGGTTGCGGAGATCACACCGGCAGCCGCTCTGTGGAAAAGCTAATATTCAGTTAAATCCATTTAGACTAGTTACCGGATCCCTGGTTGCAACTGGGATAACGCTAGGAGGATGCCTAATCATCATCATCCTTGCGTTGTCCCGGTCGCGATTCAAAGCCTTCGACTTTAGAGCCCAGGCCCGCTAGAAGTATGAATATTATTTTATTTAACGAACACAGCATTGTCTTATCTACTAGAGTAATACGTCTATGTTAGATTGAAGACCTTGAGCGTCGAGCCTTCGCGGCTTCGTTAAGTATTTACGTGCGACTGCGGAACACGGTCATTACCTACAACTATGTCGGCACCAACTGATTTTAAATAGTAGGGTAGCGCTTTTCAGCTGTACGGGACAAATATAACCTTTGATGAGCAGAATCCTGAGTTGGAACGTTTTCCCACAGATATTTTTATACTTTAGGGGTTTCAGGATCAGTTTTTCGGAATAAAATAAACTTCACTGCCATCAAAAGCTTTTCATGAAATTATTACAAGCTGCACTTAAGACTTTGACAGTGCTTAATTAATATTGACAATTTAGTGTGGGACTTCTTCTAAAACAACTCATACACTATCACCTGTTTCCAGACTAAACAGAGCTTTTACTATAGCAACCAGATAATTGACAAACAAACCTATATACATAAATATTCCTATACACATCCATAAGTCTTATAAAATATGTTACATATCGTGTTCATCACACTTAAATACGGCTTGACCAGTGACCAGCCTTGGTTTACCAGTCAGGCTCCTAACATCCAGACTAACAGGCTAACCATCTAGTACAGTAGAACAAATCTACAATATCTATGTAAATTATTGTCAAAAATCCTTTTACATTGATCTATTGTCATAAGTATCAACTAATTAATCAAAAAGGCTTTAATCTGTATGTCATTATACTGTTACACTGATAATACGTCTGATATGAAATTTCATAACTGCATCATCATTTGACCACATGTATCTGCTTAATTATCTATAATACATTTTAATTAGCTCAATGAGTTAAAAGCTGGTACGATTTAAAATGGTCAATAATTGTTACGGGACAATACGATGTGTCTATTAGTTTATTATCTTCTCTTTGATCAGAGTGATTTATCGCTATGCTTATTTACAGTTTTTATTTTGTATAGGTAATCAAATACATAAATACCACTTATGAAAAGATATCGCTCTTAACCTCAAAAAACAAAACTCATAAGAAATATGATTACATGTTTTATGAGTGAACGACATATAACCCGTTTGAAAATATGAAAAACAAAAGACACAACAGCATCAAACTACTAAAATTCTCAGCGTAAGCAAACATTAACCGAACATAACACAAATATCGGTAAACCAGCTAATTTTCCCGAGGCATCGACAAGGGATTTGATAAATGAGAGAATGCAGTCTCTTTAAAAGCAACACTTAGGACGTACAGGAGTGAAAGAGGCCTCCTGCCACTGAGGGCGTCGTAAATAGCGCCGGCGAAGCGGTCTTGTTCATTAGCGCGGACCTTTGTTCACCACTGGCCTTGCAAAAACAAATAGACACACAATCTGCCTATCACACCCTAATCACTCAAAAACCAACCCTACACCATCTACAAAAATTTGTATCCAACTCTATACTTTAAGCTTGTAATAGTCTATAGTTGGGCTTTCAATGCGAAACTGAGGATTGGTAATCGTGATAATTGCCGGCTCAGGATAACAGGTCTCCTGCAAACGTCGCTGTTTCCATGTCCTTGTAATTGAGAGTGTAGACCGCCTAAATACTATGAAAATTGTAATATTGTCCATGCTGAACGTGGATACAATTATGTGCGGGGAATTCCCCGGGATCTCGTTTTCGCGGCACCAATATACAGGCACTATTTGCATAGTTGATGTTACTTATTATTAGCAACAGTATAATCTGTAGGTACTCTTTATAAAATTGCACGATAGAACTTTATAGAAAAAATATTGACTAATTGCATACGACGCAAGGAGCTAGTAATTTAGACTTCTAGTTTACGACCTAGTGTTATGTTTCGGGAATTGTGTCGTAATATCATCCAAAAGATCATCATAAAGATTTGTATAGACGACATTAATTGCCGTCATAGGAAGACCCGAAATTCTGTAACCATAACAACAGCAATAAATTCCGGAGGATAAAATAAAGACACTTGCATCTGTCTGTTAGAGAAAATCTCAGGCATAACGAGAATCCTTGTCCCTCAAATAGTAGGCACTTGAGACATCGCTAAGATTTAGTATGAACACATTTTTCTGTCAGTCTAATACTAAATCTTTTCTCTTTAAATATCGCGTCTTAAATACGTACTCAAATATTCCCTTAGTCCATTATTTCGATTGCAAAAACTATAGAGGTATTAGCCTTCTCAGCATTGTTGGCAAATTGTATGCAAAGGTACTTATTGAAAGAGTTATGGAAGTGACCGACAAGAAAATATGGGATGTACAAGCAGGATTCCGAAAGGGTATGGGATGCACGGATCAGGTTTTTTCCTTGCGAAGCATAGCTGAAAAGTTTTTGGCCAAAGGTCAAAAGGTCTATTGCGCATTCGTGGATTTGGAAAAGGCTTACGATAAAGCGGTGAGGAATGAAATGTGGTCGGTGCTGTCAATGAATGGGGTGGACAGCAGCCTCATTCGAGCTCTGAAATCCCTTCATGAGGATTCTAGAGCTTGTGTGAGGATAAACGGGGCATACACTGACTGGTTTACCATCGAGAAAGGTGTTAGACAGGGATGTGTAGCGTCGCCGTGGCTGTTTAACCTCTTCATGGACAGTTGTTTGCAAGATTTAAAACAGTGTGACTGCGGATTAAGGATGAATGGGTTACTCGTCAAATGCCTCCTTTTTGCTGATTATCAGGTAATACTTGCATCTTCAGCGGAGGAGTTGCAGGAGATGGTAGCAATCATGCATGGTGCGTTAGAGAGGAAAGGAATGAAAGTGAATGTAAGTAAAACGAAAGTTATGGTTTTTTAAAAAGGAGGAATGCGTTACGGCTTGTAATGTTTTGATCGATGGACAGCGAGTGGAACAAGTGAATGAGTTTGTTTACTTAGGTACGTTGTTTACAAGAGATGGTAAGAATGAAGAAGATATTGAAAGGAGAGTTAATGCAGGTAATAGTGTGAATGGAGCTCTGAAAGCGTTTATGAACAGTCAAAACGTGTCCAAAAAGGCACGTTTGGCTGTACATAGAGGCGTGTTAGTGCCTACCCTTATGTATGGTAGTGAAAGTTGGGTATGGCAGAAGAGATTTGAAAGTAAAATAAATGCTGTAGAAATGAGAGCACTGAGAAGTATGTGTGGTGTGTCTTTGACCGACAGAGTAAAGAATTGTGTGATACGAGAGTGGTGTGGGGTAAAAGAAGATGTAGTGACAAGCATTGAGAAAGGCATGTTAAGATGGTTTGGACACATGGAGAGGATGGATGACGATAGACTGACAAAGAAGATATATAAGGCAAGTGTGAATGGAACAGGACAAAGGGGAAGACCTAGGCGGACGTTCTCTGACCAGATTGGAGACATCCTGAAAAAAGGACAAGTCAGAAGTACCCTTAACAGAAGAGCATGCATGAGAAACTTGATGGCAGTGAGTGAAGCAAGTGAGGTATGTCAGGATCGTTGCAAATGGCGTTCCGTAGTCTCTGCCTACCCCTCCGGGAAACAGGCGTGAGTCTATGTATGTATGTATGTATTATTTCGTAACATGGATCTGACATGATATAATATCATACAAAGCAACGTTAATCGTTCTGGAATAAGTAAAAATCTCTTTACTTAACTTAATTGAGTGCATTAGTCAGTTTCCAGTCTCATGCTTGGCCTTAAATAAGATAATTTTGCTTTTTCCTTTCCTTTCAGAATCATGTCATTATCTTGATATGGATATCAAGATAATGACAAACGAAGCTGTATTTTTGTACGAAATATAACATATTTTGTAAAGTACTGAACATTTTAGATTATCACAAGATGACCTAAGCCCAACAAACACTTATTTCACAACAAATATTTATTTCACGTAGACGGAGAACTATCAAAATATTCTTAATATTGATAAAGTTCGGGCTTCAATAATTAATCGTATAAATTTTAACGTTCATATTTCATCAAATAGTTATCTGATTACACATTACTAGACAATAATGATAAATGTTTTAAAGTGGTGGAAAAGATTATTAAGACAAACATTTCGTTTGCATAAAAGCACATGATACCAAAGCTTGATGCAAGCTTTGGTATCATGTGCTTTTATGCCACGCATGCTTTTATGAAACACATTTTTCCAAAATAAATTCTAGAGCACAACGGCAAACCGCAAACATATACAAGCAGAGTAAATTACATTTTAATTCGCGCACGAAACCTTACAAATCTCATCTTACGTATTTACGAGTATTCCTCAGAAGACAATATTTTAACAGCATCCGCGATGTCTTGTGAAAACAAAATGCATTTAAGAGATGTGCCTGTACAAAGAGAAAACCGCTGGATGTCGTTTTGCGCCGATTTCACTCTCGTGCCTTCTCAAGACAACATTTCACTGAAACTTCAGACCTATTCATATTTATTTCAACTAACGTTTTTCATTCCAAATCTTATTACACGCTGTATAAGAGTAAGGATAAGGGTTTCGTACTACTATATTTTCGTTTCAGTAGCAGATAGTCAAGAGAAATTTGGTGTACATAGAAATCTAAAATATGCTTTTCACGCATCATGAATCATTGATTTAGAATCTTATCTGTATTACAATGTGTGCTCTTGCATCTGAGCTTTGTTCGCCTGAAGTGCAGCCCTTCGCAGTTCACTTCTACTCTCTTTATTTACATCACAACGCTGTGAATCAAAAGGAAGATTATTTTTACCTACGTGTTTTAAATGAGCTAGTGCTTAACTAGCTAATTGTATAAATATATAAAGCAAAAGAAAGCTCTAATAAATAATTTGCATAATTATATACTTAGAATTTAGTACTGCACAGTATTTTAATTAACTTTAACAATCAATTTACTTTTGCACAAGAAGCGAAGACTAAAAAAGTTATTGAAGCTCATTTGAAAGTGATATTGAGTTTCGAAGTCGATCCGTCCTTACAATGTGACATTATTTCAGTTAACTTCCGAATTCAAAGAGAATGTTAGAATATTCTACGTTTACTAGTATTATTTAACAATAATTATTTTAAATTATAACTAGACGACAACAAAATCCGTGTCACTTCATCAGCTATCACAGCAGATATTATTATTACAATAATTTTATAATTTCTTCCAAGCTATTTCCATAAACCTTGAATTTTCCCTGTAACTGAATTCCGAAGCAAATTTCCTTATTTGTTTCGCTACAATAATGTTAGGAACAATGCCACGTTCTTGTGCGGCCACGCCAATTGTCTTTAAGTTCTGTAGAGTTCGGCGCGTAATTCATTGCGATAGTCCCTAGCTTCCGTAGTTCCGTACTCTACAGAGAAGAAAACGTCTCCTGTAAGCTACAAATTGGAGCCTTGCATTCCTGTGGTCAACTGGAAACTAGACTTAGAGTAAATCCTTTTGAATTTTCTTTTCTATCTATTTTGTCGGTAAAGTTACTTATTCGCTATTTCGATTGCTTACTTTGGCTTGGTTGTGTTACTCTTGGATTTCGTAACAGTTCCGTTTGGTGGAATAGGTGTATTTTATTGTGGTATTGCATTTCAAATAATATATTTGATCTTACATAATGTTAACCATATAGTCAGAGTGTATTTATATCGTACACTCTAATCATCGTGATGCATATATACTACATACCGTTGTTTACCCAGTTTTCGTTGCATCTCGGTATGTTATGCCATGATAAACTCTTAAATTATTATGTAAATGATCATGAAAGTTACATATAACTATGCATAACTTCAACCACGTATTGTAATACGGAGTGATTTTATATTATAATGGAAGAAGAAGTTAAGTAAACTTCTCGGGATAACAAAAATTTATCAATTTTATCTAATTGTATGTATTGGTGCTTAATACAGTCACTGTGTCGTCAATTTACCATGCGACTGAAGCACATCCAGCTCATTGAAGAATCACGTTCACATTGAGATTTCACTTCGACGTATTCTCAAGTGAATCGCAAGAAAACGCGAGAACGTACTTCAACGTTCTCGAAAACATATGAAGTCGAAAATAGAAGCGACATATAAACTCATCTTATACATGTATATATTTGTATATATTTGTATTTTCAAATTAATTTTGGCTAAATAAACCATTTTAAAACTTATATCAACTTCCCTTTAAACATTAAGATAAATATTTAATTACCACACATTAAGAGAGGAAGAATTCGTAGATAAATAATAGTATAAACTTTATTTATAAACCGACATCAAAAATTCAGTCTTAAATCTTTAAAAACGAACGAGAACAACTCCTTTGATGAGATTTTCTTGAACAACTAAGCGAACAATATCACACGGTCTGATAATCTCGTCTACCTGAAGCATTGTGCAGGAGAGCAGGAGCGAGATGATTGTGGAAAGCTAAAGGTCGTAGCACACCAACGCGAAACCACTTCTGCACATCGCTGTTTCAAATCATTATGTTCGCAGGATTACAGCTAGCTGCTGGACATGTTTTCAGCTAGCAGAATAGCTCGCCATTAAAGTCTTCTTCTGAGAGAAAGGAGAATTAAGACGTTCAAGTAGTAGGTAAAGAGTGCCAAGCTAACACACAATGTCTATTTACAGAACACGGTCGTAGAAATTATTCCCAGTGAGCGATTCGCGCGTCTACAGCGTGCATATTGCTGGCTTAAATGTTGCAGTAAACAAAACTTTACCTAAATTTACACTTTATCCGGTTTGCTCTATTTGCTTGCATCGTAAGGTTTACCTTCTGAGTTTAGCTTATAATTCGGTGCTCATTTATCTGTCGCACGAGAGTGGTGCGGTGTGAATGGGCAACTACGTTAGCTCATTGCTCATTCAACGCATGGTCAACAACAATGATCACGTGCCCGACACTTGCCAGAGGACCAGGAGACTCTCTACCCGTGCACTTAGCTTTGCACGTGAATGAAGTGCTTGCGACCTGTGAGATGGTAATCGAGATTTACGTGCTTTAGAGTTGTGACGTGACATGTGACATCTATCGCACTTATTTACTAACAGATCGAATGACAAATCTAAAAGTGAATCCTAAGAAATGGTAGACACCTATTCACTATCAGATATCCCAAACGTCTCAACTCTTCAGACTACCGACGAAGATTTCAATTAAGTGTATCAGTAAAGTATCCAATATAATTTAGACCTCTGAATTCTACTTAACCTCGTATCTTACTAATAAATAAATAAGTACACAGTAATTTGACAGTTCACCTCGCTAAAATAAATCTACCACCACGTGCTCAAGAAACTATTTGTCTTGACGACGACCGCTGTTTTTATGAAGCTCACCCATTTTGTGCACTCGAGGTCACGATCACTGCCTTCTTCTCTCGCCTTTGTTTCATTTAGACAACACACTATTTAAAGCCTTGACTGTTTGCAACAAAATCGCGGCTGTAATAGTTTTAAGTAATTTCAAGTGAAACGGAAAATGGAGCATCTTATAAAGAAGTATTTCTGAAATGGAACAATAACATGGTCCCATTCAAGTACAGGACCAAGTTGACGGTCTTTCATGTAATAAAATTATACTGTTTAATTGAATTATGAACCTTATTGCGTCTTTTAAACAAGGGGCGCCATTAAAAGAAATTTGATTTGTGGAGGCCACGTTTTCGATGAATGCGACACAAACGGGCCGTGATGAGTTTCAGAAGATTTAAGCGAAATCGTCAAAGTGTTTCAGAGAGGTACTAATTTACAAATATACTGGGACTAAAGTAAAGTAAAATTTACTTTGTAGGTATCTTTTGGTGCACAAGAAAAATTTTCTAATATAATATTCTGCCACATTCATATAGTTTACTAGATAATGGATAAATATATGCAGTGCTATTTCACGCACACAAATTGACTTGAGTGGCAATAGAACCCACGACCTCCGGCGTTTCAGTCGTTTACACTCCTGCTAGACAACAATTGTGTCTAAAAGCTATACAAGGATAAGACAATAAAAAAAAAACAATCAGGCTTAAACGGTGACAAGCACGTATTTGATATATCAAAACGGTGGCAAATCCTTTCGGATCTCCGACTCTTGGGGAAATGAGAGCCGGAGTATGTGGTGTTACCACTAAAAACTCCACCCACTTTCTCATGTACCCGTGTGTCGGCGGGTAGGGTATCGCCGAAGCATTCGTGGCTACCCCTCGACGGGTATTGTATATAAAACCCCCTTGGCGGCGGATGAAGGTGTTGGGCTCCGCCGCCAAAACACTCAGCGGCCGCAGGGGATAGGGAGGACGGCAACGAAACACCGCATCTCCTCTTCCTCTGCGGCCTCACCGCGACGCAGATGGTGCGCCCCCATTTGGTCGCGGGAGATAGGGCGCGCGGCAATGCAACACCGACACGCCTCTCCTCCCGCGACCGCGCCCGTCTACGAGGGACAGATAGAACTGTACCCCGCACCCGCACCTATGGACGCATCCTACGCAGGCTTCACCCAAGCCCACGTGGAGCGTCCACTCCAGGGATCCCTCTTAGCTTCACCGCGGGATTCCAAGCCACGGTTCCTGAGCCCCCCCCCCCCCCCCCACCACGACATGGTGGAGATCCCACGGGGGGATGATATCACAATCCTAACATTTCCGCACCTGAATTTATTTAGGTGAACCGGAAATCCCTCCTTGGTGTCAGAGATATTGAATTTGATCGCGGATTGTATTAACGTATTAACTATTAAAGTATTATTACAGGGTAGACTAGTATTAACTACATTTATTATTATATAAATATTGGATAATACTGCAATTAAAATGTATTTATTACAGGGTAGTAGGTCATCATCATTGTCTTGCCCTGGTCCCAATTTATTTGGGGTCGGCGCAGTATGTCCTTCGCTTCCATACTACTCTGTCACCAGTCATCCGATTGTTTATCCCATTCTCTTTCATATCCGTCCTCTCACAGTCCATCCATCTTTTCCTTGGCCGCCCTCTCACTTGTCGTCCTTCTACATGCATATTCATCACTTTCTTACCTACGTACATCTCATCTCGTCGCATAACATGTCCATACCAGGCCCATCGACTCCCTTTTACCTTTTCATCAATGGGCGCCACTTTCATACTACCTCTAATGTAATCATTCCTAATTCTGTCCATTCTTGTCACTCCACACATCCATCGTAACATTCTCATCTCAGCAACATGCAATCGTTAATCATCTATCTTCTTTGTAGCCCAATACTCAGCTCCATACAGTACGACAGGCCTTATAACCGCCTTATACATGCGGCCTTTTAACTTCACAGGCATTTTGTGATCGCATGTTGTGCCTGAGACCTGTCGCCATTTCATCCATCCTGCGTTAATTCGTTGCCTAACATCCCGATTAATTTCGCCTTCATCTTGCAGGAGTGAACCTAGGTAGCAAAAATCGTAGAATACTGGTAGAGGTGTACCGACAAGTGTAACCGGTATAGGACTGGAGAGACCGCCAAAGTCACAAAACATATACTCTGTCTTGGTTCTGCTTATTCTCGGGCCTACATTCTCAAATCTCTGCCGCCACTCCTCCAGCTTGCTCTGCACCTTTTTTCCACTCTCTGCTACCAGAACAATGTCATCGGAAAATAGCATGCACTAGGGTGCCTCTTCCTGTATGTCCGATGATATAGCATCCATAATTAACAGGAAGAGGTAGGAGCTAAGGGCCGACCCCTGGTGCAAGCCTACGGCCACATCGAATCTGGCTGTGATACCGGCCGCGGATCGGACTTGCGTTCTGCATTCAGCGTACACGGCTTGAATTAACGTCATGTATTTTGCAGGCACTCCTTTCTTCTTAAGGGCCCACCACAAGATTACAGGGTAGTAGGTACCCTGTAATAAATACATTTTAATTGCAGTATTATCCAACTTAATGACGAAAAAGATATTTGTACTATGAGCAAAAATTCAACTTCTCACTCCATATGTTTTACTTATAGCTAAGGTTTCCATTTTCTCAAAAGTTTTATTGAAGCCTATCTTTGAACAAAATGTAAGTTGATTCTTGAATTTGGTGGGATCTCTTTATTGTCGTTTGGGTTGTGTTTACTGTGAAGCGGTAAACGTGAGCGATAGACTCCTTAGGAAATGTTTTATGAGTTTCGGCGGCCAATCTTTAGTTCGAAGCCGCCGCGCTAGAATCTTTATCTAGACGTCAATGATTCATGCTTTATAAATCGTATTAATTTGCTGCCGAAACAAAATTCAGAAATATATATTTTATGATGTGTTGTTTATGGTTAACTAAACACGTTGGAAATAATAACGCTATTCAGACACAGAAGTTTGTAAGAATTTATTATTTGAGTTAGACTACTTTTTTTTACAAATAAAACACAAAAGTACATTTGTCTAAACTAGGAAACTAATTCCCGCTTGATTCATCGTTCGGCCGCCATATCGACAAGCAATGTATGTAATTACGAGTAATCAATCATGAATATACATAAACCATTGGATAGAGCTGATTTGTGGTTGATGTGTGTACGAATGTGTGATTCAGTGCCAAGTGCCGCTCGTCGGGAACGGGAACTAATATTTGTCGAATGATGACGCTATGTGGGAGGAAGTGTGGATAATTTATTTGTGGAGAAGATTCGGATTTTGAATGAGTATACTATCTAGGTATACTAATATTTTTTTTAATCTAAAAGTGTGTGTTCATGTTCAATTTCACGTTAAAACAGTTAAATAATATTTGATGAATTTTAGCATACAAGATTAGGCCTTTGAGACGGATATAGGCTACTTTTGTTGCGAAAATTAACTAAAAGTGGTTCAAGTATGCCTACTTGAACCACTTTCAGTGAGAGTTTTTAAGGGAAATGCATACATCTTTTAAGTCAATCTCAACTACCACTATTATTGTACTTGACTTGATCAAGATGAGCTCCTTATAATTAATTATACTGTCCCACTGCCGAGCGCGGGCTTATTCTCGCTATAAGAAACCTTAGGCGGTGGGCGGGTTAGTAGACATCACGTTTATCAAGAACATTATGAAGAATAAAATTGTCATATATGCAGGTTTCCTCACGGTGTTTTGCTTAAACCTTTAGCACATAACGAAAAGCCATGGGTGTGAACCCAAGACTCTCCGCGTAACGTTTTTTTTCTCGCTGGCAACACTAGCGAACAGTTGTCATTTCGCTACGTGTATAATAATATTATTGAAAAAAATTGTTTTATTTTGTTTAACTAATTAATTATAAGTGCAAAGTGTATACCCATAAGCCTTAGCAATAATTGTTGGTGTACGTTATATCAAAAGACTAGTGACAAAATCTTGCTGGAAAACTTGTGGCGGACTAACTGTCAAAGTAACGGACAACCAATACGAGATTCAAAATCAGCTGCAAACCCGGGGAGTATTGTTTTCATAATTCTTTACTTATCCCTGTACCGTTTTATTTTATATAAGTAATAATAACTTAAATACACTATACATCACATAAACACTGCTCCAGCCTGGCGCAAGTTCCTAAGAAAAACCGAATGTATGAAACGTGCTATCTTTTTAATGGCTACTATTATATGTATAAAACGTGAAGATAGCATCCTTCACTATGTACCCTTGTAACAGTATTCTTTCAAAGTTAGACGGGTTATACGTACATCACCACCTTGGCTGTCAATAGTGTCAAATGTCACAACTGTCACATTATTATCCAAATTGAACTTTGCCGCGTTATGTAGTTTGTTTATAAAACGTAAAAAACATACTGTAAAAGTGCTTTGTGTATACCAAATAAATGTGATTTTACACTTCTAGTGTTAGTGTTACTATATTTATTTGATTAGCTTTGAAAGGAGCGCAATGAAAACAAGCAAAATAACGTGCGAAATGTGGCATACAGCAACATGCCGGTCAGGCAATGAAAAAAGGGTTGGTATTTATGGCAAAATGTCCCTAGATAAAGATCAATGAATATTTATAAAGTTATATAATGTGATACATTTCAATGAAACATAAAAAATAAGGAAATATTCTAAAGTTTCATATCCTAGTACTTTGTAGGTAAACAATAGTGCTGCCTGTCAGTTATCGATAATCCGTTATTAGAAATTGGCACAAGGACTAAAAATTCTATTCTTCTTTTTCTTTTTAGATGTAAAAATGGGTAGCTGCCACTGGAAACCAAGACATGATTTTGCCCATTGAAAAATTACATCAGTTGAACTCTGTGTGTGGCAAGCATTTTAACCCGAAAGACTTAAAAAAAAGGAACTCAAGTCAAAAAAACAGCTGTGCCTTGTATCTATAGACATTTCTTTAACTCCTATTACAGAAGAAATGTTGAAATCCTTTCCATTACATGTACATATATATATCTTTTAGTTCTGCGTATTTTTCTTCACTAATCTAGAATATATTTATAGAATAGGCTAATTTGTTTGAATAAACACAAATATTAAATACATCTTTTTAAGGCAGCGATAGCCTACTGGAGATACCAACAAACTGCCATGCAGAGGGTATCAGGTTCGAATCCACGGCGTGCACCAATGACTTTTCGGAGTTATGTGCGTATTGAATTGTTAATTATCGCTTGTCCCGTGCCTCGGAGAGCACGTTAAGCCGTCGGTCCCGGTTGTCATGAAGATCTTTGACAGTCGTTATAGGGCGTCAGTACCTTCTAAATAAACTGACACTAGTCTAAACCATGGAATATCGCTATCCCTTTGGGTTGCGGAGGTCAGACAGGCAGTCGCTCCGTGGAAAAGCTAATATTCAGCCAAATTCGGTTAGACTAGTAAGCGGACCCTAGATTGAAACTGGGATAACGCTAAGAGGATGATGAGGATGATGATGATTAAATACATCTTTTATTTGTGTTGGAAAAATATAATTCTAGTCGAAACATAATTATAATTATTTCTTACCGAATATTATCGATATCGATATTTCGTTAATCATTAGAGGGTACATCCCTATATTGACAAATATGACAATGCTGACAACATAAAAACGATGTCAATTAGTATTTTTATGTTGGTACGAGTTCTCCCTGCACGTTTCATACAAAGCTGAAAATCTCGCATGATCTATGGCACATCCGCCTCTTCTTACGTAGTATTTGTATACTCTTTGCACTGCTCATTACAGGTGAGCGATGTCAATTACAATACACAGCGGCGCCGTTTATGTCTCCTTTTGCTTAACAATTTGTGGAAGCAAAATCGATGACGAAAAACATTTGCCTCAGACACCATATACTACATGACACACTATACACAAAACATAACTATTTATTATAAAAAAAAATTCATATAAATTGCACAATAGTTTTACACAGGTCCATTTATAGAAGTACCTACATTCCAATTTATTGTTTTATGAATATATCAAACTTATAAATTTATTAGGTATAGTTTATCATTATTTTTCATATTCCCCAATAGTTAGTAACTAAGTATTTAAAATAAGCTGTTCTAAATTTATTCCATTTATTCTTCTTTTATTTTTATGATCTACCGACATACATTACTTCCTTCTCAACTTTCTATCCACCCATTTCATAGTTTCTCTCTGCTGACTTAACTCACTCTTCCTTCCTTACATTTCAGATGCCTACGGGGTAGGTCTGTTCCAAATGATGACCCGCAGAATGGCAGTTCTGGAGGACAAATTACAGATCACACTCAAGGAATTGGAATCCTCTTAAAACCTGTGTAACCAGCTGCTACAGGAAAGGGAGGACAGCGAAGAAGAAGTTAAGAAAATAGTAGACAAGAACACTGAACTCAAGGCACAGCTGGCTGAAACGCACACACACCATCTCGAAATACTTGAGCAACATGAACATCTTCGACTGACGGTGTCCAACTTTCAACAGTGCATGGACACTCATGAAGAAGCACTGCGACGTGTTGCTGAACTGGAACTTGAATTGAGTAAAGCTCATAACACCATCTCTAACATGCATATAAATAAACACAGTCAACAGATTGCGAATACCTGCAGCCTATATCATGAGTTGGTTAGTAGTGAGTCTGATCATGTGTGCATTAGGGAGCCAGTTGTGACAATAGACCTGACCAGGGAGGATACCATTATTATGAGACCCAGCTTTTCTAGTCATAATAAACTTAAACGCTACATTAAAATTACTAAATTAATTAAAAAATGTCATAAATCTATTAGGAAATATAATGTGCATAGAGTTAATTTAAATCTTAGAAAGGAGCGAATAAACTTAGTTAAACAACTATCTGAATACTTTAGGAACTTGGAACAAAGTAGATCAGTGTATGATATGGATACTCATCGCTTAAGGGAAGAGATATTACTTAGGGAAAGAACCTTAAATGAGATTTTTAACAAATACCAAGCTTCTCAACAAGAACTGAGCAAGCGTATAGTGGAGGCAGGTGAGCTCGTAGACTTGGTGAGGTGTAATGCGGAAGTGTATGAGTCTCTGACCAATAAGCTCTCGTGTTCTTGTACTCACACTCTAATCCCAGCAGAGCCATTAAGTACCATACTACCTGAGAATTTTTCTATCAATCCACAAAACTCACACTCATTTCTAAAAAAAATAAATAAATCTAGGCTTCCAACATCAATTAATAAAACTTTTATTTTTTCTGATAGGCTAGGTCACAGTTTTGGTAGTCTTCTCAGAGAGTACACACATCAGTGTGTTATAAATTATTGTAGGCCAGGGGATACTTACAGTAGTTTAGTTAAACAGATTAAGTTACACCCCTTAGATAAGAGTAGTACTGCCATATTATTGTTTGGTAACAGTTTAACTGTTAAGAGACAGGACATCATAGAATGTGTTGAATTGTTATGAGAACTTAATTCTAAATTCAGTTGTAAATTTATTTTAGGTGCTTTGCCTTACTCAAATAACTTAACACATACACAAAATATGCACATACACTCATTAAATATGTTATTGTATAACATAACTTGTCGTCATAGTGACGCAATATTGTTTTTTGACGCTAATAAATTTATTAGTAAATTTATTTTAACTAAAGATACAATGTATCTGCCATTTTATATTAAGCGACAGATTGCTAAGTTATTAGCATACAATTTACAGCAAGGCAGAAAGCCTTGTGTTGACAATTTATTTGATAGGGTTAGTACATGTACTAACAATGCTTTTATTGACACATCTTGTGATTTAAACTCCAAGATAGGACAACAGTTAGGCTGCAGTATTTGAATTTAGTACACCAAAACATGCAGGGCCTATCTGGCAAAGAATTAGAGTTAAGTTTATTTCTAGAAAAATATGACGTTAAGGTTTTGTGCTTGACTGAACATTGGTTAAAGACCCATGAGCCTATTGTTATAAATGAATATTATACAGTGCAGAGTTCGTATATAAGAAAGCAGGCTATTAGAGGCGGTTCTCTCATAATGACTTCAAATTTATTAAAATGCAAAGAACGTAAAGATATTTTAAACTTATCTATTGAGCGCACTATTGAGTTGTCCTGTGTGGAACTAGACTTATACATTGTAATTTGTGTATATCGACCCCTTCTGGTGATTATAATGTATTTGAGACTGTTATGGAAGATGCTATTAATAAAATTAAATGTAGCAGTAAGAATATTATAGTATGTGGTGATTTTAATATTAATATTTTAGAGAATTCTTCACAGTGTACTAGATTTCTGAATTTTTTTAAGTCATTTAATTTAAGTAACTTATTCTGTGAACCTACTAGAGTCTCTGTAACATCATCTACTTGTTTGGATAACATATTTAGTTCTTGTGTTGCTAAAAACCCATTAGTTATTAGTTCTCTTCCTTCTGATCACTGTGGACAGATAGCTAGTTTTTCCTGTTCAACATATAATAAATCACATACAGTAGAATGTAGGCCTCAAACTACCAATCGTCTTACACGTTTTAAAAACAATATTATCGCTAAACTAAATCCCTCAATATTGAACTCGGAAAATCCAAACACAACTTATAATTCACTTTTTGGACTAGTAAATAATGAGTTTCAAAATATTTTCAGGACTAAAACTGTTACACTAAAGGGTACTACCGGATCTTTTAACCAGTGGGCCACTATAGGTATATACAGTAGTAGAGCCAAATTGTTTGAATTATATGGTATGAAACAACATAGATTTGACACACCTTTTCTTAATTATGTAAAAAAGTACTCAAACATTTTTGAACAAGTTTGTATTTTGGCAAAATCAAAATTTATTAGTGGTAAAATTAAGCAATCGACAAACATAATTAAAGAAACATGGAGAATTATAAATAATGAGACTGGTAGAGCACGACAGCGGGAAAAATAATTTGAAATCCAAGATAACAATTTATTAATCACAGACACATCTCAAGTAGCGCATATCTTCAATAATTTCTTTGCGAACATACCTATAACAACTACTAGCTCTTTACAATCATCGTCTTTAGACGCTCGAAATTTTTTGCTTAGCAGTGTACCAGAATGCAAGAGCGTGTTTAGATTCGAGCACGTTACCCCGCGAGATATATTGATCGCATATAATTCAATTAATATCAAAAATACCGGCGACTTTTGGGGCATTTCAATAAAAAATTTTGGTACTATAGTTGAGACTGTTGCGCTTTACCTCTCTATAATTTTTAACCAATGTTTTGACCTAGGCGTATTTCCGGATTTGATGAAATTAAGTAAAATCATACCTTTATTCAAATCTGGCAGTAAAAATGACATAAATAACTTTAGGCCCATTTCTATCTTGCCGGCATTTAGTAAAATATTTGCAAAGATTTTATTAAAGCAGCTATTAAGACACTTTAATTTGAATGGTCTGCTTCACAAAGATCAATACGAATTTACTAAAGGTAGATCCACTACTGATGCGGGTGTTGCTCTCATAAAACACGTTTATAATGCTTGGAAGTCATCTAAAAATGCTCTCGGAGTATTCTGTGACCTCTCAAAAGCATTTGATTGCGTTCATCACGACACACTATTGCGTAAGCTCCGCCACTACGGCGTAGAGGAAACCGCACTTTGTGTTGTCGAGTCGTACCTGCGGCAGAGATTTCAGTGCGTCGATGTAAATGGGATTACATCCTATAAATTACCTATACAGTTAGGCGTTCCACAAGGTTCAATTTTAGGTCCTTTTCTATTCCTTGTATATATTAATGACTTACCTTTTTATTTAAAAAACGTCTGTGATGTTGTACTTTTTGCAGATGATACGTCACTTATTTTTAAAGTAGACAGGAATAGGAATCAATTTGATGATGTAAATAACGCACTTATACAGGTTACACAATGGTTTACAGCAAACAACCTGGTACTTAATTCTAAAAAAACCAAATGCGTTAAATTTGCTTTACCTAACGTTAGACAACTGGGACCTAATATTATGCTAGATAGGGAAGAACTTGACACAGTTGACTCGACAGTGTTTCTAGGCATTACATTAGATAGTAAGCTACAATGGGGTGCACATATAGCATGTCTTTCAGGAAAGCTCAGCTCTGCTGCATATGCTGTTAGAAAAGTTAGACAACTTACTGATGTCGACACGGCTCGTCTAGTGTATTTTAGCTATTTTCATAGTGTCATGTCCTACGGCATTTTGTTATGGAGCAAAGCTGCAGATATTCAGATTATTTTCGTTCTACAGAAACGAGCGGTACGAGCAATATACATGTTAGGTGCAAAAGATACTCTTAGGGAACGCTTTAAGACTATAGGGAGTCTTACAGTAGCCTCGCAATTTTTATTTGCTAATATATTGTATATTAGGCAAAATATAGGTTTATTTACTACAAAAAGTGACATACATAACATAAATACTCGAAACAGGCATAAGTTATATGCCCCTTATCATCGTTTACATAAAGTTAATAATTCTTTTGTAGGGCTAGGTATTCGTATATACAATAAAATACCAATTAGTCTTTTAGAATTACCATTTAGTACCTTTAAAAGTAAAATAAAAGACTGCCTTATTAGGAAGGGTTATTATACCATTAACCTCTCGTATGCTGGGTTACCAGACATAATTATAAATCTATTGTGTCTCGTGCAGGTCTGCTCTTAAGCATACGAAAGGTTAATGATTATTTCAGTGATAAGGATAGATGGTCACTTACACTAGCCAACTCTTGATCTTTGTACTTATTCAGAATTTATATAGATACCTTGCCTTTTAGTTTTTTTTTTTATATAATATCTCTAGTTCTTTTAAATAACTATCAATGTATTATTAGGTAATTCAACTTACTACATTTACATTTGCATTGTTGTTCCTTTTAATTTTAAAAAAATGCTACTGTGTTAGATGAAGATAACTCGTGATCATGGGCTGTACACTAACATCTTTGTAAATTTTGTGTATTCATATACCTACCGTCACTTTCTGTAACATACATTTCCATCATAGTTCTGAACATGATCGCGAGTTGCCTACATTATAAGATGTAAGTGGATGCTCCTGTTACACAAGATTCACACTGGAAGGCTACTACAGCACTTAATCTGCATTAATTATTTAAGTATTATGTATGTTCCTAATTACTATTTACAAGTAATTAATTACAATGTGAAACAGTTGCAGCTCCTTACAAAAACAAAATATGTAACATAACACTGGCGATTAAAAAGAGTGGCCACGAGTTTTATTGCCCGTTCTTTCTCGTGGTTCTACCTATTGCTTTGCGAATGGGCAGTACCTAAATGTAAATGTAGAAGCATTAAGTAATTAATTTTAAAATTTGACGTTCATAAGCGTCACCTTGTGACATAGATGAATAAATGATTTTGACTTTGACTTTGACTTAACAGTCTTTCGGACTATCACTAGGCTATTAGGCTATCGCTAGCTCTTTTACTTTACCTAATCTGTGTAGGGTAGCATTTGCAGAGTATTTTGGTCAGTTCCTACCCTAAAGAGGTAAAATACTATGGCGGAGCCGTGCGAGAAATCTAGTATATACTTAAATACGAGGCATCATGACTTTGCCTCTATGTTTATGTATTCATATGAATTCTGCTTGATACCACACATTCAAGATCCCTGGCGTCAAGGAATTTCACATCAGAAATTCAATACATGGCAATACATTGCACGATCCTGCTGAATACCATATTGTTCAGGATGCATAGTTATGGAATGCATTGCCTGTGTTAAACAGGTCTGATATTTAACAATTATTTCAAAAGATTTTCAAAAGATACTCACAAGTTTATTATATATATTGTTCGACACCTACTTATATGTGTTTTTTAATAGTCTAAAATCTCTGAGTATGAACACTTTTGAAAAGGATTTTTGAATCAGTACAAAGTTCAACAATTTACGCTGTTAGTACACTTACGCATTTGCATGCGGCAACGAAATATAAAAAAAATCTGACAGTTGTGTGGAAGAGTTTCGTGTATGCTATGTCTCACTCTATCTGACAGTAAGATTAATTAGTTGCACCCTCGTCACTACTGTTCCGCAATAGTTTCGCAGAAAGCTGCGAAATCGTCGTTACACCAGATACAGACGTTTTGTCAGAAGATGCGTCATGTTTTTCTTGTTGTTTTGACAGTTTCGCACATGTTTCGTCGCCGCAATAGCTCCGCAAAAGTTTCGCAGCCGCATGCTAACGCGTAGGTTTACTGACAGCGTAAACGTGTCAATACAGATTGCTTGAAAGTATAGTCATTACATTTTAATCAGTGATCTTCTTGCGATCTTCATCTCTTCATTCACGCTTATAACATTAACCTGTTAGTCAGCTATCTAATATATTTAGAAGATAATTATGCTTTCACAATTTGCCAGCAGTAAATCCTAAAATACTTAATGATCCTGGTCCAGAAAAACATCCTCTATAAAAAGCTACGCATTCCCTCAAGGCGTCAATACGTGTTTTATTAGACCGTATCTAGAAGGAAAATCGTGTAGACGACAACATCGATTCTATATTCCGTATGACACCGCTCATCGAGCTCATCTCTATGGGGAAACCGAGATAACAAGCAGCCAGATATTCTCATTCCCATGGACATCAACGTACCGACCATTCTTCCAACTAACTATTACAGACATGTCCATTCGTCCTCAGAGACCAAGTTTTCGTATTCAAACCCTGATATAATAACGTCTGCAGAATATAATTATATCTATATTATTATATGTCTCCCGTCGGACGGACGTCCAAAAGCAAAAAATATAGAGAGAAGTTTATTTGATATCGTCTCTCACGGGACGCTGGATGACTAAATTATTTTACGATGGAAATATGAAATACAAAGTGAAGTGTCTATTTTGTCGCTGTCGTTTAGAGTTGATGGTGACCGTGAGAAGTGGCAGCGATAGCCTAGTGCAGATATCAACAGACTGCCATGCAGAGGGCATCGGGTTCGAATCCTAGGCGAGCACCACTGACTTTTCGGAGTTATGTGCGTATTGAATTATTAATTATCGCTTGCCCCGTGCCTCGGAGAGCACGTTAAGCTGTCGGTCGCGGTTGTCATGAAGATCTTTGACAGTCATTATAGGGAGTCAGTACCTATCTCTGAATAAACTGACACTAGTCTAAACCATGGCATATCGCTATCCCTTTGGGTTGCGGAGGTCAGATAGGCAGTCGCTCCGTGGAAAAGCTAATATTCAGTCAAATCCGGTTAGACTAGTAAGCGAACCCCGGGTTGCAACTGGGATAACGCTAGGAGAAAGAAGGAGAGGTGACCGTGAGATGTGGAATGGATAGTATTTACTTTATCGCTTATAAACGGTTCTTTATCTGCTTGGTAGTTTGCGTTGATGGCTCTTGGTTCATCTTTATAGATTTATCGGTGAGAACATTTTTATTCTACTCTCGATATTTTCCGTCGGATAAATTGATATTAGAAGTTTATTTGATATCGTCTCTCACGGGACGCTGGATGACTAAATTATTTTACGATGGAAATATGAAATACAAAGTGAAATGTCTATTTTGTCGCTGTCGTTTAGAGTTGATGGTGACCGTGAGATGTGGCAGCGATAGCCTAGTGTAGATATCAACAGACTGCCATGCAGAGGGCATCGGGTTCGTATCCTAGGCGCCCACCACTGACTTTTCGGAGTTATGTGCGTATTGAATTATTAATTATCGCTTGCCCCGTGCCTCGGAGAGCACGTTAAGTCGTCGGTCCCGGTTGTCATGAACATCTTTGACAGTCGTTACAGGGCGTCAGTACCTTCTAAATAAACTGACACTAGTCTAAACCATGGAATATCGCTATCCCTTTGGGTTGCGGAGGTCAGATAGGCAGTCGCTCCGTGGAAAAGCTAATATTCAGTCAAATCCGGTTAGACTAGTAAGCGGACCCCGGGTTGCAACTGGGATAACGCTAGGAGAAAGAAGGAGAGGTGACCGTGAGATGTGGAATGGATAGTATTTACTTTATTGCTTATAAACGGTTCTTTATCTGCTTGGTTGTTTGCGTTGATGGCTCTTGGTTCATCTTTATAGATTTATCGGTGAGAACATTTTTATTCTACTCTCGATATTTTCCGTCGGATAAATTGATATTAGTAATATGATATATACATAAGAAGCCACTATCTTCATTCTTAAAATTCTTAAAAATGAAATATGCTTCAACGAAATTAATTGCGTGTCAATCTTACGTGAAAATTTGTGAATAAAGATGGATGGATCAATGTATGGATGTTTATTACCGTTTCACACAAAATCCACAGAAAGGATTATGAAGAAACTTTGCAATATAAACATAGCATAAACATCAGAATAGCATATAGGCAGCTTTTTATCCTGTTTACCATCCCTCAACCCTACCTACCTCACGCTGACAAAACCGCGGGCAGAAGTTAGTCTTCCATAAACCGTACTATGGCGTAGACCAGTGTGTTACATAAGTAATATGATTATTTTCCGTATTTTTTACTGTTCTCTTTTGTTCACCTGGAAGTAAACAATATAATTTCTAATGCTTCAGTAGGCATATGTTCAGTGGATACACGTAACAATTTTGATCATATTAATGAGCAAGGCACAGTCAAGTTCTTCGGTAACAAATGATGTGAATGATTAATGTGGCTCAATAAACGACGTGAAGCTTTACATTTAGTTCACGATGATGAATGTAGGTACTTTATATTAACTTATAATGAATAACTAGGGTTTTTTTACCACTGGGCAGATGGTCTGCGGCAGACGCTACGCTGTGTGGAGACAAAGATAGTTCCAGTAAGCAGTTAGACAAGTAAGTTCTAAAGCCAAATTAGTTTCAGGATCAGTACTGATTCTTCGAATTCGTTTCTGTAACAAGCGAAGTTGCGAGATGATACAATGTTGTACGCATTTTATATTAATAGCTTTATATTTGGTCGTTTAGCATTTTATCAGCTACATAATGTAAGACCTACGTGCACGTGTCCATACAGCTAAGTTAGTTAGCAGAAGTTTGATCGCGGCGCTTGAAACTTCACCAAGTTAATAGCGAAATTAATGATTGCTTGGGCAAAAAACTACTGTTACTTAGGTTCTGTGTAAATTGCTTTTGACGGGGAGCCCACGGGACCTACAAACATGCTGACTTATTACGGACGTTCGATTTAATGTTTCTAGATGGGAAAGGACCTTTTTTTAAGAAACTTATTAAGAGTTGGAAAAAAGTGCGGTAACTCTTTAATGATTTTTCGTAATCTTAGTTTTAGTGTCAAATAATATTATACGAAAATCATGTTTTCTAAAATGAGGCTATATTTTTCTATTGCTTTTTACTGTTCCTACGGGATATATACCACGTGTCTTGTTTTGGGTAACTGATATTTCGGCACTATTGCAAGCGCCATGTTCACGGATGTACTGAAATTCCAATATTATATTTTTCTAAATCTTCATCTTCTTGTGCAATCATCATAGTCTTGCCGGTTTCTTTTTTCCAAGCCATTTACGATATTAAATTGAATATTAAAATTATGAAACACTTTTCAACCATAAACCACGGCGTCTACTCTGCATATATGTACATTCATCAAACGCCTACGTTGAACAAACGCAAGTGCGAAGTAGCGCTTAGACATTACACGAGAATGTTACCTACGTAACAGTTCGATGAACCTTAATATTGCGTGAATGAAAACCCGCTGACCTGGATCTCTAGTGTCTTCAATAAATTAACTTATTATTATGAAACCTGAACACGAAGATCTGACAAATTATATTTCAACCTAATTATTACGTTGGGCTTTGTGAAAAATCCATCTTCATTTAAGGAATTCGGGAATATAAGTTTCACGAATGCCTATACAGACTGTGTTAAGGAAAAGAGGAGAAATTTGTAAAACAAGGCCCGTGTAATATAAATTACATTCGTATGATTCGTAATTCGTACAGGCACATATAGAATTAAATAATTATTTTAGGCTACTTAATGCACATATTTCGATGAAACTTACTACGTGAACTAAGTTACAAGGTAGGTAGTTGACTAACTGATACAATAACTGATACACCCGCTAGAGAAGCCCTTCGGAAGCTATTTAATTCCGTAATTCTCGAGGGTAAAACGCCACAGGCGTGGCACAGAGGTGTGGTGGTGCTTTTCTTTAAGAAAGGGGATAAAACCCTCTTAAAGAACTACAGACCCATCACACTTCTTAGCCACGTCTACAAGCTGTTTTCGAGGGTACGAAAATTTCATTTAGGCGTAGCTGCTTGCAAAAGCTAGTTTAAATTAAATTAGTCAAGGGTTTCGTAGCAGTATACACTTGTATATCTTAGCGATAGTGTAAAAAAATGTAAAATAAATTATCCAAGTTAAAAAACCATTTCTTTGTATTTTAGGTTAAATACATGAAAGAAGCCTTGGTCAGCAGTTGGACAAAGCAGATAACTGATAAAAAGTGCTTACATGCTTAGAAATAAATAAAAATAGCAAAATAACGGTTCTAAGAATTTTGGCTTTTATTGGTCATATAAAGAACCATTTCACATTTTTAAAGAAACCAATATACAAAGTTTGAAGTCAATCCACTGAAAGAATAATAAGTTTCGTTTAATACACACTTTGAACCACTATCTTACCCCCTGAGGGTAGGAATTTGAGAAAAACAAATCCTTAGTGTTCACTATCGACGTTTGAGGAACCAATTTATAGAGTTTGAAGTCAATCCAATAAAGGAATAAAAAGTTACATACAAACTTTAGATTGAGGGTCAAATTTTATATGTAACTTTTTATTCCTTTATTGGATTGACTTCATGTTTTTTATTGGATTGACCCTTGAATTTAATTTAAACTAGCTTTTGCAAGCAGCTACGCCTAAATGAAATTTTCGTACCCTCGAAAACAGCTTGTAGACGTGGCTAAGAAGTGTGATGGGTCTGTAGTTCTTTAAGAGGGTTTTATCCCCTTTCTTAAAGAAAAGCACCACCACACCTCTGTGCCACGCCTGTGGCGTTTTACCCTCGAGAATAACGGAATTAAATAGCTTCCGAAGGGCTTCTCTAGCTGGTGTATCAGTTATTGTATCAGTTAGTCAACTACCTACCTTGTAACTTAGTTCACGTAGTAAGTTTCATCGAAATATGTGCATTAAGTAGCCTAAAATAATTATTTAATTCTATATGTGCCTGTACGAATTACGAATCATACGAATGTAATTTATATTACACGGGCCTTGTTTTACAAATTTCTCCTCTTTTCCTTAACACAGTCTGTATAGGCATTAGTAAAACTTATATTCCCGAATTCCTTAAATGAAGATGGATTTTTCACAAATATATTTACTACATTTCATGAATCATATTAAAGTATTACTCTGTAACGATTCCAAGAATGTACGAACTATAACATAAGTGGTGCAATGTTTGAGTTAATTTGTTATTCGTGAAGCGGATGTACCCGCTCCATAATAACCAGCTAGCCTTCTTTGGAACGAAACGTTGAATATTAACAGTAAAATAGCTTCGTATTGCTGCGGAAGTTTATCAAAAACTAATCTGCGGCAGGAAGCGAGCACGAAAGCCTTCGGTGTACGGTATAATAAAGTTACCATAGGAGTGAGTCGCGATGGGTTGCGATAACGCGCGTACACTGACGATTACATGCGAGCATGGCCGATCGCCTCCGGCCACCCGTCACCAGCGGTTGCGCTCACTCGCTAATCGTCGAACTGCATCGCGTCCTGTCGCATTCCCCCGTTCCATAAAATACTGTCACACGCAGTGCAGCTTTTACTTTCTATTTCAGATAGTACTCTAGAACGATGCTCGTTTACTACGAAGTCATGTCAATCCCGTTGGCCTGACATGTTGCTTTTTCAAACTGACGGGTACAAATTTTAGAGCCGTATCTATTTTCTTGATGCTTTTAGTTGTTATTGATGTACAGTTGTACAATTTTGTAGTTGTTATTGTTGTCCAATTTATTGTAGAAAAGACAAAAATTCGGCGACAACTAGAGGAAAAGCCAAGAACAATGCCACTGAAAGGACAGTTTAGAAACCACGAATACTAAACGTATTTACTGCACTTAAGCAACAAAATTAGCAAAGAGAATCTCAACATTACATTGCAGTGTGCAATGCCTGCAAGTGGCTTAGCTGCCGCGCGATGCAGGCGACAGAGAAGAAATAACAGGCGCGGCCGAGCGAGCCGTGGAAGCACACACATAACTCGCTATAAAATAGTGGTGGATATAACATGGTTAGAGCTCTGAAGATCGTGGTTTCTACTAAGTAGCTTGTCAAAAAAGGTTGGTTGTCTCAATCTAAATTGAATGATGGGATTCTGGGATAGTATTATTCCTTTGAGTTTTCAATTCATGCGTAGCCGGTATAGTCTAGTAATTTATATATTTGTAAGCTATTACTATCCACTTTATGGTAAGCATATTCAGTATTTAGACTACAAAATACCAATAATTGCAATAACATCCAGAACAATACAAATATAAAGAGCTAATTGTACAAAGCGCAAAGTTTAATACTTCGCTATTAGTGCCGGTGCTATGGAGATACTCGTCGATGGTAAACGAAGGCATGTAGTTTACGCTGTATGGGGAGATGTTAGCTATTATTGTGTATCGTGTAATTAGCTTACAACTGACTCAGAGGTGTAAGACTAATTGCTTTTGCTAGTCATCTATTGAATGCATCTCTTGTTTATATTTCAACAGATTTTTCTCTAGTGCATATGAAACCACAATTTTAACTAACGACAAGTTTAGTAAGTAGCTACTGATAAGAATAACTCAAAGGTCTTTTCTGTAGTAGGAAAACAGTATTTAATGCCGCAACAGAAAGGACCACTGTTTCAGCTGCAAAACGGATTTTGGCCGATAGTATGCGGATACTATTGTAATTTGACAAACGTAACACCGAGAAACATCAAGTTTACATTTTATTACTCGGCCAACACTGGACATCGAAAATTATAAGACTTGAAAAGGTGTGAAAAATCATGAGTTGTACTAAGTTAAAAGATAATAATAATTATACTGGAACCTGATAGGCAAGTATCAGGACGACTCTAGTCTGAACTAAGCTACGGAGTATAAACATAGGGTAAAAGTGGGAGAGATGCCATAGTATTTATAAGTGCGGAGTTTTACTAAAAAAATGCATTATAATCAGATGGTTTATTATTTGTTGGCAAGTTACAGGTTTAGACATACTAACAAAAATATCTTGGGCATAGGGTTCCCACCAAGAACTTAGGCTCCCAAGACAACCTCACCTGCAAGTGGTGCACCTGCCGATCAACGGACGAGGCTCTGGCAAACAAAATATCCCGATAAGCGGCAATAGGCTCGCCACCTATTACGTGGGATCAAAACACTGGCGAAAAGTGGGCGTTTAATATGCCTCTGCCTACCCCTTCGGGGATACAGGCGTAAGTCTATGTATGTATGTATGTAGGAGTCTTCTCGCACATCTTCTCGGTGTGGAAGAAAAACATCCAACAGTACTATCATCTGACCTGAGGTAAAGAATCAAAGTAATAAATTAAAGAGACGGGTTGCGGAGATGGATAGTATTAGCTGTAGCTTACTTCTCATAGCGAGAAGAGGTCTGTGACTTAGAATACGACCGTTTAAAGGATGATTCTCGTTACACCGTGCCGGGGCCGGGCCGGGCCACGGCCGGGACACGGTTAGGATAATTCACGTTACACCGTGCCGTGTCCGAGCCGGGCCCCGTCCGGGGCACGGCCGTGGCACGGTCAGATATTTATTGTATTTTTATTTTATTTTTCTGCCGAACAAATTCACTCCATGCTGCCTGATGTTTAGCAATCAGTGAAGTCCCATAGTGATGGCCATCATTCCAGCAGCCAGCATGGTATTATGACATGATGGCCCTCACCTTGACGGCCTTGAGATAAGCTTTTTCACGCCCCGCTTAAAGGACCCAGGATCATAAGTGGAGGGAAACACGTGGGCTGGTAAAGAGTTCCACATCTTAATGGTACGGCAGAGATAAGAGGCGCCGAACCGTTTGGTGCGTGACGGTATCTGTTCTAATGTGTAAGAGTGGCACCTCAACCCAGCACGTGTCGTTCGGGATAGGAAAGGAGAGGGTGGGATTAGTTGAAAGAGCTCTTCGGAGCACTCACCGTGATAGATGCGATAGAAGACAGCCATTGAGGCCACGTCTCTGCGTGATTGCAGTGACTCAAGAGTCTTAGTGGCCTCTGGATCCCCAATGATACGGACAGCACGCCGCTGCAAACTATCGAGGGCGTCCAATAAGTACTGAGCGGAGCCATCTCAAAGGTGAGAGCAGTATTCCACGCAGGAGCGAACCTGAGGCTTGTATAACAGACACAACTGCTCCGGCGTGAAAAACCTCCTCACCTTGTTCAGGACTCCGGGTTTCCGAGATGCGGATTTGATGACACCCTCGATGTAGTTCTTCGGGTTGACATTTCTGCGTATGTCCATACCTAGGATATTGAGGCTGTCTTGAATTAGTAGTGGAGTGCCCAGAAGAGAGGGATGGGGAAGGAATAGAGATACCTTGGTGGAGAATGCGCACACCTGTGTTTTCTTGGCGTTGAACTCAACCAGGTTCTCATCACCCCAATGCGAGATGCAATTCACAACCCAGTTAAGCTCAGCAACAAGTGTTCACCTATACTCGTCAGTATCGGCTTGCTTAGCCGCAGGATGTCCGAGATATCGCCCATGTACAGTACTGTCATCTGCATAACAATATACGCCCCCAAAAGTGAGCATATCATTGATATGCAGAAGAAAAAGCGTGGGCGATAACACGGACCCCTGAGGCACACCAGCATTGACCTGGAGAAACTTTGATGACACACCGTCACAAAAGGGCTCGTATACGGCGCTCATGCAGGAAGCTGGCAACCCTGTTGCACCACCGAGGCGGCAAGCCGTAGGCTGGAAGCTTGGAAAGAAGCACCCGATGCCAGACTCTATCAAAGGCTTTGGAGATGTCGAGACTAATAGCCAACGACTCCCCATGCCTGTCCATCGCCTCACCCCAAAGGTGTGTGACATACGCTAGAAGATCACCCGTTAATCGTTTCGGTCTGAAGCCATACTGATGATCACTGATGTGAGAGTGATCTTCTAGGTAGCGAACGAGTTGGTTGTTGATTAATCGTTCAAACACCTTGCAGAGGATAGGGGTGATAGCAATGGGTCGATGGTTGCCCGGATCAGAACGATCCCCTTTCTTGGGAATCGGTTATACGTTCGCCTCTTTCCAAGCCTGCGGCACTACGCCAGAGGCATATGATAGGCGATACAGGCGTGTAAGCATTGGAGACAACTCAGCTGCGCATTTCCTAAGCACAACCGCTGAAATTCCGTCAGGTCCACTGGCTTTCCGGACATCGAGAGATCGCAGTGCCGCGCAAACATCGCATTGCCTAATTTTAATATCAGCCATGGAGTGATCGAAGGCGGCTGCGCACTACGATCATCGATTCGATTGACAAACAGGTCAGCTTTCTCTTGCGGCCCATGGGCCAGTGATCCATCAGGGCATCGCAACGGCGGCAGTGAAGGCTGGCCGAAATTAGATTGCACGGCTTTGGCCAATCGCCAGTATCCCCGGCGACCCGTGGGGTGCGACAAGAGTTCTTGACCAAACCGTGCAAGGCGCTGGGCATCCGCTCTTATGTACGCCCTCTTGCCTTGGTGGTTCTATTATAGGCTGCCTTGGTGAGATGGACATTCGGATCGCGACGAGACCGAGCCCTGATCCAAGCGCGGTAAGCCGACTGTTTTTATTTAACAGCATCGGCGCACTCGCCATTAAAATTTGTATTGATTTGTATGGTTTTCTTTTTGTAAAAATTTAGTATTAAAATAAAAGCAATGAATTATTTCGTGAATATATTTATTATAAAATACAAAAATAATAAAAATAAACATTCACTTCTAAGGGCTAAGCTTATCTCAGGAACTTTCCATTGAGATCAATAATAAAATCAACAGCTTTGGCATATTTTAGATCAAATTACCTAACATGATATTACAAAATGTTTTGAATGATTTATTTATCATTTTCGTCACATTCCAAACATAGTACGACTTGATGAACAAGGCATTTCCACCTAGCACAGCGCTTACATCACTTTTTTATGGATTAGATTTTGATCTCGAGGACCTTTGCTTACTCTGCCCATTCTTTGGGGATCAGACTGTTGCGTATCATCTTTGGACTCCTAAAAGCTGTTTCGTTTTAATCTTCAGCTTACGTAGAAGATTTTCAATAGATAATCTTCTTTTTATAAGTGGTTTGACCAAGTCAAAGGACAAGCCGTACAGAATGTCCCGCCTTACAATCATGTTCTTCCTGCAGCAAAGCCAGCAAACGATTTTCGACATCAGGATCCATTATTTTCACTAGAAAACAAACAAAAGCATATAATATATTAAATACAGAGATTGGAAGTAAAGAACGTGCGTATTATAATAATAAAATCAACACAAAAAGATAATGTACACTTACCTTTTATTGTTGCGCAAATAGTCGCATGTACTACTATAGTAGAATATGGTTTTTGACGGGAATTTACAGGATCCTTCACAAACGCCGCGGTGAGAAGTCACACTAATTCGTTGCGTAATTTAGTCACCGAGGCTTACCTAAAGATGAGGGATAGATAAAAAATAAAGAAATGGCACGGTAGTAATCGCAACCCATCTACTATAGTAGAGCGCGCGTGTACTCTAGTGTTAAGCACTCAGTCTAACAATGTACTACTTTGTGTGCGCTATACAACGCACCGTGTCGCTAGAGGAAATGAACGGCTCAGTTTGAAGTTTTAGTTTTACATTGTTGAGTTGGAGCTGCGAGCTTATTCATTCACGACTTCTGTTTGTGAGGAATAGACAGCGCGCTGTGTCGGTGAGCTAACTTACGTGCCTGCGCGTGACATGTACTTTAACTAGACTACTCAGTGGTTTAAAACCATGCGATAGTTTAACAACAAAATGTGTGCTTCGTTTAAGGTTTAACTTAGAGATAATAACGAGAGGCCTGCTTTGTCTGAGTGAGTGTATGCTCTCTGAATGTTTATTTTTTATGTAAGTACAGAAAACAGGTTAAGAACTATTTTCTTTATATTCTACCACAAATCTTTAAATTACACATATAACATTAAAATCTCATTATTGTTTAAATCGATACAACATATATTTTAAATAACTTCTGCCCAAATAACTCGCCATTCATTATTTTATAGCCATGATAGTCAAAACCTCAATTCACTAGCAAATATCAAAACTGTATAAACTTCTCTATTTCGTTTTGAAGCAGACTTTCGCGTCCAAATTTATTCTTAACACAAAAACGTTAATAAGCATTCAAATTATAAAAAGAAACATCCGTCAAACATATGAAAAAGATGGATAGAAGAAAGGTTTAAAGTAGATCCATCACGCAATCTATTTCCAACGTGGCAACAGTGTATCATTCTAAGCGCTACTCACGCAACGCAGAACGAACTCTATTATGTGGCGCAAGTGAGTGGCGGCGCAAACATCACACAATACACACATTGTACGTCCAGCTTCACAACACAATAAGTACTACTCGATTATTTCGTCCAATACGAGCCATCGATGTATAGCACTTCTGATGGAACTGCGGTTGTCGGTAACATTGCAGAGATAATTGCAAGGGAGTTAGTTTTAAATTGACTTATTTTTTTTAATATTTACTACGTTTGCTTGTATCAAATACCTGATGAGCAAGCACCATGACGAGGAATAGACATATGTCATCTTGATACATCAGTGATCTTTGCAGTCGTGAAAGTTTAGTGGTCCCGATCCAGGCAATTTAGAACACAAGTAGGTAAATGACCATGACAGTTGAAATTCGTATAACCATGTTTTTACGAAGCAATTTAGAAGTTTGAATTGTTTAAATATTTTGATGAAGAAAAATGAAGAAATAGCAAGGCCGTCAAGGTATCACGTTCTCTGGCGTAGCTTATCATTATCCAAAAAAGACTATACTCGTTCGACGCGTAGTGTGTAGCTAGCCTAACCTCCGCACATATTGTAATGTTAGTCTATAAGTTGAGATAGCTCTATATTTCGAACCATTCACTCGCATTTGATTCTATCCTTTACAGACGCATAACTTTCGCTGTAAGACTTAGATACAAAGTTTGTTTTTTTTTTATCTATTCATACAAGTATTCAAAATTGTGTAATATTATACGTATGTGGCAGTTTAGGACAGGCGATGCCACGGGCGATAGATAGTAATACACACTCATTGTATCATGCGCGACATTCATTGACCAGGAAGTACTGAAACACGCCACTCTGCGTTATATTGGTGACAACTTGTGAGTGAGCCACTTTGTTTCTACTTTGTATTGCTTCCGGCATCGAGCCGTCTTTATTCTAAAGCTCAAATGAAACAAATAGTTTTTATTTTCGTCGCAAGTTTCGCTTCGAATGGAAGTGGATAACTTTCTTTTATATTTCATCCATTACATTCTTCTTTTTTTAGGTTGAACTCGATATGACCCGCTCTGTCTTTTGTTACTTTATTTTCTTAGCTGAAATTGGATTATTACTATTGACACTGATATTAAACATTGGTCTCGCCCAGCGGTCGGCTATTGGGACATCGGGAAACTCTCCGTCAGTACTTTTAACGTAAAAATGCAATCATTATCTAATACATCCATCCGTTTTCACCAGTTGCATTGATATAATAGTAATAAGATAAGGATCTTATCTTAAAGAGCCTCCTATTAGATATGAGCCTATTTTCGGCACAAAAATATTTGAACTTTAGTCGACCATTTGCGTCTACAAAGCAGACCTCATACACTTTAACCCCCCCCCCCACGTTATTACAGCACGCACGGTCGTGCTCTAATTTTGGTGGTCCGAAGTGTTTGAGGCACGCATGGTCGTGCTCAATTAAAAATCGTTCTATTGGTCGCGGTTTTTCACGTTTTGTTTTACTTAACCAAGAAACGAAAGTAGTACCTATTAGAATAGTTCATATTCTATGCAACTAAATCGTTTTAGAAGGGTGAGGGAAACGAAACGCGCCAAAAAATATTGAAATATAATTATCTGTGTCTCAGTTGCGAAAGCGTCCGCCATTGTTGTGTTTTGTTCCGCGATCTTTATAATAAAAGTTGTCTTGTGGAAGAAACCGGTGAATATTTTATAAAGATACTTATATAGATTTACTCAGAAATAAATAAATATTAATTGTGAATTGACATTATTCGTGACAAAGACAAGAGATACAGTGATAAAAGGCAAAAACTTTTTAGAAGGGCTATTTCTACTCTTGAAACTCGCTATTTTCGTAAGTTTTTTATGATAAATATTCTTTTAATAGTTATGAAAGACATAAAAGTACCCAGATTATATATCTGAAAACATATTATAGCAACTAAATACTAGCATTGTTGTACATTTTCACTGTTATCGTGTTTCAAATGGTAAATAATTCACAGCCACAGTGTTCGTTACAGTAACATGGCGGCCTGGCACGGCGAACTTTTTGTTACGCGTTCAGATTAGAATTTTTTTAGTGGCGTTAGATTCGTTTGTTACAAATAAATAATGTATTGTGTGAAAATCTAAAGGTATATTTGATAATGTTTTTGTGTTTATGAACCAAACAAGTAATGCAATTTATTAATATGTGATGAAATGTTTGTGTGAACGAGTGAAAAAAAACAAACTTCTAAGTTTGTAAGCTTGTTTTGCCAGAAAGGTGAGTATTTAGTAGTAATTCATGTTATTATTATGATAGCTGATTTTATAACCAACACAATGATATGCAATTTATGCGATATAATTATATTAAGGTGTCATGATTTATTTTTTCCGGTAACCTATGCCAGTGAAAATTTGCAGCAACGTGACCTTTCGCACTTGTGGCACTTTGCCTTTAGTTTGATCGCACCTCAAGGGTTAAGAACATTGCAAAAGTCAAACTAAGTATAAAATCACACTCATCACATGTTAAATTGCTTTAAAATCTCAACGATGCAGGTTATGTGATGGCATTAGAAGATTTCCATCACTTTTCAACTTTGTATACATTTGCATTTCCCTGCTTCTTAGATAATTGAAAATATCGCTAACTAAACTTCTATAGTACCTTTTGGCATGCTATGCTAACACCATTGATAATTAATACGGCGTTGATGCGCATGAGCTATTAAACTAATTAACAACGGTTATTGTTCCGTCGCTAATTATATTAATTTGTAATATAAACTGATTGATTGAACTGTTGTTTTGCAGTTAAGTGACCCTTATTAGGAAGTTGTGGCCCTGATTTCTACACTGAAACAGAATTAGTGTGATGAACATATTTTTGTTGGGTCTGGGTCATGGCATTTTGCATTAATTTTGTCAAAATGAAGCTGATCGAATTTAATATATGGTTTTTATTTTGCTCATTATGATTGGTGGCAGAGAAACAAGTGGCTTACGATATGATACGTGCTGATGTTATATTTAGACTTGAATAACTTTAATTACTCCTTAGAAGAATTAGTTACCTAGTAAAACACATTATCTCGTACCGCAATTATGTAATTGCTATAAAGTGTTGGTTCATAAGCTAAAAAAGACCTTTATACCTATTTTCGCTAGGTTTTTCGTCCACAGATCAACATTTTTAAAACTAGCAGCTGTTATATGTTTTTAATACAATCTTGCACAAGTGTAAAAATATTTTATGGGCTGTTATATATTACTATGTTGGGAGAGGCCTTTGTCCGGCAGTTGACTGCAATAGGCCGATTGATGATGTATATTATTGCCATAGATTTATTATATACTAACGTATAGACTGGTGATGCGAAAAAGAAAGAATATAAAAACTAGTATGTTAGAGCGAGATAGACAGGCGAGACCATTCACGTACACGCTATTGGCCTGCATTGGCCCAACGTAAATTGTGAACGGTACAAAACTCGCTTATTTTTCCAAAATAACGTGTTTATTAGTGAAATCCAGGTGTTATACATACAAAAACTATTATGGCAACGTGTGCAGTACCCAGATGTAACTCGTGTAAGAGAGAAAATCCCCAGAATTACTTATTTCATACGTAAGTACCGTTGAAAGATTTAATGTTCTTACTGCAATATTTTACAACTCTGAAAAGAAATATATGCACAAACGGATACGTTATAATATCAAGTTTTATTATATTTATATTCTGAATGCAAACAAATTAGATGAAAGATAATATAAAATACGTGAAATTTTACTATTTCTAACCAAAATTTCATAGTGATTGACGTAACATCAAATCATATCGATAAGAAAATATTGATTTGTTACTTGACTGACAAAGGTTGCATACCTTCCATACTGTTTTAACAAATAAATGTTCTCTATCGAAATGTCGTTGTTGTAAATATAATAAAAAAAAATTAAAATTCTTATTTCAGATTTCCTCAAAATAATGATGTCCGATTAAAATGGCTAAAAATTATAAACAGAGAAAATTGGGTTCCCAAAAAATATTCATCCTTGCAGCAATCTCTTTGAAGAAAAATGATTTTCTAATAGGGGCTGTCAAAGAGTAAAGCTGCGCTCTGGTTCAGTACCCACATTATCTTTGCCCGTAAGTTATTTCCATATTATAAATGTCATTGTTTGTTAACCGATATAAAACTATATTATTCCTTAGTAACTGGCAATAGGCTCGCCCCTTACGTGGGACTAAAGTATATCTGGCGAAAAGTGGGTGTAGAAATACACCTCTGCCTACCTCTTCGGGGTTATAGGCGTGAGACTATGTATGTATGTATGTATTCCTTAGTTGAAATATAAGTGGCCAATTAAACTGCGAGGAAAACTAAGGAATGTATAGAAGTACCAATATACTTACAATTTTGATACCTTAGGTCAAAGGCAACTTAACGTCAGAGTCACCTACTTCCCGCAGTGCGGGTGCAGATCTAGATTTCTCCACCAAGGTTATTAGTAAGTTATATTCATTTATTTGCAGGTCGCATTAAAGCTGCGCGTCCACCGGATCGGAATCGGAGCGTACGGAGCGGACGGAGCGTCGGCATTTACAAAATGGCGATGGGGTGCGTCCACTGCATTCGGATTCAGCATCGGCAATTTAGGTATTTTTAAAGCAGGAGGATAGTGACGAGGATATTGTTGTAGATTAATTTTCAGAGAGTATTATACATTTGATGAATATCATAAATAATGAATATCATAGATTTTTGGGTACATTCATAATTTTATTATGACTCTACTAAAGTAATTAAAACATCGTCGTTCATCGTGAATAAGTATTTTTGCATACAGTTTAATGCCGCAAACACGTCAGAACTTGAAACGCTCGGAATCCGAATGATGCGTTCACTGCGGATGACGTCATCAGCACAAATACCGGTCTCTGGCGCAGAAATGCCGATCCAGTGCACGCAGTTTCATAGAAATTAATACAAAGCAACAAATCCTTCCGCTCCGTACGCTCCGATTCCGATCCGGTGGACGCACAGCTTTAAGCCGATACGTAAAGCGTCATCATATTATTATGTCTTCAGAGATATATCGCCGGTTCCTAGCACCTCTGTAACGAACGTCCTTGATAATTCTCCGAGAAGGAAAAGATGGAAAAACAATTGATAGTCTTTGAAGACGATTAAACATTAAACATAAAAACTGAAAAATGTTAGAGCACAAAAAAGCGGGCCTGCAAAAAGGTAATCAAATTATCTCAAGTGATAAAAAATATAGGGAGTCTTCCATCGCTTCAAAATGATGTTGGTGTTGTAATAGAGTCTTGTTCAAACGATTCGTTACAACATCTGTTTGATAGAGTGACTTCAAAAGAAACAAAATAAAAAAATAATGTAAAATATGATTTGCCCTTACGTTACATTTTTATAGCCTAGAGCGTATAATTACATGCGTAAAAAGTCCGATTTATGTCTCCCACATCCTCGAATGTTAACGAAGGAAGCAATCGAAACCATCAAAGTGGTAGGAGAGGAAAAAAGGATTTACTAATCGCTCTTAAATTGATGGTCGTGATCATTATGGTTACGTTGATATAGGTAATAACATTCATGGAGACCACGTAGGCAAGGCAAAAGAGGTGTTAGTAATAATGGCGGTGACAATAAATTCCTTTTGGAAAATTCCAGTTACATATTTTTTTAGAAGAGGATTTACAGCCACACAGAAAGCAACTCTACTGAAACAGTGTATTAAGGAAAGTTTGCGACATTTTTATAATAAATTGGTTTTATTTGGTAGAAAATAAAAAAAAAACAGTTTTTATCCGTATTTTTATTATTATCTTCTCTCATTTATTGACACTACTTCAATCAGGCTTTAAATCGGGCAATATCACACCGCGCCAATATTATCGATGATCATAGTTTAGGCAAGCCATGCCCAACACTATTTGTCTTGCATACAAGCTCATTACACGCACACTAGTGTTTTCTTGTTTTGGTCTCACTTTACTGACTCCATTGCCAATCTAACGTTAGTATATAATAAATCTATGATTATTACTATATTACCTTACTGCGACAAAATTCCTATTCATCACACTGTATGAGTACTCTACAAGTAATAAAAGGTTCTCAAAAAAGTAAGGGATTCACCAAAAAATACCATCCAGGGATCCATGGTAAATGAGTTTGAAGTTTGAAACGTCATGTTTTTTGCTAAGATAAGAATCCTTTCATTTCGTCCCGCGAGTGTGCTACGAGACGACTGTTAAGCTTCTGTACTTTTATATCTTCTAAGTTAACTTGTATTTTAATTCCACAGTTACATTGTGCCACGTTTTGTTCATCTAAAGAATTTTAGATAACAGACTGCCAAGGCCTTCCCTGTTACATTATATACTCGTGAAGTCCTTTTGTTTATTTAGAAATCAAGGCCTTCTATATAACGGCTTGTGGGGATCCGTTTACACGTGTTAATTGGAACATTTTGTTTTGATTTTTCATAACGGCTGACTTTTTTGAAAGCTCAGCTTGAATCTGTATGTGTATCGGTATTAGATTGATTAAATACATTGTACGTACCTACTTTTACGAGAAAGTTTGCATTGGACTACCGAGTTAAAAGTCACAATCTTAATATATAAAATCCTTGCGTTACTGACTGACTGACACGCTACAGCCGAAACTATTGGGAGCAGGCAGCTGAAATTTGGCATGTATGTTTCTTGGGGACCGTAGGGGCGCACTAAGAAGGGATTTCCCAAAATTCCCCCGGGATCGGCCAAAACGGGTAAATTTAAAAAAAATGCAGGCGTAGCTGCTGGCGTCCTCTAGTCATTTATATACAATGTTACGCTCATGAATGTTACTTCCAAAAATTCACTACTTAAAGGTATGGTAATTTACATTCAGTATTACAGTCGCAATTCCCTAGCAATAATACTCGCGGTTGTACGTTTCATTCTTTGCATTATATTGGTGTGATAAGTGTTTTGTCCATCAGGTGCTGTATTGTATCAACTGTGTGGTCAGTTACATCGCCCAATTAATGGACATATCCATCTTAGTGATGATCTATCCGTTGAGGCGGTATGCGGTCACTCACTTGACTGCACTTGACTAGACCATTGAGGACGATTGGGCTCTTTAGTATGAAATTACCAATACTCAAAGTATTAAGTTGTAAATACCAACAACTGACAGAAATTGTCACGACGACCGTTAGTATAGGAAATTAATATTTATTTCTGCTGTTTATGTTTTTATGATTCAATTTAGCTTTACACTTTTTATACTCTGTTTACAGGTTTTTTAACATGGACATTTTAATACGGTTTTTAATTATATTATAAAGTTTCCATCATTCGCAGAAATAGTGCCATTATAATAAAATTACAGCAAACTTTCGGATAACATTTCTTAAGAAGTTCAACAAAAATAGTAAATCAAGTTTACTGTTTACAAGTTTACGAGTATAATACTTGTATATTTTCATCCATATTACTTCTAACGCCCAACAGAAATCGTCCAATTCGGCGAATCCTGCAGCAAGCGTTTCGTATTTAGGTAAATACCTGGAATCGCGTTCACGCTCGATATTGTAAGCAGAGTCACCTGGCACAATATCTCCCTTCCTCTCCCTCCTACTAAAGAAGAAGGGGAGGGAGATCTCCTCCTTCGTAAGTACTGGTGCATCTCAGTTGACACATTGACGGATCACGCGGCGCGCTCGGAAGTACAATGAAGATGCGACTTGGGACGTTAAGTGAGACGCTGCGCGCTAAGTGACGGATGGGACACCAGAACTTGCGAGATTGCTACTGCTTGGAGTGTATCAGTGTGTTTGTCAATGACGAATATGTGGCTTAGCTGCAGTTTGCTATGTCGGATAAAATAATTGCTAATAAATAATAGAAGTAGAAGAAAATCTTTGCAAGGGAAATGTTTTTCTTATAAACCCTAAATGTCATGTTTTTTTTTTTATTTTCGTTTGTTTTATTTATTTTTAATCCTGGAAGTTTTAATAATGCAACTTGTTTGTAAAGTTCTCAGTAGAATCTAAATGCCGGGTACAAAATTTCAAGAATTAGTTTCGCCTGTAAATTGGTAATGGGTACAGTTCCTGTTACTGAAATATTTTTCAGGTTTATTCGACCTTTAACAGCTAGGCTACTCGGAACTGATATTAAAATTTACTATTTAAACTATTAGACTAATGCTATTTCTGGTAAAAGGCCCTTTCTCGTTAATTTTATCGTTTTGTGCTACAATACTTTTAGAATTATTAGTCCTTCTGAATGGTGTGTATAGTCGTAGTATCCTTAGGTCACTGGATATGAGATTCTACAGAATCCTACATCGTGCGTGGCTCAACATGCACATAGCCGGTTTAAGAATTAAAAAAAACAGCTTATAGCAGAGAAAGGCTTTTAAATCACACTAGACTTATAGGTACTTTTATAATTAAAGTAATTTATTATTATAAATCAAATTCAGCAAAACATTGCAAAACCTGCAAATCAGTGCAGTGTTGAAAATAACACCCTAATTATAATTTACTAGCCAACTAGTAATGCGTTATGAGAATCAGTATCAGCTTAACAATAACACAGTCGATCATCGGCTTTGAACGCGCATCATAACCGTTTCCACGAAGGTCAGGTTAAAGCACTCACAACACATCTAGTATCTTTCTCGTCCGGCGATCTGATTGGCGGAGAGCTCCAAGCCGGCCAATCAAAGCGTCGGACACCCGTAGAAATGTGACGAGTCGTGTGCTGACTAACCCCATGGTGTGTCCGCAGTACGAGTAACAAATGCGAGTCTTAAGTCGCGGGGTTTCCATCACGAGCCGACGTACATCATCGCTCGGTTATATCCGAACTACGGCGCTTCCTGGAAACGTACTCGTTCAAATCGCTGTTTAAACATTTTAGTGTGAATTACGTGGAAAATTTCCACTCCGTGATCAAATAATTAGTTTCCGCTTGCTACTATAAGTATGTATATGCAACCGAGGGTTATTTATATGCTACTAGATCAACAGTTTCCTTTTTACTAACTAGGCCACACAATTAACAATATATAAATTTATACTTTTTGGTGAAAGCATCATTTCTATAATTCAATTTTATTGAAATGATTATATTAATCTACTCTTTACATAATCAGCAACATTTTTTCTCTCTTATAATCTTGACGTACATTTTAAGTCGATATACTTTGATCCACGCAACCTTTCCGCCATCATACAATTAGTTTAAACTTTACCTTTATCACGCATCATCCAATAAATCTATTCAGTTCCTCCGCTATGGGATTTCTTTCAACAAAATCCCAAAAGATCAAACGGTATTAAAAGTAGTTCTTAAAGTTTCTCAACAGTTTCGGGGTATCCTCTTTTCTTTTATTTTGAACTTGTTTTATTCGAAGCTTGTCGAACTTTTGGACAGTATGTACGTGGCACCTGGCTAATATAATCGTTGCAGAAACACAATCTGTTTCGTAAAACAACGCTACTTGAATTGAAGTCAGACGTTAGTGTTCGTGCCACCATTACACTACAGGTGCAGCATCTACACAGTTATATTCTCCACTAAACATCACTCGAAATTGTACACTTTCATACAAACGCCATCTTGGAATTGAAATTCAAGAGATTAATTTGCTAAAAAAATGGCTTCTGCGGATATTTCCTTTAAGTTGGTAGTTTGGGAGATTGTTTTGGTAAATAAACTGCTGTGGTTGCCCAATACAGATTCCTGTTTTTTAGCTAAGTAAAATTGTCCGTTAAATCTCTTAGTAGCCGCTTCCCACTTGATGTCGAACGACTTTCGTCTACAGTATCATAATAGTTTCTTTATATAACTGCTAACAGAAGAATTATTCTGATAGCAATTTCCATACTAGAGAAAACGGAGATGAGTGAAATTATTTTTCTTATAAGAACGTACAATTAAAGACGGAAGAAAAATGTGATACTGCATAATCTAGATTAAATAAATAATGTTAATTGTCTCGATATTGGTATTTAGGGAACGCGCTTAATAAAATATGTTTGTTTTCCTTATCTGCATGCTGTCAAAATCTTAGCAATTTCCAAGAAAACTTATAGCAATACAATAATTTACTCAGTCGGTACTTAACCTAGAAAGTTCATTACAAAATCATATCAAAACCACCGTACTACATACAGCAACAAAACCTACATCTGTGCCACTTTTAGCATTGCGGCTACACAACCATTACTTATAATATAACCTAAATATTGGTATGAATACATTCGTGACCGGCGGTAGTTTCTAGTTCAATTATATCAAAACGCGCGTAACGATGACAAAGAGTGTTCGGAGTCTTGCACGCTCGCCTGCTAAATTCTCCGACACAACTTTCAGCATGGAAACCTTGATATATACGACGGTATGTAGTCTAGTCTAGTCTTAGTGTAGTTTGAACATGTAAGGGGATGTTATAAATACGTTATAAAATCCCCTTACATGTTGTTATAACGTAAGGGGATAAAACGTCAGTGTTTATTTTCGCAATCACTGACGTAATTGCGAAAATAAACAGATTTTTCACAATAATTACTGTCTGTGACTTTCAGACTAAGGGCCGGTTTTTTGATCCCTAGTAAAATTCAAGCTTACCATTTGTTAATCTGACTATAGTTAAGTCTTTACCTAATGGTTAACCCATGTTTACGTTTTTTGATACACATTTTAACTATGGTTAGAATTGACTATAGTTAACTATGTTGCAATTTCAATGAACCCTGCTCTACTGATAGTAGAGTAGGGGGTAATTATTTTTACATGGTAATACTTGTACATTTTGACAGATAGTGCGAAAATTAACTTCAAAGTTGTCATTATTTGTTACTTGTCAAAAGATAAAGTACATAAATAAAGTAATCTCGTGGTTGTCTTAAAAGGTAATTCTGTGGTGTATTTTTGTAAAAACGACGTATTTAATTAAAGTAATGGAATTAAACAAAGCAGAAAACGCGAAGTACCTAAGTAATCTTTGTAAGCTGTTTTATAAGCATTTGTATTTTATACATATAATTTGCAAATAGATATCTAATGTTCCTAATATATTATATATTTACGCATTTGTAATTAATACGTTTTCCAGGGATCGTACCGCCAATTTTAATAAAGAAGAGACAACGAAGCTCGCTTACTTACTTAAAGACTTTCCCATCATTACTTAAAAAAAAAATTAACATAGTAGTAATCAGCAAATAGAAGCAGCCTGGCGGCGTCTTGCCGAGAAATTCAACTCGGACGGAGAGAGATATAGGAGCACAAAGCAATTACAACAAAAAATCAATAACATGAAGAACAGTCAGAAAGGTGAGCATCTCTATTAGAATTTGACTTTTTTATTTCAATATTAATCTTACATGTAAGATATTTATGGTGAACTATGAAATACAATATTATTCACATTTTAGGAAATGAGTGCAGAAAAGAGAGGCAGGAAGCAAACCAGAGGTGGACCACCACCACCAAAGCCATCTGAGACTACGGAATAGTTAAACTCTATCATGGGAGAGTCAATATCGAGTCTGTCTGCAATATATGATAGTGACGCATTAGGTATGTACCACCAGTTTTGAGTGTGACATGCTACACTTATATAGGAGCATGAAGGGGACCCGCAAATGTTATGTCAAAGATTGTTGGTATAGTATAGCATAACATAAATATGATTGTCTTCAATAAATTGTTCTTTTTTATATACAGGTAATGATGACATAACAGTTGATGAACACAACGCAACAATGGCTAGCATAGATCTCAATTTTATGGAAGATATAAAAATAGCTGAAGAAGGTACCCACCTAATGTCTACCTATGTCTTAATACTTTTATAAAATAAATATTCTTAAAATTTAAAAAAAAATACTTGATTTTAAGTCGATATATATTCTGTGAATCCCAGTTTAATAGTAATGATAAATATGTTTGATTACAGATAATATTCTGATGGATATTCCTGATAAGCCCAAATGTGAATACTGCAACAGAAGTCACGTTTGTATTAAATAATACTAAAACAGGTTAGTAAAAACATTTTGGTAATATTACATAAACTGGGGAAACTCCGGAATTCCAGGAGCAGACTCAAAGGGTTGTGAAGAAATATATGATACATCTACACCAAAAAGTCTCCTGAGGAAGCCAATATCAAAACAATTATGTAAATATATTGTGATTTACTGAGTCACTACCACAACTTCGGTCATGTTATTCAGTTTAAATGTAGCTTAATAATAGATATGTCTTGTTCCAAGATTTTGACTACCTACATATGTACTCGTATATCAAATTCAATCTTCCCATTTGTTATAGAGATCTCTCTGAAATGTATGGGATACAATGCCAACATACTTGCCATTCTGCATTGATGCCCCATGTTCTGAAGCCTAGCATTAATTACCTAGTTGTCACATATTTGTGCCTTGGCTCCACACTCAATTGTTTAGTGCCTCTAGTTGGTAATTACCTAGCTGTCACATATTTGTGTCTTGGTAATACCTACTTAAGTAATTTAATTTCTTTGTTTCTCAAGAAACAAGAAAAATACTAATATGTCATTTGTAAAGCAAATCTGATTTAATTATGAAAGGAAAGGCATGTGAAGAAGATTTGAAAAAGTATGTAGAAGAAGAGCATATACAAAATTTAAATTAAAGAAAAGAGATGCACATGAACAAAATTACACTTATGCAAGACAACACAATTTATACTTTAAGAAGCAGCAAGAACTTCATAGTCTTGAAATTGAATTTAAGAAAAAATATCATAAATTGCTATTAGAAAAAGCTATGTTAGAAATTAATGAAATAAAATAATCTATAATTTTGTAAAGCACATTGTTTTTATTTACACTATATAGGTACATATTTATAATAGGTGTAAGTACTTATAACTTCTGGGAATTGAAACATTATTCATTTGATGTCAGCAACGATGAAAAGTATGTCTCTATTAATTCCTGCCGGTACTGTTGATCACTACTGGTGGACGTTATAGTACTCGAACTACTTTCCTCCATATCGTGCATTTCATCATGTGCTAATGCTTCCTCTGGTAGAATATCATTTTTTCAGCACAAATATTGTGCAGAATAGCAGTACTCACAATTAGTGGTTGAACATTTTCTAATTTAACTCTTAGTTTTGATCCTACACATAGGAACCTCCGCTTCCACACACCAAAAGTCCTTTCAACCACATTTCTTGTCTGTGGGTTTGCCAGCGGAGTAAGCAAGTACTTTTTTAAGGCATAGCCACGGTCACCCAAAAGACAGCATCGGCCATATCGTTGTGATTGCATTATATCTTTCACATTGCTGCTATTAAAAATTGTACTGTCAATCTAGCAACAATGTTTCTTATTTTTAGGTTTACATCTGCCACAACTTGGGTGTTGATAGAAAATACATCTTTTCTATTTCTGTACAGCGCTGCATTGTCACCTCCTGTGCTCGCTATCCGTATATGCGTGCAATCGATTGCTCCAATCACACTAGGAAATTTGGCAATTCAATAAAAAGCACCTATAACTTCTCTTATTTCTTCAATCGAATTTGGCATCTCAACAAATTGTTTTAATTTCAAACAAATTTGTCTTGATACGGTATGAACAGCTTTGCATACGGTGGATTTGGATACCCCAGACAGATCACCAGAACATTATTCCCAGTGGCGTAAAAGCGTAAAGTTATTAGTAACTGTTCCAGTGGTGTAACGGCGTGATTTCGCTCAGTGAGTGTTTTTAATTCATCTGCAATTTCCCTTGCATTTGACGATCCAAACTACGGTTTGTTTCGAAAGCCGGTAGCGCTTGCAAAAATCTATATCGTCCCAATGCTCTAGCGGTGAATTCCGTGGTCTAAATACCTTCAGCCTTCTCATAAGGATATATTCCATAAAAAAATTGGTTGCCTGTAAAGTCGGTATACGGGCGAAAGTTTTACGTGACAACGACTTTGAGTGTTAAAATAATTTTAATGTGAATATTCATTCGTATAGTAGGAAGAAGGATGAAAGACGCGTGCCTTTCACTTTTTATGTCTGTCTCTCTCGCTCTTAGGCGGGACGCGTGCCTCTCACTCGCTCTCATTGTGAGCGCATAACGTGAGCGGAGCGTAACGCAGTTTCTTGAAGTGTCACCCGGCAAACCAATTTATAAGACGTTGTCACGTCAAAAATTCATCATCTGATGAACTCTCCAACATATCAAAGTAACTTGATATTCTAGGTACGTTTAAATCCATATTATTCACCAACACAACTTCAAATAAAATCACACGAAATAATGGCATAGCAAAGTTAACTATCCGTCATCTTGCTAAACCCTCTATGGAGCAGTGGTTAAATATTTTGACGAATGGTTACTTATTTGACCATTAGTTATCTTAACTAGGGATCAAAAAACGGGTTTTACGGAAATTTAACCATTAGTCACTATTTTTAACCATTGGTTCACTTAACTAGGGATCAAAAAACCGGCCCTAAATCACATTCTGTACTGGATGGACCATTTTTCGCAATTTCATCGATAACGCTGAACAAAAGTTGTTCGTAATAACGAGTACAAATTGATCTTTAAACTATATCAATATTAGCCTTGCACAGCATTTACTGAATTTTTTTGAAGCGTCGTAAAGGCCCTTAAAATTGTTAAAACTTGTTAATACTATAAATGTTTAACTTTCATTTGAATGAAATGACAGTGGATTAAGCGGTCGCCTTGCCACTTATCACCGCGCCATTCGTTTTTAATTTGGCACTTACAAAATAAATTACAAGTCTGTCTTTTGAAGCAAAATTAAATGTGTACATTTAATTTACACATTTAATTTTGGCAATCCAATTAAAAAGTTGAATATGCCATGTGAACGCATACTTGCAAAAGCCTCAAACAATGGCTTAAAATGCTTAGAGCAGGCGGCGAACCACTTTGTACGAAATTGTGGCTTTAAGTAATTAGCGAAGTTTCACGAATAGTTGGTATTATCGCGACTTGCCGTACTCGATACTTTGTTTGCAACTATCACTCGGTTTTCAGAAAGAGGCGGGAACCTAGCGCGGGCTAAATGTAGTGAGATAACACTTCGTATACAATACCGTACAAGTATAAAAGTTTAGACGCTGTTTAAGAGATAAGAATTTAGTTCACGAATTAAAAACGAAATAACTATGCAGATATGTTCATCTAGGACTTTCACGAGGATAGGGAATATTTTCCTTCCTTTATTAGCATTGTGTTGCGTTGCATGGAGTCTGGGTATTCTATGAGTCTTTTGTTTGAATGTTTGCAAGGTTATCCGCTGTTCATACACTGAAGTTATTCCAGGCGCGGGATTGTTATTTCATAGAAATAAAATAAAATACTTTTCCTAAACTAGGCTACAGAAATAAAGCTGCTTCGTACAATTTAGATGTGTCTAAAGGTTGCGTGACTCGACAGCGACATATGGCCAGCAATGGTAGCCCAAACATGTAGTATTATTTAATGGCTCTCCACTTCAGACAAGGCCTACAATTATAGCTCACATGCAGATAATAACTTTATTTTATATTTATTTCTAACAGCTGTTTGGTATATTAAAATAAGCTCTCTTATATTGCACCAAAATTTTGTCTGCGTAAATTTTTGTAGATACTTGAAAAGTACGGGTTAGAGATTGTGTAAGGAAAGAGTAAAAAAAGTGCTCGGGTGAGACTTGGCTAGTCAACCCTCGTTCACTAAACAAGTCATCATCATGTCAGTCAAAAGAGGTGCCGAATATAGGCCTCCTCTGAGGCTTTTCACATACCAATCTTGAGCTCTATCCAATCGCTAACCGCGATCTCAATAAGATTGTTGGTCTTCTATGTTGGGGTACCTTAGCACTCTTCCAGTACAGGCAGGCATTATTGTTAGGACTTTTCAAAGATAAATGCGTATCAAGTTGCTAATTTACTATCGCTTGCTAAATGGTGAAGGCAACCATGCATCATAAGGAAATCTGCACGTCTGCGAGTGCTCCATAATGTTCTTGAAAGACATAAGAAGTCTGCCAACCCGTACTCGGCCAGCGTAGTGACCTGTGGCCTAACATTTCTCATAATAGATAGACACCACAGTCACACAAGGACAGAGGTAAGCAAATTTATGACGGTGATGACACTGAAAGAAAATTTCAAACTATTGTCAATTACCGAAAAAAGATTTATTTCAGAGTATCAAACGTACAATGACTCTACTATAAAAACATTCAGTATGAATCATCATTCATAGTTGACTGAGTGACGAGTACACAGTTGTCACTGCCTCTCTGGCTACGGAAGTACCAAATATTCATGACACACTAGTTAACTATTTTATTTGACATCTCTCTCGAGGGCAAATACGCTAAATTGGCCGCGTAAAATACGTCACCATGCAAATGAATCGTTTCACTAGGAAAAATATTGCTATGTGAAAACAAACGGTCCAAATAGCACGTAGGGATAATGTGTAGTAGTTATTATACATATAGGCTGTATATTCACCAGAGATCTACGAATCAGCTGAGTGGTATAGGAAAATATGCACCAGAAAAAGCATCTCTTTTCTATCTCCGCTTAGCGGAAGTCTTGGATGTTTTTCTGTACATTGCTCAAAACCTTCGGATATTATTCTGTGGGAATAAAAGTAGGGAGTACGGAGAGTCCTCATTTATCAGTTTGAATTGGTCTATGATAAATAGAGTATTACAACGTTTATCTGATGTTGTTTTCTAGTCGCACTTAGTTATAGCCTCAATTGTATTGGCTTAATCGACATAGCTACTTAACTTGTAAGTATGCAACTCTAGTCCGGGGATGAACCGACAACTGTTATTTTGTAAGTTAATTAATATTAAGTTTAAATTACAAAACACAATATTTAAATACTAATTGCGAGTTTGTTTGCTAATCCACTGCAATAATTTATTTTTAGCAAATGTGAATTTCATTGCCAGCCAAAATACTTCATTACGCTAAAAACTTATAAAATTTAGTTAAAAAGTAACTTTCAGTGAATTTAAGTAGGGTATTAAAGTTAATTAGGCGCATAAAACGAATGTTTACATCATTCGACCTTCTGAATAACTTATTAAATACTAAACCGTTGCTCTGAAAACGAAAGCAAAAACTAGAATATAATTATGTTAACCAAATTATATGCCTAGTAATCTTTTTAAGTCACGGTTTTAAATATTTAGATGAGTGAAGAGGCATCAGAATAGTCTAGATGACTATATATTTGAGTATAAGTGTGATGTTACTTAATCCCTAGAACGCTAGAAAGACCTAATGCGATTTTTACTTGATTGACCGTTGATTTAGTAATTTAAGCATAAACAAAATCAAGATATAAACATAATATGCCTCGTTGCCCAAAGTTTAGCTGGGTGACCAATGTTTCTTGGGATTTCAGTTGACGTAACATAGCTCTGCCAAATATAATGACGACTATCATTTAGTGAACAATTCAAAACTTACGATCATTCATACTTATCATTATTAAATCATAAAGGCAGTTATATGTCTTTTCTTTTTAAATAACTATGTACTTAAACCAGATTACATTGAAGGGGTGAGTGAATCCGATACATAATTACACACAGAGCCATCCCATTCTATCTACACATTGTGTGTTATTAATTATAAACTTAAGTCCTCTTTTCGACCGGTCTGCCCCTATGAACAATATAAACACTAAAACTACCGAACGGATTTTAGTACACTTCTCACCAATTTATAGTGTGATTCCTGAGGAAGGCTTAGGTGTATAATGTACGCGGGCGAAGCCGCGGTTGATGTCTAGTTATATTATTATTCATATTCTAGTATTCAAGTTCACTCCTACAAAATTTTCATTTTACCCTTAAAAAACAAATGTGTTTAGTGTAACTCGAAGGAGCTTACAACAATTGAAGTAATTTGTAAGAAAATAAAGATTTGGTTGCTGGGATTTACGCTACTTTCAGATTTAAGGTAAGTTAGAACCTGACAATTTATTGTTACGCTCCAAAATATTCTCTGCTGGAAAAAGAAATAAAATGTTTTTCATTACACAAAGAAAATACTATTTTATAACAATTTAATAGAGAATCGTGATTTCATAAAATAAGTAGCGTAGCATTCTTGGTTTCAATAGCTAGAACGAGAAATAATACTATATTCACATTAAGCAGTGATTTAGTATCATGATAATAATAGCTTATTAGAGAACTAAAATAGAAACACCAATGTCTCATGAGTTTTGGGTATAATTTCAAATTGAATTGGCTGTGGTGTTAAAAAGGTTTTCGTGACAAGTGGTGACGACAAAGAATGAGTTACTGCTACATTTTAGCCGGATGGAATTTGATCGTGACCATCAGGAGTATAATTTAGTTTAAATATTACTGTTCATAATACATAACGTCGTCATTTTCTCCTCTACTTTTTTCCTGCCAACAGTGCATAGATATTAAATACGCCAGGATTATCGCTTGTTATCAGAGCATTTAATTCCTTAGCCACCAATATCAATAATGGCACAATAATATAATAACGATAATAAAATTGCCTATTACAGTAATCAAATTATACGAGTAAATTACTCAAATTTTATAAATGCCTAGACAACTCTAACGTAGTAATTATCCTCGCATCATTATCGAGATAAATCATTACTGTATGTTGTTATTAAGCAAACAAAGGACAGAAACAGTATCCAGATATTCAGGAATATCTACCCAACTGTCATTGTGGGCGACGTACACAAAGCCTACGCTAGTTAATAATTATTTAGTGGCAATTAATGCTACTAATTATTTAGGTTGTAGAGACGCCATTGTCTTCTTTAAATTATGCGTCCCCAATCGTATTGAACAGTCTACTGACTATTTAGGGTTTGAGATCAGTGAATCTGTAGTTAGCCCGGTAGAAAGAAAATGGAAGCAGTAGACCAATTCCCTGTTGCGAATACTTGCGACAGACCAGCACAAGGTTAAACAGTTTGTAGAATTAGCAAGTTTCATTCGTAAGTTTATTCGTGGATTTTTAATTTGCAGGCTCTAGATAATGATCGATATGTAACTGAAGACATACCACTACCTAGAAATGACATGAGATACTTTTGTGGTATCTTTTCAGTAGACAAGGGTGAATCCCTTGGGTAGTGTTTAACAGAACGGATTCAGATTAGTGTATCGAATACTGATGGTATTGATGATACGGAATAATTAAGCAGTCTTGTCATGGTTCAGCTAAGCTGAACAGTAAGAGATGATTTATGCGAACTATATTGAAGTGAATTATGAATAAGTTTCAAGGAGACGTGAATAATTTGAAAATACCTTATACTAATGGCTAAGTTATCTGTTTCAGTTACTACAGATGTTAAGGTTGATTTGTGGCCTTAATGTCTTACTGTAGAGGGCTTGACCGAGGATGTGTCAGAGGTCTCGGTCAGGACTGATGTTAAGGATATGTATGAGGCCTTAATATCTTAATTTATGTGGCTTGGCTGAGAATATGAAGGAGGTCTCAGTCGAGACAGGTATTAAGGATGTGTATGAGGCCTTAATATCTTAGTTTAAGTGGCTTGACTGAGAATATGAAGGAGGTCTCAGTCGAGACAGGTATTAAGGATGTGTATGAGGCCTTAATATCTTAATTTAAGTGGCTTGACTGAGAATATGAAGGAGGTCTCAGTCGAGACAGGTATTAAGGATGTGTATGAGGCCTTAATATCTTAATTTAAGTGGCTTGACTGAGAATATGAAGGAGGACTCAGTCGAGACAGGTATTAAGGATGTGTATGAGGCCTTAATATCTTAGTTTAAGTGGCTTGACTGAGAATATGAAGGAGGTCTCAGTCGAGACAGGTATTAAGGATGTGTATGAGGCCTAAATATCTTAGTTTAAGTGGCTTGACTGAGAATATGAAGGAGGTCTCAGTCGAGACAGGTATTAAGGATGTGTATGAGGCCTTAATATCCTAGTTTAAGTGGCTTGACTGAGAATATGAAGGAGGTCTCAGTCGAGATAGGTATTAAGGATGTGTATGAGGCCTTAATATTTTAGTTTAGATGATTGATCGACATATATATGAGGTTTCAGTCGAGACAGATATTAAAGATTAATTGTTACGTATAGGAGCCGAATGGCATATAGTGGTTTATTTTACTACGTTATATTTGTTATATTGACGAATATTGTCAGTTATGTCTGATGCAGATTGATATATTACATTTATAAACTATTCCTTTAAGGTCATTTTTGATGTATGTTATGATTTTCCCGGGACGGGAAATTTGTCAGGAAAGGCCGACTGTTATAAACTATAATATGAAAAACTCGTATAACGTATACATATATTATATTGTATAATGGTTATGTTCTACTTCCGGTGTTATTTATTAATATAATATAGTACTTATACCTCATACTAAATAGTTCTGTTAGGTATATATTAATAGGGTAGATAATGATTGTTACCGTTGCCAATATTATATTTTAAGAGCGCTCACACCACTTCCGGGAATGTGTCGTCAGTATAAAATACGTCCTTTCCGGTTTTAGACCACGTGGTGGGAAGTGGCATGAGCGCTCGGCCCCAGTTGAGTTCTAACCGTTGAAGTGTGAAGTAGTGAAGTATTGTAAAGTGTAATAACAGTGTACAGAGAAATAAAGTAGAAGTGAGTTCATCGCAACGATTGTGTTTAAATTTCCCCCTGGTCTATTATAATATAGTATATTTCCAAAGAGACAGAAAACTCAACATCTAACTAGTCTCACCAGCGTGATTTAGTTGACCAAATTCTCCTATTGACAATGTGAAGCAAAGTAGGAGAGGCTTAAGTCTAGTGAGTGATAAGAGAGTCCAAGACTGAGTAGATACCGCCTCCAGTATCACAAAATTAATAAAATATAGGCACATGACAGTATTACTCTCAGGAATTACATAATGTTTTAAAGGAAAACATTTTGCAAATATGTAGGTAGCCTAATTTGTTGCAAACAATGGAACATCGGATACTATTGTTTGCGTGTCTTCAGCAGGGAATTGATATTTTAACAATGAGTTCTTCAGTTATGTTTGCTTGACAGTTTTTGAAGTATTCATTATAAAAAATATTATGTCAAATACATGAATGTGTAACAATACGCAATTAAGGATTTTTGATTAAACTAAGGATTGTACAGCGTAAATATTCTTTTACGCTGTACAATCCTTAGTTTTTTGTACCTAGAGATACAACGTTCTAGTATTAAGGTCCAAGTTTTGATAAAATAACATAATTATTTTCTCTTGTTACGATAGAATAGATGAATTTAGAAAGAAAACAGATAATTTATTTATTCAACTCACAAAGAAGTAAACATTACTTCTTCATAATTTATGAATCACAAAGTAGTTATATCATAATTTATTCGCAAGGCACAAAGTGAACATTGTGATAAGCATACTTAAATATAATAGTGAGTTGATGAATTTATTAAGTGTAATAACGCTACAACATTCAAATTAAATTGCTAAAAAAACTCTTATGTAAATACTTCACTTTTAAGGAGAGGCTTAAGGGCTATAATTAAACATATTCGTACAAGTAGGAGCAAAAGGAAAGATATGTACGTACGTATCTTTCCATTCGCTCCTACCGTGGCCCTGGCATAACTACTGATTTATATCTTCTAGGGTGTATGCGAATGTTACACATTACAATTAAAATACAGTTTACTGATTTTATATGTTTGTTTCACTAAGTTATTACATTTAAATCGATTGATCTAGAAACTATATTTCTTTATGTATCATTAGCCGACGTTTCGATATCTTTACAGAAGTTTTTTATAAATGTTTGCTTTGATTGTAAGCTGGTTATTAGGTTATGTGACGTTACGCTAAATTCAAGATGGCATTCATATAAGCAGTCACTGCATTTTGTATCGGATAAACAAAACTTTATTGAAATTCTGTGTTGAATATTAAATGAAAGGACTAAATGAACCCATTTATATTCATTTATCAAAGGATAGTTACAGTCAAATATTAATGCAGCTATAGGCGGATTTCAGTTATTAAACTTTATCTTATGGACACGTTTGGATTTGGTGCATAGTCAGATATTGTGTCAGTCACCTTACTTAAGCAAACAAAAGCGTTTAAAGTATACCGTGGTATCCTTGTGAATACCCTTAAAATTAAAACATTGGCCTTTATTTTTATGGCATAAATACAATCATCATCATGTTTTTTGTAGTCCACTGCTGGACATAAGATTCTTCTAATTTGCATCACAATAATAAGTGAATCAAAAGTAGGGTTAGGTCTTCGCTAATGGGTTGGCAGGTTTGATGCAGATTTCCTTTGTTTTAAGACACCCGCGGAATGGAATAGGGTTGTTACATTTTGTAGGGCCGGAACATATCTGAAGGAAGATCCGTCGCGTTTTATCTGTCGCGTTACGCCAATACATACAAATGTATAGAAAAACGTTCAACCTTTCACACCTGACCGATGATCCGTTAGTACACTCGACGTACTAATTATCCGTCGACGTCGCGCGCACCACGCACCACGTGAATTTTGACCATTGAGTAAGAACATACATGGAGAGGGCAAATAGTACATATAGAAAAATTACATTATACACATATATTATTATATTTTTTTATTTTTATAGACTCACGCCTGTATCCCCGGAGGGGTGGGCAGAGGTGTAACATTACACCCACATTTTGACATGATTTTTTTATACACATATATACGAAATCAACATAAAGCCACCAAACATAGTATTGTCTCGATTTGTCTTAGGGATATCTCTGTCAGAAGAAAGAGATGGCCATAGTTTACTGAATAAGTTAATCATGACGATATTTTATTAGAAATGTCATTCGTGCCACTATCGCCATATTTTTTTGCCAAGGTTTGTGGTACATCTGCTGTGAAATCGTTGTATATCGAACATAATAATTTTATTTTTGTGCATAAATATGTCTAAAACCAGATGAATCAGTGCTTCGGGCTGTGTGTTTCATTACCGTATGTATGGTGCCATTCATATCCGGTACTTTCTCAGCGACACAGTATCGATATTGGCGCTCTCAGAGAATATTTTGTTACATGTTTGATACAAGGGTCGTCTTTCGCTTTGCCATGTTTGCCCACATTTGCATTATAGAATAGACTAATCTGGCAAAAGATTTAAACTAACTAAAGTAACTTACTACAAAAATGTATTATTTTCCTCTAACCGGCTCCATATCGATATCGATTACATTCTGGAGTACAACCCAAATAGCAGCCATTTTATTTGCCCAACGTTTTATACATATTCACACTAATATCGTAGGTATGCACGCTAAATTGGTAGGTATTGGACATACCATATCCATGTCATTCCCAGATCGGTGATTTTAAGATCGTAAGATTCCAGGGCCGCCAGAACTTAGTTGTTTTTTCAGAAACGAAATGTGTAGAATAATGTAGTGTTAGTATGTGCTATGAGTGTACGCATACTTGCTAGCTTGGATCGAGGGCCAATTTTTAGCTATGAGGTGCTTTGTAAAAAAAAATATAATTTGTGGTCCACGGGAACAATTTCCATACATACCTATATAGAAAACATTTTGTGTCATGCTCTGCAACTATAACCTCTTATATATCATTTGTATAAATTTTGTTAAAAACCGTAACCAAATCGTATCATCGTCTTTTATTTTTGAACCTCCAAACCTATATAGGAAATATAGTCAAATAACGCTTGTTGGCTACTATAAAAAATCTTCGAAGTCCGACATATTTTTAATAGTCAAACTCGAATTGCAATATAAATAACTACAGGACTTCAGTGACTACATAACATCAGGGAACACGAAAAATGATTAGGTAAAAGAATATGACAGTAAAATATTGAGCTACCCTAAGTACGGCCCTGCACGAACAAACTGATATGTCTGCATAATAGCCACGCTTTCAGCGAATGTGTGCAGATACGCTCGACGCATTTTCCGTCAGATGTGTACCGATTCATTTGACGGAATAGACGCGACCGAAGATACATTCGACGCATCTTCCGTCAGATATGTTCCGCCCCTAATTCTTTAAATGCACGGAAAAAAATATGAAACCTACCATGAAATATAGACACAGTGTTACAATAAAACAGAATTCGTTCATCACAATGTTTTCTGACCCACCGTTTAGTGCAACTTTTTCATCAATAAAAGTAGATATGACAATACATTTTTACTTCCCCCTAAGGAATATAAACTCGTGTAATAAGACCGCTGTGGCATTATGAGGCAGTGACTTGGTACACCGTGATAAGGAAAATACCTTTTTGGTAATGAAAATCTTCATTATTAGGAATGCAACAAAGAGTTGCCCGTAGTCTTTTTTCGGTCTACTCCAGCACCGATCTCTATTCATTTCAACGTTTTATTGTTTTCTGTTCTGTTATATTCTGTAAGCATCATAGCGCATATTCGTGCACTAACACTAGCTGTCGGACCAGGAGCGATGAAACGGGAGCTTCATCAAGTAATGCGTCCCTAAATTTTAGGGGGCGTATTGCAAGACGGCAACATTGCAGCATTACGCATACTACCCAAAACTCAATCTGCCATCATGTTGGGTCACTTTGTCTCCTAATGTAAACGAGAATTTAAACATAACAGCAACAAGCGATTTTATAAATTGACGTTACTTGCTAAGTATTTGCGTACGTACTTTTAGCGTAAGATAACATCAAAAGCAACAAACATTCGGATTGATAATGTTAGTATGGATTAATGTGACGATATACGCAAGGTGACTAGCGGCGGCTGAATACGAAAACCCGAAAATCGGGGTCAGTGGTGTGCTATTGGAGAGGCCTATATCCAGTAGTGGACTATAGCAAGCTAATGATGATGATCATGGATTAATAGGCTATTATATGCTCACTGCTCACTATAATGTCTCACATAGAATCCACCGGAGGAGTTAAAAAAGCATGGAAAGAACTACAAGAATTCAAAAATTGGATACCAGATATGAACAAACTAAGAAATGAAAAGAATAAAACAAAAAGACTAGATATCCTTGACATAGCAACAGATTTTTATCAAAACCTATATAACGACGAAACATTATCACCAATAAAATGTATCTCCTATACAGAACCGGAAGAAAATATTCCGCCTATAATGAAAAGCGAAATACTAAAAGCGATTCAGACACAAAAAAACAGGAAATCACCTGGAGAAGACACGATTTCAAACGAACTTATAAAAGGCTCAACGAATGCGATATTGGATACCATAGTAAATTTATTTAATGAAATACTGGTAAAAGAACAAATACCCGCTCAGTGGAAAACATCAACAATAATCTTATTGCATAAAAAAGGGAAAAGAGATCAGATTGGAAATTACAGACCCATTAGCCTCATGCCAAATTTATACAAAATATTTTCAAAAATTATCCTGAATAGAATCAAGAATGTCTTAGACGAGAATCAACCAATAGAGCAAGCCGGTTTTCGAAGCGGGTTTTCAACAACAGACCACATACATACTATAAAACAGATAATAGAAAAATACAACGAGTATGGCCTACCTTACTATTTAGCGTTTGTCGACTACAATAAGGCGTTCGATTCTATCAAACATGGAAAGATCTGGGAAGCACTAGCTTATCAAGGAGTGGAAAAGAAGTATATAAGATTAATTGCAAACATTTACGAAAATATGACAGCAAACATTAAAACGGAAAGAACAGAAGAACAATTTCAAATTAAGAAAGGTGTAAGACAGGGAGATCCTCTATCACCCAAACTTTTCTCCGCGACCCTTGAACAAGTTTTTCGCAATTTAGACTGGACTACATACGGAATAAGGATAAATGGAAGAATCCTCAATCATCTTCGATTTGCTGACGACCTTATAATAATCGCTGCCGACCCTAATCAACTAAAGATTATGCTCAAAGAACTGGTTACGAAAAGTGAAGAAGTAGGCCTTCAAATGAACGTAACAAAAACCAAGCTGATGACGAACCGTTCCAAACCAACGATTGAAGTAAACAATATCACAATAGAATACGTCGACGAATACCTAGGTCAGATAATCTCCCCCATAAATCTTACGTCCAAAGAAATGCAAAACAGAACAAATGTAGCATGGCAAAGATATTGGTCATTAAAGGAGATTATGAAAAACCCGTCAGTACCACTCAAACTTAAAAGTAGAGTTTATAACTCTTGTGTCCTACCAGCCATGACGTATGGGTGTCAAACATGGGCGCTGACTAAAGACAACATCAACAAATTAAAAACATGCCAACATGATATGGAGAGAAGCATATTAAACATCAAAAGAAGGGACAAGAAAAACCTAAGCGAAATAAGAAGAAAGACAAATATCGCAGACGTATCGTATACCATCAAAAAACTTAAATGGTAATGGGCAGGACATCTGATGCGTAATAAACAAAGCAAATGGGCAAAGATAGTAACGGAATGGTATCCTAGAGAAGGAAAAAGACAACGGGGAAGACCATGCCGAAGATGGAGCGACGATTTAAAGGAAACAGCAGGTGTCATATGGACTAGATTATGTGACGACCGTATTCATTGGAAGAGCCTGGGAGAGGCCTATGCGAAAGCAAAACAATCTGTGCCGATGTCATAAGAAATTATTATTGTAATTTATTTAAACTAAGATTGTAGATTGTTAATAAAGGCTATTATTATTATTATTATGCCGTTTATTAAATACTGTTGTTATTATTATTATTATTATGCTCACTTTGAATCATTTGATTATCTTATTGTGGCTAGGCGCTTGCCTGCCGGCTGGCCGCGCATTCCATTACGGCTCGAACATTGTGCGCTGGCCCGGCGCGTGTGCAGACTCCATTAGATGCCATAACATAAATGAACTTGCTGCAATGCAGGTTCAAATGATATGGCGTAAATGCCTGGCAGGTGATATTTATTTGAGTCGTTTGAAAAGACCTGGTTAATTAGTGCACAGCAAGATTCTCAGAGGTGGAATACGACTAAATACGTGTTTTTAACGACACGAGCTCCTGTAGTCCATGTAGTCCCGCTATAACGTTTTGTAGATCGGGACTCTCATAGCATTAAGTTTAGCGGTGTACGCATATACACCAGGGAGTATGAACAAACGGTATGATGGTAAAGGTAGTTTTTAATAGAAGTCTGTTAAGTCTAAAAATTTACTACCGGCGAGAGATTAATTTCTTGTGCACAAGAATCACAGCAGTCCTCTAGCATTAGGAATACGCTCTAACTCATCTGTAACATATAAGAAAACCGCAGATTCCAAAGTGTATCCTTATTTCTCTCTCACATCGTAGAAAACGATAAAAGTAAGACATAATCCGGTACACTGATCGATGAGTCGCGAGGGTCGGTTTCGGGTCGTTAATTCGGCTCATTTGTCGCGCTACGTCGCTTGTCGCGTCGGCGTTGCGGTGTCGCTAACAAATGACCGACGACGCTTGGTGGTATCACGCGCGACGTCGCGGCAAACCACTTGTATTACACACAAGATATTCATTTCAAGGAAATAGTGTTTTAAATGTTCCGTTGATCATAATGTGGAAAGTTTCGACATCTCATCAGATTGTGATAGAAATATTGAAAGTCGACGAAACCTTAAAGCTGGCTTAGATATGAATCGGATAGAACAATTAAGCTTAAGTACTATTAGTAACGTGCACCTGGAACAAAAATACCTAGTAACGCAAATCCAATAATTTCCTGTCATTATAGCTATTGAAACCCGTTACTTAAACAATCTTCAAACCTTTTATATTTGTGGTTATGCCAAATATACTTGGAATAAACCAGGCTACAAAAATATGCCATATTTTGTCATTTCATTATATTGTTACTTATGACATGAGAATTAAAGACGGCTGTGGATAGTTTTACCTACTTTTTAGAGTCTTGACTCTAAATGCAAAGTGTAAGAAATGAGCTTATTGCTAGCAATAATCTCATTTCTTACACTTTTTCTGCATGAACATAATTTTCTCTTTGTCAATACGTCTGCACTCAGGTCTGCGTACAACAACAGCAATTACAGCACATAGCTAACTTCTAGCTTAGTCTGTCGGAACTCGAGGACTGCGCGCTCGCAAGATGAGAAAATTGACACTCACAACATCTAGCCGGTTTTTACTTAGAGTAACTAAGAGTTGCCACGGTAAAGAATGGAGGGAAGACAACATTACTTCAAGTGTTATTTATGAATGCAGTACCTTACGGTAATATGAAGGGACTGCGTGCTTGAAATGCTTAAATTTACTAACCCATGGAAAATCGCTAGGTATCTCTAAGCAATGCGGCGATAACACTGCAGTCACTCTGTGGGAAAGCTAAAATACTCTGTCAAATCTGGTTAGACCAGTAAGCAGACACCGGGCTGTAAAACGAAAAGACTTGGAATAACTGGGATATGGCTAGGACGAAAATGACGCTGCTTTTCAGCTTTTCCTTTTAAAAAGACTAGACGAATACACAGTTGGACTGCAAAATGATCCCGTAATTTTTTTATGGTTTTGAGGTCGAGAACATCTTACCTAAGTTTTTTTTCGTTCAGTACTCTTAAAGTTAAATTACGGACAGACTCACCTCTATTAAATTTACGATTAGCTTAACCTATTTTCTTGACCTGAAAACCCAATTCTTTTGACCAATAAGTCAATCTCAATAAACAATAAACTTAGTTACTGTTTCCGAGGTATTTGGCAATTAGCAACACATCGCACTGGCAGTGGCTAGACTCGTAGCAAGCCCGCAAGCTTACCGGTGCATACCTGTAAAATCTATTTAACATGTTAAGTACCTTAGAGTTACAAAATTGGTAGTAAAGGTACGAAAACACTCGACTCGAATTGAAATCGGCTTACTAATGCAATGCTATATAGCAATTTGATAAGCCGCTTATCGAAATCGTGGCGCGATTCTGAAAGTGTTGCACGTTGCCGTTTAAAAGAAGATGTAAACTTAGCACTTCCACCCACAAATGCCCATGACATAAAGTCACGCACATTAAATCTGTATATTTTTTAAATTCGTTAGTGACTGACTAACAGACGAGTCGCAGTCAAACCTGTTGAGCGCAAGAAGCTAAAATTTGTTATGAATGTTCCCTGGGGACCGTCTGGGTACACTAAGAAGCGATTTTCGAAATTCCCAGGGCGTAGCTGCGTGCATCCGCTAGTCTTATAAACTTTTGACATTGACCCATTCCAGTGCAAAATAAAAAATGACAAACATAGGTGCACTTCTTACCAGAAGTAGGTATTAGGTTGCAATGTTTTCATTGGCAAGTCATAATAATTATTATCCTGTAATACGCAACCCATTGTTTGTATTGATACCAGTATAACGTCAGGGTTCACAGATTAATTATATTAATACATTGGTCTGGATATGTATTAATACATACGTAATTAGTTATCTGGATAAACGTAATAAGTTATAGGTACATTGTAACCATATCCCCTCGAGCGAAGTACTCATCGTGTTCAAAGCTAGGCTTACAATAGGCTTATATTACCGTCTCTTTGTATATTTTCGAAGGCTTGATTAAATGTATGTATGATGTTTTCTAGGGGCCTTGGTGTATACTGTATACTTATTGTTTGACACGAAATCCCGTTGTACATTTTGAACGGTGTTGTATTTCATTTCGTCTTTCATAGTTGTGCAGTTCGGATCTAAGACGTGGTCGCTCAATATGTTCATGGGCCTTATCAGAAGGCTCAAAGTCACTCAGAGGGCCATGTAGAGTGCTATGCTATCCCTGCGAGAAATTTGGGCATCGTCAGGCGAACTGAAGACGCAGATATAGCTCGCGGACCAGTCAGAGTCTAGAAGAACTGACAGCCATTGGAGCAGAATTCTGTCTACTAGGCTGGTCGGTCCTACTCCTGCTATGTATTCATCTCATTCTCTCGTAGGCTACTTCTCTAAAGTTTTACTACTACTGTGTCTGAATTGCGCAGAAACACATTTATTCGTTTTTTCTTTCCGTTTATTTAATAGTACTAATAAGCTTGCTTATACATTCCTAAATACAGACCTTTTCAAACAGAATGCTCATGACAAAAGAGCTAATATGTAGATTACTGTTACAGATACAGATGTGATGCCGGCCACGTGACCGATGTGACAGATGGGGCCGGCGGCGCGCGGCGAGAGTAGATGCGTGACGGAAACGACATGACGATCGTATACACACAGTCACGTTTTATATTTGTGTAGATCTGTGTGAAGATTGGGTTGTTATGGTGTAAATATTATCCATACTTGAAATGAAGTGGTATTTTGGTCCTGTCTCACTGTATGCTAAATACAAAACTTACCAAAAGCATTTGTACGGTTTTCATCAACAGATAGTGTCATTCCTGACGAAGATTTAGAGAGCTGCAGGAAAATCTGGTAAAGCAAATTTAAGGAAGTGAATTTTAATTTATATAATCTTGGCAAGAAATAGTTGGCGTCACATTCACAATTTATAGTCCTTACTACAACAAATTATAACGACTAGAATACACAATTCAAAAATTTACTTTTGACGTTACCGAAGTTTAAATTATTCAAATACCTATTATTAAAGTGAAATATGTAGTATAGTAACACTACCTATCATTATGATAATGGCTTATATAAAAGCTAGAATTTGTAGACCACTAGCAGCACAGTCTGTCGTCAGTTTCCCCGCATCGAGTCTCAAGGGACCAAGTTAGCCCCAAGTCCAGAACTCGTGAATTCCTGAATTGTTTCACAATTTCGGACGCAGACCACTGCGCCCAAGTTTAAGGTATTTGTCAAATTATACACCTACTTTATAGTTCGTACCCACGTAGAATTTAACTGGTCTCAACTCTTGGGGGAAATGCATTTTTCTCAACGTAAGAAATGCTGCAAATTCTCGCTCACGTATTTCAGAGAATCCGGGTAACTAAGTCGCGTATTTTCAAGGGCGTTGTCAGTTTTAAATAATTCATGACGAGACCTAGTTTAAAACCAACCAGAACTTGGTTATACTTGATATATTTATTAATTGTACAAGTTAAGCAAGCGGACCCCAGATTGAAACTGGGATAACGCTAAGAGAAAGAGTACAAGTTAACCGTAACGCGTATCGAGTGGCTTGTCTTGCGCTTTGGTCGTATATAAATGGGTGACTGCACGTTTTGGCATTTATATCAGAGAGAGCTACCATATTTCACCGGCACCGAATCTAGGTTCTTGTCTTAGGACAGAAACCTTTCAACCATGTCGAAGAATTTATGCGGTTTGAAAACTGCGACACAGTCGAGCTCACAGAAATAAACAGGAAACCTAATCCAATTTAAGATCATGATCTCAGTGGTTTCCTAGCCTCGAACCAAGACCATAGCCTTGCATCCCGCTTCCATCCAATATATAGTAAAACCTCTAATTCTCTGATACAATGTGAGAACATAATTTTGACTAGAAACCATAAAACCGTAGTATCTGAATACAGTCACTAGGTAGGAATTTAACCTACCTAGTGACTGTATTCAGATACTGGAGCGATAAATCTCATGATTTTAAAGTTCACCGGTGCTTCACCCGTACATGTTATCGGTCGTTTTGAAAAGCGTCTCCCGCACGACGTCTCTTGTTGCAGGAAGCTGTAAACATGATCCTTTAAGAGGTAACTTGCCGTTCAAAGACTTTGCCAAGAAACTCGTATATCAATGCGCTGAGACGTTCACTGAAATTCTTAGCAAGCGGTCATGTATAAAATGTTTATAAATAATCATGTTGGTTCCTTGGAACATGGTAGTCATAGCAGACTGTTAGAACTAATATGATTGTTTTAGTGGTTCGAAAGTTCGTTTTAATTGGCTGGCCTGTTGGGCTAATAGTTAGTGGCAATGACTGCTTAGCTGAAGGTAGTGGGTTGCTTCCCATTCAGAACAACTCTTTTTGATGACTACGATTGTTTGTGTGTTTGGGTGTAATTATTGATCTTTAAGAGTAAGTATATTTTAAGAATATACTCGTATATTATGTATATTTATTCGTTTCTATTTCATATTGTGCAAGTTCTGTTAAGTTTGGGATCAGTTAATCGTGTGAGTTGTCCTAGGATCTTAGCTAATTTAGCTACGTGGTACATTCTTGACGTACGCTCTGTGGTCCTAACTCAATCTAGTAATACTAATTATTAGTTACTAACAGCGTTCGAAAATTATTCCCTTAAAATAAAAATCTACCTTGTAGCCTGATTGGGCTGAATACGAGACTGCACGGTTGGTGTAGTGGTTTAAGCGGCAACCTCGCCGTTTGATATTGCGCCGAGTGTTGTGGGTTCGATTTCCACACGAGACAACACTTTGTGTGATCTACAAATTGTTGTTTCGAGTCTGGGTGTTCATTGTGTCCGTTAGTTGTATGTTTGTAAAGTACTCCGCGAAACAGGATTTATTTCTAGTGCGGAAGTTGACAAAAAAAATCTATCCATGATAATTTAAATAGATATAAATCTAAGATTCTGTGACCTTTGCGCTATCGGAGAGTTTCATTGATCGTTGGCTGTGTGCCGTGCATATTAAATAGGAAGTTATTGGCAGCAAGCACAGATTAAACAGTGTTGGGGAATATTTCTGTTGCCAAGATCCCTTCGGTTATCATTAAATAAAATATAAACCATAATATATCTGCCTATTTAATGACAGAGAAAATACGTTTGGAATGTTTATAGCTAATAGTTATTATTAGCTAATATTATTATGTAGCTAGCTAATATTATTATGTATAGTTTTTAACTAGGTGTTAAGGTTTTACAACTTTCAATATTATTTCGATTATCCTATTTAGAATGAATTTCAATCCTGTGTCCCTCTAGCTACAATTCTGTTATTATCTATAAATAACTAGCTTATACCCGCGTGGAGTCAGTTAACGAGTTAAAAGCTAGTCTATATGTTATGCTGATGCACAAGCTCGATTACTGCAAAGTATCAACACAATCTGTTCTTTAGTTTTTGTGTAAAAGAGTACCTAACAAACGTTTATAGTAGTACATGAGATTGTACATTCTTCAGTGAGTGTAGCTCGAGCAGTTATTAAGAGTACTTTACAAATATTGAAGGCAGTGAACCTTACGTTGTGACCGAAATACGTATCGTTCTGAGCACATGTTTTGCGAGCGTTGAGTAACTGGGTCACGCCGACGTCTGCTCGGTTGTTTCTGTTAGAACGTCCAAATTAGTCGGGTTACATGTCTCCTTACAATTTCTTACAATCGATGAAGATCACACAAGGATACTATCTGTATATATAAAACCTTGCGGTACTGACTGATGGACGACGCACAATTAAAACTACTGTTCGCAAGAAGCTGTTTGGCATGTATGGTCCTTGGGACCGTAGCGTTGCACTGAGAAAAGATTTTCCGAAATCCTCACGGAATCGGACGGAAACGGTCAGAATAAAAATAATTTGTGGACGTGGCTCCAGAGTGTTGGCATCTTCTAGTCTGTATTTAAAATTCTTGCGTTACTGACTGACAGACGACGCACAGTTGAAGGCACTACTGCACTACTGGGCTCAAGTTGTTACATGCTTGATTACCTTCATAAATAGAATAAAAGAGTTTTCTTTTTTTCAAGAAGCTGAAATTTAGCGTACAGTATGTTCTCATAACACAACCATACGCATTAAAACTGGCATCAGAGATGTTGGCAAGAAGGCCGCAAAATTAAAATGGGATCAGGCAGGTCATGTTTGCAGAATGCATCCCGAAAAGTGGGCACATATCGCCCACGTGGTGGACACCGCAGCGACGTCGTGGTCGGGGTAGACTCAAGAAGCGTTGGCGAGATAAGCTGGATGCATTCTCAAAAACTTGGACAGTAATAACTGGAGACAGGGAGCTTTGGAGAAGTGTAGGGGAGACCTTTGCCCAACAATAGGACAGTATAGGTTAACAAAAATTCAAATTCAAATCATTTATTGCAAAACTAAGTGTACATGGTGATGGTATACAATGGTATGTGCTTAAGACTTAGCGCCTTTTTCAAGCATAGCAATATTGAGAGCTGACTAGCAATTATAAGATAAGTAAATAGAAAACATTGTTATAATTGGTATATATGTACAGTTAATAGTTGTAGAGGTAGTCCGTAGTACAATTAATTGAAGATTATATAATATTATTGAAATTAGGAAACATAGAATTAGTATTAATAGATCCATATAGAATTAGAAAATACAAAAAAATAATTATGTCCTTATTTAAAATAAGTCAAAATAAATCAGCTCGTGTAATCAAGAGCTTCGTCATATACGTATTATTTAGACATGTAGGTATTATTATTATGAATATATTACTATTATTATTATGAATAATTATATTATTATTATTTTTTTTTCTTTTTTTTCTTTTGTTTTCTCGGTTTATTAACCGGTGACAGACTGATGTTACGGGCCTAAGTCAAGTGAGCATCAGATATGGGTTGAGTGTTAGGCTGTAAGGTGTGGGCGGTATTAATGTTTATCGTTTGTGTACTGTCCGGTTCGCATTGTAGGAATTTTCTTACCAGTCTGCATGTGTTAAGTACTACTGCTTTTTGCAACAGGTAGTAGGTTTTTGGTGGTAATTTTAAAGTTTTAAGGGACTGGTGTAATTGTTTAGGTATAATTCCTGTTGTAGAAAGAACAATAGGTACAATAGTTACTTTTTCTAGATGCCATAGTCGTATTATTTCATCCTTAAGCTCAAGATATTTGCTGAGTTTTTCTGCTATTGTATTCTGAATGTTATGTGTGTTTGGTACAGCAAAGTCTATGAGGTATCCTGCTTTAGTAGTCTTATTTATTAGGGTGATATCAGGCCAATTATAATGGACGGTGCGATCAGTGAGAATGGCTCGGTCAAATTATAGTTTGGTAGTAGAATTTTCTAAAACTGTTTTCGGGTTATATTTATAGTAGGCTGTTATAGAGTCTATGAATTTGTATCGTAGTGCAAGTTTTTGGTGTATGAAATTGGCCACCTGATCATGTCGATGTTTGTAATCCGTTTGGACTATGGACATACATGCGCCTGTTATGTGTTGTTTCTGAGGAGCTATTACATTTTCGGCAAGAGTCAGAGTGTAAGTTCTTAATTATATGTTTTTTATAGTTCCTAGTTTCAATTACTTGGTCCTGTATAGCGATCATGAAGCCCTCTGTCTCTGGGAAGAGTATGCCTTGGCTCAGCCATGCGTTCGATGCTACTTTGTCGACATTTTGGTGGCATAGGTCGTGACGATGTCTTCCGTGTAGTGACTTTTGGGCCCATACTGCAATATTCGTTTTATCGTCTGTCAGTTTTTCAGAATCTTGTTCGTTTGTATATTTTAAAGAAAGTGGAGTAAATTTCTGATCATTTTGAGAAGTTGCTTTGTGGAGTATAGATATTTCTGATTTAGTAAAGAAATATTGTCTGAGAGTCGTTATTTGTCTATTGTGAAGATTTGCTATGTCGATTAATCCTCTGCCTCCTTCTTTTCTGGGTAATGTCAGTCTTTCCAAACAAGATCTTGGATGGTTTTTGCGGAATTTAGTCATCGTGGTGTTAATTTTTCGTTGCAGATTTTTGAGTTCTGTCTTGGTCCATTTTATTATACCAAACGAGTAGGTAAGTAATGGGATGGCAAAAGTATTTATGGCCTTAATGGTGTTTCTGGAGTTAAGTTGTGTTTTTAATATTGTGTTAAGCCTGTGTTGAAATTGCAGTGTTTGGCTTTGTTTTGTTTCTTTGTGGTGTATTTGTTGTGACTGATTGTATCCTAAGTATTTGTATGTGTCATGGTCTTCTAGTGATAGTATATTTTCACCTGTATTTGACGTGTATTGGTGGTGATAAGCTTGTCCTGTTTTAATGGAGTTTATTTTACATTTGTCTATACCGAATTCCATTTGTATATCTTTTGTCAACAATTCTGTGAGGGTAGCTAGCTCGTATAGTTCATTTTCGGTTTGAGCGTATAGTTTTATATCGTCCATGTAAAGTAAATGGCTTAATATGTAACCTAGTGTCTCACTTTGTCTGTCTGTATCAGTGTATTTTAAAGTGTAGCCTAGTGATGTGGAGTTTAAAAGATTATAAAGCGGATTTAAAGCCAGACAAAACCATAGTGGGCTTAACGTGTCTCCCTGAAAGATTCCCCTCTGTATACGAATCGGGTTCATTTCTACTGTCTCTGTTGATGTAGTGATCGTAAGTACAGTAGACCAGGTTGTCATAAGTGTGGTCAGAAATTTAGCAATTTTGGGGTGAATTTTATAAATATCTAGAATTTTTACTAACCAAGAGTGGGGGACTGAGTCGTATGCTTTCCTGTAATCAATATACATGCTGTACAGATCGAATTTAGTCTTTTGAACTTTTGTAAGAACTACTGAGTCTATGATTAATTGCTCTTTACACCCTTGGCCAAATTTACGACATCCCTTCTGTTGTTCAGCCAAGATGTTGTTGGCTTCAATGTGTTGGTATATCAATTCCGATATGCAGGCTGTGATAATTTTATATAGAGTTTGTAAACAAGTGATAGGTCTGTATTTGGCTGGGTTCGATAGATCGGTGTAATCTTTAGGGATCATAAAAGTTTTACCTGTTGTTAAATATGGTGGTATTTTGCTAGGGTCTTGGATGAATATATTGATATAATTGTGTAAGTAGCCGTGAATATAGGTAAACTTCTTGTACCAGTAAGAGTGTATGTGATCTGAACCTGGTGATTTCCAATTGTGCAAGTTATGGAGTATCTTTTGGAATGTCTGTGGTGGTATATTTTCAAACTTCATGTCTTGTATATTTGCGTTGCTGTTTCTTATTTCAGTATGTATCCATTCGGCTTCAGTATTATGGTTGACAGGGTTTGACCATATTTTTGCTCAAAAATTGTGAACAGTTTCTGGTATGGGGCTGTTCAATGTTTGAGTTTCTGTATTTTGAGTGTTAGTAGTTACTTTCTTGATGTTGCGGTAAAAGAGTTTCTCATTATGAATAAATTGGGCGTTCTGTTGTTTTCTTACTGTGCATGCTTTATATCTCTGTAGTCGGCCTGATACAACTGAAAGTTTTTGTTTAAGTGTGTCTAGTGTTTGCAATGTGTATGTATTTAACTCTTCGTGTACTGTGTGTGTTTTATACCGTTCTATTATTTGATGTGCATATTTAATTATGTTACTGCTCCTATTGCCGTTGATAAACTGCGTAAGATGACCTATTTTAGTTCTCAAGTCTTCCAACTTTCGCTCGAGTCTCCTTTGCCAACTCGGTTTGTGGTTTTTACTAATATTTCTGTAGCTTTCTTTATTCTTCAACTGCATTTTTGTCCCGTTTGTTTTAGCAGCAGTCCAGGCTGCGCAGTAAATGACAGTTTGCAATGTGTGAAAATCTGTGTTTATGTCTGTGTATTCCGGTAAGATTATTGTGTTTATGTAGTTAATTATTTGAGCTAGATGTTTTGATGATCTCTGTCTCGGAATATAAATCCTATTTGTAGGTTCAGTTTCTTTGTAGAATTGGAAGACCTGCTCAAAAGTGTTATCTATGTGTGTTTTCCTTTCTAAATTTAAATCTGAGTTGTGTGGTAATTCTTGCGTTGAAGTAATGTAGTTGGAGATTTGTGTTTGATTGTTTATTTCTATGTCATCTCTTTCATTGTCATGTGTGTATGTTGTTATTGTATCTGTTTCGGTGTGGGCGAGGGTAGGTAGATTGTCTGAGTTACTGTAATTTAGTGTTAATTCTGTGGCTACTTCATTTTGTAGTGTACTGAGTCAATCGTTGCTGATATATTTATTGTTTATGATTGCCCTTCTCTGGTCTGCTATTCGTTGTTCACTTGGGTGTGAGAGTGAAGGAAATTTACTAATAAACTCTTCGTGTAGTAGTTTTCGGTATGCTGTTTTGTTAGTACCTAGGTTTGTAATTCGGTAGTAGGCCCTTATTATTGTTTCATTTTGTTCATTTGACCATCGCATGCGCATCTGTGTTGCGTTTCCCTGTGAAACTCTGGGTTGTGTTTGTGTTAAGTGTCTAGTGATTGGTTCTTGGCTATAATTGGATAGAGTTTGTGTGTCTTCATTGTAAGGTGTGTGTAATTCATCTAAGTGAAGCATAACTTCATTTTTAACCTGGTCTATAGTTTCTTTAGGCAATAATTTGTTACGAACTATAGCTCTGCGTTGATCTCCTACTCTCTGTCGACTTACTGTCATGTGTGGGTATTTTTCTATGAATTTAAGGTGTAATGGTTCAAGATAATTTTTTTGTGTCAGTGTCTAATGAAGTTAATTGGAGATAAGTGCGCAGTATGAATTTATTCATTTCTGGTGTCCATTTTTTGCGCGTTGAAGTAGTCGAGTCCGAGGTGGGTGCAAGTTCTGTGTCTAGATTGACATCTTGCACAACACTGTTGGACCTGCTAGTTGTCGATGATGCAGCCCTTCCTCTTGTCATATAAGAAGGACAAGTGGAAGCAACGGAAGAAAATAGTGAATTGGTGTCATCATTACTCAAATAATCCCGGCTACGCCTTCGTAGCGACCTAAGGTTATATTTTTTTGTATTCTGGTTCTCCATTTATTTCCCACGAGTAGCAAGGGACGCAAAGGTCCACCACGGCAGAGCCCTACGTTCACCGTGGTAAGGAAAAATTGAAACTGAATGTTCCCTGATTTTCAGAGTTCGCATACTAATGACTAAGCTCCCACTTAGCCATGCAGCTCTCGGCGTATCCTGTTTCACCTTAGCTTGGGTCCTTCTCCTATCCTCTCATCTACCAGTGCCACGTTAGCCGCGCCAGAAAATTCTCTATCGTGTGTCCGCCCCCCACGTGATCAGATGGTCGATCAGGACGTGTGGATTTTAGGGGGCTTATTATTATTATGTATAGACGATTATCTTTGAACTCAACTCTGGGTTGGATATTTTGAACCAGGTACGGGTATACACCAAGTATTCTGGTTCAGTCGTGTAGTGTGTCTAGTGAATTTGTGTGTTTGTTACAAAATGGTCTGTTTGTGTCTCGTATGGACTTTGTTGTATGTTCTGCGTGTTTGTGGTGTTTGGGATGTTCTGAAGTGTGAGTGAGGTGGGGTTTAAGAAACGGCGGACTATGGAGCAGGTGTCTAATACAATTGATTTTTGCAATTGAATGTATGTTTTTGGGTGTAGATCAATTATTTTTAAAGCATTATGCAGTGTTTTTGGTATGATACCAGTTGAGGATAAAATTATGGGGACTATCTTGACAACTTCTTGGTGCCACATCTGTTTTATTTCATCTGCTAGTGGTATGTATTTTTGAACTTTTTCCGTGTGTTTTAGCTTTAAGTTGTTTGTGTTGGGAACGGCAATATCTATTAAATAGGTGGTCTTAGTGGATTTTATCGCTAATGTGATATCAGACCTGTTGCTAAGGATAGTGCGGTCAGTGATGATGTCTCGATCCCAATACAGTTTAACTTTATTGTTCTCTAGCACATTTGTCGGTTTGTATTTGTAGTAGGGTGTGTTTATTTCTGTTAGGTTATGTTTAAGTGCAAGTTGCTGGTGAATGTATTTGGCGACGTTGTCATGGCGATGAGTGTAATCTTTGTTGGCGAGTGCGCTGCAACCTCCTGTGATGTGATCGATGTGTTCGGTGTATTGGTGGCATAATCGCCATTTATCCGTCTCTATTGTCTCTTTCAGAATATATTTTGAGTAGTTGCGTGTTTTAATTACTTGATCTTGTATTGCTATAAAGTATCCTTCTGTCTCACTAAATATGTTGCCTTTAGTGAGCCAGGTAGTTGATGCCGTTCGATCTATATGCTCTTGTTCTAGTTGGTGGGGATATTTACCATGAAGCGCCTTGCTTTTCCAGTTTTCTAAATTTACGTCCTCTTTTAGGATTTTGGTTTTTGGATCAAATTGAGTGTTGTTTAATTGTAGAGGTGTTCCTGGGTGTGGCAGGTTAACTATTGCTTTGTGTAGTGTGCTGTTGTCTGCTTTTCCGATAAAGTATGATCGTAAGTTATGTATTTGAGTGTAGTGTAGGTTTTTTATGTCGATAAATCCCCGACCACCTAGTTTTCGATTTAGTGTGAAACGTTGTACAGCTGTATGTATGTGATGGATGTTGTGTTTATTGCATGTTGTTCTGGTTGTGGTGTTTAGAGAATTAAGTTCGGTATCTAACCATTTAATAATTCCAAAAGAATACGTTAATATGGGGATGGCATATGTGTTAATTGCTTTTACTGTATTTCTGGCGGATAGCTGGGTGTGAAGGATTTTATTAAGTCTTTGTTTGTATTTTGCTTTCTGAGTGTTTTTTATATCAGTGTGATTAATTGATGTGCTTTGATGATATCCTAGGTATTTATATGTTTCTCTTGGTTCCAAGCTATCTATTGTCCCTTCTTGTAGCTCAAGATCGAATGAATTTGTTCTACTATGCTGGCCTTTAATAATGCTGTTGATTTTACACTTATTTGTACCGAACGTCATTGTTATGTCTGTGCTAAATTTTTCTGTTAGTCTTAAAAGGTGATCTAATTCTTGTCTGTTACTTGCATATAATTTTATGTCGTCCATGTATAGTAGATGTGTGAGTTTGATTTTATTATCTCTGTCAATTGTGTATCCGTATTTACCATTATTAAGTATTCTGGAGAGGGAATTTATGGCTAGGCAGAACCACAGAGGACTAAAAGAATCGCCTTGGAAAATACCGCGAGAAATTTTGATAGGTGATGTAATGAGTGTTGTAGTGTTAGTTCTTAGACTGAGTTTTGTTGTCCATGTTGTCATTGCATGTTGTAGAAATTGTAGTTAACTGTTGTCAATTTTGTATATTTTCAAGATGTGTAGTAACCATCAATGTGGTCCGCTATCAAAGGCTTTTTGGTAGTCAATATATGAGTAATACAGATTTAAGTGTTTCTGTCTGACTTGGTTGTGGATCTCAGCATCTATTATTAGTTGTTCTTTACAACCCATTGAACCTTTAGTGCAGCCTTTCTGTTCCTCAGGTATGATTTTGTTTTCTGTAATGTGTGAATTTATTTTATGTGTGATGATGGATGTTAGTAATTTGTTAAGGGTGGGGAGGCATGTGATGGGTCTGTATTTGGCTGGGTTTATAGTTTCTTTATCTTTGGGTTTTAAATAGGTTACTCCTTGAGTAAGAAAAGCGGGCATGTCCTGTGGGTTTTTAATGAGGTCATTTAGTGAGTTTGCTATGTGTGAGTGTGTTGAGGTTAAGTATTTGATCCAGTAGTTTTGTATTTTATCAGGCCCCGGTGCCTTCCAGTTTAAAGTCCTTTTTATTGCGAAAGCAACATCGTCTGTGTCTATAACGACTATTGGCATAGGTTCCACTTTCTCCATCTCTTGCTTATTTTTGCCCACGATGAGTGTGTGTTATGTTGCACGGGCTTCGACCAGATATTTTCCCAGTAATTTTTAATATCTGTTATGTCTGGATGTTGTGTAACTGTTATGTTTTCTGAATTAAGTTTTTGATTGAATATTTTTTGGTTATTATTAAACAGGATATTATCTGACTTTCTTTGGTTGCTTTTCTTGTAACGGTTTAATCGTTTAGCTTGTGCTTGTAGTTTTTGTTTGTTTGTGTCTAGTTGATCTATTAATTTGTCACGGGTTTTGTTATTAGGGTTTATTTTTGTTGTTTCTTCTGTGTCAGGTTTCCGTTTAGGTATTGTGTGAGCTGTCCTACTTCTTTTCTTAATGCTATGATTTTGTTTTCAGTGCGTCTTTCCCATTGTGGTTTCTTTTGAGTGTGGGTTTTAGTGTTAGATGATACGGAGTAGTAGTCTATTGTTTTCTTAGTTCGCCTATCGTGTAATGTTGATACTGTTTTTGCAGCACAATAAATTACTGTTTGGATGACTTCTAATGTAATTGTATCACTGGTTTGTAGATGTTTGTCAACTATTTCGTTTAGAATGTTTACAGTTCTTATCATCTGTCGGGTACATTGCAATTTCGGTATAATAGGTCTTAGTGTTGGGTCTGTACCTGTATATTTTAATAGCATCTCAGTGAAGATATTTTTTACCTGTTTCGGATCTATTGGCGTCACTGGTGTATTTGTTGATTCGTTTCCTTGTATTTGGGTGTGTTCGTTAGTTCCTAGTTTAGTTTTAGTTAGTTGGTGTAATAGTTTGTTGTTCTTGTGTGTGATTCGTAGCTGGTGTAGGTTGAGATAGGTTTATGATATGAGGCTGGATGTTATGTCGGTGTGTGCTGGATGTCTGTTGTGTTTCTATGGTATCATTAGTATTACTTGTTATTACATGTGAAATGGTGTGTTTTATGAGTTCTCGTTATGCTTCTGATATTCTATTGTTTCTATGTATTACTCTAATTTGGTCTGATAGGCGCTGTTGAGAGATATGACTCAACTTTGGGAATTTTTCTATAAAATTTTGATTTAGCAATTGTCTCCAGGCGGTCATATCGGTTTCGCAAATGGTAACTGTGTAGTAGCAACGGAGGAGCTCTATATTTATATCATGAGTCCATTTCATCCGTTGTCTACTTTTTCCAGCTAGAGTGGTTGCGGGCAGTATATCCCGCAAAACACTTCTTGCCGGTGTGTTAGTGGCGATGTGTAAGGATTGTGTGTTGTGATCTACGTAGTTTAGATTAGATTCTAATATACGCGTAGGGTCAGTGATGCCAGACGTTGGCACAGAAAATTCAGCAAAAACTTCTTGTGCAACATCGCATGGCATAGGTGATGTGGATCTGGATGATTGATGGGAGTACAATGGATGAGGCGGTAATGAGCTGGGTGATTGAAATAGACTATGTATGGATGATATTGGTGATGATGAGCTTGTATAGTGTAGGGATGATGAGGTTTCATCATTAGTTGCAACAGTTCTGGACTGGGCAGACCTTAGCGATACGTTGCCCCCCCCCCAGAATACGAGGGGCAGCCCGGGCCTGACGGCCCGGGGCGGGATTCTCCCGTGTGGGTACCCGCCTGGGGTAAATCTCTGTTTCTAAGACGCATCGCATATAGGTGTTAGTATGGCTCCGTTGGTCATTGGTGAGTATATAGCAATGCACGCAATGCTGTCAATGTCCGCCCCTCACGTGGCTACAGATGGTCGAGCCGGACGTGGAGTTAGGTTTGTGAGGGGCTTATTATTATTATTATTTGTTTCTTTTTCTCGGGTATTATTCTAATTTGTTAGAACAATACCCGGCCCTTTGGCAGGCGTACACGGAGACATAGGTCCAACGCGCAGAGGCCCTTTGAGAGTTTTAATCTAGAATGTAATGGAACTCCTACTGAGGCGCCTCCATCACCGCACTATTAAGTACAGTCACGGGTTAGCCGCAACAGGTGATGAAATGATAAATCTTCCTCAAAATCACTATTTAGGAAGTTATGTCATAGTTTCGTAAATATTGGAGTGAAGAATGTACAACGGGAGTTTTAAATATAAAATGTGCTTAATTGTATTTTTTTCATGCGTCATTTCACTCGCGTTTGAAAGAGATACTTTGCATAATAGTTCACTCGTCCTTTTTCATTCATAATAGACTGGCTCAGAACAAAAAAAAAATATTTGGTTATATTTACTAGTAAACGCGCTTATAACATTTTATTAGAACAAGTAGTTACATACTTGCATAGTAATATAAAATAACAATTTAAGCTTCGATTGTTTTTCAGAAAATCATCTCTTTTAGATTTTTTTGATTATCTTTTTTCGATTTTTCTCTCTCAAGTTTGTGAACAAAGGAAGCTAAGGACTAAGTTAAGCGTCATTGTGCCTTAGCGACAATTCACTGCCATGTGGTTCATCTGAAGATTACATCGAACACAGCGCATCTATATTAGCATCTATAAAGCGTATTTATAATATTGTTCTTATGGATGTCACGTCGCTCTTAGCGCATCTAGTGCTTAATATATTATATCTATGGCGCCCGTCGCCGGCCCGTGCACGTCATGGCCCCGGTCGAGGCACTGACAGCGCACTGACACGGCACGGAAGCTCCGTCCGCGCTCCGTCCACGGACGTGTGTGAACGAGTCCATATAAAATGTATGCGACGATTCTTTTCTGCGCTCCGTCCCGTCCACGTCCCGTCCCCATCCCGTCCACGGCCCGGTTGTGTGAGGATAGACCTTAATTGTGTCTCCGACCGTCTTAGGGAGTGCCTATTGAATTTATAATATCGTTTAGCATTAAACTACTGAATACTCCACTTGATTATAGGAAAATTTAATCTGAAAGTGATATTCATCAAATTATAACGGTATTCTTATTGAATCTTGTGTTGCAGACCCATTTGCTCTGAGCTAGAACTCTCGCCTACTCTCGTCTGGGCCTACATGAACAGCTAATGTTTATAGTGGTATAATTTGGTACACTTCTTATGTGATTAATTATTCCTGGTACTGTCAACAAGTGTATTCTATAGAATCAAATCACGAAATTCAATTTTCATTGAAGTCGACAATTTCGCGATATCGTTAGTTACCTAAGGTAACAACAAACACCATCAAAGAGGTTGCTGAAATACTAAATAGAAACAATTTCTACTTTTTAACTTAAGTTTTGGTCTAGTAGATGGTGATTGCCTAACCGGCCATAGTGGGATAAAGTTAAGGCCAAATTAACTGTCATCTTTTCTTGGTTTTTCCGACACATCTCTAATAACTGTTACATCCTATATTGTGAAACCCATGTTTACAAGAAATAAATATAATTGAATCCCACCTAGGACACATATTTGTGTTATAAAAAGATCATTTTTCTATACCTAAGTAAAATTTATCTGTAATATGTATAAATTGAAAAGTATATAATTATACGTTTTTAGAAATAATTTGCTTACTATTACCATACTATTTGATATCAGGCGGTTGTGAATTGTCGCAAGATGTTCTGCTTAAACATTTGGCCTTTTGCGAGTGCTCTAGTAGGTACAGCAGACTTTCTAGTTAAACTTAAACTCAATAAGGATATTACTTCATTCCTGGTACAAAGTTTACAAATAGCCCAATATACCTGTGTTTGCTCCTGTTGTTCTCTAAATTCTCTGAGAATGCTGTGTACTGTAAGTTGAAATACTTATCTGTTGTTACTCCTTTACTTTAGGTCATCCTCATCTTATCTTGCCGCTAGCCATCTAAGACTTTCTCTATCCGCTATCCTGGTGTACCTGAGTCTTTCACTTTATAGATTCTCCAGAATTCACAGAATATGTTTTTCCAGTAAAGTATTTTGAGCAAACTAGCTCTAAAATCTCTCTTTATTTTTATACAGAGTGCATTATCGACTATATGATGTTTGAAATAGAAATATTGTTTATGATAAGTTAAATCGATTATATCAGTTTAGTAGCGTGTTACTTTGTCTATTGAAAATTTCTGACTATGGTCACACCATGAACTGTCAAATTATTCACTTTTTTCATTCTTTCTCATTTGTCGTTTCCGGAAAAAATTGTTTTGCGCTCGTGCCGTTTATCTTTCGCGTGGTTTGTAATTGAAGTAAATTTGGAACCCGTGTGAATGCCGCTTTTGATCTATAACCGGCACCGGTAAATTGTGATAAAAGATAAAGTTGTGAACATTGACATTCGTATAACTAAACTGTGAATTCTGTATCGATCTACAACGTGCTTCGTGATCTGAAGAACTTTTTTTGTTTTTTTTTTTTTTTTCGAGGTGGAAAATCCATTCGGATCTCCAGATCCGGGGAACCGAGAGCCGGAGTATGTGGTGTTTCCACTAAAAACCACCTCGACTGCCGAACAAAGGCACCCTACAGGAACAAGACCGGGTACAGTAGCTGTCCAGTCTTCCTCCCAAACGTGGTGCACGTTTAGCTAAACCCAATGCCAAGGAAGGCTACAAGCCCTCACCTGCCTTTACTGGCAGCTTCCAGCAAGCAACCTATTGCAAATCAGCCACCAGAGCTCCCCATGCTCTGGCGGCTCGCGGCCCCGTTGGCGGCTCTCTGCGACGCCGGCCTTATCTTCGGGTGGGATTGGACCTCTCCCGATCTCGCTCAGCAGCCTCCTTTTGGAGCATAACAACTTCACAAAAGGAAGCCACGGCTTGCCAGCCCTCCTCACTCGCCAGCATGGCAGCAACAACTGCTGGCGGGGACAGATCGCGTCCGATCTGGTCGACCAGAACTTCACGTTCCGATGCCCATGCCGGGCAATCCTCCAGCATATGCTGGACGGAATCCTGGTCCCCTGCGCAGTGGTGGCATTGTGCCGTCCGTTCGCGTTCGATTCGATTCAGATACTCACCGAAACACCCGTGCCCGGTGAGTATCTGAGTGAATCGGTAGGTGACGCGGCCGTGTTTGCGTCCAACCCACGCCTCAAGGCTTGGCAGAATGGCACCGACAGCGCGTTGGCGCGCATTCTGTGGCAATTCCAGCCGCGCGCGCCATTCCTGCAAAGCCTGTCGGTGAGCATTGCGCCGCATTTCGAGCACGTCCTGGACATCCCCATTCGCTTCCCGATAATCTGCGCGAGTTTGGCTATAGACCTTTGCCTCCATGTCCGCCAGGATGTCAAAGGGTGGGAAACGTGCCAGGACTGTCGCCGCCTCTGATGAAATTGTGCGGTATCCTCGTACGATCCGAATGGCCGCCACCCGCTGCACGCTATTGAGCTTGGCTCTACAGCGTGAGGAGGCCGCTAGGCGTGTGGCCCATATAGGCGCCCCGTAGAGGGCCATGGATCGTACGACCGCACAATAAAGGCGGCGAACTTCTTCTCTGGGACCTCCGAGGTTCGGAAGCAGCCTTTGAAGAGCTCCTGCTGATCCGCGAACTCGGGGGATCATCCGCTCAAAATGCTCCTTGAAGCTCCAGCGGCTGTCGAGGGTGAGACCGAGGTACTTAATGTACCGGCCTACTCGGACCTCCACACCACCCACTCTAATAACCGAGCTAGGTGGAACCACGGTCTGTCGTTTCCTGTGAAACCACAGCGCCTCGGTCTTACGAGGCGCTACTTGTAGGCCCAACCCCCTAATCTGTTGGACGACACAATCTACTCCTGTCGCTAACACCAGAGTGTCGTCCGCATAGCAGACGACACTTACACCAGGGGGTAGGCTGGTCCTCAAAACCGCATCGTAAGCGAGGTTCCATAGCAGGGGTCCTAACACTGATCCCTGGGGAACCCCACACGTGACCTCCCTTCGATGCTCTAAGCCATCCCGACCCATGTACATAATAGACCTGTTGCGCAGGTACGCCCTGATGATTTCACGCAGGTAGGGTGGCACGTTATGATATAACAGTGCCTCCCCAATGGCCTGCCATGGAAGGGAGTTGAAGGCGTTGACTATGTCAAGACTGACTGCCAACGCCACTCCCTTGAGACGGACAGCTTCTGCTGACAGGCACTGAACGCGTTTTATCGCATCCAGCGTCGAACGCCCCTGCCGGAAGCCGAATTGGCTGTCCGATAAGTCGGGGCCCACACATGATAGATGCTCAGTGATACGGGCGGCGATAACTCTCTCGAAAAGTTTCGCCGCCTCATCCAACAGGCATTTGGGTCGGAACACCGAGGGAGTGTTAGCGGTCCTGCCGGGCTTATTTATAAGAACAAGCTTGGCTTCCTTCCAGCTGGTGGGGAATACACTATACCGGAGGCAGCTGCTGAATAGCCGCCTCAGTCTATCCCCCAAGATGGCCAAGGTGCACACCCAAACCCGACCCGGGATCCCGTCGGGACCTGGAGCGGTGTTGCGGGCTGCGAGTCGACGCACAACTCGGTCTAGCTCAGCCGCGGTCACCTCGAAGTTGTCGGACCACATCACGGTCTCCAACGATATTGGGGGGTCTGTGAGATAATCCTCGATCCTGGGAAAGAGGGTTTCCACCACTCTTCTCACGAGTTGCGGGTCCAGAGTCTGCGTCAGCGGCGGGACCCATGGTCTGAGCTTGCCCAGTACAAATTTGTACGGACGCCCCCATGGGTCCATGTCCAGTCCCTCTATAAGCTCTTTCCAGGATCGAGTCTTGGCATCCGCGATCGCTAAACTGAGCGCCTTTGCAGCGACTCTATACTCCCGCCTCATTCCGACAACCTCTTCGGTTGTGGCTCGTCATCTTCGTCGGGCTCTCTGATATCGGCGGCGGGCCCTGATGCACTCTGTGCGTAATGCCGCTATTTCGGGCGACCACCAATATGTCGAACGCTTCTTCCCTCCCGACCGGACCCGTGGCATCGATGCGTCACACACGTCTGTCATAATGCGACGGAACCAGGCCGCCTGTGTTTCGGGATCAGACGAGACCTGTTCTTCCTCTTGCCAGTCAGCGGCGGTGGCTGCGGCGACGAGCATATCTTTGTCCATACGCTTGAGAGACCACCGTCGCGGAAGGCTACCACTGCGGTGGGTCGGGTTAGCGCTAGGGCGACAGATGGCCACATCAAATATGATATGGCGGTGGTCCGACAGAATGATCACCTCCGCTGCCACATTCCATCCTGACACTAGGTTGATGGCGTCTGGAGTGGCCCATGTCAGGTCGACGATCGACTCCCCCTGCCATCGTACACAGGTACTGACCGAACCCTGGTTTAAAATGCTGAGGTCCAGTCCCGCCGCCCACTCAATGAGTGTACCTCCTCTTACGTCGTCTAGGCGATCGCCCCACTCAGTAGAGCGGGCATTGAAATCGCCTAGAACGAGTACCGGACGAGACACGTAGCCGCACACGCAGTTTCTGAGACCATCCAGATACGCCTCGAAAGCGGGGAGACCGCAATTTGGCGATATGTAGCAGCCTACAATGACCATGGGACCCCACTCTACTGCCACAAACCCTAACCCCCTTTGAAGGGGCGAGCAATGAGGACCATTTCCCCCCCCAAGTAAACGGCAGCGGTGCCATCTTCCGATCCAAACCACCGGGGATGGTCCGGGATGGAATACGGCTCCGCTACCACCGCTAAGGCAACCGACCACTCCGCAAGCGTCTGCATTAGCAGATCTTGCGCTGCGCAGCAGTAATTTAGGTTGCCTTGTAAGACTCTGTGGGGGGGCGTGAACTTTAGGCCTCCATTACCTCCTCTGCCGGTTGGGTAGCCGGCTGGGTCGTCCCTGCGGCCAGCGGTGAATCAGAACTCATCACGGCTGGGGCTGGAGTTATTATTCGCCCACTTCTTTTTTTGTTTTTTGGCGGGCAGCATTTTTTACTACCCAGTCGATGGTCCGCGGGTTGGCAAAGATCCGAGCAGACCGGGCACCTCGGTGCAGGAGCAGTGCATGCGCGCGCCACGTGGCCTGTGCAACCACAGACGTAACACCGTGCGCCGCGGTCTGTGTCATTGGGGCACGTTGCCCTCACGTGCCCCATTTCAAGGCACCGGTAGCACTGTAAAGGTCGTGCTAACAGAACCTCTACCCTGGCTGAAGCCCAGCCCACATGAAGCCGCTTGGCAACCGCTAACTTACGAACCACTGTAAGAGGACAGCGGACCCAGGCCGTACCTAGCCGCGATGGGGAGATACGAATAGCCCCGACCTTTATGTCGGATGCAAGACATCCCCCTACCGCAGCTACAGCTTCGGCGACTTCAGCTGGGATTACGGACTCGTCCAAGTCCTTCACCCGCACCTCGCCCATTTTGCAGGGACGCGCTATAATCGCGCCCGTGCCATTGAGGACTTGCCGCAGGCGGACCGCGAGGGCGTCCGCCTTAGCGTTGTTTCCTTCTCCGGGGATCTGTAAAATCAGAGCCCCGGTTATTGCCCTCTTAACGCGGACACCTTCTGCAATGCCGAGGTCAGCGAGCCTAATATTTGCCTTGGCGGCCTCCATTACCTTGGCTATTGACGTCTCTGAGCCAGGGGGCAAGGAGACCGTGATGGCAGCAGTTGAAGGGGGCCGCGGAATGACCTTTTCCTTTGGCGACGGAGCGCTTCGTTCCGCCACCTGGGTTTCCACTGTCGTCGTTTTGGTGATTCTGGTCTTAGCCTTTCTGCCAACTACTGTGGCCCAGACCTCTGTATCTGGTGGGGCTGCCTGTCGTTGTGATAGTGAGGGGCCATTGGGCAATGACGCTGGCAGTTCCTGCGTTCCCCGCCGCCGCTTTTTTCGTCTGCGTGTCCCTTTGCCGGGCGACACTGTATTATTCACTCCACCTGGGTTACTGTGCAAGGAAGTCTGAAGACCCTCATCGGGAAAAACCCTTGCTAGCGCTTCCACCCGAACCTCAGCTAGTACCCGGTCCACCTGGGATACATATTGGTCTCGGATGGATGCAGGGCTCGACCTTGGCCTCTCATCTATCGGGGCTGATGCAGCCGCGCCGGTCTCCCGTGCAGGCACTGACGAAGGCCTTTCAAGGAACTGATGATCACCTCGGCGGAGCTCTTCCAGTTCTCTAGTCAAGACGGCCACTTGCTCTCCCAAAGCTTCTAGCTGGGATCGGAGCTCCCGATTCTCCTGCTCTAGTCTCCCGGATAAGGCCGCCGAGACTATTGTATCGGTTCTCCCGTGGAGCTCTGATACTCCGACCTTAACAACTGTGATTGCCTCTCTCAGGGACAGCTGGGACAGCTTTCTTTGGCCCTTGAGGCCTTTGGTCCCAGTCAGAACTTTTTCCACCACCGACAGTGCCTCCAGAACTCTGGAACCCACGTCAGCGGACGGTTGGTCTCGCAGTTCCACCGCAACTTCTTCCGCGCGAGACTGATCATTGCCCGAGGGGACTTTCGGGCCAAGCGCGTCTTCACGCTCCGTCTCCGTCCCTGTTCCCGTCCCGCTTCTCCCAATAACGGTGCTTTTAGGCACCCTCTTAGACCGCGGTAGTTTATTTGGCAGATTTACATCGGCCGGGACGTTTGGTCTCCTTTTGTGCCCCCTTCCCTCTTTGGGGGTCTGGGACGACAGCGAGGAGACGGACATGAATGAGCTGTCACTCTCCTCCGACACACCTCGTTGCCGCCTTCTTCTTCCATTTAGAGTAGTCGGCCTACTCCTATCTGCATTCCTTTCGCCCGACTGGACTCGGGACGACGCCGAACTAGGCGTTATGGGGCGCACAAAACTGGGCGTGTGCAGGCCCGCATCTTTAGAACCCGAACTCGGGTATTGGCGCGGTTTGCCCCCCCCAGAATACGAGGGGCTGGACACCACAGCAGGAGCCGGGATGCCGAGGGATTCTCCGCCCGCTAAGCGGGTGGTACCCTCCTGGGGTAATATCTTATTTTGTTCCGTCGCCATTTTTATTTTTGCTCCTTAAGGGGGAGCTCCCCTGGTAACGCCCTAGCAACTGGGTTCCCCCCAGCCACGCACCTCCTCACCGGGCGCCAGAGCTTGAGGTGCGGGTTATTTTTTAAGAGGTTTTCTTCCTCGCAGTCTGTCTCCTCCCCACGTCCAGGAGAAAGACTCCCGATCCTGTCCGTTCAGGATTACGGGTCGGGCTGAACGGTTGCCTTTTTAAGGCTATATCCGCCGTCGGCATCGTTACCAACGGCAGTCCCGTCGCCCCTCGGAAAAAGCCCAGCTCATCCACAGAACCTCTGACTCTGCAGAGGGACATGTGGAGAGGAGGGTTCTGTCCTGGTGTGTGGCCATAGGCCACCCGGACCGTACCGTTGCCATGTTAGCCGCGCCAGTAATATGCACAGTCGCGTGTCCACCTCCCGCGTATGTCGGATGTTAGACATGGACGCCATGGTTGGATTTGAGAAGGCGATCTGAAGAACCTGACCCTTGGACTCTGGTAGCTAACTATAACGATTTACTTATTATTTTGGCCAAAATTATGAGTGTAATCTTATAGGTCTACTCCGGAACATCATCAGAGAAGATCTCAGGTAAATTTGCACATGTATTAGTTTAATTTCATCGCTGTGAAAAACAGTATATATGTTAGACCTTTGCCTTAGCTAGACCAGACTGGATGAATTAATCGCTTCCACTTCCTTCTACAAACAACCTTTCCAGCTCTCTAGCCAGACTCTAAACATAATTTTGTGGTAGCAGAGCGTGGTTGTATCTAGCCGCTGTTACACTGAGTGTACCTAACAAGATTAATATTGTATAAACTTGTATCTGAGCTAGTCTTACATTTGTAAACAGTGTTGTAGTGTTTCTCAGGTCAGTTTTGCTTAAAATACATAACAGTTATTTGTATTGGTTGACCTACTTAATTTGAAATACATTGTCATACATAACCTCAAATCAGTAATTGTTTGACTTGTATTGTTGAAATCTAACTTGAATCAGTTGTTATACCATTAATAAGTAAGCTTTGGTTGGATACATATCAGTTATATGTATCAATTGATATAGTTAATTGCATATATTGAGTTTGAAACATTATAATAATCAAATTTGACCTTGCATAGATAAACCTTTGTTTTGTTGTAATATATTGATAATATTGTTAGATAAGACACTACCACTGTTGTATATCATAAATAACCCAGCGAGCCTGTCTGTTGCAAGTAATTAATTAATTAATTTGAAGTTTCAACTTATTAATTTGTTGTAAGTTATAACTTTTGATAACTGTTGTCTTTGAGTCAATATATTGTAACTATTAATTTTGTTGGGCAGTAAATACCTGTCACTTGCTTGCACCAGCAGTAAACAGGATAATACTTTGTTGGTTTCAAAGAATTAACAAATTTTAAGTTTTCGTTAAGTTTAAATTGATAATATTATTTAACGCTTGTCTGAGCTCTTTTGAGAACTTAATTATGTCAGCTATCAAGGACTTGCGTGCGGCTGCTGATGCCATCGCATCAGTTTTGCGCTGGTTTGCCTCAGCCAGTGCTTTGGTAAACAGGCCTGATCGCCAGCAGGCCTTATTACAAAGATTTGAGCGGATCGATGGTCGCCTGGCAAGTGTGAAACAGCAATTTCGTACTTTCAGCGCTTGCTGTCTCGAAGTGTCCTTTAATGACCACCGCTGACTAGCGAAATAGAGTCACTGAGGATTATGCCCATATTTTGGATCTCTATGATGCTGTCTCCAACTGTGCAAGACATTTAATTGCCGAGAGGGACGGGCAACCCATGTTGAAGCAGGAGCTTCCTAGGCCAGCACCGGGACTGGTGAGTAGGCTTCCCACTTTGGACCTTGATGATTATTGACAGTGTATTTATTTTGCAAAAAAGGGCAGTCCGTGCTATTTATCAGTTAGGGCCGAGGGTGTCACTTAGGGATCGATTTAAAGAAATTGAAATCCTGACTGTACCTTCCATTCTCTGACTGTACCTGACATTCTCTGTATGAATGCCAGAGAGGTAGGCCGCTTGTCCAACCAGCCGACGCCGCGCACGGGCGGGTGTTTTGAAGGTGCCAGCCGAGGCTCACCGGCGCGCAGCCGAGATTTGCCTCGCTCATTGGATCGCCGCTCACCCCGTTTGGAGAGCCGTAGCGTGCGCACGCCTCCTCTCTCTCGCGCACCAGATTGTGCGACAGCTCAGCGACAACAGCACCATGACTGTTGTCCTAGGTATTTGGCGGAGCGTCCCCGCCTTGAGTCGTGCCCACCTCGTTTTGGGCGGGTGGGTCATTATGACCCCCCACAGATGGCGCGCGGCACGAATCACCACGCCCTTGAGGACTTTAGACCGCACCCTCGTTTTGATTTGCCTGGTCCTGGCCAACGGTCGCCGCCCAGGCAACAATAGTCGAATTGATAGGTATCTTGGCCTCCACTGGTTATGTTATAATAATATTAACAATGATAACATTTTATTGATCCAAAGTAGGTCACAGTCATTGTGAAAACAGTAGTTACGCCCGAATCGCAATAAAAGAAAACTTTATAACGATAACACATGTAATAAAAACGATGTTTTGCATTATAAAAACGAAGTGGGTAAAATTATCAGCACTTGCCTGTGTTTCAACTCGGTACAGATATAAATCAGCCAAACAGTCTAACAGGTCAATTGAAATCCAAATAAACCTAGTATCACATTCTAAAATCCACGTCACTACAGGAATGTATTGTAACATAGCCACAAACCCGCCGAGGTTATATCGAAAAATTCCATTCGATCCCTGAAGCTGCATTGAATCCCTAACGAAGCCTCGCGGTCCAAGAGACCAACGCGGTCCTACAGACCCTTACAATACTTACACGTGTGTGCCGTGTGTCGAACAAATATTGTAATCGTAATAGCAAACACGGAAGAGTTGGAAATAGTTTATTCCGATGAGAGATCTCTATTAAAAGTTTTGTTAAAAGCCGATACCGGTTTCACCGTGTCATGTAAGCAAACATGTACACAATTTGTTCTAAAAGTTATTGATACTGGGGTGCAGGTATTGAATTGTATTTTTCTCATCCTGCCTCTCGTATACTTTGTTACCCTCTAATTTACTTTGCATTTTTGGTTGTTTTGATGAGATATGATTTGTAATTTAATCATTGTTTAAAAGTGTTTTCTCATGCGTAGTTGATATATCATGCCACTTAGAGTATACTGATATATTATGTATCTATTATCATAAGCGTCAGAATACAAAAGTAAGTATATAAAAGTGAATTCGAGTTTGAAAACATTATCGTCTATTTGATACCCAGAAATCTAATTAGCACAAAATTATGAAGATAAATGTACAAAAAGCCCTTCTTGAGACAGTTTTAATTAACATAATTTCAGAGAAAGCCCTTGATTCTGAGACGCCGTGTTGAACGTCGGCCGACTGTCGCGGCGTTAAGCCGGTGGACAAACACGGCTAGGAGGGGCCGGAGCCCCACACTACAGCGATTCGGGGGGCACCACAGCCCATTTATTGGCAAAGTTTGTGAATATTACCATACTTGGTACGAGATTGACACACATGCCGCGTCATAGAGCGATGCTAAAAACTGTATTAAATGATCTCGCAGCGAAAAATGCTCTCTAAATATTGACGAGGAGATTGATCACATAAGTTTAGTTTATACAGCGGCTCCTGCTTGTTTGTTTGCGAGAGTCTATCGTCGGATTAAACGAGCCTTGTATATTCTGCGGTGTGTGCTGCACTGTATAAGTAATCTCGTTCTGCGACAAGTTACAAGGGAATTGGGTTACATGCGCGCTTCTTAAATAGATTGAAAATTGCGTGGTACAATTAATGCGTTATGGGGATGAATTTTATTCAGTCCACGTTGCTTTAAAGTATATTATACTCTACCTACAGGTAGAGTATAATATACTTTAAAAATATTCGATATTTTTATATTCTTTGTCGTGTTGTTACTACTATAATAGCTCTAGGAATAAATCCGGTCTCTTGAGGGACAAATCTTCAAGCCAAGGACACAAAGAATTCCCCGACTCGAAACAATTATTAATGGCTCACACACAAGTATTGCCTCGTGTGGAACTGAATCGATAATAGAATTGACGCTATGTTAAATTAGCCGTCCACATAACCGCATCGTACTCATCGGCAACATCTCATCGAGGCTTTTTTATGGTATACCGCAACGTATGGCGTAAAATTAAGCCATAAGCGCACTTCGTAAGACGACTGTTAACAAAAGAATAATCACACTTGATTATAAGTTGTATCTCAAACCCGTAGACAGAAGCGTCAGAGCACTAAGTCTCAGACATCCTTGCTGTTTCACCATTACAATTATTTGACCTCGTCCTTGTGTCGCACAGACAGTAATTGTCTTATATATTATGTTTATGGCGCCCAGTAGAGTACGCAAATTCTTAGTTCATTTTTATATATTATATTTATTGTCCGCTGGAGCCTAACTTTCAAAGATAATTCTACGCACTCGCTAATAATATAAATGGAAAGAAAAATAACATTGAATGTCTGCTAATTATGGCTGAACTACTAAACCGATTCCGATGGAATTATTATTAACCATAAGTTTATAATAATATGCTATGTACATGAGGTTTACCGGTGAATTCATTCGCAATTCATAAAAGTATGCATGCCAATTTTTTTAAGTTTACGCACATATGTATATGAGTATCATATTATTTAATACTATTTACTGCTAAACAAAACAGCCACAAAGAAAATTATAATTGTTTCATGTAGCACATATTAAAATCTAGAAAATATTATAGCCGCAGCTTTTCTAATATTTTATTGTGGTAGAGATTTTAATTAAATGACTTGCTCAGGCAGATTGAAAACAAGTTGAACTGCTTCAAAAGTTGTTTACGTTTGAACCAGTTCAACTTGTTTTTGACGTGACAACGTCTTATAAATTGGTTTGCCGGGTGACACTTCAAGAAACTGCGTTACGCTCCGCTCACGTTATGCGCTCACAATGAGAGCGAGTGAGAGGCACGCGTCCCGCCTAAGAGCGAGAGAGACAGACATAAAAAGTGAAAGGCACGCGTCTTTCATCCTTCTTCCTACTATACGAATGAATATTCACATTAAAATTATTTTACCACTCAAAGTCGTTGTCACGTAAAACTTTCGCCCGTATACCGACTTTACAGGCAACCAATTTTTTGTATTGTTTCTGATAGATTATGGTTTTAAGGAATCCCCCATACCAGGTACTTATCCTGTACCGCAATAGACTGATTATTTTTATTCAATCAATAACATAGTCAACACTCAGATTCAGAAAAACAATCTTTGGATTACACAAAGCGTTGTCTCGTATGGTGTTTGAACCTACGACACTCACCGCAGTATTAAATGGGCAAAGCGTCCGCTTAAACCACTTTACCATCTGCACAAATTCAAGGTAATATTTTCAGAAAACTTAAATAGTCTTTTGTTAAGAACATAATCACAGATGTATCTTGGCTTTTCTATAGAAGAGCTGCTCGTTTTATAAAGAAGAGCTGAAAACATTTAAGATGCATTAACGGCAGCGGTGGAGTTTAATCTTTTTAATTTCCGTCACATCGCGGCTGATCCTACAATCTGTGAGGCTAGCCTTCTTAGATTAAAAATCTGTGTGGAAACTACGACCCGCCTTAGTGATTTGGTGACTCTAATAAGAACTTTAATACTAATCTTGTAAAACTAAATGGAGTACATATTTGAAATGGTTTGATTACGAAATCAGTAGTCCGATATTTTTATATCTGTAAGATTTGTTATAAGATACCACCTGTATGTATTGCATTGCCTAGCACGCAGATTTAAGGTTACTTTTTATCAATAACTAATTGTAAAAACTAATTTGTGTATCCTTACCCTATAAATAATAAATGCCCGGTAGTAATCGCACCCCGTATTTTTTGGACAAAATATGCCAAGATTAGGCGTGTCTGCTCCAAGGTCTAATATAATATCTTTCACTTTTGACGTAAAAACGTAACATACATGGAAAGATAGTTAGTTACAGCTGTCATATTAATATTATATTGTTGTGGACCAAATCAGCAAGGCACAGCAGTTAACCAAAATGACATAAAACTTCATTAATCAGTTGCTCATCAATATTTTCATCGTAATAAACTTTAAAGATAAATATGCAACACCCAAAAGTCACTTAAAATTTTTTTATAACCTCAACGCGTGGTAAATTACATAAAATATTTAAAAAGCCGTGGCGGCTTGGCTTCTGTCCAGGCGTGGAAGTTTAGCGAACTGTGATTCTACAGAGTCGCAGACCTTTATTACAACTTGGAAACATATCTAATGGTCGCACCGCGCTCTTATAAAGTTTTCATTTCGACCATCTTTCTTTATTTTTCATTAGGCTAGTTCTATACGGACGAAGAAAATAATATTCTTAGTCGGAACGTGTTATTTTTAAATGGAACCGTTGAAAAAGTTGTTGTTGTTTAAGGATTAATCGGGAACATGATGTTTTGATGCTACGATGTCAGACACGCACTCGATAAAAGTCAATGCAATTGGTTGAATGATATGTTTATTATATATTCAAATATAACCTTGTGAAACATCACCCTTGTCTGATTGTTTCTTAGTATACATCATTGTCTTACCCTGATGTTAACCCCTTTCTCTTTCATATTGATCCTCACACAGCCCATCCATCTTTTCCTTATCCGCCCTCTCCGTTTTGTTCCTACGTGCATGTTCATCACTTTTCTACCCACGTACATCTCGTTTCTTCGCGTAACATGTCCATACCAGGCCAATCGACGCTATAAAAAAAATAAAAATAAAAAAATCCTTAAGCTGTCTATTCTTGTCACTCACACATCCATCGTAACATTCTCATCTCAGCCACATGCAATTGTTTCTCATCCATCTTCTTTGTAGCCCAACACTCAGCTCCATACAGTACGACAGGCCTTATAACCGCCTTATACATGCGGCTTTAATTTCAGAAACATTTTGTGATCGCATATTGCGCCTGAGACCTGTCGCCATTTTCCTTAGTATACAGTATAACTTATTTAAATGATTAGCTAGCCGGACGGTAATAGCTATCTTTCCTCATCAGCCTTAAACATTCCACTGCTGGACTAGGCCCCTCCTTTGAAAGGAAGAATTGGCCTACTATACCACGCTGGCCAAACGGATTGGTACAGGGTTTTATGTCGAGTATTCTTATTTTCCTAAGTCACCTCTTACGATATCCACGGAATGATATAGGGTGGTGACATTTTGTATTCTAAATGCGTCACCGCACGGAGTAAAATATACAATAAACAAAAATGAGCCATAAATTAATAATACCGATATTTTCATATTCATAAAAGTCGGTACGGACTACTGAATAAGTAGGATTTGGGATCTCTCAAAAGCTGCAAAGGCCCGGGATACGACACGAGATAATTATAAAGTACTAACGTAATTTTTTGGATAACATAGGTACTTTAAGATACGATACGACATCTCGTGTCGTCACCGAAAAACGATCGCGAGCATTTAACGTCAATAAAACCGCAACATATTTTAGTAAACAAGGTATTTAAAACTGTTATTATAGCTTGTTCGATAGTGAAATCGTGTCGTAAGTACGACATCGCACGTCGGCAGTAAGGTTCACAATACGGCGAGCAAGCGGCGAGCAAGAGTCGTGCAAGGGGCGAGCAGGCTTATCATCATATCAGCCGAAAAACGTCCACTACTGGACATAGGCCTCCCCCAAAGCTCTCCACATGACCGATCCTAAGCCACCCGCATCCATCCTGACCTTATAGATTCAGTATAATTTACGAATGTCGTTGCCGTGCATTTTGTTTAAAAACATTTTCAAGAGGCGAGCAAGCATCGGACCGACGTCGCGCCTCTTCTGTATAATGTGTAGTGTGATCGGCAGTAAAATCGTGCCGTGAGTACGATACCGCACGTCAGTAAGGTACACAGTATAATTGGGCCAGTATGCACTCGCTCTGTTTATAATTGAGTGCTTTGCTGCAGACCGCGCTAGCTAGCGTGGATACGGTATACAATTTTATCGGATGATGAGGACTTAAATATAACAAATGTTCTGAATAATTTTGCTATTCTATGGATGAATGAAGTGTGTTTTGGAAGATGTTGTTTGGATAGTTTATTTGAATGGCAATTAAGAGAGTTTTTGTAGTTAGGTTTGTTTTTAAGAACAGCAAGAACACCATGGTAACCTTATTAAGCCTATTAATTTTATTTATTTTATTTTATTTTATTTGGAAAACAAACAATGTCCTACAACTAGATTAACAATTTTTTATCAACTGCAAACCATTTATGAGTTTTCACATATGAACATTTAATGCTTGATCTAATGAATTACCTATAAGAGCAAAAAATAAATTTTATCACAATACATAAATGCAAAAATGGGAGATATAAAAAATATACATAAAAAAACAAACAATAAAACAAAAATAAACAGCAAAATATAAATAAAAGATTATAAAATGTTACACAATAATAGGTGGACACAGGCACTCAGGGGATCGATTCGAACCATTGTCTAGTCATTTCAATCCTGTATTTAGTCGGATTTGTGTTAAATAAATCTAATTCAGACAAGTCAGCCAGATCATTAATGTAAGCAGCGGATCTTGAAAATAATGAATTACTTTTGTAGTTCGTGGAGCTTCGTGGAACATGAAGTAAGGCTGGCAGTCTTACGGATCGTGTAGGAACTTTTAAATTAAATTTTGTAAGAAATTGCGGTGAGTCTATTTTAGATTGCGCTATTTTAACTAACAGTGTTACATCCGCAACCTTTCTCCTGTCGTGAAGAGGTAATAAATGTTGCCTCTTGCATCGAGCCTCGTAGCTGTTATCAATAGTTCTACATTTGTATTGGAGATATCTCGTAAATTTTCGCTGTATAGACTCCAGTCTGTCTATATGGACGTTATATTGTGGATTCCAGATTGGTGAACAATACTCGAGGATGCTACCAACATAAGAACAGTAAAGTATTTTAACAATTTTTATGTTGCTAAACGGTGAACATGATCTCATAACAAATCCTAATGCCTTGTTAGCTTTTTCGCTATATGATCTATGTGTCTATCATATTTCAGCTTGGAATCGTGAGTCACGCCTAGATCCCTGATCTCGTTCGCTCTCTTAAGTACGACTCCTTTGAGTGTGTAGCTGAATATCTGAGGTTTAGGTTTGCGAGTAAATGTGATTGCATAACATTTGGTTGCATTAATATCTATCCAGTTATTAGTAAAAGAAAACAGTCGGAATTTGTTAATTATCGTTTTCCCTATGCCTTGTTCGTTAAGCCATCAGTCCCGGCATACGTGAAAATCTTTGACAGCTGGTACGGGGAATCAGTGCCCATGGTCATATGATACTGACACTATCGCACTGTCTCCATTTGGTATGCGGAGGTCAGGTGGCAGCCGCACTAGATGGGAAAGCGGACACCGAGCTCTAAGGTCAAGTCTTGAATGTAACCGGAATAACACTAGGACTATAATATTATTATGATAGAAAAGGAATAAGGCAGTCAAATCCAGTTTCTTAGATTTTAAAACATAGTATAACAGTAGGTAACGGTGGATCTTATGAAAGTGTATATAATAGTAAATATAAGAGACTACCCGCAGCTACGTCTGCACATTTATTTAATTCTTTTTGCCCGACCCTGTGGAAATTTCAGGCAATCCCTTCTTAGTGCTCTCTTGCGGTCCCCAAAGAACATTCATGCCAAATTTCAGCCTTCTGCGCCAAATAGTTGCCGGTCAATTTAGTTTTTATGTCAGTCAGTCAGTTATGCAGAGATTTTATATATACTGATATAAGAAATAATACTGAACTTATAAATACTTTTAGACATATTTGCAAATTGTAAGTTAATATAAAAACGTATAAAACACAGACCTTAATTCGACTCTTGCTCCAAAATGATAAGCCTAACAAAGTTTTATAATAGGTTGGCAACAACGCGACGTCGCTCGTTAAACGAGGTCGATAATGAAACAACATGTAGAACAAACTCGACGTTTATTAATTACACCTAATATTGAACGTACTCAATACTCAATACTTTATTGCATTCCATAATTACAATGAGGTGTTAAACATAAAGGTAGTATCAATTATGGACCCTGTTGGGCACAGCAAAGTTTTTATTAGGAGAGAGGAGGAAGAGGACTTTAATAATGATATTTATGATGTATACTTATTAAATACATTTAAATAAATATTTTTAATATTATTATGTCCTCAAAATGTTTAAAGATTTCTTAAGCTTATTTATTATATTTACGAATTTATTAATTTTTTTGCTGGCATAATAAGTTATCATTGTATTTTGTGTAAAAAGATTATTTTGGGTTATTTTATGTTATATGGTGTTTTGTCATTAAAATATTCATTTAATGTGTAGTAAGCTTTGTTTTTAAGGAACAATTTCAGTTTGTTGATAAATATGTTGTATTTATTTTCTTGTTTTAGGAGCTCTGGTAACTTATTATAAATTTTTACTGACATGACTAGGGGACTTGATGAGTGCATTATTAACCGGGATGAGGGTAGATTTAGTCTGTGTTTGTGGCGTAAGGTATACTGTTTTTGAGTATCTGCACGTTTTGTATGGAATTCAGGATATTTTCGGACAAATTTGCATATTTCTAATATGTAAATGCCTGTTAGGGTAAGAAGTTTATATTTTTGAAAGATGGGTTTGCAGCTATCAGTGACATCTATATTTCCTAAAATTCTAATTAATTTATTTTGATGAACAAAGACGTATGTTTGTTTGTAAAGGTTTACTTTAATCAGACCACATGTAGTCATTGAAATACGAGTGGTGAGTATGTGCATTTAAATTTAAATATATTTCAGGTCCTTTTTTTATGGGAGTGAATGAAGCAAGAGAGGAATGTCAGGATCGTTGCAAATGGCGTTCCGTAGTCTCTGCCTATCCCTCCGGGAAACAGGCGTGAGTCTATGTATGTATGTATGTCAGGTAATGTGATACTATCGTAAGCTAAGAAATGCTCTACCAATACAAGTACAGGTAAAAACTTACTTACTAACCCATTCATGATATGTTTTGTGATAGCAGGCACCCTTAAATTTGTTGACTGCACGGATACTAGGGTATTGTTGTTTCAATTTCCACACAAACAAAGCTATTTGCGATGCACAAATATTGGTACGGACACTAGTTTTCCTTTGTAGATTTTGAAATGTTTGTATGTGTTCCCCATATTATCCCATGGGTGTCGTAAGAGCCGACAAAGGGAGCATATTATGCAGAGAACAGCACTGTAAGGGAAGAAAAACTTGATACAAACCCTATATCAACCCGTTTGGCCAGCGTGGTATAGTAGGCCAATTCCTCCTTTCAAAGAAGAGGCCTAGTCCAGTAGTGGACTGTTAAAGGTTGATGATGATGTGTTCCTCGCAACACAGAATTTTAATACTCAATACTCAATATTTTATTACACTCCATTAGTTACAATATCACAGAAAGAGACACATTATGGACCCTGCAGAGCAAGGCAAGATACATAATTATGTAGAAAAGAGGAAGATGCTATTTTCTAATTAATAACTAAATAACATTATATCTGGCCCGTCATTTAAAAAAATAACTAATTCGCACCTTTTTTTTTAATTTACAAAATCATTCAGAACTTGTAATGTAGAAAAAAGAAATCCAATCGCTAAATAGAATTATCGAGGGAAAACTTTAAACCTTAGCAAAAAATTAACCATAGAATATTTAAAATTATGTATGTGCGTTAGTCCTCGACGTTCTCAACAGTTGAAGAAGTTTTTTGCTGAACATTTTTCACCTTCAGTTGTAGTATAACCGTATTCGACATATTAGTATGATGTTTGTCACGGTAATACGTCTGAACGTCGTCGACGCGTCGTCTGTCTAACGACCAGTCACTTAGTGCCGTCACTTAGTGCTATACATCACAAGTGCCAGTAATCGGTCACCGAACCACTACTAATATAGTTCTCTATTTAGTGGCTAATAGATAAACAACAACTCACTCAAGTATATAGAATCAATCATCAATAGCTTCTGGCGTTCAAAGAAAAATAGAGAAAATTAAAATTCTCCTTCTCTTCATCACAACCATATCAATCATTAGACGTCCACTGCTAGACTCTTGAAGAAATCTTGAGCCACCAGATCTATTTCTTGTTATCAATGCCATCTCTTATTGAAAGGCATCTTCTGCATTAGGAATAAATCGTATGTTGCAGGGACATTAAAATATACAATTAACCGACACGATCAACGTACACAAAGAACATCCACAGTTGAAACTACAATTTTTCGACTACACAAAGTGCTTTTGAATCACAAAAACGGAAGCGTAGAACAACAAATATAGTACATACTGTAATCATGAAAACGACTTGTGAAATTTTAAAATCATTTGTCCCACATTAAGACGCCTTAACTACGTGTGTGGGTTTTACGGGAGGTAAGAGGCGCCGGCTATATTTACAGTTGGTTTAATAGTGTAATATCTAAACTATCTACTCATTGAATCAACAGCTGCAAATAGACACAGCCACACATACAGATGTTGCTCACCATACTACGTATGCATGTTAAGTAAATATACAGAATAATGAAACCACCGGCTGTCACGTATTTATTTTGAATCTGTACTTTATTTTACTTTACAATAAAGATGTTGTAAAGTCGTGCGCACAGTCGTGATATATGCAAATTTTAATTTTAATTGTACATTGAAATTAAACTACAGTTTACGGATTTTATCGCCATGTATTGGTTTCACTAAGTTATTTCATTTGAAACTAATGATCTAGAAACTATATTTTTAATTTATTACTAACCGACGTTTCGAATTCTTTACAGAATTCATGTTCACGGCAGACTGAGGTGATATTTGTCTTGTTCTTCTTTTTATACATCAAGGGCGTGACCGACAAAATTGGCTACTACAAGCCGCCAACGAAGATCAGTCAATTATTACCATCTGTCAAGTGTCAGTTACCCTTGCAAGAGGCCGGTGTCTACAAAATTGACTGTGAATGTGGGCTATCATACATTGGACAAACCAAGAGAAGCATAGGCATTCGACTCAAAGAACATATAGCTGACATAAAACATAAACGCTCAACAAAGTCTGCTGTGTGTGAACATGTGGAACAAGGACCCAACCACTACCTGCGATTTGATGAACCACAGATACTCGCAAAAGAACACCGCTTTCTTCCAAGGATGATACGAGAGGCTATTGAAATTAAAAAACACCCTTATTTCAATAGGGAAGATGGTTGGAATGTTCCTCAAGCTTGGGACCCTGTCATAAGGCTAATGAAACCCAAGAAGGACAAAGTTACCAGAAGACCTAAGGACACTGTGAGCTCATTCTGCGTAAATAGTAACACCAGTAGATGAAAAATGTTCGGGTACTTTGAGATAACGTATACATTCAAGCAAAAGACAAATATCACCTCAGTCTGCCGTGAACATGAATTCTGTAAAGAATTCGAAACTTCGGTTAGTAATAAATTAAAAATATAGTTTCTAGATCATTAGTTTCAAATGTAATAACTTAGTGAAACCAATACATCGCGATAAAATCCGTAAACTGTAGTTTAATTTCAATGTGTAACATGCGCGTAAACCCAAGAAGATACTATTTAATTGTACACACAGATTGAGTGGCTGACTTGTTTTTAAGTAGCTGTAAGAGTATCTGTGGCAAAAAAGGTTTCATTCTTTCTCTGAATCTTATGTCTTCTTCACTATTTTTCAAAGGTGTTGCTGCTGGATATTCAAAGGTACCTCGACCAAGGGAGATAAACAATTTATTCGGCGTGTTTGTACAGTCATCGATCATTTGCATAGTTTGTCAACAATTCAAACATGCTAACAATATTTCAAAAGTTTGCAGGTCAGCAGAGCTGCGTAAACTTTTTGTCGTTTTACGTGAAGGAAAAGGTTTTTCCATCTTTCTTGGTTCATGTTCTTTCCACTACTAAACTCAGCCCTTTTCCAATTATGCATCCAGGTGGGTAATTACATTATTAAAAAAACATTACTTCCAATTACATAGCCATACTAATGTGTAGTACAGCAAACATTTCAGTATAGCGGTATAGTCGTGCTCATGTCCAGTGTGTCGACATAATTTGACAAATGTTCGCGCGGCCGACGCGTGTTCTCGGTAAGCAGTAATTAATGACGCTCCGACGACGTCCGACATTTCTTCTGAGATCATAGGTACAGTGCACGTATTGATTCATAGAATTAGGATTGGAAAAGACGTTTGTTTGAATGGTTACATCTGAAAATTTTGGCTGGTGTACCGGGATATTGATTTTAGAAAAAGAGAAAATTATATGCATTGTATAAAGGGAGAGCGGAGGGGCAATCATTCTTATCTACACATACACTTCTTGAATGGATATGGATTAGGCGCACAATGCCACTTTCGCAAAATGCCACACTTGTAAGATGCCACATTAGCAAAATGTCATAGTAGCAAAATGCCACTCAAACAAAATGTCATACTAGCAAACTGTCACATTAGCAAAATTTCACACTAGGAAAGTTACAAGATTGTTAAAAGTCAGGAAGAGAATAGGTTATGTTAAGTGTTCTTACAGCCCAAAAATAGGAGCACTGCGAAGCAGGACTCCGTCAACTCAATCTTTTAGACTGATTTACTGTGTCTAAATGTGGCATTTTGATAATAGGACATTATGCGAAAGTATATACTATAGGCATTTTGCTACTGTTTCATACTGCGAATTTTTTCGTGTCATTTTGCGTATATTTGTGCGCCTAATCCATTGATATAAGGCGATCTAATTTTAAGAGTAACTTATGTTTTACTTTCGTCCACAAGTGACACTTTCTTTTTACATTAACAGGTATTTAAATAGTAAGTGGCACTTAAATAATACCCGTAAAGCGATAAAATCAGCCATGATTGTATGTTTATACCGTACAAAAAAGCAAATGGTGTCCCATATTCGTGCAGTCACATCCATCTGATGTTTAAGTTCTCACACGCCGAATTTCCGCTTTCAACAGTATCTAAACAGCACATCAAAAGACAAGGCATCAAACTACTAATGTTACCTTACAACCTATTGATCTCCCTGTAGTGACGGAATAAAAATACAGGGTCACTATATAGGAATTTAAACTTTCCTGGTCATTAAAATTTATTTTAAATTGTCTTTCGGGATATATGCCACGTACCTTTGTTTGGAGTAACCGATATTTCAGCACTGTTGCAAGCGCCATGTTCACGGATGTACTGAGAGTCTTGCGGGTGGATGAATGTTACGAGCAAGTATAACGGTCTACCCGCTTTCTCACTCGTTTTTTACGTTCAACACCACTAGCACTGTTATCACTATCGCACTGTACCCGATCACGACATACTACACTCACTACGTCAGCTCGCGGTTTGACTTTGTTCTTTTCAAGGGTTTTACATAGACGTACCACTGGATGCCAGATACTCGACAGTTGAAACCCATCCTCTCTATTGAAATTATTGCACTTTTGAATTTCAATAGCCTCTCTAACCATTCGGGTATGTAGTGGCGTTCTGTCGAAAGCACCTGAGGGTTATGTAACTCAATCCAGTGGTCGGTGCCCGAGTCTAAGAGATGTTGAGCTATGGCCGACTTGTGTGGTTCATGATTTTTGACTGCCCTGATGTGTTCCTTTATCCAGCAAGAGATGGTGCGTTTAGTTTGTCCTATAGGAACTCCCACAGCTGCAGTAAATTTTGTATACACCTGGCTTTTCTATGGGAATACTGTCTTTCGGCGTTCTTACATATTGCGACAGTTTCTTAAAGGAGTGAAGATAGTTTTAACTGAAACCTTCTTAAGGATGTTGGCGACCTTATCTGTCACTCCTTTAACGTACGGTAAGTACGCTGGTTGTCGTTCAACCTTGAAGTCCAGGTGAAAATTAAAAACACCTGTTTTTGAGTATGTCTGGGTGGTCTAATTCGCCTACTGTACCCGTTCTTGTGTAGAACGTCGCTTATATGTGAAAGTTCCTTATTCAAATGTTCCTCGTCACACAAGCTGTATGCCCGGTCGGTAAGCGATGTTATAACGGAATTCAGTACATCCGAGAACATGGCGCTTGCAACAGTGCCGAAATATCGGTTACTTCAATAAGTACAGGGTCACTGTCTGTCAATGAAGTCGTTTCATTAAGTGGGGCTCGTGAGAGGCAGCTAAGGAAAATACACGAAGCAAGTAGGAAGTACCTTAAGGTAAACATGGTTAACTTGACTGCAGACCTTATACAAGCTCGTCTGGCCAGTGAGTCGCTCACATCGACCTTTTGAGTCACAATGCTATTGTGTCGAAAATTAACAGAGGTCTACGTATTAGGCGGAAATAAAATCAGTGCGAAATGAAATTGAACAGCTAAAGGATTCCGTTGTTCACAAGAGTGCACAGTATGATGATATTCTGAAAGAACATTCAGAGGCGAAACAAAAGATTAAAGAGTTGTCTGAGGATAACAGCAAAATGTCTACCGTGATTAAAGAAATGTCAATGCGCATTAATACCTTGGAATAGAATGCTCGCTCTAGTAACATTGAAATACAGTGTGTACCTCAGAAAAAAGATGAGAATTTAATTAAAAAAGTAAAACAACTGGCTAAGGTCATAGATTGTGAGATAAAGGAAGAAAATGTGTTGAATTGCACGCGCGTTATGAAGTTCAACAGTGACTCTAATCGTCCTAAATCTATAGTAGTCCAATTCAACACACAAAGACTGCGTGATACTTTTTTGGCCGCTTGTATTAACTTTAATAAAAAGAAAGATTTCAACGACAAATTAAACAACTCTCACCTTGGCCTTACGGGTGAGAGATCACCTATTTTCGTCACTGAACACTTGAGTCCAACTAATAAGGCGCTTCATGCAGCAACGCGCCTAAAAGCAAAAGAGAAGGGCTACAAGCACGTCTGGGTCAGAGGAGGCCGCATTTATATGAGAATAAGTTTAAAAACTCAAACCCGACTACGTAAAAAAATTCGATAAAATTTGTATAGCCTATGTCACCCGCGCCATTGTTACGAATCTTTTGACACCCCATTTATTAAAATTAGTTCAGTAGTTTAGGCGCTACGTTGGAACATACAAACATAAATACATAGACTGCCAAAAACATAACCCTTCCTTTTGGCTTCGCCGTAGTCGGGTAAAAACGGATGATTCAGAATACCGTATTATCAGGGACATGGACTCACTTAGCAAAATAAACTATAGTTAAGCCAATTTAACACTGATATGTATATTTGCAAGTTTACAAGTACTGTTTTCAAATTCACCACCTTTAATATATTCTACCAAAATATCCGCAGTTTGTGATCTAAAACTCAAGAATTTCTCTGTAATTTAGCTTGTACAAACTATGATGCATTACTGTTAACAGACACATGGTTGAACAGTTCCGTCTTAAGCACAGAACTTTTTGACAGTAATTATAATGTCTTCCGTAGAGACCGAGAAACTACAGCATTCCACAATCACAAAGATGGTGGAGGTGTTTTGATTGCGGTTGCTAAGAAATTTGTTGCCAATAGGATGTTGAACTGGGAGAGTGATTGCGAGGATTTATGGGTGACGGTGGAAATCAAACGCAACTTAAAATAGCTTTATGTGCAGTTTATTTACCGCCACCTGTTCATAGCTCAATAATTGATCACTTCATGGACAATTACAACTCTTTGGTTGATAAAATTAACGAGTGTCATACGATTCTCATTGGAGATTTTAATTTAAGCTAAATTAATTGGAATGTTGTAAATGGCCTAGCAGATTCTTATCCGTTCTCTCATTCTACCATCTGTCAAAAACTCATTGATTTTACGCACATAAATAACTTAAGTCAGTGTAATAATATTTTTAACAGCAAGGGTAAGATCTTGGTTTTGGTTCTTACTGATTTACGTGATTGTAAATACACTGAATCTCTTGCTGGTCTTTGCAAAATAGATCCCTATCATCCTCCTCTTGAAATTATTCTTGAGTATGCACAACAAAAAAGTTTAAAACCGAACACCGCTACAAGACTTAATTTTAAAAAGGCAGATTATCCTACTATCAAAGGCTATCTCAAAAATACTGATTGGTGTGACCTTTTTCAGGGAGTTACTGACCCCAACATTATGCTTAATATATTCTACAACAATCTTGAACACTTAAGAAATCAGTACGTACCACCTATTGCTATAAGAAATAACTCTAGGCCGCCTTGGTTTACTCACAAGCTACTAAGGTTACAGCGGGAGAGAGACAACTATCGAAAAGAAACAACATACATACATACATAGACTCACGCCTGTTTCCCGGAGGGGTAGGCAGAGACTACGGAACGCCATTTGCAACGATCCTGACATACCTCACTTCCTTCACTCACTCCCATCAAGTTTCTCATGCATACTCTTCTGTTAAGGGTACTTCTGACTTGTCTTTTTTTCAGGATGTCTCCAATCTGGTCAGAGAACGTCCGCCTAGGTCTTCCCCTTTGTCCTGTTCCATTCACACTTGCCTTATATATCTTCTTTGTCAGTCTATCGTCATCCATCCTCTCCATGTGCCCAAACCATCTTAACATGCCTTTCTCAATGCTTGTCACTACATCTTCTTTTACCCCACACCACTCTCGTATCACACAATTCTTTACTCTGTCGGTCAAAGACACACCACACATACTTCTCAGTGCTCTCATTTCTACAGCATTTATTTTACTTTCAAATCTCTTCTGCCATACCCAACTATCACTACCATACATAAGGGTAGGCACTAACACACCTCTATGTACAGCCAAACGTGCCTTTTTGGACACGTTTTGACTGTTCATAAACGCTTTCAGAGCTCCATTCACACTATTACCTGCATTAACTCTCCTTTCAATATCTTCTTCATTCTTACCATCTCTTGTAAACAACGTACCTAAGTAAACAAACTCATTCACTTGTTCCACTCGCTGTCCATCAATCAAAACATTACAAGCCGTAACGCATTCCTCCTTTTCAAAAACCATAACTTTCGTTTTTCTTACATTCACTTTCATTCCTTTCCTCTCTAACGCACCATGCATGATTGCTACCATCTCTTGCAACTCCTCCGCTGAAGATGCAAGTATTACCTGATCATCAGCATAAAGGAGGCATTTGACGAGTAACCCATTCATCCTTAATCCGCAGTCACTATGTTTTAAATCTTGCAAACAACTGTCCATGAAGAGGTTAAACAGCCACGGCGACGCTACACATCCCTGTCTAACACCTTTCTCGATGGTAAACCAGTCAGTGTATGCCCCGTTTATCCTCACACAAGCTCTAGAATCCTCATAAAGGGATTTCAGAGCTCGAATGAGGCTGCTGTCCACCCCATTCATTGACAGCACCGACCACATTTCATTCCTCACCACTTTATCGTAAGCCTTTTCAAAAAAGATGCAAACTTTATAAAAATCCATTAGACAAAATTTCTATGCAACTTTGCAATAAGCACTGTGAAATCCTAGCAAAAAGATGCTACAATTCCAATATTAATAACATTGAAAAAAGAATTAAAACGAACCCTAAAATCTTTTGGTCATTCATGAAATCAAAGCGAAATGGTAAGAGTACTTATCCTGCATCCCTATCAAATGGTGATATTGTGGCTAGTAATGGCCACGATATATGTAACATGTTTGGCAGCTACTTTCAACAGTATATAACCCAATAAATCGTTCCTTTGGATTTTCTTCATTGTCCTCTCACTTGGATACGTTGTCAAATCACTCCGACTCACTTTCCAATTTAATTATTGACAGAGAAGCAATAGTGAGGTTTTTTTAAATCTTGATGCATCAAAAGGGCCAGGATCGGACAAAATTCCGCCATGTTTTACAAAAGAGTGTGCTAATGAGTTAGCTATCCCTATGAGCTTAATTTTTAATCAGTCCCTAAAATCTGGCATTTTTCCTGATCGATGGAAACTTGCGAAGGTCGTTCCTATTCCTAAACCCGATGTTGAAGCTGGTATAGTTAGCAGTTATAGACCAATATCGATTCTTCCAACGAAGTGCGTTAAAGACTTTTGAAGCACTGCTGTGTCCCGTTATTCAAAATTATTTCAGAAAGTATTTATCAAGCCACCAACACGGATTCACTATTGCTAGATCCACATGCAGTAATTTGGTTAATTTTGTTGAGTTTATTTCAGAGTCAGTGGATGCTAATAAATAAGTAGACGCAGTGTATACTGATTTCACCATATTTTAGTTCAAAAGCTGTCATCATATGGCTTTGCTGGATCGTTGCTTCATTGGCTTACTCATACCTAATAAATCAAACTTTCTTCGTTGTGGCTGATGGTTATAAGTCCAACATATTTAAAATTACCTCAGGCGTCCCACAGGGATCGCATTTGGGACCTATCCTTTTTAACATTTTCATCAATGACCTCCCAAACTGATTCCTTTATTCCATTCCGTACTTATTCGCAGATGACTTAAAAATAGCTCGTGTAATAGATTCCAACACTGATGCACTATTAGTTCAAAGGGATATTGATAGACTTTTAGAATGGTGTAATTATAACAATATGCAGCTAAATGTTAAAAATGTTCCCAAATAACTTTTACCCGCAAAGTGAATAAGATACAATATTGTTATAATATTAATGGCGTACCACTTGGTCACGTAGAAACTGTCAGAGATTTAGGTGTAATACTTGACGCCAAACTAACTTTTGTTCCTCACATAGATGTTATTGTAAAAAAGGCGTCTAAAATGCTTGGATTTCTCATAAGAAACATCAAATCTTTCCGCTCTCCGAAAACAAAAATTCTTCTGTATAATAGCCTCGTGTTTAAAGAAAGAAAAAAGTAGCGGTCCAGATGACATAGCAAACGAAGCTATTTTAACAGGAAATGCTCTCCTTGTATAGCCACTAACCAACCTATTCAATAAAATACTAGACGACAGAAGAATACCTACTGAATGGGCAAAATCAGATATAGTGCTGCTCTACAAAAAAGGAAACCCTACTGACATAAACAACTACCGACCAATAAGCTTACAATCGAATCTCTACAAACTGTTCGCTTCTTGCCTCGAAAAACGCTTTGCGAAATATACAGAAGAACACCAACCCGTGGAGCAAGCGGGTTTTAGAAGTACGTTTTCAACTGTAGACCACATTCACTCATTAGAGCTCATTATAGAGAAATACATGGAAATGAAACGCCTACTCTACCTTGCTTTCATCGATTACGCAAAGGCATTTGACTCTGTATCGCATAACAGCATGTGGAAGGCCTTACACGAATGTAATGTACCATTAGAAACTATACAGCTCATACAAGACATATATAACAAAAGCACAAGTAGAGTAATATTAGACAAAATAGGCACTGAAATTGATATATGCAGAGGCATTCGTCAAGGTGACCCCCTCTCTCCTAGAATTTTTATTACCGTTCTACAAAGCATCATGAAGACACTGAATTGGAAAAATAAAGGTATCAACATCAAGGGGAATATCTAAGTAATCTCAGATTCGCCGATGACATCATTCTTTTTGCAGAATGCCCATCTCTATTAGAGTCAATGATAAACGAACTTAATTATGTCAGCAATGATATTGGCCTAGAACTAAATACAACAAAAACAAAAATTATGACAAATAGCATAAAAACACCAATTCACGTTAACAGTGTCTTGCTAGAATACGTCCAAGAGTACATATATCTGGGCAAATAAGTGTCATTTAAAACATCTAGACACCAAGATGAACTAAAGAGACGGGTAAACAAAGCCTGGAATAAATTTTGGAGCCTCAAAGAAATTTTAAAGTCAAATATATCAATAAAGCTAAAGAAAGTTGTATTGGACACTTGTATTTTACCTAGTTTGACCTATGCGTCCCAAACATGGATTTTCAATAAACAAAATAGAAACAAAATACTAACAACCCAGAGAGGCATGGAACGGAGCATTATGAATATAAAACTGAGACACAAAAAGAAAAGCACAGATATAAGAAAAACAACAAAAGTAATTGACGCTCTAGAGCACAGCAAAAGATTGAAATGGAAGTGGGTTGGCCATATTGCACGCATGAACGAGGACAGGTGGGCTAAAAAGATAACCTTATGGAAGGGACCAGTAGGAAAGAGAACTAGAAGCAGACCGGCGGAGAGATGGCTTGACGAAATTTTAAAAACAGCAGGGAAAGATTGGGCTGTTAAAGCAAGCGATAGAACTATGTGGAGAAAAATGGAGGAGGCCTTTACTCTATGAAGAGGTCCTTAATAAATAAATGATGGAAAAAATAAATAATTAATCAAATTCAATTTAATCAAAACTATTAATCAGATTTTATAATTTTGTAATTTAATTTAATTTATTTTTTAATTTTAATTTTATAATTTAATTTATTTTGATTTTTTAATTGTAATTTTTAATTTAATTTTACATATTTGAATTGCATGATTATAATCACAATTGTAACATAATTGTAAATTGCTTTTTTATTAAGGAAATAAAGAAGGCTTAATAATAATAATAATAAATACACTGGCAACACTGAACGTCAACAAACATCATTTTCTTGGATAAATTTTGTATTAATTTATTTTATTATTTCGGAGGCTGTATACCTATTTAAGTAATAACCATATTGTGTATACCTATAAATAATAACAGAGCAAACTTTTTATAAAACCAAAAAGGAAAACAGAATATATAAAATACCAATAAAGCAAGATGACATCAGACGTCAAAAACATAAACATTGTAAATGTAAACAATACAATTAAACCCAAGAAAAAATGTTGACCAGAGCCAGAGCAGCGGCACAATTAAGACCCCCGGACTCGTCACTCAGCTCCGCCTCGCAGCCGCCGGCGCCAGCAGCGCCGGCCATAGCTGAGGCGTCGAGCTCATCGAGTGATGAGTATTTTTCCCCGCCGACGACACCAACACCAGCGCGCCGCCGGGGTCTTCCCCGGCGGCGCGCTGGTGAGTCGGGCGTTTCTGGCGGCCTCTTGGCCGGCCGCCGTCACGCTTGGGACCCCGAGACCCACCAGTTTCGAACAGGGCCCCCGCTGCCGGTGGTGATGTGCGCCGCATGAGATGGACTCAATCGATGAATGAGAACGTCATGCGGGCATATTTTGTGGCTACAGAGGGAGGAACCAACCTTACGGCGTACCGTGACCGCTTACTGCCTCTGTTTCAGGCCTTGGAACCAGCTGTTAACGTTTCGGCACAGCGACTGTCGGATCAAGTGCGAGCCATTCAACGCTGCCGCCTGTTGGATGACGACGCACTTGAGAGGCTACGCTCAGACTTGCGAGGTATCCCTGAAAACCCACCTCTCGCACACAATGAGGCTCCAATATCGCACGCCTCACTCAGGGCACAAGAAGAAGGCGAGGAAGGGATAGACAGGGATACACAAGTAAGTACCCAATGCATAGATAAGATAAGGAGTACTTTGGAGTGCGCTATTGGGGAATATCGGTATGCTACATTAGAAAACAGACCCCGGCTGCCGCGTTTACCCACGCATAGAAAAAATATGGCGCTTGTGGGTGCCCTGGATTCACTATTGCCTACTTACATAGACACTAGTGAAAATCTTAGTGATACACACTCAATTCTATACTGCGCGGCTGTAGCGGCGTGCCGAGTGGCTAATATTAAAATACAAAACAGTATTACTATTAGCCCTCGAGATGCCGTCCCGGCTTGGCAGCGTAGAATTGAGCGTCGTATTGCTGAGACCAGGGCACTCATAGGCAAGCTTATCTGCTTCAGGTCGGGCAATACCCGCCCGAGAGTGATGCGTTTTGTGAGTCGGGCGTTTAGGGGGACAGGACTTTGTCCTCAAGAATATACGTCTCGGGTCACAGAACGCATCGACTTCCTGAAGCAGAAAATCTATGCGTGGGCGAATCGCATCAGGCGGTACAAAAAAAGGATTGACCGATATTCCCAAAATCGCGCATTCCATAGAGACGAGAAGTTGTTTTATAGGAATTGGGAGCGACCTGAACCAAGTGTGGATGATGGGTGTCGACCAGATGATGCGAACACGATTGCGTTCTGGCGCAACATATGGTCGACTCCCGTCAGCCATACAGAAGGTGGCTGGATTGGGGATGTTAAGCGATCATGTGAGGTAATATCACCCATGGAGCCCGTAGCCATTGATGCGATGGATGTATATTGTGCAGTCCGTCCGTTAGCCAATTGGAAATCGGCGGGACCGGACGGATTGCACAATTTCTGGTTAAATTGGCTACGCAGTGCACTTGCTCGCTTGGCATCCCAATTCCAGTCAGCTCTGGATTCAGGATCGCTGCCAAGTTTTATGACAACTGGCGTTACTCACCTGCTCCACAAATCTGGTAGTACCACGGAGCCTACGAACTATAGGCCGATTACTTGCCTACCGACGGTGTATAAAGTTTTTACATCCATTTTGAGAACAAAATTGGAATTACATATATTCAATAATAAAATTTTATCTGAGTCTCAAAATGGATGTAGAAGCCGGGCACGTGGTACTAAGGAGCTACTCCTTATCGGCATGGCCATTAGCCAACAGGTTCACCATAGTCGAAAGAATCTGGCGACATGCTGGATAGACTATAAGAAGGCCTATGACTCTGTGCCACATACGTGGCTCTTGAGGGTGCTGGAGTTGTACAAAGTAGATGCAACTCTATGCGCCCTTTTGAGGGCATGTATGGGGCAGTGGAGTACGGTGCTTCGCTATCCAGGATGTCGACAGCCTTGCGGGTATGGCGTACCTGTAAAGATCAAGCGGGGTATTTTCCAAGGCGACAGTTTGAGTCCACTTTGGTTTTGCCTAGCACTGAACCCGCTGAGCACTTTGCTCGAGAGTTCAGGGCTAGGCTATCGGTTGCAGACTAGAGGTCAAGTTATTTCTCACCTCCTTTTCATGGATGACCTCAAACTATTTGCCCCCACTGACCTCCAATTAACTGAGTTACTAAAGATAACTGAATGCTTTAGTAATTCAATTAAGATGGAGTTCGGTGTGGATAAATGTGCGGTCATGCATGTAAAGCGAGGCAGGAGTGTGGAATCTGATAGTATAGAGCTCTCAGATTTCACACAACTTAGATCTCTCTCTGCAACGGAAACCTACAAATATCTGGGTATGTCGCAGGCATTAGGCATTGATGACGCTGGCATGAAACAGGCGTTGCAGGCACGTTTCTTTGGCCGCCTGAAGAAAGTCTTAAAAAGCTTTTTATCGGGCGGAAATAAGGTGCGTGCCTGTAACGGTTGGGCCATGCCCGTCTTAATGTACTCCTTCGGCATACTCAGATGGACTCAAACAGAATTGGACGCCTTGGATAGGAAAGTTCGATGTCTACTCACGACATACCGAATGCATCACCCGCGTTCGTCGGTGATGAGATTGAACATCCCGCGCAAGTGTGGGGGTCGTGGCTTCTTGAGTGCCAAGACCCTACACAATCGCGAGGTGTGCAATCTCAGAGAATACTTTCTCCACGCCGAAGCGGGTGTGCACCGAAATGTGGTCGCAGTGGACAGAGGGCTTACTCCGCTGGGTCTGGCTAAAGAGAACTGGCGCAAACCTGCCGTACTTAGTGTACAGGAGCGCAGGGAAGTATGGAAAGGTAAAGAGCTGCATGGACGTTTTTACCGGGCCTTGCATGAACCCGACGTAGATTTCCCAGCGTCGGTGTCCTGGCTGCGTTTTGGCGATCTGTTCGCCGAAACAGAAGGTTTTGTCTTTACGATTATGGACGAAGTTGTCATGACGAACAACTACCGGAAATATATTCTAAGGGATGGGACGGTCGACATATGTCGGGCATGTCACCAGCCTGGTGAATCGCTTAGACATATAGTATCCGGTTGTTCTCGTCTTGCCAACGGCGAATATTTGCATAGACACAACCAAGTAGCCAGGATTGTCCACCAGCAACTTGCCTTAAAGTACCAACTTGTCGACTCTGAAATACCGTACTACAGGTATGTGCCCGACCCAGTTCTTGAAAATGGTCGTGCTACTCTGTATTGGGATCGGTCTATCATTACTGACAGAACTATTGTGGCTAACAAGCCGGACATAGTGGTGATAGACCGATTAGAGCGCCTTGCAATGATCATCGATGTCACCATACCCCATGACGAGAATCTCGTGAAAGCCGAAAAAGATAAACAAATTAAGTATTTGGACCTGGCTCACGAGATTGTCGACATGTGGGATGTTGACTCGGCGATCATTGTACCGATAGTCGTGACCGTAAATGGTCTTATTGCCAAGAGCCTCGACCACCACCTCAAGAGGCTCTCGTTAGACGGCTGGATCAAGTCCTCTATACAGAAGGCAGTATTGCTGGACACGACACGCATCGTACGGAGGTTCCTTTCTCTGGAGCCCTAACCACCGGTAGCTTGGTCCCTGTGCCCGATGCCGGTGGGTCTCCGTGGTCCCATTTTATATATTTAATTTAGTTCTTAGTGTGAAATTTATTAAGTATGTGAAATGTGACTGTGAGAAGAATATTTAATAAACGACATAATAATAATAATAATAGCCTCGTAAGAAGCATACTTGAATATTGCGTCGTAGCTTGGCTTCCTCATTATGCTACACATAGCCTAAGAATTGAACGAATCTAAAAGCGTTTCTTAAATCAACTAGCCTACTCTACGTGGACAGCAAAAAACAGTCAAGCTATTTGAAACGCCTCAAATATTTCAAAATTGACTCTCTGGAAAAACGTAGGAATTCTTCTAAATTGTTATTCTTGTTTAAATTATTACACAACAACATTGATTGCCCAGAACTGCTATCAAAATTTAAATTTAATGTTCCTCACAAATATCCTAGGAAACCAATTATGCTCTTACATCCTCCATTTCGAAGGTCAGTTTTAGGCTCCAACTCGCCTGTTTCACGGTTAAGTAAGATATACAATCACTATAGTAAACGAGTAGATATATTTGGAACAACATTCCAACGATTTAGGAACCAAGTCCATAATCTTACTATTGATTAACCGCCTACTATTTGCTATCATTTTAGTTTTCTAACAATTTTATACTCTACTTTCTACTTCCTCACTGTTAGGATACCTTTTGTCAATTGTTATTTTTTAAGATACCTACATCTTAATATATAAAATCCTTGCGTTACTGACTGACAGACACGCTACAGCCGAAACTATTGAGCGCAGAAAGCTGAAATTGGGCATGTATGTTCCTTGGGGACCGTAAGGGTTCACTAAGAAGGGATTTCCAGAAATTCCCACGGCCAAAACCGGTAAATTTAAAAAAAAATCAGGCGTAGCTGCTGGCGTCCTCTAGTTTAATTATAATATGCATGTGGTGTTTACCTACACAAGTTGCGCACTTAGATTAAGATACTATGTTCTAGTTTGTAATGAATGTTTTAGTGTAATAACTACTGGTACACCAATAAATAAATAAAACAAGCCAGAAGTGTCAGAAAAGTACCTTATCCGATAATCGGTACGTTACGTCCAATACCAAAATGTTTAAATAATAATTATTCACGTAACTTGCTTTATTGAAATACATAAACAAACAGGATTAAAGCGGCGAGTAGCAGTTGGATTAAAATATATGTCGAGAGATATACACTATAATCCGAGCATACACTCGGCAGACATAAATAATTTCTGACTAATGGGATTACTTTGTCAAACTTCGCAGAACAGCTTAAAACTTATGCTTTGTTAAAATACATGTAGTTTAGTTTTACCGCGCAGTCAGTCTCGAAGTCGTGGCGTCTATCTACCGTAGACCCACACACCTCCATATATATTAGTGTATGGTAGACTCGGATTAAAGTCAAGCTTGACAGTTGCAGTACAACTTTGATACTTAATACCTGCGCCATAAGAACAGTACTAAAGTCAAAATGACTAGCTTGTAAGCAGCCGTGTGTATGATTAACAAGCCATGGTTTTAGTAAAGTTTCTCATTTACTCAGTTTAAAGAACTTACGAGCTATATAAATGAATTTGATTGATTGACGACTGGTTGGCGCAGCGGGAGCGTAAGCGACTGCTACGCCGAAGGTCGGGGGTTCGATTCCCGCTCAAGTCAAACATTGTATGCATGAACATGGATGTTTGTCTTGGTCTGGGTGTTTCTACGTATAATATGTATGTATTTACAAAAAAAAATATGTATGTCTATCCATTGTCTAGTACCCATAGTACAAGTTCTACTTAGTTTGGGACTAGATGGTGTTGTGTGAATATAGTAGAATGTTATTATTAATATTATTTCTGGAAAAATAAAAACGTCTCATTAAAACCGATACCACTTTCAATAAAATCTAATCACGGCGATATACAATTTCTAAGGTCCAATTTTGGTTCTTAGAATAATTTCTTGGTAAAGTAAAATTTTATGCTCGGTGAAAGGTCAAAAGCTAGTAGGTACTAACTGAGGAAGTTTAAGAGCTAGATTATTTTGGTACATATCTCCAACAATAGAAACTTCTAAGACAAGAGTAGGTATAGGTATATACTTATCATGATTTAATAAGTTAGCAATATATGTAGCTTGTTTTATAGGGCTAATAATTTGATAGTATTGAAGCCTAATCCCGCTCATCAAACACATAATTATCCAGACAACGTGCTAATACTGAAGAAGAAGAATGTCCTATTGTTCCAACGAACGTAGGTAAATAATCAATAGGTACTCGCTCCGAAAATCAAACCTTCGGGTCTAAATAAAATTAAAAATAAAGTTATCCTACATTCTACTAAGTGATGTTACATGTTACGGTAATCGTACGAGACCTAAACATTAGTTTAAATCTAAATATAAAATAAATCTCTAAATATATTATTACTTATACTAACTTGCGCAGCGGTTGCGTTCGTCTTTGACATGACATTCGTGTCACAATTATACATACTCGCTTAATATGTAGCGTGCGTGCTCCAAATGTTTTATTCATAAAGTTTTTCGTCGGTACAGATATTAAATATGCCGATTCGAGGAAGCAAATAAATGCAAAGATTGAATAACGTGAACAGATTGCACGCGGCGAGTGTCGCACGCGAACTAATCCTTAAACGCTAATATTTTTGTAATGTGGTTTTAGTCAAGTGTTTGTGTAAGGTCGTTGTCCTATTGTAAAGCCATTCTAAACGTTTGACACTTTGTGCCCGAAGCACTAACGTGACGTGACAGCTACATGGCGTGCCTGAGTTCTGAAAGGTTACGTAGCTATTGTGACTAGCGTGAGAGCTGTTGTGATCTCATGGTTCTACGCCCTTGCTTTGCGAACGTGGCTGTAAATGTAAATGTAGAGTCTTGAAGTAATTTTTTTATAAATTTATTATTTTGACGTTCATAAGTGTCACATTGTGACCCAAATGAATAAAGGATTTTGACTTTGACTTTGACCAAAAAGCCTTACAGCAGGGCGTTGTGACACGTGGCCTGCCACTACTCCTTACCTTGTGCTAACAACATTTCAACTGCCGGCGTTTGCGTGGACGTCCCAATGCCTTACCCACTTGTCCATGCCGAACCCAAGACTTTACACGACGTCGTCACAAAGTCGTTCCGACTTTGTGACGCACTTTGCCAACCAAAGTCACACAGATTGGTTGTCGTTACAAAGTCATGCTTTGCACGCATGATTCTTTGATACTAAGTGGGTATGTACTATAAGCGAAGTAAAGAAAATCTGGTTGTGTTTTCATTTATCTCTAACGTATAATTTTGCTACCCATCCTCATGTTCGTTCAGACAATTTCCAGATTTTGTTATGTTAAAAGTCTTCCTAAAATAATATTATCAAAAGCTGAAACTTAGATAATATAAGTAGGTATTTTTGGTAATGCTCCGATATATACGAGTAGGTACTTAAGTTTTATCCTATTAACAAATTACATTATATTTATTGGTCTTTGTCGCTTCTCACTGACATAGTCAAATACATCATATAATTTCGAGTTGTTATAAAGTATGTGTGCAAGAATAGTAGTTTTAGCTATTTCATCATTAAAAAAAATATTGCCAGCCATACCATACCAAAGTCGGGAAAAAAACGAATCATAAATATTTTCGGCCGCTAGCCGTTTTTAAGCTACATTTATATTGTTGTCAATCAGAGCAAATAATAAATACAAATCAAATCAATTGATATCAATTACATTCACAGTCCATATAGTTAAAGAACTTTATGACATCACAATCGTTAGAAATAATCATGACACAATAAACAGACACTCGCAAAGCACCTAAATATGTACGTCGCAATAGACACAGGAGAGAATGTCTTGAGACATCGTTAGTGGTCTCTTCTCAGCAGGACGAACTACCAAGATGGCCACTTAAGTCATTACGAACATTAGAATGGCTATTGTACAAAACAATTTTTTTTTTACAATTACCACACTCGCTCTATTCAACTTTGAAGTCTCCTTGTAACGAAGAAATACTGGTAAGTGCGCTTTATTAAAACTATGAAAATTGTCAGAGAAGCAAGGATAGCTTAAAATATTCATAACTTTTCCATAATTTTTGTTGCAGTGTTTTCCAAAATGCTTTAGCTTTCCACTTAGATTTTTATGATGCTCTCTGCCGCAACTGAATTTATTCAGAAGTTACGTATTGTGTAGAACTCAAACAAGTTGGCTATATATTCTCACGTATTTGTTCAGTCGTGTGTATATACCTAATCCTCAAGTTACGATACGTACGGCCATGACGTTACAGGACCTCGATGGACACCTTGGTGGTTGCAGTTAGTGGACCGCAAACATCTGTAGGGGAGTCAGACTCATTGCCTCCAAAATGAACTCATTATTCAGGTTTGCACGGTAAAGACAAAAATACAATTCGCAGGTCAAGTATAAATGATAAATGATGTGGTAGAGCATACGTTGCAATACACAATAATAGTTATTTCCTATAATTATCATGGCCGACTTTGTTCCTGAGCACTTACTCCACAGTGAAGTTAAGAGTCTAGTCTCCAAGTACAACTTAAGCTATTATGACTGCGGATAATAGTTCTATTTTAGCATAAAACGTTATGAGGCGGGCAATCTGGCGATGAGGTGTTCTAAGTATGATACTGTTTCACAATAAATGAACATCGTTTAGTTGTGAACAAGGATTATTTTCTTTTGATATACAGAAATGTAGTAATTAGCAAATGCGTGATACAGTCGTAATGTTGATATATCTTTTGATTGGCTTGTCAAGTAATATAGTGTGTTATGAAAAGTTTATGCCCAGCATATTTTTTAATAGAAGATTCAAGATATATTTTTTAGATTTAAGCCATTAGTGAGACAAACTGTGATAGAGTTTCATTGTGTGCAAATCCACAATTTGCCATTTAGGTGGCATTTCAATACTGCATAATAATCTTACTGGCGAATGCATGGTTTCAAAATATTCTGAGTATCATAAAGACCAATTAGGCACGTTAGTCTGAGTAGAGAAAATAGAAGATTCTATGACGTATTTGGTTCGATAAAGGCAGATCTATTTCTTACATCTGTAAAAGGAAATCTTCATTTAGGAAATCTTTCCTGGTCAAAGATTGATACGTAACAAACATGTATAGCCCTGTCGCCCTCTGTCTGTTTTCTCTCGTCATAAAGTACATTTTTCCTAACCGTCATTTTTATGTTGACACCTTGATTGATTTAGCGGCGCGTGTTCACTGCGTTCAGTTGACGTTGTCCAGTGACCCGTCAAGATGAAAGACGCGTCGTAAAGCGCGGTATTTACGTCGGCATGTGGCCTTCATAACTGTTGCACTTCAAAGCGCCCAAACTGTACGAAGGTCGTTGCACCGTGCCCGCACCTTACCGTTGAGACATGAGCACATTACACATTCATTGAATCAGGGAATTGAAGATTCGGTTGTTAATCTCTGGTCGATCTTAGTTTATGTTGATAACAATGATTGCCTAAAGTTATTTTAATTTAATTTTGTTGCTTTTTACTTTAAGCAATTTTACTGTCTAATGACATCTTCAAGTTTTTATTTTTATGTATTTGGGAAGCGTTTTCCTAACTCGCAGGCTAATTTCCTAATACAAAGGAGTATAAAATTTTGATCGATTTTTAGGAATTAAAGGCCCAAATCAGTAAATTTTTGTTTTGAGTGCGATTGATCATTAACTGTGTCTAGTTAATTGTTTGTAAGGTCTCGCACAACACAGGCTGTATTCCTAGTGTGGAACTGTGCGAGTAGTCTTAAAAAAAGAGTATTTCCAAAACCTTATGACCTCTTAATTATTTTGTGCCCAAAACATACATTCACGAAGTAATTTGGATTAATAGCTTCTTTTGGTTATCCACTCTGCTCAGTAGTGATGATGATGGCCCATAATTTAATGGGTAATAATCGGCAGAATATTATCAGTAGTATCAGTAGTGGTAGTGTGTTGTCTCGTGACTCCGCTGTATTCTTTCACCACGAGGCACTTGGCTCACACGCTCCGATACTCACAGATACTAATGGCAGCTACAATTTAGGGACTGAAACGTACTATTTTATTTATCCATATTTCTACATATTATGGATGCAAATGTGTATTTGTTCGTTTCTTCTTCTTTTACATCGTAACGCGTTCTTGTGGCAATTAGAGATTGGAGAGTGAAATAGCATCGTTTGTACAGATATAGCAACCACCCACGCGAAAGAAGCCTGCACTCGAAAAACAATAGATACTAAACAACTCGTAATACATTCAACTCAAATTCTGTCGATAAGGCAGATAATCTCAGCATCATAAATCTCCTAAATTTAAATATAGAAAGTAACATCGATATGCGTCAGTTCAAACACGATAATGCACACAACGTTATCTTGTGATCCGGTATGCACAATTGCACACGCATGCGTCGTATAAACATTATTTGTATACACGCCCACACAAATAACTGACGTACATATCTACGTCCAAAAATACTTGGTAGTATAATGCTATCGTACACACGGCGAGTCAACAGATTTCAGATTGCTGCTAGCATAGTATACATACGATTAGAAATTATGTTGTAATGCGTTGGAACCCATAATAATTGTATTAAACCATAATTGTACATTTCGAGGATTATTTTAAAAACAATACTTTCAAATGATCTTATCTGTGAACAAAATGTACCTGTATAAACTCCGTAAGACGTCAACTGAAAATACGGTACTAATAGCATACCATGGGTATGTATCTTCCGTACTGGTCTATGGTCTTATCATCTGGGGCAACTCAACAGAAGTCCAAAAAGCGTTCCTAGCTCAAAAAAACTATTAGAGCCATAGCAGATTTACCGTCATGGGAGTCGTGCAAATCTTTATTAAAAAAATATCGTATATTAACGCTTAAAATATCTTATATTATTATGTACATCCTTGAGACAGCTAAGTTTGTAAAATTACACCCTCATATGTTAAAAAAAGCTTAAGATCTATATGCTCGAAATACTAGGAATCCAGACAGAATAGTGTTGCCTAAAGTACCAAGAACAACGTTGTATTCAAAAAACTGTACTGCGATTTCTAGGCATATCTATAATGCCATGCCTGAGAATGTAAAGAAAACGCCATTTACCCTTTTCTGTAAAAAGTTAAAATTATGGTTATTAGAAAAAACTTTTTACACACTATCAGAATTGTTTAAATAATTATTATATTGCTTATAATATGTACAATTTAAAATGATATTTCTTTAATAATTGATATAATTTAGTAATTGTTCTACTTTTTATTAAGGACTTAAAATGTTTGCATGTCGTAATTGACAAAATGTATAAGCAGATAAACTTTATTCATACTCGATCTATATGTACTGACATTTTATGCAAATAAATTTCATTTCTTTTCAAAAGTTTTGTCGGATAAAAGCTACACTTAGTATGTAGATAGGTAATAATATATTTGAAACATATTTGTACTGGGATGAGAGTCATTTCATATTATGAGGATTATTAAGAGGCTGACGATTCTAGGTATTATATCTACACACTAATAATATATAGAATCATCAGCCTCTTGTCCTGATTTTTCGTAGTTTACCGTACCTTATTTTCTATAAAAATAAGGTATGGTGTGTACAGGCGTGAGTCTATACTCACGCCTGTAACCCCGAAGGGGTAGGCAGAGATGTAATATTACACCCTAATTTCGCCATGCATTACTAGGTCCCACCTAATAGGGTGCGAGCCTATTGCCGTTACTGGGCAGCACGGAGTCTGGTGAGGTCACCAGACTCCGTGCTACTACTGAGAATTCAGAATAACCCAGTAATACTTTTGCCCGACCTGGGAATCGAACCTGGGACCTCCGATCAGCTATCGCGCACGCTATCCCCGGGACCTTGGAGGCAGTCCTTTCTCTTTTATAGTTATACGTCCTTACACAGTCCATCAATATTTTACTTGCTCTAACTAACAACAGGCGATGCGTATGCTTGTTTACCTCCATGCCATTAAAAAAACACAAATTCGCTACCATCCACAGCTTGCGTCAACATCATCAAATGTGCAGCGTGTTGGAAAACGGACGCCATTTGCTTATGTTTCGCATACATTTAGTGGATATTACGCGAGTTGGCCGCACCGCACACCGCCGCACTACACCGCCCAACTCCGCACACAACCACTTCATAACAAGCTGTATACCTACGGCGGCATACGTACGGCTACTAGGAGCATTGATTCCACTTGAACACTTCGTCTACGGCCTCTATTCCAGAGTTTTAAAGTTTGGCTATGCGTCACACTAGTGAACGGGTGTTACTTGCGATGACTGGTCGATGACGGTCTTGCGGCTAGTATTAAATTTTAATATTTAAATGCATCATTTCCATCATGGTTCTGATCACTTTCGCGGATTGCCTGCATTATTAGGTATATATAATGTAAGTGGATGCTCCTGTTTCACCATGTTTATTCTGAGGAGGCTAACTAAATGAACATCAAAATTAAAATTAAGTATTTTCCTTGAGTATTATTATGTACAGTAAATATATACAAATGATATAGAAGGTGTAACAGTTGCAGCACCTTACAAAATGTAAATTATGTGTATTATGCAAAACCTGGCGATGAAAAAGAGTGACCGTGAGTTTTATTGCCCGTTCTTCATAACATAATTAATAGCAACCTAAGAAGAAAAATATACGTTTTAGCTGATGACCAAGGGCGTAAGATACAACCAATCTTACAGAAGTTAGTAGGTGAGGAATTCCTAGTTAGCTGTTTTTGGAAACCTGGTGCTTCTCTACCTGATGTGTTGTCGTCATCTAAAGCAGAAATAAGTAAAATGGCACAAAACGACGATATTATAGCGTTAGGTGGTACAAACGATAAGAGTCCAAATGACTCATTATTTTCAAACAGACGTTTTTTGTCAGATACATATAAAAATAATGTTATTATATCTGAAGTACCATTCAACAAGTTTTTGAATGAACGAAAATTTAATTATGAACTTAAATATATCTGCTCTAATTTTAAACACGCCAATTTTGTTGATATGAACTATTCCGCCATTTTACCTGACCGCTATTCTTTTGCGCGATCTAAAGCTGACCTCGTAACAATTACACCTGCGTCCCTCAGGGATGATCAAAAGCCTGTAGGAGTTTTATGTGTAACTGAGCATAATATGACAGAAAATGACAAAAATATTTTAAATATACCAAATTATGTGTTGGGCTCTGTGTTTTGTTGAAAAAGTCACCATGGTGGTTCTTGTGTATTGGTACATGATTCATTAGAATTTAACCAAATTAAGGATATTAATAAAATAATATTCACTTGAGAATGTAATCGAATATTCAGGCGTTGAACTAGTTGATCATAACATTTACATATTGTGCATATATAGGCCTCCAAAATCAAACAAAGTGGACATAAACAAATTTTTATTCTTGTTAAGATGTATTTTAAGCCGTTTCTGCTATAGCAAAAATAAAATAATTTTATGTGGTGATTTTAACATTAACATTACTAATAAAAGTACCGATTCAGTAGAATTTTTACACACTTTAGATGGTTTTAATTTAAAAATAGGTCTTAAAGAACCCACACGGCTTTCCAGTGGGACTTGCATTGATAATTTTATTTACAATATAAGGGGATGTAAAACAATAATTATTGATTTTACCCTATCAGATCACACCGCACAGTTCTTAACTTGTCCTGTGAAACAGAATTGTTCGTATAAATTTTGGTATATTGAAAAGCGTGATGGAGAAGGTAATTAAATTTAAAAACTACATCAATTCTTTTAGCTTTTCTGATGCTCTAGACGATGAAGACCCTAACACGGCTTTCATTAAATTTTATGACTTATTTCGCCTATTTTATAACCTGTGCTTTCCAAGAATACTAATAAGAATATCTGCCAAACATCGACCAAATTGGATAACTAAAGGCATAAAACTGTGTTGTAAGCGAAAAATAAATCTTTTATGGGAATATCGAAAAAACCTAGTCAAGGTAATAAAACGCGATATATGACATTATCATCTCGACTCAACAAAATTATTAAATTAACGCAAAAATCCCGAAACATTGACTACATAAATAACGCCCAAAACAAATGTAAAGCCACTTGGGACGTTATAAATAGTAAAAAATGCAAATAACCTAAAGACCTCATTACAAATATTATTATTGATAAAAATGTCATTAGTACTTTTTCGTAAATCAAGTTACAAAGCTAGTTTCTGACCAACCCCAAATTACTATTCCCAATTATCATAAATCAATATTTATTCACCCGACATCTCCAAATGACATCTATAAAATCATTACTAATTTAAAAAACACCAACAGTACTGGTTTTGATGAAATATCTTGTAAAATATTAAAATATATACCACTCAAACTATCGTATATATTAAGCCATTTAATAAAATGTGTCTCACATGGTGTCTTTCCTGAGATCTTAAAATTTACTATTATAAAACCTTTGTTTAAGAAAAACAACAAGCACGATATGAGCTGTTACCGCCCTATTGCACTTATTCCGGTTTTCTCGAAGATCATTGAAAAAGTGATACACAATAATATCTATAGTTTTTTAGAGTGTAATAACCTTCTATGTGACGAACAAGTTGGTTTTAGGAAAAAGAAATGCATAAATATGGCCATATATAGTTTTCTTAATACAATTACAACAAATTTAGACTAAGGTAAACAGTCATGCGCACTATATATGGACCTTACGAAAGCGTTTGATCATGTAGACCACAACATATTATTCGGTAAACTGTATGCATATGGAATTCGGGGTAATGCACAGGATTTAATTAAGTCGTATCTTGATAGTAGAACCCAGGCCACTCAGATTACCAGAATATGCCCAGTGACAAAACAATTAACAAATTATAGATCCGCACCTAGAGAGGTAATATTCGGAGTTCCTCAAGATAGCGTGCTGGGTCCACTGTTATTTTTATTATATATCAACGACATGCCAAGATTTATAAATAATAAAACAGTTCTTTTCGCGGATGATAGTACAATCATATTTACTGGCAATGACAGCCTACAAATCGAAATTGATATAAATTTTACACTAAAAGAGGTCATTAATTGGTTGAAAACTAACAATTAAAATATAAATTTAGCTAAAACCAAATATATGACATTTAGAAATAGAATTAATAAGTTGAATAATATGGACATACATTATTTAGGACATTACATTGACAAAGTTGAAGAGACGAAATTTTTAGGTTCAATCATTGGCTCACGTTTGGATTGGACTTCTCATATAGATTCACTATGCTCAAAACTGAATCAGTTTTCATATGCGATCTATATTCTATCTAAAACAGTTAATAAAGCAACTTTGGTTACAGCATATCAGGGACATGTTACACCTCTTTTAAGGTTTGGAGTCATGTTTTGGGGTAACTCAGTAGATAAAGAAGTTATATAGTATATATTAGCATATAAGGCACAAAAGAGGTGTGTCAGATCTATCTGTAAACTAAAGGCAACAGATAGCTTTGAGACATTGAATAGCCGTAGACACAAACTACTCATTCGAATCCCTGCAAACAAGACAACACTAATGAATAATAGTGTATATTGTTTGATTCCAAGAATGTACAATAATCTACCAAAGTCATTCCTTGAACAATCAAATATTTATTCATTCAAGCAGAGCGTAAAAAATATTTATCAATAAAGCCTATTATAGCGTTAAAGAATATCTGGATGACTTTAATTTTGTAAATTGAAATGTGTTTAATATTGTATGTAAATTAATTTTATTTGCTATGACATATTATTTTAATAATTATTCGTAATGTAATTTAATTATTTTGTGACATATTTTTTTTAATTACTAAGATACTTTTGACATCATATCAAGACATTTTATATCTGTTTAATGTTTGTTTGTAAAATCAAATTAGAACATTGTCAATAAAATCTGTAATATTTTCTATAATGTTATGTAATCACCTATTACGTTCAAAATTTGCATGCTGATATAGCTCATTATAGTGAGACTTGTTAATTTATAATTTATAACACCAATGTACAACCCATTTTCGCAAATAAATAAATGAAATGAAATGAAGAGAAGAGTTGGCGGGATAATTCTGACGATTTGAGCTTACTATTGAATAAAACGCATATGTATTTCTGGGGCTTTTCGGAATGATGAATTAATAAAAGTACCAACTAAACATCTCATAGAGGTGTATGTATCTAATATAATAATATGAAATTCCGCCGTCGTCGGTAGCCGAAGTGCAGTCGCATGTCCCTGTAAATGAATACACGTACATTATATATTTTGTTTACATTAAAATAACTGTGGTTATTTGAAAACGCAATCTGTTTATTTATTTAACTTTATATACCTACACATACGCAGAGCGTATACGTACGGCTAGACTAAACGCCTTAAGCCAGGATCAAACCAACGCGTTCAGCTTGCGTCCACGGTGGCGTGAGCGGTGGCGATCAGATGTTGTGTACGAACTTAAGCCAGGACCAAACCAACGCGTTCAGCTTGCGCCCGCGGTGGCGTGCGCGGTGGCGATCACATGTTGTGTACGAACTTATAGCGCGGAGTTCACATCTACGCGTCCTCGGATTGCACGCGGCGTCCGGTGCAGCGTCTGCACGCGGCGGTGGCGATCAGATCGCGCTTGTTGCGTTAGGACGCTGCACGCAGCTATTATTTGTTGAGGAAACTGTGTTTTTGTAGATTTTAAGTATGGTGGAAACGGAAGAAATTATAAATTAATTCCACAAATACCCATTGTTGTATGATACGTCTCATTCTGATAAGGCGTTATCGAATGATGGTAGGTATTTACTTCACTGGCACTGTATATCATACCCACCTCAAGTTCACTTCTTGTTCCTCTTCGTCTTCAATAATAGCAGACAGAAGTAAAACTTCTTCAATTTCACTATCTGTATCAGACAGCATTTTAGTGACGCGACTACAGCCTGGTGAACGCCTGAACGGACGCGACAATGTGCACAACTTTTGCACGCGCAATAATCGCCACCGCGCACGCCACCGCGAACGCGAGCTGAACGCGTTGGTTTGATCCTGGCTTTATAGCGCGGTGTTTACATCTACGCGTCCTCGGATTGCACGCGGCGTCCGGTGCAGTGTCTGCACGCGGCGGTGGCGATCAGATCGCGCTTGTTGCGTTAGGACGCTGCACGCAGCTATTATTTGTTGAGGAAACTGTGTTTTTGTAGATTTTTAGTATGGTGGAAACGGAAGAAATTATAAATTAATTCCACAAATACCCATTGTTGTATGATACGTCTCATTCTGATAAGGCGTTATCGAATGATGGTAGGTATTTACTTCACTGGCACTGTATATCATATATACCCACCTTAAGTTCAGTTCTTGTTCCTCTTCGTCTTCAATAATAGCAGACAGAAGTAAAACTTCTTCAAATTCACTATCTGTATCAGACAGCATTTTAGTGACGCGACTACAGCTTGGTGAACGCCTGAACGAACGCGACAGTGTGCACAACTTTTGCACGCGCAATAATCGCCACCGCGCACGCCACCGCGGACGCGAGCTGAACGCGTTGGTTTGATCCTGGCTTAAGACAATTAAACTAACTGATTTGGTAATTCGATGGACAAGTTGAATATTTTTATTTTACCCATATAATAAACAAGGACCTCTTATAAACTGGACTTATATTAGATTATTTTTTGACAATTTTTCTCAGATACACTGAAATTACTGAGTATTCCGTTCATACAATATCAACTAATTATCTACAGCGACATAATACATCCGGCGCCGCTAATTGGATGTTATTATATAAATATTGTTTTATTTAGGCTTTGATTACATATAATTAAACATTGTCTCACGTCTTACGTCACACAATACAGTAACATCACTTTGAAGATTCAGCTTGACATTATTTCTTCCATAGCTATGTTATGCTGGTTACTGCTACGGATGAACACAAAAATAAAAAAAACATAACAACAGATATGATGGAATCAGAAGCCCAATTGACTGCACGGTTGGCGTAGTGGTTTAAGAGGCCGCCATCGGGTGCGATTCCTACACGAGACAACACTTTGTGTGATCCATAAATTGTTGTTTCGAGTCTGGTTGTTGATGGTGTCCGTTGGTTGTATGTTTGTAAAGTCCGCCGCAACACAGGATTAATTCCTAGTGTGGGAGTTGTCTTTTATCCAAAAAGTCTTGTATTTTAATTAACAGTGGCGCTTTTCGATCTCGTGCGATATTATTCCAGTATCAGCAAATTAACTAGAATACCTACACCACCACACACAATTATGACACCGAAACTAGAACAAAACTGCATTTTAAACAAATATAATTACGGAATTAACCTTCAGATTATATCTAATGATATGTGTCAAAGTTGTGTGTCACAAAGTATACCACCTATAAAGCCATATAAAAATTATGAATGGCAAAGTAATCGTGTTTGTCTGTCATGCTTTCAGGGGTAAATTTCGGCAGACATTTTGAAGTTAGTTAACTCAAATCTGAAGAAGGGATATTTTTAATTCATCCCATAAGGCACGCTTACGGAATTCCTCGCGAACGAAGCCCAGTTCAGAGAATATAAAAAATTCAAATGAGAATTTATTTATAATTATGTGCTTTAACAGTGTTGATATGAAACTGATTATTATACAATTTTGCATAAACATTTGTAAAGGTATCGAAAGCGAAGCAAGAAATAACCTCAGATCATTCTTAAGCGAAGCCGCAGATATTCAACACACCTTACACTAAATCTTGCTATTAGTCAACGTGCTATTGAAAATATCGACCAGTAAGATCATTCATCAAAATCTTCGCTATATCTAAATCTACACAAATAAATAAAACTGAATTGTCTGTTTTTAATATCGCAATAAAATAAAACACAATTCTATAACAATTTCAATAGTAATTTTCTATACGGTATCTAGGAAAGAAAACAGGTATTTATGTATTTTTTTTCGTTCCAGCAGATCTCTAGAACTCCTTGAATGATTTGGACAAGACTTCGATTGACATATCACTGATATTATAAATTAATTAATTAATTCATTCATAGTCTCACGCCTATATCCCCGAAGGGGTAGGCAGAAGTGTATTACTTCACCCACTTTTCGCCAGATATTTTTAGTCCCACGTAATAGGGGGCGAGCTTATTGCCGTACCTACCGGGCATAAATTAATTATAAATTAATACTCAAATTTATTATATTTTTTTAATGTTCAGAGTTCCATACGAGAAATTAAATGCGAGTAATTTCATAAATGCACTAACTAAATCACTCGGGTAGAGATATTTTATATTTAAATACTTGTGGAACATGATTCATTCGGTGGTACTCACCTATACCGTAAATTCGTCAGCACAAATGAATTTACACTACATATCAGTGAATAGGGAACGTACACTGTAATGTTTTAAATAGTCTTCTCAAATAGTTACCAATGCAGTTGTGAGCGAGACAATAATAGCTACATTCATCTAAATCATGCATACGATAGTCAATATCGTAATGAAAATCGAGAATGGTTATTACCAAGTGCAACACTTAGTACAAAATGATGTGTTTGTAATTACTAAGCTTTCTGACTTATTTTTGTTATCCACCATCTGGCCTTATGATAAATCGGTTGCCAGATGCATTTTAAACAAATATATTGGTTTTAAAATAGCGATATGTGTAGGCGATTCTATCTGACGTAAAACATGTTTAGAACTACCAAAAACAATAACTTCATACGTGTTTTTTTAACATTAATTTTTGAACTCCTACACCAATACTTCAGTATAATTATGTATGTATATGTGGAAGCGTCAGGAGGGCTCTCGGAGCAGTCTTCGTAGGTTTTCTCCATCGTGGGCGCAATGGCGGCAATAGATTCAAAATAAAAGCACCACTTTACTTTTACACACTGTATTGCTTGAATTTATAACAATTTGGCACGAAATACAATAAAATATGGAGGATGAAACACGATTATGAATTTGTGAGCCAATAGTTTAGCATGTGCCCGCCCGGTGCAACAGCTGTCAGAGTAATGGACGACTGTCACCGCGTTTGGCGCCACCTACTACTCTATTCGGGGTTACCCGCTCTCAATTTTATTTTACTACTAATCGAGTAATCGATTACAACCATCGGTAAATTAAGTAACAATTTCTAAAGACAACTTTTATTGTTAAATTAAACCTTAAAATCATTCTTAATTGTAAACAAATGCGTACTGAATTGTCAGTTTTATCGCTTGCAAGGCTGTTAAAAACATTGTGACGCAACTTGCATTGTAACGTAATACTCCGTATTGCGTTATAATCTCTACAGGCGCTTAACGCATTGTAACGTAATACTCCGTATTGCGTTATAATCTCTACAGGTGCTTAACGCAGTGGGTGGAGCCAGCCTAGCCCGAGCAGCGCTTCGCTAGGAATTATTACCTTATAGGGTAATGGACCGGGCACAGGCAGTCTGTGAGTCATAGGTCTATGCCTATATTAGATGGGTGCGCGATCTAAATCGGTCACTTTCCCTAGACGTCGCTACGCTGCTACTACTACTACGTATTTATTCTGCCTTCTAATTCTATATCTACTATCCCGCTGGGGTTAAGTATATTCTAGTTATCTGTGTGCCTATAATTATGTTCTGTCTGTAATATCTGTCACTCCTAAGCATAACAGCCGATCTAGAGAGAGCCTGTTCCTGACCGGTTGTTGTTTATTCTCTATGCTACTTTCCAGTTCTCCCTACGGGCTATAATCCCCTATGGGTCTATACCTGTCTTCACCCTACGGGCTGACGTTTTATCTACGGTTTTCTACATCCACCGGTCCCTACCACCGGTTGCTGTTAGCCGCGACCTACGAGCTGCTGGCGCCGCGCTACCAGCTTACGCCTTAACCCACCGCTCAGCCTACATCAGCTGCACCACCTGAGCCTACCGCACAGCCTACACCTCGACCACCGAGCTGCCTACCCAGCGTGCACTTCCGCCAGCTCACCGGCGACCCAACGAGCAGTCTACCCTGCGAGCGTCGGAGAGCAGCAGGAGTCTACACTCCAGCCTTTAGGCCAATGCTTACCTAGTCGGTCATACTGTATGTAAGCGGTAGTGAGACAATATAAAAAAAACATGTTCCTCCTAAGCAGAGTTTCTATTAGAACCCCGACAATCTACCTGTGAGCTAAACGTCTCAGTACTAAGATTGTCTGTTGTTCTTAAATATTTCGCATGACATGTGAAGTCCGGCAAAGCACAATTGATCAGAGTGGTGGAATATGGCCTAACACTTTCTATAGTGGCCGACGTGGCCCGTGTCCAGTTATAGTGCTGTATTTTTTTTTTACAGTAGTAGGCGGCAAACGAGCAGACGGATTGCCTGATGGTAAGCAATTACCGCCGCCCATGGACACAAGCAACACCATAGGAGTCACAAGTGCGTTGCCCGCCCCTTGGGAATGTGAGCCCCCTTGAGGAGTGGGATGAGGGAGAACGAATAGGGGATAGGGCCTCCGGCACTCACCGAACGAAACGCAACAGTTTAAGTACTGTTACTTTACGTCGATTTTCTGTGAGAGGGTAATACTTCCCCGGTCGAGCCGGGTCGGCTCGACCAGGGAAGTACTACTATTCATGCTGAAATCAGCAAGGCTCTACTACCTGTAATATAATAAATAGCGATGACCTCGGTGCGGGCAGGTATCAATCTCAGATCGATAACTAAAGAGTTTTGTTGAATGTCATCTTGTTTGCTAAAATGGCTATCTAAAATCTAGACTAAACTAGCTTTGTTCTAAAAGTCATCTTTCTGTCGTAGAGGACTACCAACATTCACTCAACAGACACAGAGTTCACACAGAGTTGAAAGAAAAACTCGTGGGTCACTCAAAATATTACCTCGAGTGGGAGTCGGACCCACAAACTCGCCGTAGTACTTAACGGCCAGGCGACCGATTAAACAACTAGGTCATATCCATTTTATCTATCGGTTGCCCATATATCAAGATTAAAAAAAACGTATGTCAGTACCCTAAAAGCCGAAAATAATTCCCTGGTTCTGAACCCAAAAAAAACTAAATATATGGTGTTTGGTACACAAAACCAACTTCGTTCATTACCAGACTTTAATATTACGCTCATGGGCGAGGTGGTAGAGAGGGTGTGTGAAGCCCGTAACCTAGGTCTGAATATTGACTCGAATCTAAGATATGAGAAACATGTCGCTGAATTAGTGCGTAACTGTTTTTACAGGTTACGTATTCTTTACAAAATGCGACCATATTTATCCGAAGAATTGCGAGTACGCTTGGTAGAATCGTTAGTTCTCTCCAAATTGAACTACGCGGACACTGTGTATGGACCACGTCTGCTAGCTCGTACGGATCGGTTGATCCAGAGAGTCCAGAATGCCGCCGCTCGTTACTGCTTCACAATAGGCCGTAGAAGTCACGTTACACCTTTTTTAAATGATAGGTTGATACTGAAAATGAAATCACGGCGTAAGCTACACTTGGCATCCCTTATGTTTGGTGTTGTTCATTGCCGGCAGCCAGTGTATCTTTTTAACAAGATCAGCTGGGTTACTGGCAGACGCGACTGTGCTAGCAGACAGTGTTCGCAACAGCTTTCCATATTGCCTCATAAAACAGCTGCATTTAGAGGTAGCTTCCGTTATGCGGCTTCTAAAATATGGAATAATTTACCCCCACCTATAAGATCCCTCAAAACAATAAGCACTTTCAAAATTCATCTGCGTAGGTATCTTATTGACGCACAGCGGAAGCTAGATATGGTAAATGTGAACACGTCACTTATATAGTCGCGTCGCGCGTCGTTGCGTCGCGTATAAGTACTGCTTGTGCCTATATGTGTGTATGCGTGCGTGCGTGTGTGTGTGTGTGTGTGTGTGTGTGTGTGTGTGTGTGTGAGCGAAAACAAAAATATTATTACTACATAGCATTGCGCAGCTGATGCATGATGATAGCTGTTTGTCGGATGTCTGTGGTGCTTGTGGTTGTGCTGACGGACCTTTTCCTTCTTTACTGGGAGCGTTGGTTGCATTTCCCATCACAAAGCGGGCGGGTGGAGTGACCTTTAAATGTAACAAATATACTCATTTTTGGCATGGATAGGTGTAATATAATTGGTTCATAGTAAAATGTTTCACATTTGTTTTTATTATATATAGATATTTATTTATTTTTTCACTATTCAAATGTAATTTGGTATAATTTTGTTGTTATTGTAATTTTTTTATACACACTTACCTATGTAGTGCGGCCATCGTGCTCTGGTGTCGATTGTATATTCCCTTGGATATTTGTCATAATAACTAAACTTGTCATGATTTCTCCGCCAGTCGAAAGTGCTAGTCAACAAGATAAGACGACTTGGGTGACATTTGCTTCAAGACGATAGTGTACCAAGCTATTCACAGTAATGCTGTTAGAAATTTGTAACTATCGCACTATTAGTAATGTAAGCTGTTTGATATTGCACTATTATTCCGTGAGTTCACAACGCAGTGCGCGTGCGCGCCGTGCGTGCGGTGAGCGTTCTGTCGGTTCCCTCACTATTATTATACTCTTTGTTCTGTCGGTTATCTCTTTCTTGTTGTCGCTTGACGCGACGGAGACTCCGCCCATACCGCCCGCGCCGCTCGCACCCGTGTTGCTAATGTTGTTTGTTTTGTTATCACTAGATAAACTTGTTTATGATTTTGATGTTTGGTTTTGTTTGGCTTGTGTAGTGTAGGTAGCCACTGCTTTGGACCTTCATGATTCACTAGTAGGGCCCCGTAGAATATCAGTGCCAGCAAGTCTGGTATTATGCTGAACGGGGTCCTATTACTGCCATGACCTGGCCTAAGCATATTATTGTATAGCTGATAAAGATGTTTTTTTATTTTTATTTTTGTATGAACCTTTATTTTTATTTTTTATTGTGTACTTGTGTATGGTTGTGGCAGCAATAAACCATTTTTCATTTCATTATTCATTTCATTTTTCATTTCATTTCATTTCATTTCATTTCATTTCATTACCCTACACCTAATCTTAGGAGGTGCTGTTACTCTCGACCGCTCCTCTATAGAGGACCATCATAAATATACCCAAACGCGACGTAATCTTCGGCGTCCATACAATATGAGCTACACACCACCGTCGAATAAAATAATGAGATAACGGACACAAAGTTTAAGTCGACATGATAGTGGCAGCTGATAAGAGAACCAGTCTCTTATCAGCTGTTATTGTTGAGGCTGCAAATACTCGAATTGTTTTGTTCAGCAAAATATGGGTAACCCTAGTGTATTTGCTTTACGGTCTCATGTTAATACATTACCCATATTGGCCGATATGCAAATATACTTTACTTATAAGACAGCGATAGCCTATCGGAGATACCAATAGATTGCCATGAAGAGGGTTACTATCGGATTTAAAACCACGGTGGCAGGCACACTGCCTTTTTGTAGTTCATCATCATCAGCCTTTAACAGTCCACTGCTGGACTAGGCCTCTCCTTTGAAAGGAGGAATTGGCCTACTATACCACGCTGGCCAAACGGGTTGGTATAGGGTTTGTATCAAGTTTTCCTTCTCTTACAGTGCTGTTCTCTGCATGATATGCTTCCTCTGTCGGCTCTTTCGACACCCATGGGATGATATGGGGTGGTGACAATCCGTATTCTTAATCCGTCACCACACGGATATCTACTATAATTCAGTTTTTTGTATTTATGTCTTTCATATGTTATGAAGATCTTTGACAGTTATATTGACACTGGTCTAAGCCATGAAATATCATAATCGCTTTGGGTTGCGGAGGTCAGACGTCAGTCACTCAGGATAGACACTACTCCAAGGCGAAAGTTTGGGTGCCAGTATAATGGTAGGACAATCAAGATACTGAGTCTTCCTGCAATTGACCAGCCTGATGTAAATGTGATGTAAAGTGACAAAACCTTTTATGAAACCATTATCTTCGCAGCCTATAAATGTATAAATGAAAGAAACGTATAACACACTTCATGATTAAACATGAAGTCCTGAAGAAGATGAAGTATTTGATTTTAAAATAGCAAAGCTATTTGATTATTGTGAGTGCGACTTAATCGAACTAATATTGGTGTTGTAATAATTTTGGCTAACGGTGTGGATTATCGGAAACGTTTGATATATTGTAGGCTCGTTTTAGTACCTAGATTAGATAGTCGATACTCACAACGTTACCTTTATCACCGCTATATTGTAATTTGAACTGTATCGATAAATTATCTACAATAATTCATTTCTAATCGTATTTTCATTATCAACCCGTAAGGGGCCAACATTGTCCTTAACGAATTATTTCATTGTTATCGGTTATTCAAGTGCCCGTGATATTTATTATGAAATAAGATAAACTTTGATTTATTTAACTAATACTCATTCATTCCAAATACAGTTGACAATCAACAAAGCATATAATATAATTTGCAAGACGCGATTACGTAATTTCTTATTTAATAAAAATGGTAAGAAAGCTAAAAAAAAAATTTTGAAATTTTATTGTAGTAATGATCACGAACAAAATTAAATACTCAATCCATAGACACCATGAAGATAACACAAATATCTATTCCAAAGCTGTTTTTCCGAAGTTACGGCAAACTTTAACATTAAGAGACAAACATTAAGGCTTTTGCCAATCGTGCAGTTGCAGACTATTGTGAATAGTTGTAGTCTCCTTTAAAGTCCTTATAAAGTACACTACAGTGACACTTTATTACTAGAGGTTTGCTGTCAGCTTGCTGAAGGTGGTATAATTGCTAAATATTTATAAACCCAATCCCAGATGATACGGTGGTCTAGCATTGCAAACAGCTTAAGATTATTCGTGAAGTTATATTAAAGTATCATCATCTTCATCATCATATCAGCCGAAAGACGTCCACTGATAGACATAGGCCTCCCCCAAGGCTCTCCTCATGGATCGATTTTGAGCAAACCAAAATTCATCCGCTGCCCGCGATCCCAACAAGGTCGTCAGTCAGCCTTACGGAATTCCTACCTTTGCTACGACTTCCGGTGCGTTATTCCAGAACCTGTGTGCTCCAACGGCCATCGGACAATTCATATTAAATATTCAGAGAGCTATGTCAGTGACATTATTAAAGTATATTACTATAATAAAGAAAATGCCAAACTCATAGACCGTATGATTCATAAAGCCAGAACGCCGCCTCTCTGTGGAATAACCAACTTTCTGACGATACAACGAACCAATAGTAAATACAAAATATCGAGTTCAAACAAAATCTTAGTGATATTGTTTGGGACGACATCAAGAGTGAATAAACGAACATTGTGTTTTAAAGCGAAAGGTTAATGTATGCGGTTCTATCACCTCTATCCTTACTGGCGCGCGATGATCGTGAGTGGAGCGGAATGTGGCACCACTCTATCTGTTACGTTTGTACAACGCAAGTACATAAACTTAAATGGTTATAAAGCTATAATGTTATTTTCGTTAGAAGTGTTATTTGGTCCATAATCAAAATTGAATCAGAATCATTTATTTGTTAAACATAGGTAAAATGGTTATAAAGCTATAATGTTATTTTCGTTAGAAGTGTTATTTGGTCCATAATCAAAATTGAATCAGAATCATTTATTTGTTAAACATAGGTAAAAAATTAAATGTGTTAAATTTTTTACAGTATACTATGTTTTGTCTTTAGGACATACAAATATTTGCAAAAAGATTAAAATACAATGTTGAGTAACGTACATTTTTTTTGGGGGCGGACATTGTCTGTACACAGACCTACACTGGGTTTCTGAATAATTGAACTAGTATTTATATTTAATATAGTTAGTCTACTTGATTTCTATTTGCTCAGGTTAGTTGTAATATTTTAAGTGATCCTCTCACCGTTGCATCGTTTGTCAGAGATGCGATGTATCTATATGGCACACAAATCGTTGCGCCGACAGCTGGCAATAGATAAATTAAAAACACCTAATAAAATTACCCGCTTGAAATAAGTATTGTCGTTCTTAGTGACGTGCGGCGTACTTATATCATAGAACTACACGTGCCCTCGTAATCATCATGTAAAGTTAGTTCGCACACAAGACGAACTACCAGCTGCCAAGCTCGCCAGACAGTTTACGTTTAATTTAGTTGCACTATCGGTTCTCAAGGTGTCCGTAGGTTGGTGCCATGCTGTTGTGTGCGGGTTCGAAGCCGTCGGTGCACAGACAGGTGTCGGATTGACGGCTGATTGATTTGCACGCGAGCCGCCGTTATGGTAGACGCAAAGTGGTGATGTTAGCCATACGTCACAGTGATAGGACTATGCTATACATAAGTCCAAACTACTATTATAAATATAAAAAATACTGTACATGTCTGCCTATTTGTAAAGACTTATGTTATTAAGATCTTTCATTGTTATTACAGGAACTGAATACGCCTAAAATCTACATACTAGATGCGAAGTTTAAACAGCAGTAGGTTTTTAGAAAAGTAAATAATATGACAAATATGGCTAAAAACTCTGAAACGAAGTCTTGGGTGTTACCAATATATATATATATATATATATATATATATATATATATATATATATATATATATATATATATATATATATATATATATATATATATATATATATATATATGCATATATGAATAATGATGCTCACTTACAAACAGATGGGTTTTTCATGTTGGAAAACCATTGTTATTCTGGAAACGACAAAAAACAACTAATTACTCTCACTTAGACAATTTGACCAGAGTAACAGCTTGTATATCGATAATGTCAAAACTCTGTGTGTGACGCTTTTGTGTCCGAAACTCTGAGCCGGTCGGCGAGTAGTTCCTAACACTTTTTTACATTCCACAATCTGAATCGCACCCAAACGAGACCGAAGCTTCTGCTAGAATAGAATAAAAATAAACCTAGTCTCGTTGTAGTAACACTTAATACAACGACAGTTGTAGTGAGACAAAGGCTTGTGATAGTGTGTAATGAGCATCGTTAGTGGAGCAACTGACCGTTGTAATATCTGTGATCTTTACTTGTTCTTGGCAACTAGTAGAAACGTGTGTTGGCATGGTTCAAATTAAGTAACCACATCTTTGAATTTTTATTACTATTGTTATAAGTAGCAGACCGGCCAGACTTAATATTTAAATGGTTGCTTTTTAAGCTAAAAAGAATCAATACCAAGTGTAAGTACATACTAAGAATACATTTTGACATTAAGTCACTAGTTGTTTTTTTTTTGCATTGTTACATTTTTGAATTGCGCTATCCACAGTGTATAATGTCTATCTACGTGTTTCACTTCCAAAACCCACTCCAAATGAAAAATGTTCCCTAGTGAAGACAGTTCGAACTGATATTATTGTTATATAAAGTCGATTTATATTATGGAACTTTTATTTAATTATCTAGTAAAACAAAGAACCCAAACAAATATGACAAAAAAGACAGAATATCATGTTATATAGCGAAGCATTCAGTGTGCAGTGTTTCTTACTAAACGCGTCGTCAATATGTACGGCTTAGTGGATACGATTCTAGAGATTACTTTACAAGGTCAGGAGTGAGTCAGGGTAGTACGTTGGGACCTCTGTTATTCATTATATTTATTAATGATTTACCGGAAGTTGTTTTGACCTCTGAGTGTCTCCTGTATGCAGACGATCTAAAACTAAGTCTGGGTGTCGAAACAGAGGCTGACTCGGTGGCATTACAGAGAGATATTGATGCGGTGTCCACTTGGAGTCGAGACAACCATCTCCCATTCAATAATCTCAAATGTAAATAATAACGTTTTCACTGAAATCACAGCCCATGATAATTAATTATAAGTTGACGAACGCTCCTTTTGATAGAGTTAATGAGATTAGGGACTTAGGATTAGTATTGGATCGCAAATTAGACTTCCACACGCACACTACCAAAATTTGCAAAACAGCACAAAAAACGTTAGGGTTTGTCATGAGGACTGCGTCACAGTTCGATAATATAGGGGTTGCAAAACTATTGTATAATGCTTATGTGCGCAGTAAACTCGAGTATGGTGATACTATTTGGAATCCTTATGAGGAAAAATATGCTCTTATGATCGAGAAAATCCAACGTAAATTTGCTCGATGGATATACAAGAAACAGTACGGATACTATCCCTACCTATACCCTTCTTTATTCGTCTCGGGTATGGTGGACATGGAAACATTGAGATTTAGGAGGGCTATGTCTCAAGTCACGCAATATTTGTTGATAATTCGTAATAGAATTGATAGTCCCCAAATACTGTCGCAAGTGGGTATTTTGGTCCCCGGGAACATATCAATGGATTCAGCGGGTCAAGTCGCGCCGCGCCGACGCCCACGGCTGCTGGAGCGGCCCGCCGCGCGCACCGAGCGCGGCCGACACGCGCCCACCAACCGCGCACTCCGCACTATCGGGGACATACTTGCTCAGCACCACGAACTAGACTTATTTGCCGATGGATAAGCACAACTAATTAATAAATTTCGTAAAATTTTAAATGACATACAATAGGCTTAAGACACAATAATAAATCAAAATAATTATTCATATTCAATACTTTTAAACTGACATATTATAATCATTACTTCTTTTTTATATATTTTAAATTGATATTAACTGACATTTTCTTCTACATATTAATAATTTATCATTGTTATTTATTGTACATTATTGTTTACAGGCTTGGACAATTATCTTATAAAAATATTGTATGTATAACGATGAGCATGAGTAACTTAGTATCTGTATTGTTAAAAAACTAGTCTTGTAAGCGTTTTGGATTTAACATCTGTTAGCTTGTAAGATAAAATTGTATAAATAAATAAATAAATAAATATTCCCTCTTACCGTTTATACGCGCGTAGTTATAAACGATTCTGTAGGGTAAGCGTAGCGACACAACTGTTAAGTCTACATTATACACCAAATGCGCCGAACAGTCAGCCTTATGTGACGACGACCGCTAACATTTGTAATCCATTTAAAAGTTACACTTGGGGTTACTGAGGGATAAGAGGTACGATACCACAAATTTGAATAAAGCTTTATGTTGGCCCTCTCTAGACACCTAAAATTAAAATTACGACCTAAGACAAATGCACGCTAAGCCCACGAGGATAAAAAATCATTTCAAGGGACTATTGGTCACGGAACGCTCCGCGCGGTGCGACGACGAAGGAAGGATCGGCGCTACGGCGCTACGTCGAACACGACATAATTTCGGTTAATGTGTTATAGGAAATTTGAAAACACTAAAAACACTACGAGCGTATTCAACCGAACTTTCAGCGCGGTAGGTGACGCAAATGTGTCGTCACACTAAGTATAATGTGTGTCGGCTTCCCCGGTGATAAAACAGATTGTTTTTACTAGCGCCGTGGTAGCGCACACACCATCGACGGACGCTGCTATCCTGCGTTTAGTAAGAAACACTGCACACTGAATGCTTCGCTATATAACATGATATTCTGTCTTTTTTGTCATATTTGTTTGGGTTCTTTGTAACACTAGATAATTAAATAAAAGTTCCATAATATAAATCGACTTTATATAACAACTATAGGACGCCAGTAGCTACGCCTGCATTTTTTTTAAATTTACCCGTTTTGGCCGATCCCGTGGGAATTTCGGAAAATCCCTTCTTAGTGCACCCCTACGGTCCTTAAGGAATATACATGCCAAATTTCAGCTTCCTGCACCCAATAGTTTCGGCTGTAGCGTGTCTGTCAGTCAGTCAGTAACGCAAGGATTTTATATATTAAGAAGATAATATCAGTTCGAACTGTCTTCACTAGGGAACATTTTTCATTTGGAGTGAGTTTTGGAAGTGAAACACGTAGATAGACATTATACACTGTGGATAGCGCAATTAAAAAATGTAACAATGCAAAAAAAAAAAACAACTAGTGACTTAATGTCAAAATGTATTCTTAGTATGTACTTACACTTGGTATTGATTCTTTTTAGCTTAAAAAGCAACCATTTAAATATTAAGTCTGGCCGGTCTGCTACTTATAACAATAGTAATAAAAATTCAAAGATGTGGTTACTTAATTTGAACCATGCCAACACACGTTTCTACTAGTTGCCAAGAACAAGTAAAGATCACAGCTATTACAACGGTCAGTTGCTCCACTAACGATGCTCATTACACACTATCACAAGCCTTTGTCTCACTACAACTGTCGTTGTATTAAGTGTTACTACCACATCTTTGAATTTTTATTACTATTGTTATAAGTAGCAGACCGGCCAGACTTAATATTTAAATGGTTGCTTTTTAAGCTAAAAAGAATCAATACCAAGTGTAAGTACATACTAAGAATATATTTTGACATTAAGTCACTAGTTGTTTTTTTTTTTGCATTGTTACATTTTTGAATTGCGCTATCCACAGTGTATAATGTCTATCTACGTGTTTCACTTCCAAAACCCACTCCAAATGAAAAATGTTCCCTAGTGAAGACAGTTCGAACTGATATTATTGTTATATAAAGTCGATTTATATTATGGAACTTTTATTTAATTATCTAGTATTACAAAGAACCCAAACAAATATGACAAAAAAGACAGAATATCATGTTATATAGCGAAGCATTCAGTGTGCAGTGTTTCTTACTAAACGCAGGATAGCAGCGTCCGTCGATGGTGTGTGCGCTACCACGGCGCTAGTAAAAACAATCTGTTTTATCACCGGGGAAGCCTACACACATTATACTTAGTGTGACGACACATCTGCGTCACCTACCGCGCTGAAAGTTCGGTTGAATACGCTCGTAGTGTTTTTAGTGTTTTCAAATTTCCTATAACACATTAACCGAAATTATGTCGTGTTCGACGTAGCGCCGTAGCGCCGATCCTTCCTTCGTCGTCGCACCGCGCGGAGCGTTCCGTGACCAATAGTCCCTTGAAATGATTTTTTATCCTCGTGGGCTTAGCGTGCATTTGTCTAAGGTCGTAATTTTAATTTTAGGTGTCTAGAGAGGGCCAACATAAAGCTTTATTCAAATTTGTGGTATCGTACCTCTTATCCCTCAGTAACCCCAAGTGTAACTTTTAAATGGATTACAAATGTTAGCGGTCGTCGTCACATAAGGCTGACTGTTCGGCGCATTTGGTGTATAATGTAGGCTTAACAGTTGTGTCGCTACGCTTACCCTACAGAATCGTTTATAACTACGCGCGTATAAACGGTAAGAGGGAATATTTATTTATTTATTTATTTATACAATTTTATCTTACAAACTAACAGATGTAAAATCTAAAACGCTTACAAGACTAGTTTTTTAACAATACAGATACTAAGTTACTCATGCTCATCGTTATACATACAATATTTTTATAAGATAATTGTCCGAGCCTGTAAACAATATAGTACAATAAATAACAATGATACATTATTAATATGTAGAAGAAAATGTCAGTTATTATCAATTTAAAATAAAAAAAAAAAGTAATCATTATAATATTATGTCCATTTAAAAGTATTGAATATGAATACAATATTTTTTATAAGATAATCATGTCCAAGTTAGTAAATAATATTATATTACAATGATAAATGATTAATATTTAGAATAAAATGTCAGTTAATATCAATTTAAAATATATAAAAAAGAAGTAATGATTATAATATGTCAGTTTAAAAGTATTGAATATGAATAATTATTTTGATTTATTATTGTGTCTTAAGCCTATTGTATGTCATTTAAAATTTTACGAAATTCATTAATTAGTTGTGCTAATCCATCGGCAAATAAGTCTAGTTCGTGGTGCTGAGCAAGTGTGTCCCCGATAGTTCGGAGTGCGCGGTTGGTGGGCGCGTGTCGGCCGCGCTCGGTGCGCGCGGCGGGCCGCTCCAGCAGCCGTGGGCGTCGGCGCGGCGCGACTTGACCCGCTGAATCCATTGATATATTCCCGGGGACCAAAATACCCACTTGCGACAGTATTTGGGGACTATCAATTCTATTACGAATTATCAACAAATATTGCGTGACTTGAGACATAGCCCTCCTAAATCTCAATGTTTCCATGTCCACCATACCCGAGACGAATAAAGAAGGGTATAGGTAGGGATAGTATCCGTACTGTTTCTTGTATATCCATCGAGCAAATTTACGTTGGATTTTCTCGATCATAAGAGCATATTTTTCCTCATAAGGATTCCAAATAGTATCACCATACTCGAGTTTACTGCGCACATAAGCATTATACAATAGTTTTGCAACCCCTATATTATCGAACTGTGACGCAGTCCTCATGACAAACCCTAACGTTTTTTGTGTTGTTTTGCAAATTTTGGTAGTGTGCGTGTGGAAGTCTAATTTGCGATCCAATACTAATCCTAAGTCCCTAATCTCATTAACTCTATCAAAAGGAGCGTTCGTCAACTTATAATTAATTATCATGGGCTGTGATTTCCGTGAAAACGTTATTATTTACATTTGAGATTATTGAATGGGAGATGGTTGTCTCGACTCCAAGTGGACACCGCATCAATATCTCTCTGTAATGCCACCGAGTCAGCCTCTGTTTCGACACCCAGACTTAGTTTTAGATCGTCTGCATACAGGAGACACTCAGAGGTCAAAACAACTTCCGGTAAATCATTAATAAATATAATGAATAACAGAGGTCCCAACGTACTACCCTGACTCACTCCTGACCTTGTAAAGTAATCTCTAGAATCGTATCCACTAAGCCGTACATATTGACGACGATTATTTAGGTAGCAGGAAAAAAACTTGAGGAGCTTTGGTGCGAATCCACTAATCGCCAATTTCTCTAGCAGTATATCATTATCCACCAAATCGAAGGCCTTTTTGAAGTTGAAGTAGGCCGCATCGACCTGCTTACGCTTATTCATCTGTGAGCAGACATAGTCTACATGCGCGACCAAGTTGGTGGTAGTGGAGCGAGCGCTGCGAAACCCATGCTGACTATTATGTAGTTGGTGACCGATTTGGCTATTAATGCGATCACTTAGAATTGCCTCAAAAATTTTAGCAAAGACTGATAGGACAGCAATAGGTCTAAAAGAAGAAACGTTCGTGTCTCTCTCTCCTTTAGGAACGGGAGTGACCCTGGATAACTTCCAGCATTCAGGATATCTTGATTGGGTTAGTGACAGATTGTAAAGGTACAGTAGAGGCCCCCCAAGAACTGATATACAGTCCTTAGCTAGAAATACAGGAATGCCATCAGGTCCACCAGATGATCGCGGCTTGAGTCGCCGCACTGCCTTTCTCAAATCGATCTCATCAACTGCTTCTATCGAAACGAAGGTTGCAACTCGATAATTATGTGCAGCTATAGCAGCCAAATCCGGGTTCAACGTAGGTTTATCTGCATGAAATATGGATGCAAAATATGTGGCAAAAGCGTCAGCGGCTGCTTGATCCTTCACTTCAGTCTTTTCATATATGTATGTATCTAAATACCTTCTATCTTTTTTCTTAACTTTCACATACTTCCAAAATTGCACTGGATCATCATTTATATTTTTTTGAAGTTCTGTCATATATCTGCGATATTCATAACCAATCAAATTTTTCACTCTGTCCCTATAATATACAAACATTGCTTTATTGAATTCTTTACCCTCTTTTTTAAATCTCTTATAATGGTAGTGCTTATTTTGTATATTTTTTATTATTTCTACGGTATACCATTTCGGATATACATATCGCGGAATATACGTCATTTGTTTTTTAGGGGGTACAAACAGGCTTATGCTTTCATACAACTTATCGTAAAATGACTGAACAGCACTGTTGATATCTTTTATAGTTGACAAGTGGGACCAGTCTGTTGCGATCAATGTCTTGTATAAGCCCTGCAAATCCGCCTTGCGCCAGTTCCAATCTAGTTTGGTTTCCGAGCGAGGCGTCACTTGTTGCGGAGATGACGCCATAGATATCTCAATGCATGGAAATGTTAAAATTACATCGAGCATAGGATGGTACTGGTCAATATTTACTAGAGGATCTTCACTGAGGGAAACCGCAATCTGATCGGGTTCAAAATTGCCCAGCACGAGGTCTAGTATACCACCACGATTATTTAAAACTGTGTTATATTGCTTTAGTGAGCAAAAGCCACAAAAATAATTAAAATTGGTTTTTACATTGGCACTGCAAGAGTTTAAGTTAAAGTCACCTAGGATTAGAACCAAGGAGCAAGTATACATGGAGGGAGCATTTCAAAATGAATAGAAAACGTATATGCATCTCTTTTCTCTTTAATTACAAAACTGCATATGTTCGAGTATGATAGCCATAGATTTTTTATACAGCCTTGAATGACATATGCCAAGAAAAATGTTATGTCATGTCGATGTTCGTCCAGCTGGAGTGAAAGCCGTGGCGAAATAAATTGCAATTTTAATTGCTACAAAATATTACGATTGTAGATATGACCACTTCTAAACATTAAAAAATGACCATAGTTTGTAATGCCGTCGGATGTTAAAGCCAAATGGGACTATTGACCGAAAATGGTCAAAAAATATCTTACCACCGGTAAGTCATAATAAGTAAAATTGTAGATATCTGCCGTAATAATTCTACAATGATATTTGTAAAGCTTATTACTTAAAGATAATGACCACCGTTGACACATATTTTTATTCCAATAGTCACAATGAAATAAATATAATAGAAATATTTCGATAAAAAATAGGAGGATAGTGTTGTAATACAATTGTCAATTAGAAAACCAGTTTCTGAAAGATTATAATTTGAATAATTGGTTATTAATTGTGATTTTTTGTAGATTTCCAAAGAATGAAGGTTTGAAACTAAATTGGGGCCGAAATATGAGAAAGGGAGAATGGCAACAGTCTAATTCTTCTAAACTTTGTTCGCTTGATTTTGTGTCTGCTTGTTATCACGAAGGATTTCAAAGAAAAGTTTTGCATTCTTATGCTCTGCCTACTATTTTTACTAACCAGATATCGAATACTGAGGTTTGTACTTCTACTTTATTATTATTAACTTATATTTTTATCAATCAATATATACCAACATTGCAACTGTTAAAATATCCTATAGTTATCATTTATACATATATGTAGGTATATCATAAACAGATTTGTGTTGTAATTTTCAGAAATGTCCGAAATAACGGAACCTTATTTTTAGAAGCGATAATAAAACTTCAAGAGTGAACATGGCTTGCACTTTTGGAACTCAGGATGAAAATATTGTTCGTAAATGTTAACTGTTTCCGCCCATGTACATCCCATTTTGGTAATAGGTACATATAGTATCAGACCTGCCGAGCAGTTTTCGTGTGCATTACTTTGTGGTATAAATAAATGATTCTGACTATTTAGATTTTTTTTTAATTACTTTCCTAAATACTGTAAAAAGAGAGGTAATAATAAGATATGGTCAATCATATCTTATTATTACCTCTCTTTTTACAGTATTTGTTTCTTTGTAGGCACCTAAGTACTATACTCTAAATAAAAGCTCGTAAAATAATATAGTACTGGTATATTACTTAATCAAATGCTTATCTTGTCTCTACATACCGAATTATATACCCAATACCAATAAAAGATTAATGCATGAGTACATCACTATTGACAGTCATTTCTTCTTTTAAAAAAATTGCGACATGAGTATTTCAAGAGGTAATAAATACAATACATCTGTCTCGGTTACACATATGAAATTTTATACAAGTAAAAAGAAATAACGATAGGTTTCTTGTTTATGCTTAAAGCTATCACTCCATGTATACTTGCTCCTTGATTAGAACATTCATGTCAAGGTAAGTTAAAACTACATTTTCTATACATGTCAAAACATTCAAATACTGCTCATCTTTATAGTTAGGAGGCAAATACACGACACAGCATAATATTTCTACATTTTTATATGACATAATAGCAAATATTATTTCTTTGTCATCAGTCATACCATCAATGTCCGTAATTATTTTTACATTATAATAATCACGAAACGCGAACAAAACTCCTCCCCATCCACAGTCACCTGATCTATCTTTACGTATCACATAAAAGCCCGGAGGGAAAAGTTCACTGACTGACACGGAGCTCGTAAGAAAAGTCTCAGTTAATGCTATTATATCATATTCACTTTGCGTAACATTATTAAGGAAGGTAGTAGTCTTCGTCCTTAGACCACGAACATTTTGATAGCATATTTTCATCTCACGGGATCGCGGTCGACACTTGATAGTTGTTCTTAGCACGAAAGTTCTGTCGCCATGGCTTAACACATATGTCTTTAGCCCAGTTATCTGAAGACATTATATTTTCAGCATATTTTAATGGTACTCCAAGCTTAAAGGAAGCGTAGTGGCCACGAGATTTCAGTTTTTCAGCAGTGCATTCGTCACTGCCACATATTGACTTAAGATAGTCGCGTACTTGCTCGACTGTGGTGCCCTCCTGCACGTAATATAGGTGCAAGTATCTTCGCCTCTCAGCGGCATGTAGCATCGTGGAGCCAGGTTCAGCGGTACCCCTGAGTACCCCGGGAAGTGAAGATAGAGACCGTCTAAGCTCCACTTTTACCCAGTTTCCTTTATCAGTGTCTTCACAGTCATGGCTATTGATCGTTGAGGCCGATGTGGAAGTTTCTGCCTGTATGACTTTCTGAGCACTGAGGACAGGAGCCATAGACGATGTCTTATTTGCCCTGGGGACAGAAGCCGCAGACGAATCTGTATCATCCCCGAGAGACTTGTTGTTTGGTTTAGGTTGCCGATTTGTAGGTTTATTTCTTGAGGTTAATTTATTTTCAGGAGTTGGACATGTTGGGATGCCGTTACACATCGACGTTGAATTTTTGGGTATCGGCTTTTCTTCGCAAGTCTTATTGATGTTTGATTTATATTGTTCTTCTAATTGTAAAATCTTCTTTGTTATCAAATTAATCTTATCCATGAATTCAGTTTTAAATGTCAAAAATTGTTCAATAAGTAATTTACTTATTAATTTTACTGACAAGTTGCGCTTCAAAATCAACTTGTAGGTTTCGCAACTCCCGAACAACAGAATCCTTATAACCATCTATCGTAATATTTCCGCCGTCTATCGAAATATTTCCGCCAGTGTATTCGTTCACAGGTTGCGCGTATCGCGGCTTAGTACGCACAGTCACATTATCAGGAGTCTGCATAGATATGTCAAGGCAATCGCTAGTCGTATTAAGGTCATGACTAAGATGTTGACGTACTGGAGTATGAGAATTATCTCGTTTTGGTTGTCTACTACGACATTCCAGACAGATCCAAGACATCTTGAAGTCCACCGACAGAGTGCTAAATACATCTACCCCAACAATAACTATGAGTACGATCGCAACGTCCCAAATAAAATTATAGCCCGATATTCTTTTTGGCTATTTCTTCCGGCATTCTAACTGTTGTGCATTGGAAATGGTATCAGGATCTGAAGATAGATTTAATTAGACGGGAGTATTTATATGTAACCAATATATTCTTCTTAATCTGGCTACATGCGGCAGAAACTGAAAACTGTCATTATATTAAAACAACAGTTTTTAAGAAAACATCACAGGCCATGTGTTGCGTTATGTTATGGTGAAAACTATTCTTCTTTCTCTTAGCGTTATCCCAGTTTCAGTCTGGGGTCCGCTTTCTAGTCTAACCGGATTTGGCTGAATATTAGCTTTTCCACGGAGCGACTGCCTGTCTGACCTCCGCAACCCGAAGGGATAGCGATATTCCATGGTTTAGACTAGTGTCAGTTTATTTTAGAAGGTACTGACGCCCTGTAACGACTGTCAAAGATCTTCATGACAACCGGGACCGACGGCTTAACGTGCTCTCCGAGGCACGGGACAAGCGATAATTAACAATTCAATATGCACATAACTCCGAAAAGTCATTGGTGCGCGCCGTGGATTCGAACCTGATACCCTCTGCATTGCAGTCTGTTGGTGTATCCACTCGGCTATCGCTGATCGTTATGGTGAAAACTATTAAAGAAGAAAAATCTGATACTTAGGTCATCTATTAGACTTCTCAATTTGTTCAGTTTTGTGATTAGTACCAACTGCCACTGCACTGAAAAGCTTGAATCTCACGTTATAATACTTTGCATTCCCTATCCATCACCATTTATGCAGACTCTATTTAATTTTATCAATTATCAGTAATTTACATTTACAAAAAAATTCAACAAATATGCCTTATATGCATAATATAAAAGTATATTTTCCATAACATAATAAAAGCAAAGTGAGAGCAACTGAGCAACACACCACAGGCATTTAACAATAATAGATTTTTCATTTAGCTAGTCAGCGAACAGGTAGAACAAGTACCTACTGAATAAACTTTCAGAGCCTTAAAATTAATATTCTATTTAATAATGTTCTGCTTAATAAAGCGTGGATACTAAATCAAACTGAACGAACGGTTATTTCATCGCTGTTGAATATACATCGTTAAAATGAGCTAATGAAGTAGTTGAGAATTTGAAATGTGTTCTAGCCGCAGGTTATACATGTTTAAGTCCTTATCACATATTTTGTCTCAGATTAAGTATAGAAGATGTATTGAAAAAGGCTTTGGAAACAATATAGTTATCTTATCACAATATTGTTTCTTAATTTGAACTACTTTTTTATGTTATAAATAATAATCATCATCAGCCCTGTATATAAACTTTTCTTACTATGAGAAGGTCTAAGCAATAGTTCACAATTTTGGCTCAGTGCGGGTTGGCAGACTTCACATGTCTTTCGGAAACATTATGGAGAATTTTCAGGCATGCAGGTTGCCACCATTTATATTTTTTTCTATTTTATCACAAACTTGGTGCTATTCAATTTATTACATTAGCTATATATGTTAATACTATTCGCAACGCTTAGTAGTGTTCAATCAATATGCAGATCCCTCAGACAACGCTCGTCGAAGTGGCGGTATGTGTTGTCGTGACTGAGAGCTCACTTCGCTGGGTTATGGTACCCTTCTTGGGTAAACGATCACACACCAACAACATGCACCCACAACCAGCCTTATACTACAGGCATAAGGTCTATTTTCCTTTAATTTAGCGATATAGGGGTTATGTAAGTGCGCTATTTAGCACATTACTGTTCTCCGTAATTCAGAATGAGTGACGCAATAAGCGTATATATATGGGTGTCAGTTTGCCGTCTCAAGATTTTCATGCCTTCATTACGACTATAATATTGCTCGGATTAAATTAAATGTATGTTTACTTAGTTAGCCTTTATGATAGATGCCTAGGCTTATAATCGTCAACCGTATAGACTAATTCTGCGTAACATTCCTACGTATTTGTGTCACTTTGTCTCCTTTATAGTCTCGTTTGGCATCCTAAAGTTGTTCAATTTTCAGCTATTGATTTCGTACTTAAATTAAGCATAAATGAAAATATTACACGGTTAGCTCCAAATGCTCTCCGCTTTTCGGATGGTGCTGTTACTCTGGGAGGTAGTAAGTGAAGGACATCGGTGATTTTTAGTGGGTACACCCCTGACGCCGAGGCGATTTTAGGTCAAATCTGTATTAAGTGTCGCTATCAACACGATAATTAATCAAGTACCCCAAACGGCTATCGGGAAAGTTCTGCCCATACCAGACATTTGAATACCTCTTTAGAAAGACCCCTTTGTGGTTTTCTCAGTGTAATAAAATCATTAACATAAAATAAAAGATTCATTTTCAACAGTCGGTGATAAAAAGTTGTACACGAGACTACAGTTTCAAGACTAAGAAGCACATACTACTGAGGAGTAACGTGGTCGATCCAAGCGTCACTAGTTGTCGATACTTCGTTGTATCATTAATCAAGTCATCGACATCTCTAACTCTTGACCCAACGGCGCTGCGAGCATGCCTCCACAACTAGACAAATAAATGTACTTTATAGTGCACACAGTTCATCTCACTCAGTGGTTTCGGCACCAAATCTACCATTCGTCAGACTACCGTGATCTCTTCTTTTTCGAGGATATTTCAACGTAATGACTGTTTTGAATCACTTGTAGTTATATTCATGTTTATCTTATAAACAGTGTTGAATGCTATTATAGCAAAATACCTACATTGTCTATCAACGTGTAGTAGTAGTGTAATTTTTAAGCTAAAATTAAACGCTCAGTGTAGATATTACTACGTATGATGAGACCACAGTTCCTACTCTTATAATAATATCAAGGTAAACTTATCACTTATCTAAAAAGCAGGAAAAGAGTAAAGAAGTATTGTCAGCAACCTCAGTAGCGAGTTCTAGTACAGGTATTATTTATGTATTTACATATGCACGTGTCACTTTAAACTTCATCATCACCTCAGCTGAAAGACGTCTACTGCTGAACATCGGCCGCCTCCAGATAGACCGATCTCGTGCCATCGCATTACCCACTTCTAACATTCAGGATCGTTGGTCTTTAAAGCTTGATTGGTTATAGCTCTCATATAACTTCAAAGGTACCTACATACATTAAAACTATAAAACTATTTAATTTCGTATCGTTAAATTATAAAATCGTAGCAGATTGTGTGTCGCCACATTCCGCTTCACATATGATCACCACTCGTCTGTAGCCGGAGTGAGGTGATAAAACAGCATACCTACATTAACCTTTTGCTTTAAAGCACTATGTTCGTTTGTTCACTCTTGATGTCGCCCCCCAAGGATATCATTAAGATTTTGTTTGATCTCGATGTTTTCTTTTTACTATTGGTTCATAGTGTCGTCAGAAAGTTGATTACTCCGCAGAGAATAGACGAGGAGCTTGAGTGTTTATGAGGCGTTCAGTCTATAGTGCGCGATTTTTATTTATGGTGCGTTTTAATCTAACTGAGTGCACTTTCTTGAAGCGCTCGTTAGATTTGACTGGCTTAAAGATAGCTCAACTGTTGTAAAATATACATAACGCGTATCGTGAAGTGTATCACGTGTGTAAATTTACACACGTGATACACAACATTCTCAGAGCTAGATAAACTGTTTTGATATTGCGAACATTGTAGACAAAACAGTAGAGTTTTTCATTCTTCCATCTCTCGAAGCAGCCAGCCTGGTCGTGCCCATCTGATCACTTTTTACGCACAGTCCACAGTTTCCATGCATAAATAATTACTAACTAGGTATATATAAAACATGATACGTTGTCAGCCTTTCGATGTAAATATACGCATTTTGTCATTTATAATTTGATCCCAAGCAAACAATAACGCGTTTGCCCGGTTCAGGTACCAACATGTACTTGAGCGAATGGGCTGCAACTTCATAATTTGTCGTAATTGTTAACGCAAGCTCACGCTTCCGAATGAACGAAGCAGCTAGGCTATTAATAAAAACAGTAAAGATGCATGCACTAACAGTTTATGCCTGTCCCCGCGCAATAACAAGAGGCTGGCATGCCGGTACATAACCCGTCAGGATCCAATTTAATACATGTGCCTACATTTGCAGTTCCAATTTAATAGCTGCCGTGCAGACGCGTTGTTCCTTGGCATAATCGCGTTAGTGGCGCGACGCGCGGCGGCGCCGGCGGTCGGACGCGACTTCGCTCCATCGCACCGCTCCGCACCGCATCGCACCGCTCCGCACCGTTCCGCATCGCTCCCCTTCGCGCCGCATCGTACGCGCGCGCCTGCAGCTAATACTCACATATTGCATTCGCAGCGCGTGACCATAAGCTACCACACTCATGCCTTGGTGTGTACTGTGATATACACTTTTAGTATTTGTAGCGCGAACACAAACGACGAATGTTTGATTATTACACAGAATAGAACAAAGGATATTGCTTAGAAAGAGGTTAAATATAATGATCACTATAAAATACTTTGATACCCTTAGTTCTTTAACCAAAAATATATATGTACTTAACGCCAGAAAAATAAAGTCTAAAATTACAATAGTATACTAGCTATTTTAGTCACGACTGCACTTCAAATCGTATTCGAACACCAAATGTAGTAAATGATCACCAAATAAATAGGTTATGTTAGGTTCTCTTGTGACCATTAATTAAAAAATAGATGCCCTCAACAACGAGGGCTCCGTCAACTTAGTTTATTAAACTAGGTGGTGTAACCAAATCCAATTTATGTGTTAAAAAAAAATGTTTTGGTATTTCATACAACTAACAAAAAAACTTTGGTTTATAATTTTACATTAAAATGGGGGTTGCATTTTGGTGATCTTTAACTATTTTTGTCTGTTATATGTTACTATATCTAGAGGTAAGTTTAACATAAGCCGTTTAGAAAAGGCTTTTTTAACACACAATAAGCTGTATTCTGAACAGTTCAATAAATTATGAGGCAATCTCTATTTACATTAACTCTTCGGAAAAGTAGCTACTAATCTTATTCGGAGATGTAGCTAAACAGCTTTATTAACTCACCATCTCAACTTTATTGACTATTGAATCGAAAGCACAAGCATAATTTCCCAGGAAGTGCAGAATTAGCGGCATGATTACCGCCGCTTGGTGTCTCAATAAGGCGCGCTGTAACCGGCGTCACTCAAGGAGGCGCTCCGTCGTCGGAGGCGGGATAAGCTGTGCATGTGAATTGAATATTGTATTTATGCGACGGTGCGACGAAGATGTGTTACACTTGAGAAAATTAAGTATAGATAATATGTAAACATAACGAAAATGTATTGAATTTTCTTATAATTGTCATCATGACATCTTTTGATTTCTGTGAATTTATTTTAACTACAGATACAGAATGTGCCACTATTAAACTTTGTCCTCATACTATCAGAGTTGCGTTGAATAAACAAACCCTTGGAACGTTATGTCCCTATTGATGACAATCGAATCAACCATTGCATGAAAACTATCAAAGTCAGAGGTATACGACATTACAATAATAACGATAAAAATTTATTTTCAAAAACCTTTTCCTATTTTTAAGCTTACAGTCCCACCTTAAAAAGCTTAATAGCAGTTAATCGTTTGTGAGATGAAGTATAAAGACTCTTTGCAAGCCTAGGAAGCAGCTTCCATGTGTGAAATTACAGCTTTCAGCAAGTTTCTCACTATAAATACAAATGAATAAATTCTCACTATAAATACAAATGAATAAATTCTCACTATAAATACAAATGAATAAAGAACTTTATGATGTAGTGACAAGTATCAAAACCGTCTGGGTCAGACTCATAATCACCCAACACAATAACCTCAGTCTTGTGACGATCGCTTTCATAAACTTACACGACCTTGAGCCGATGTGACCCTAAATCTGGGACTACACGAATCATAACAAAGGATGCTAACACGCCTATAAGCAAACGGTATAGGTGTGTTTGCGGCAACAACTTTATATTTAGCTGTTGTGTAAGCAGGAGACAAAGGGCCGCGACACGCCGCAACGTGGCGAGGATAATAATGTGCCGACCTCCGCGCCTGCTCGCCTGCTCGCTAATCCGAACGACAAACTAACGTCTAACAAATACTCCAGCACGGTTCTGATTACTTCATAGCGCTCTTGCTCAAGTTTTATTGCAAGTTTACCTGCTTGTGCAAGAGAAAGATGTGGAAAAACGTTTTATAATTTTATATTACAGGCATTACTCGATCATGTAGAAAAAAGAAACTAGATAAATTCCGAAGTTCTTTAGAAGCGATAGATATAAAACCTCAATACACGATTTCTCCATATTTCTTGAGAAAAGTTGTAGGCATTTCAAGGGCGAATAAAATGCCGAAATATTGTCGAATTGTATAAAAGTTTCATCCTTACAAAAGTAGACCACTTTTCGCAATATTTGGCCAAAGCATATCACATCAAATAATTCTCAATTTTTCGGATGGGTCTTGCGAATAATTCTCGCGTATAATCTCAAAGTTAGGCTTGTAAATCACTGTAACAGATTCTCGACAGATAACCGCTGAGCTTGTCCCGTGACTTAGCACAGTTGGCATAGTGGTTTAAGCGGCCGCCTCACCACTCGACACTGTGCCAAGTGTTGTAGGTTCGATTCCCACACGAGACAATACTTTGTGTGATCCATGAATTGTTGTTTTGAGTCTGGGTGTTCACAATGAACACCGTTGGTTGTATATTTTGTAAAGTGCCCCGCGACGCAGGATTAATTCCTAGTGCGTATATTGGTAAAAAAAATATATAAGAGCCCAGAATATATTTTATTGCTTTTACTGTCGAACGTAGCGTGTTGTAGGTTCAATACCAAAACGAATCTGTTGATTGAATGATTGTAACGTCACCTGGGACACAAAAGTAGTTCCAAATGTGTCTCAATAAACAAAAAAAAATATGCATAAGAAATACAAATAATCTTTTTAGAAGAGCGTTGAATAATTCACAATAAGTGGAACAGGGTTAATTTACCAAGAGGCTTGTACAAATATAGCTTTAATAATGCCAACATGAAGCGACCTTCACACACCGTGTAAGGTATATAACATAACGTCCGGTGCTGGGCTCTATTATATCCTGGTTAGTAATCAGAGCAGTAAGTAATTAGTGATAATTGCAAGTGGGTTTGTAGAACGTTCGTATCAACATTCCTGGGTGAGAGCAGCTCGTAAATAGCTTGCTAAAATCACTGGTGCACTCTACTAGTTAAGAGGAGTATTTAATCTTCAATTATTTTAGATTCAGTGTTATTGAATATAAATAGGGGTAAGATTGGATGGAATAACAATTTTTTTTTCGAAATATTTACTTCGTTTTCTGGGTCGACAATTTGTCTCAAGTTTAAGTTATTTTGGGAGCTGGAGACATAATAGCTAAATCTAAAAATCCCGTTTTTGTCTTAGTTTTCGTTTTTTGTCTTCATATTTCGTTATGTGTAGCTGATCGATGTGTCTTCTTAGCATCGCTTCTGTAATATTAAGAAGACACAGAATCAGTGAGTTGGATAGCTATTTACGAGCAGATAGTTTACTATTACGTCAAGTTATGATCCTGGCCAGACTGAATAGAACTTAATATCGATCTTAAGATCGCAGCGATATTTGCTTATTTTATTTCGTGTATTTTTCTAAGGCACCTCTTACGAAACGCACGGAATGTAATGGGCCTTTAGGTTCAAAACGTCAACTTCTCAAAATGTCCACTCTCCCTAAATGTCCACTTCCCAAGATGGTAATTCCCTAAATGTCAATTTCCCATTTTGTCCACTTTCCCAAAACGACTAGTTCCCAAAACGACTAGTTCCCATAACGTCTACTCCCAAAACGCCTACTTCACAAATTCGAATTTCATTGATATGATTGGTTAGGTGCGACTATATGTAATTCAAGTAACTAAATAGGTTATGTTAGGTTCTCTTTTGACCCTTGACCCAAAAATAGGAGCCCTGCGATGCAGGGCTCCGTCAACTCGGTTTATATTATTTTATATCACAAATATAATGTGTAGGTAAGTAGAAATTATGTCCGATTAAATAAATAAATAAATAATAATAAATAAATAAATCTTTATTGTTCAGAAAAATACATATTACAAAGCAAAAATCACTGGTCCCCACACTAGGATTCCCTGTGTCGTGGAGGCCAGTCTCTTTCATCATGGTACAAAACAAATAAAAACTATGTAGCATACATATCTTAAACAAAAAACAAAAAGGTTATGTATAAGAACAAATATTATATAATTATACAAAGTTACTTGCACTTATGTATGTGTGTGTGTGTGTGTGTACGTGAGTGCATGGCATGTGTGATTGAGAGTGAGTGTATTTGTGTGTGTGCATGTGTGTGAATAAGTGTGAGTGTGTGTTTGCGTGTGTGTGCGTGTGTGTGAAAGAGTGTGTGTGGGTGTGCGTGTATGTGAGTGAGTGTGTGTGTGTAAGAGAGTGTGTGTGCGCGATCTAAAATTGATTTAAAGTGATTACAAGTTATTCAGTAATGCAATAATTTCTCTGTGTCATCATAATCCAGACCTTGGAGATATATTTTGACATGAGATTTGCATTTGAATCTTGTCATTAGTAATAAATTAAAGAGCTATGGCAGCTTCCCATACATCATTTTAGTTAATCACCAAATTTAGCATCTATAAATGAAATATACCTTGTTTGATAGAATATATATTGCTGATTCTAAAGGTAAAAACATCGTAACTGTAGGAGGCCAGGTTTTTGAGTTATTATGCTTAGAAGTTTTATAGGTTATGTCATTAATAACCATCTATTTAGTATATTGCTGCATCAAATAATAATTTATTGGTATATAAAACTGAAGGAGCTCGATAGCATAATACTATTTAAGTACTACTACTAGTAAACATTATTAACGATTACGCAAGTTAAGCAACCCCAGGTGTGGGCACCACTTGGATTTGTCTTCCTCCTCTAGCTCCTCTGTGCATAGAGAGACCAGTCTGTTATCATGACATACATAGATATCAGTCGTTAAAATCAGATGCTCTTATGCAGCTTTAAACATATGCTATCAATATTGACTATTTATTTACATACTGAACGTTTATTTAAAGAAAAATAAAACACGACTGATTTCCCAAAAAATATATAGCCTATGTCACGTGAGGATTCCAACAATAGCCCACTCACCAAAATCGGTTCAGCCATTTAGAAGTTATGGCGGAATAAAGAAACTCACATGCATTTCATATTGCAATTCTCTGTGACATTTTGACGAAGCCTATTGCGGATATCCGTATGTATATTTTTATTTCATGGTGTATGAATAAATTAAATATGATTTATGATTATAAAAAAAAAACAATACTTACACAATTTTTTTGGGCAGTCGTGTAAAATAGTGAGCCGACGACGGTTTCTTAACGTGTTACTTACATAGGATTACCAAGGATAAAAAGATGTTTCAGGTTCCGTAATGTATGAAAAAGGTTTGGTGAATAGTAAAAACACAAGATTTCATTTTACAATATTTTGTTATTCATCATCCTCTATAACTAGCACATAATCTAAAAAGGCAGCTGGTGCAAAGATATTTTGTTGATGTGTTGCCCATCCCAAATACCACACGATGATCATAACATGGCGTACGCCGACCAACAAGGCAACTACAGCAATATTCAGTGATTCCTATTCGTCCAGGTATATATTATATAACATAAACACAATATTGTTTTCGACTTATGTGTCTTGATTTTATTCTACCTCTTATTAAAATAGCGTCATCACTGCCTCTGAGATTATATTCAGTTTTTTCTATATTATGTTCCTTAAGGACTTCAACTGCCGTGGCCACGACCACGAACACTCATTTTGGCTGTAGAAACCGGGTACAAAACAATATCCAAGAAACAGGGCAGTATCGGAATCCTTAAGCACGCACAAGTCACAAAGAGGCAATATCAGAGTCCATAAACAGTTTGAGTCATATAACAAGAAGCGAAAACAGAGTCCTTGGGCAATCCGGGTCAAAAAGAATACTGAAAACAGGGTAAAAGCAGCGAAAATACTCAGAACACAAACAAACAAACAAGCGCGGGCGACAGCGAGATGATGTGAAAAAATCGAAATGTCAAATGTCATGTTGTATTTTTTTATAGCTCTGAAGGGCCATCTCTTAGCCAGCGCCCAGTTTTACTTTAAATGTCGAAAGAAGTTATTAATACTGTACTTTATTTAAAATCCGCATAGAAATAAACATAACAAGCAAAAAATTGTATTATTAATATTAATTAACTATTTAAATCTCTTAATCTATAAAAAAACATTCATGATTCTATCTTAGAAAAATAATTATTTACTCTGGCAACCTTGTGGCTTGCTTTCTGACAAACCAAAGAAATGGCCATTACGAAAAGCCGGCAATCAATTAACATAATAGCTATTTTTAATTTTATACTTTTTTACCTAGCCATATGTTAATTAGACTAAAATATAGAAAATCGTATTAAAATATTTCATGAATTTTGGTTGTAATGAGTTTTTAAGATGCTTTTAGTGCACTGAACTAAAAATCTGCCATAGCTCTTTATTATTTAGTTGATTGTAGAGGAATGGGCCCATATAGTTAAAACACCGTTTGCCAAAATCAAGCCTACATTTTGGTTTATGCCATCTAGCTTTCCGACGGGAATTTGGTTGGAGCTCAACTTTAGTGAGAGCTACTTTATGGAACCTTAGAGCTATGGCCATGATGTAAATATGTCGCACGCGCATTGCACCAGTTTCTTCGTATAAACTATTAGTTGGAAACCGTCTTGGTTTTTTGTAAGCTACTTTAAGAATGTGTGATCATCTTCAAAATCTTCAAGTTTGCGATCTGGCCCATTCTTTTGAAAATATGTAGCAGTTTCCTAACTCGTCCGCTCACGTGCTCGATCTGCTTTGACCAGTTAAGGTTTTTGTCTATATAGACACCAAGATATTTAATGTGGGCTACCTGTTCGAAGCAGGGACATGAGCATACAGAGTCTGTGTCACTATAGCAGGTGTGCAATTTGATAGCAAGATGACTTGGACAAGTGTTCCTTGCATTGACACAAAAATTTATCACTTCCGTTTTGGCCACATTTAGTGTCAGCAAATTGTAATCTAGCCATCGTGCAACCTGCTTTACTCAAGACTCAGTCGCCCCGTAAACAGATGCCCACGTCTTGTCATAAAATACGATTGCTGTGTCATCAGCAATGCAAAAATGTATCTGTAAAGCAAAAATTTTTGCCTTACAGAGTGTCAAAGATTAGAGGCTGTTAATATATATAATGAATAGAGTGGGCCCCGCTGCCCTGCGGCACACCGTAGTTAAGACTAGTATAAGGACTATGGTAACTACCCAAAATCAACCTCTGCGTGCGATCACTAAGGTAGGACTGGAACCACTCAAGAGCAGTGCCACGGATACCTATGCTTTCAAGTTTACTTATAAGTATGCTTCGGGAGACGGTATCAAAGGCCTTTGCAAGGTCAAGGAAGATTCCAGTACATTTGTTACCATCATCTAGTTTGGTGACTACAAAATCTACTAGATCTGTAACTGCATCTTCCATTGACCTGTTTTTGCGAAAACCATATTGATTTTCCGATAGGATGCTGTTATTTTCAAGATAACACAACAATCTGCTATTCATAATCTTCTCGAGAATTTTCGATAGAGATGTGAGAAGAGAGATTGGTCGATAATTAGACACAAGGGTCTTGTCACCAGACTTGAATATTGGACAGACATTTGCCATTTTAAGTGTTTTAGGTACTGTTCCAGACGAAATGCTTAAATTACACAGAAAAACTATAGGTGGATGAGATGGTTCTTGTTCATTTTAAAAATTTTATTTGAAATGTGTTTAATAATCTAAGTTGTCGGAGCCCTGCTTGGCAGGGCACTTATTTCTGCATTAAGAGTCAAAAGAGAACCTAACATAACCTATTTCGTTACTTGAATTACATATGTACAGTCACACCTAACAAACCAAAACTAGGCACTAGGCACATTGTGGTCCTAACCTAGTCTCCGATAATATGATATGGTCCATTTTATATTTCAATGAATTTCGAATTTGAGAAGTAGACGTTTTGGGAGTAGACGTTATGGGAAGTGGACTTTTTGGGAATTGTACATTTGTGGTCGTTTTGGGAAAGTGGACAAAATGGGAAATTGACATTTAGGGAATTACCACTTTGGGAAGTGGACGTTTAGGGAGAGTGGACATTTTGGGAAGTTGACGTTTTGAACCTAAAGGATAGAAAACTGGGTATTGTAGTGCAATACATTATTGTTATACAAAGATGAGGACAAATAAATATCTATTGAATCACGGTGAATTGCCATTATAGAGTGACTCAATGTCCCCTTCTAAAGACGTAATTTTGGCCATGTATCATAACAAAATTTATTCCTATACAATAATGCACTGTATTAAGATTACCGTTTTACAAAAATCTGTCTGGCATCACTTGCACTGTATCAATTCCAAAGCGACAACAAGAAAAGGCTCTCCACGGCACTACCCTTACCCATTTGGCAAACCTACTATGTAAAATACCTATACCAGACCTGTCAATCCATTTGTAACATCCAATGACTGACGCGAATGACTTCTACCAAGTGCTCCCATGAACGCAGTGAGAAGGCGGCATAAGTTGTGTGTATATTACAACGGAGATGATACGTCACTTTGAATTTGAAGCACGAGCTTGTGCTAAGACAGCCGTTGTGTGCGACGCTGCTCGCATTTTATTTTCATTGTTCACTTAGTGAGCATACACCTCGCACTCACTCTTGCATAGACATGAAGCACAGCTGCGCCGTCTGCTAATGTAACAATACAACACTACAGTATACGTCATTAAATATTTGAGAACAAGAATTGCTGTTGAACTATTTTTGAGGGTGGTAGAGCCATTCTAGCCCTGTTGGTGGCTCATCATACGAATCATCGTCCTAGGGTTATCCCGGTTGCATCCAAGACTCTCACCCTGGACACTGGTCAAAGCTATGGAATATCTGTCTTTGGATTGCTGAGATCAGACGGCAGTCGCTCTATGGAACAGCAGAATATATTTGGTTAGGCTTAAAAACGGTTCCCTCGAACCACGATAAAATTCTTGGATTTAATCGGAATAATGTTAGGACAAGGATAATGACGGATAATGAGTAAATTTTTTGATTTAAGTCTTACTATTCTTGTGTCCATTAGTTGAAATTTTTTCTCTTCACCACGCCCCCTCGTGGCCGGGTGGGCTTGGGCCCGTAGTAAACAGTCACGGGTAAGAGAAGTTGACCACCTGCGCTAGGACCTGCGCAGTCGAGCGCCGTACGCGGGGATGACGGAGTCCTGGGGGGTTGAGCCGAGCGGCGCTGGCGGTAATGCGACCATGAGGCAACACGCCCTCTTTGGTCCCGATTTCACGCTAAACGGTAGCCCCCGGAAATGGCCATCGTGTCCCGTCAGAGGGCCACAGGCTAGGGACGTGGGGTCCGCATCAGCATTTGGAATTTATTTCGGCTGTTGATGTGGTGGGTGAAGGCTATACTGAAGGCGCAAGCGAGGGAAGACGGATGGAGTTGGTAACTCGGCTCCGACCTTTGACCGGAGCGGGCGCCCGATGTCGTGCTGTAAGCCAGCCTTGCGTTCCTATATCCCTCTGGTAATCCTAACGTCCGGTATGACGTTCCCTGTTGCGGGCTCCATGGAGGGTGGGAAGCCAGAGGGATAAAGTCTTTAAGTAAACGTATGGATACCAAAATCCTTTTTATTACCCCAACCGCGACGGGGACGGCGAAAGCTGTTCCCGCCGCCACAACCAAAACCATACAGATGGTCGACGCCATGGCCCCGGCTGCAGGTGTCAAACCATCCGCCAAGGACGTGACTTCAGCGCTGGCTAACGCTAGTACTGGTCCCATCCTTACAATCGTCAGCCCGTTTGAGATCAAGCGGGAAGATGACTCCTCCTTCGCGGGCTGGCAAGTGGTGAGTCACCGTAAAGGCAAGGGTAAGGGCAAGACCACCGGTCCTGTCCAACGCACGCCCACCACACAACCGAGTGGCCCCGCTGCTACCAGTTCCACGAAGAAAAAGAGGAACAACAAAAGCAAGAGACAGCGCATGGCAATTAGGCGGAAGGCTGAACAAGCCGCTGCTGCTGCCGGTGCTGCCTCCACTAAAACAGCTGAGCAGGTTGCCGTCGCAGGTCCCAGCAATGTGACCAGCGCGCAGCCCACGCTCAGTAGCGAGGGGTGCACGAAGGCCAGAGGCAGTACGGGGAAGCCGCCTGCCGCCAAGCGGCGGGCTGGCCACCTTGGACGGCATCCAGCCCCAGCACCACCGGGAAACGCGGCAGGTAAAACTGCTGAAAACAAGGAAAGAGGTGAGGCCAAACGTGCTCTCAACGAGACCAGCTCGCCTCGAGGGGAGCACAAGAAGCCCCGCCTCGACTCCTTCAGGATACAAGGTAAGTCCTATGCACAGGCCTCCAAGGCGTCCCTGGGTGTTGCAGTAACATGCAAACGCACAGGGAACTTGCCGAAGGAGTTGGTGGACCAGGTACTCCGGGAGCTCCAAAAGAAGATCCTGAGTGATGCCTGGTCTACCAAAACCCCCAAACGCCCCGCTCCAGCGTTCACCGGGAAACCCGTGCACGCGGACGGGGTCCTTAAACTTTGGTGCGCCGACGAGGCAACGCGTACCTGGCTGACGGAGGCAGTCTCTCTCCTGGTCCCACCACCGGGCTTCGAACTGGAGGTCAGGGGCCAGGAAGAGACGCCGAAGAGAGTGCGGTGCGGCATTGTCGTACCCGACGAACAGGGGGTCTTAGACGACGTGCGTGACGTGGGTCGCGCTCTGGAGTTTCAGAAACCCTGGTTGGAGGTTGACAAATGGTCGATGCTGCACTCTGAAAGGCAGTCAGGTGGGTGGTTCCTAGTAGTGGGCGTCCCAGTAGAACAGGTCCAGATCCTGATGAAGAACGAGCGCCGCCTCGCGTTGGGGGTAGGTGCCGTCTACGTCAGGTTCCGGGACCCCTCAGGTAAGTTTGTCGACCATCCTCCGGACGACAACTCCACACGAGTCAAGCAGGACTCAAACACCAAGCCAGGGTGCGACGCAGAACCCGGCCCGTCAGAGCCGGCCGCGTCTGGCTCGGGGGCTGGCCCGTCAGCCGAGGGTAACTCGGAAGATGAGAGCCTGCTCCTGAGCCCGGTGCGGCGGGATGACGGGGTGGAGGCTGGCGACATCCTGGCCGGCCTAACGCAGCTGACGGTCGGGGAGGTGGGGACATCATCCAAAGATGAACCCTCTGCCTAGTGACGTCAGTTGCCTCCAAATCAACCTCCATCACAGCCAAACGGCCACTGCGCAACTGCGCAAATGGATGGAGGTCCAATAATCAGCCATCGTGCTCATCCAGGAACCTTGGATAAGGGGTGGCCTCATCAGAGGCCTCTCCAGCCTGGGAGGTAAGATTTATTCTTCAACTGACCACACACATCCAAGAACCTGCATACTGACAACTAAAAACATCAGAGCCCAAGTTCTAACGGAGTTCTGTTCCAGAGACATCACAGCGATACAAATTGAAATAACACAGCAGCCAAGGAGTATAGCGGTTGTTTTCGCATCGGTCTACATGCCCGAGGCCGAAGACCCGCCACCGTTCGACCTCACGCGTCTGGTTAACCAGTGCGAGAGAACCAATACGGAGGTCGTAATAGAAACGGACTCCAATGCCCACCACCAAATGTGGGGCATGAACTGCAATAACAACAGAGGTAAATCACTGGTTGAATACCTATTCACCACTAATCTTACCCTATTAAACACAGGTACGGAGCCCACCTTCGTCACAAGACGTAGTCAGACAATTATCGACTTAACTCTCGCAACAGAAGGAGCGGCTGAACGCATCAAGGGATGGCACGTCTCGAAAGAGGCATCGTGCTCAGACCACAGATGGATCAGCTTCTCTATGGAAGTCGTTATACAACCTACACAGCCACGCAGGAAACCACACAACACTGACAAAGCAAAGTATGTCCAATAACTTAAAGAGAAACTTACCCTTACTGCTACGCCGACGGTACTGGGTGACAATGAACAGATCGACGAGCAGGTATGTACACTGACGCAGTCGATGCTAGACAGCTACCACGCAGCATGCCCAGAAACCACTCTACCCTCAACCCCAGGTAAACAACCCTGGTGGGGCGCTGAGCTTGAACGCAAGCGCAGGAAGGTAAGAAGGGCCCTTAACAGGGCAATGAACACAAGCGCGGACGCAGATTGGGACGCTTATAAAGCGGCCAAATCAAGCTACAAGAAATGCCTCAGATTCAGACGCACCATGGGATGGCGAAAATTCTGTGGGAGCATTGAATCTTGCCAACAAGCAAACCGGGTAAGGAAACTACTGGCTCAGCAACCGATGGTTGCACCAGGTACTCTCCGTAAACCGGATAACACATACACCACATCAGAGGAGGAGACAAGACGCGTTCTACTAGAAACACACTTCCCAGGCTGCGTCCTCACCCCGGTAATAACGTGGCACGATACACCAACAGTGGCGACCGAACACGAGTGGAGACACGCAAACACCGTGGTCACAGAAGAAAAACTCCGATGGGCCATCGATAGCTTCCATCCCTTCAAAGCAGCCGGACTAGATATGTACCGAAGAATTGGAGGGAAGTCAAACTAATTTTCATACCAAAACCAGGCAAAACAGACTACACAAATGCAAAGTCCTTCAGACCAATAAGCCTGACCTCCTTCATGCTTTAAGCCTTGGAAAGGCTATGCGAGAGGGAATTAAGAAGTGGGGCACTTAAACACCTACCCCTACATGCCAATCAACATGCATACAGCTCAGGGAAATCGACGGAATCGGCCTTACATCAGGTCGTGAACCAGATAGAAGCTGCTATACAACAAAAAAGCATCTGTCTGGGCACCTTCATTGACATAGAAGGAGCCTTTGACAAGACAAACTTCTCCAGTATAAGCAACGCCCTAGCCAGACATGGTGTGGATCAGATGCTCATACAGTGGATCCAAAACATGCTCAGCAAAAGAGTAGTGCGCCTGCACGGCGACTCCCAGACAGCCTTGATAACTAAAGGTTGCCCGCAGGGCGGTGTACTCTCCCCGCTATTGTGGAACTTAGTCATCAATGAACTCATTGACAAACTCAACGCGAGATATTTTTACACAATAGGATATGCAGATGATCTGACCATTCTCACCTCAGGTAAGGTAACTAGTACAGTGTACGAAAGGTCGTTCACTGAGTAAGGACTCAACAGGCTCTACGCATAGTAGAGTGGTGGTGTAATGAGTACGAATTATCAGTAAACCCAAACAAGACCGAACTAGTTATGTTCACACACAAACGCGCGCTGGGTACTTACCGACTGCCCAGGCTATTCAACATAGAGCTTAAGCTGTCCACCGAGGTAAAGTACCTGAAAGTCACTCTTGACAGCAAATTGACATGGAACAGTCACATGGAAAATAAGCTCAATAAAGCCAGCATCGTCTTCTGGCAGTGCAAGAAGATGATAGGTAAACGATGGGGCCTATCCCCCAAAATTGTCATAACATCAACATCGCAGCACCGCTGGGAGCCTACAACACGGTCTACCAGGCCGAATGTTTTGGCATAATCCTAGCTGCCACAGCAATCATGGCACGTGAGGTAAGGGAACGATCCATTAGGATCCTCTCAGATAGTAAGGCTGTCCTCTCAGCCCTCAAAAGCCATACTATCACCTCGGCACTCACGCTTGAATGCCACCAGAAACTAACAGAGGTAGGTAAACAAAACAAATTAACACTGCAATGGATCAAGGGCCACAGTGGCTCAAGAGGGAATGACGCAGCCGACGTACTTGCCAGAAGAGGGGCCACTTTAGAGGTGGTGGGACCCGAGCCCATTATTCCCCTCCCTTCTGGTTTTTATCGCAACCTGATAAGGAATAGGACCAGGACCCAACACAACCAGTCCTGGATTGGTATTGAAACATGTAGGCAGGCCAAGGAGGCTCTTCCCGCAGTAGACGGTAAGATAGCCAAACAAATCCTCCGGCTGTCCAAACAACAACTGCGGACAGTCACGGCCGCCTACACAGGACACGGATTCTTTAATAAACACCTATTTAATATAGGTATCACCGACAGCCCGCTGTGCAGGGCCTGTATGGCAGCAGACGAGACGGCAGCCCACCTGCTCCTCGACTGCCCTGAGGTCGCACAGTACAGGCAGCAGTACCTGACGAGATACAGCACCCTGAGGGAGGCAGTGGGCCACATCAAGAGTCTGCTGGCCTTCCTCGAAGAGCTGGGGTGGCTCGAATGAAGACACCATTCCCACCTGCACGCAAAATACACGCCAAGACGTGGAGTTGCGGAGACAGCCCGTGCCATCAAGTATCAAGATCAAGTAGGGTTATCCCGGTTGCATCCAAGACTCTCACCCTGGACACTGGTCAAAGCTATGGAATATCTGTCTTTGGATTGCTGAGATCAGACGGCAGTCGCTCTATGGAACAGCAGAATATATTTGGTTAGGCTTAAAAACGGTTCCCTCGAACCACGATAAAATTCTTGGATTTAATCGGAATAATGTTAGGACAAGGATAATGACGGATAATGAGTAAATTTTTTGATTTAAGTCTTACTATTCTTGTGTCCATTAGTTGAAATTTTGTAAAGCCACCAGCGAGACATTATTTTTTACTAGTGTAGACGTCGGCGTCGTCTTAAAACACAACTATATACAAAAAATACCTAACCGAACACCTCACCGCAAACTAGCCTCGAACTAAGTAGTTCTGAGCCAGTTAACTTTAATGTATAGCTAGATCTGGCCGGTTTACTTAGCGACGGATAATTGTGGCCGTACATACGAGTACGAGCGTCGCTGAGCTTAAGTGCGCGAGCTATTAACACGCCCTCCACACACCACCACCTGCTTCAGTTTAAATACACCAGTGACCAGTCAACTCGACCAATTGCGAATTTATCTTCGTTAGATAGACTAATGTGTAATACCTATGAGTTTTTTTTTCGATCTGATTTTGCATATAAGCGTACCGATATTATAAAATACTAGAGGATGCCAGCAGCTACGCCTGCATTTTTTTTAAATTTACCCGTTTTGGCCGATCCCGTGGGAATTTCGGGTAATCCCTTCTTAGTGCACCCTTACGTTCCCCAAGGAACATACATGCCAAATTTCAGCTTCCTGCGCCCAATAGTTTCGGCTGTAGCGTGTCTGTCAGTCAGTCAGTTACGCAAGGATTTTATATATTAAGATTATACGAAAGTGTGTTTTTTGTCCTTATTGCACGCTAAACTACTTTAAGAACGAATTTAGATGAAATTTCCCAGTGATATAGCTTATACATCAACATAGCACATTTTACCGCGATATCCCGTGGGCAGAATCTTAGGTGTAGTCTACTTTTCGATTTTATTTTAGCATCCTGACAAAATAATCGACTTTTTCTTTTTAAAGGTACCAAAAACACGTAATACGTGCATAATTATGCAAGTTATGGTAGTTTTCAGGGTTTTGTTTAATTTCTGCAAATAAATTTGACAATTGCATTTATAACTCGTGCACACGGTTTTTGCTTTAGCGTAGACAACTACACTGAATTACAAAGCGACAACTTGGATAGTTTCTACGCGGTGTGTTTTGGTGAAAATTGGCCGTCGCTATCTATCGCAAAAACTATATTTAAGTAGATGTTGAATTTAAAAATTCTTCCAAGATTCCGGATATGTTTAAATGTTGGTTTTACTTGTCAACTACGATTTCACGTAAACACATCTCAATAACAAAATCTGCTTTAGATTCAAACCTTGAACATGCTGATAGGTAAGCAAACTAAACTATTTACCATAGCACGTTATATCCTCCCTTACACGACAGTTTACCCTCGGCGACAGTTTACCGCTGACGCGCAATCCTCCTACACTTGCACCAGCCACCTTGCGGCTCGTATGCCCTTTAAGATTAACTATTTTTAGATTTTACCACGTTATGTTTAAGATGGTGGATTTCTTGTAAAGTTGTAATATAGACACGATAGCAATAGAATTGTAGCACTCATAGCGTGACTTGGCTTGCCGTTCGTGTTAGATCGGTGAAGTTAAGCAACGCTTGCACAGGTCGTCACTTGGATGGGTGACTGCGTAAGGCATTTACATCAGAGCGCGACCATGATTCGAAGCGCACGTAAAAATGTCGGGCCCGATTTGTGTCCCAGGGCAAGAATCGTTAGGCCACCTCGGAGAGCCTTCGGGTGGCCTGAAATCTCTGACACCGGGGGTGGCCAAACAAAGAAATCAGATAGGCGAAGGAAAATTAATAGCAGGTAAGGAAAATTAATACAAGTAAAATTGACAAATAATTCTCCTACATATTTACTTGATATTTTACCTAACCTCAAACTACTTTGATATCTGTCAACAACTTGGATCAAAAATAAGTCTGAGGGAGATTACATCTGATAAATTATGGACAAAATAATTAAAAAAAAAATCGTATTCTTTCATAAAGTTACCAGCCATCTTAGCTTGTAAGTAACTAAACTATAAACGACTTTCTTTATACAATATTTTCTGTTAAGTCATGCCCTTATCTGAAGCAAAAGTCGGTTCGGCTATAGACAGTTGCCAAACTCGCAAGTTTTCAATCGCATGTATAAGAAAGCCCTTTAAAGAAACTTCAAGAATCACGTATCTATCAATAATCACGTATAGTATACATACGTACATACATAGACTCACGCCTGTTTCCCCGAAGGGGTAGGCAGAGGCATATTAAACGCCCACTTTTCGCCAGTGTGTTGATCCCACGTAATAGGTGGCGAGCCTAGTGCCGCTTATCGGGATATTTTGTTTGCCAGAGCCTCGTCTGTTGATCGGCAGGTGCACCACTTGCAGGTGAGGTTGGCTTGGGACCCTAAGTTCTTGGTGGGAACCCTATGTACCCCTATGTACGTATAGTATATATCTCGTTAAAAACCGCCATCGAAATTGCGTCCCATAACCGTTTCCCTTAATACACAACATTTTACTACATTTGCATACTGCCGTCACTGAACGAGGGTACCGCATGATTCGTACGCTTGATACATAATTGTAAGAGGCACATTACATCACTTGTAATGTGCCTCTTACAATTTTATTATTCTACGTACTTTCAGACAGATCCGTACGTAAAATACGCTAAGGTCCTGAGACTGTTTTGGCAAGGGCTTTTTGTTTCAGAATAATACAAGTTAATACTCGTATTATGACAGTAAAATTGAAATTTCGTTGATTGGAACCATCGTCGACGCTGAATCGAAGTTGTAATATTCATAAGCAGGCCAAATTGGCAGCCTTTGGTATGCGTCGACATTCCTTAGAATACTTAAGAGTCTTCAATATGCAGTGACAGAATAGCAACGCGCTTATTTTCATCATATATTCTTGATAACGTATTTGTTGTATCTTGCAACAATGATTAAAGAAAACGTTTCGACCGAGACATTTTGCTAAAGTGCCGGGAACTCGAGCCGTGTGCCGCTAATGGGCGCAGATCCTTTATGTTTGTATCACTCGATTTATTTGGAGGGGGACCTTGAACTCAAATTGCGCCCCTGATGGGAGCCTACAAGATAATCTTGTTACTGGGATGAGGATGAGACGCACGCGAGCGCCGGTCGTGTCACTCACGCAAGCGTTCTATTTTAAATTGTGCGCTGATGTTGGAGTAAACAAAAATGTCCTCATTTCTTTAGGATAACATTCGTATTAGTTGCCAGTACACTTTAATGTACCGATAACATTACTTGAAGGCAATCTGTAGGTAAAATGAAAGCAAATCTATTGAAAATACTTTTTAAGCAGATAAGAAAGATCATTTTACAGTTTTCTCTAGTGTAATAAACGACTGTCATAGAGATGTAGAGTGTAATAGATGACGAGTATTGTATTCAGTGTTCTATTACCAATCTCAAGTTTATGGAAATAGTACAGATATCGAAACACTCAGTCTGCGCTGTTATCTACTCAGATATCAATGTCAAAAGTCTCGTCGCAGATATTCGATTATAGCGCCGATATGAATATTGGAATTGACAAAAATAAGCACCTATCTTTAGTTCACCTACTTTTCAAAGACGTTCTTCTACCACCTGCTATAATTTACCAAAAAATTATTTAGAAACGTCTTACAGTAAGCGTCTGCCTCTGTGGTCCAGTGTATGCGTTTGCTGATCAAGAGGTCCCGAGTTCGATTCCCGGGTCGGCAAAAGAGTTACTGAGATTTTTCAAATTCACAGGAGCAGCACAGAGTCTGCCAATGTTGTCGGTAACGGCATAGGCTCGTCCCCTATTACGAAGCTCTACAAATTTGGCAATCACATCTACCTACAAATACAGACGTTTTTTATTTTATTCATAGACTCACGCCTGTATCCCCGAAGGGGTAGGCAGAGGTGTAATATTACACCCACATTTCGCCATGAATGGTTAGGTCCCACGTAATAGGGTGCGAGCCCATTGCCGTTATCGGGCACTTCACCAGACTCCGTGCTGCTACTGAGAATTCAGCAAAAGCCAGTAACACTTCTGCCCGACCCGGGAATTGAACCCGGGACCTCCGATCAGCAGTCGAAAATGCTATCCACTGAACCACAGAGGCAGTCTACAGACCTGAGTATATAAAAAGCACTATAATTGTCATCCTAAATTTTCTATAAAACAGTGCTCATTTAAAAGAATTAAGTGACACTAAACGAAGCTTTATTGTGGCCTACTAAGACTTCACGCCTAGTAAATAGGCAAGTAATATAAGAGATTTTGTCAGTATTAGGACTGCTCGCAAGAAGCCAATCTGTTAGGCTTGCGGTAATTAATAGTTGTGTGTTAATGTGGGATTATTTGTTCTGCTGATATGTCACTAAGAGTAGTGTGTACAAGAGAGATGGATCTCAATCTTTCGCACTTGAAATTAATAACTTATTTTAAGATTTAAAAGGCAATCTCAATTTGTAAAAAAATGTTTTAATCTTTCTATGGCTTTTCATTCGTTTGTTTGCATGCTTACATACTACACAATAATGACTTTATTGATTAAAGTAATTTGAGATAAGATAAGCATAATGCAATCGGTAGCAAGCGTGATTATTATTCATCTCTATTGAAAACCTCGAGGAAGGCCGACATTCTAATTGGACGGAAGCTTAATAGAAGATTATTAGCTTTCACATAATTTTATAATAATACTTAGTAAATATTTTTCTACAGTTACAAATAGAATAATAGCGGCGATTAATAGAAAATTCTAAATTTAATCATGAGGAGTATAATTTAACATTTTAAACTGTTCAACGGAACATACGATATCAGTGACCTGATAACATCACAAGTAAATATCATATCAGATATAATTCTTCGCATAGGACCTGCTGCGAGAGGAATCGGTTAAATATTCAGTCGAGTTTGAAGGCTTGGACGGTCGGCCCGGGCTACTCGTACTACTTAATATTTAAATATTACACGTGTCGTTCTTGACCTCTGGGATCGACGACAAGCTTCACTTACTCAATCTGACGTCGTGGAAACTTATTTTCAAGATTTTATGTAATATTGTTATGTAGATTTTATGCTATTCTCGTCTTAAAGATTGTTACACATTTTTTAAAGATATTATTTATGTAATACTTTAAACATCAGTACCTCTGCGACCACCACAGGTGTAAGTCGGTGCCACAAATATCGCGAGTAAGACCCGCTAAATAAATTAGTATAATATTGTTTATGGTTCACATTTTCTTGACATTGCCTCTACTTGGAACCATGCACCTAGTCAGTGTCGTTTTTTTTTATTTTTTCGCGCTGGATGTCCCGCAGGGGTAGGCAGAGGTGCATCAGTACACCCAAATTTAGCCATGTTATGAATATGAGGATCCCACGTAATTGGGGGCGAGACTCTGTGCTGCTACTGAGAATTTTGAAAAAAACCCAGTAACACTTTTCCCGACCCGAGACTTGAACCAGGGACCTGACCAGCAAACGTATACGCTATCTACTGGACCACGGAGGCAGTAAAAAAGATTAGCTGTTGGAATTAAAATCTCACTATGATTATTTTCTTTTACCAATATATAATATATCTATTACCATTATATAATACTAGAGGACGCCAGCAGCTACGCCTGCATTTTTTTTTAATTTACTCGTTTTGGCCGATCCCGTGGGAATTTCGGGAAATCCCTTCTTAGTGCACCCCTACGGTTCCCAAGGAACATACATGCCAAATTTCAGCTTTCTGCGCCCAATATTTTCGGCTGTAGCGTTACTGTCAGTCAGTAAGTAACGCAAGCATTTTATATATTAAGATTTCTATTAGCAGATATCACAGAGTTTTTCGTCGACTGTTATGTGGTATTTTATTAAGATTTTAATCTTTCATATCCATAGCACCGTTAAAATCATAGCAACGACAAATTGAATACCATATTTTAGATAACCTTGTTAAAAAATCAAAGCCAACAGTCCTTAACCCAGAATAGAATCCTAAATATCACGATCAGTTGAAAGTTACCCGCTAATGTATCCCAAAAGCACAATTCCAACAGTTAGGATTTACAAAATAAATTACTTAAATTTATAAACAACGGAGCACAGCGAGTTCATTGGATATTGTTGTCCCGGGAGAAATATTAGTGGTCAGGAGTGTAATTTGCGAAATTGTGTGTTTCTCAAGGCGGAACACGTCCCATATCTATTAGGGACGGACGAATGCGTCTTGTTACGATTGCTTGCACTTGGAGCCGCGGGAACTACACCGATACAGCTGTGTATTGTATAAATGTACTACTGTGTTTGTGAAAAAGGAATTTGTAAATTGATTATTAAATAGATATATAACGGATTTTGGGATTTGAAATAATTGTTCTCTGAGTGTGTTCCTCAGTAATTCATTTGAAAACTGATATAGAATTTGGTCAATGCAAGTTACGAAAAAGAGTCGGCAATTAGCCCTCTGTTTTTTTTCTTTTTTGCAAGAGCTCCTTAGATTCTAGGGCACTAATACAAAAAAGTCATATAACCTGTTGCCATCGCCGAGGAATATTTACAACTTAATCGTTTCTATAATGTATTTTACTCCACCATACTTACTTGTACAACTTTGTTCGGTATCGTTAGTGAGTGCTCTCTGCCTGCTGACTGCCTGATATGTCATTTCCCCTACCCACACATATTAAGGCGCCAAATCGCACCGCGCACCAGCGAAAGCAATGTCATCCACTAAACCTACGAATATCATCCTTGCAACTGTAACAAAATCTGTCCCAGCTTAACAACGCTCCAGTATTATTCGTACAAATAAAATGTCAGTGTATCTGGTATCGCTGACTGTAAAATAATAAAAATCGTATTCCACCGCCACAGAGCGCTCGCAGTCGATACAATAGTACTCGAATTTAATGATCCCTATATCGAACAGATTTTATTTCTTTTTTTAAGACCGAGAGCTGTTCGGAGCTAGAGTCACCAGAGTGTCTGTGGTAGACACTTGTGATTTGGTGAACAGTTTGTTTAGTGGATAAATATCGACGGCAGACGCCACTTCACTTTATGTCACCACCAAACTATGAATTAAGTATTCATTTCTTTGATATAACACGCCGTGATTCACGAGTGGCATTTGCTTTTTATTTTTGTATTCCAGTGTTGCTATGTCTACAAGTTAGGTACATACAGACATATCAAACTTATATCTTATTCTTTACAACATGGAACGTTGGGACTACTAATAGTACATTGTCATCTAGGTTAACCGCAGTATCACATACTGCTGACTGTAATTTCTTAGATTCCTAGAATAGCATTTGAAGAGCAAGGCTCAGGAGCTTTAGACTTATTTGCCGATTGAACATGATTTCGTACAGCGTGAACGAATTTAAATTAACAATCGCTCACATAACTCAAAATCAAAATAGCCAGCTAAAGTTAAGGTTTAAGTGGCGCAAGTTATTGTCCGTTCGTAAGTCCCGAACAAGGCGGTAACTTCAAGTGTCATATAATTACAGAAGTTGATGTCATAACTTGGGGACAGGTGTCTCGGCTCGACCCAATAAATCGTCGCCGCACATAAATTCCTCAACTCCCCCTACCACTTCCCTCATTTCATCCCCTGTCACCCCCGTAGTCATTTAGACCCCTAAACTGGAATCAAAACTTAACGAAAAACTTTCATAACGAGCTCCCATCTCGCACTTGCTAGCCGACTCCTCGGACTTCCATTCAAATATTATCATTTAACGCTATCTGGTTTTATTGCTTAACTTACACAAGAATTCGGCGTAATGCCCCATCTTACGTATGAACCAAAACTCTTCGCGATTTATTAGATGACTACGATTTGAGTGAATGCGTTCTTTCATGAACGTATTCCGATAATTTTATTCAAAGTGGTATTAAACCTCTTTCATATGAATTCATGGTATATGTATGCACCTTATTTTGATGAAATTGTATTTTTCGGTCTGCTTTCTAGCTGATTTGCAAGCTTATCTTGTAATCAGAAACAAGACATGGGTATACCCAGTATATAGTTATCTATCTGTGTATATTAAACAACACCAGTATCTTGTAAAACGTAATTAAAGTATCGAAGTAACAACGAGTGTGCACAAACAACGTGCCAATTAAGGTAATAACCTACTACACAAGGTAGAATACTGATGTAGTAAATTATATTTCGTATGCAAGTTAGACAGGAATAGCTAGTTCCTATAAAAACCTTACAAAAACTTTGAAGCTTTTACATATTACGATATGCGTACAAGATGATGGTTTACGTTTCAAAGGTATTTTAAAGCGTGGATTATAAAATACAAGTTTATTAGTTTCTTTTAAAAGTATGGAACAACAGCCTTTGACAAACATTTTATTGCTTGTATTAAATCATATCAGGTTGTTAGAAAAACATACAGATATCGCACATTGATATCGCATCTTCAATAACAATAAGAAATTGCTGTCAAAAAAATGTTCCTTTGATATTTGGCAAACGCCCTGTCGCACGAAATGAAACGAATGTTAATGCATATTTCCTAAGTAGCCAACAATTCCACATACATTTACTGATACAGTGACATCTAAACTATCACAGAGAAAAATAAACACGAGAGATATTTTCATTAAACAACCATTTGATCTAACTACACAACGATACTAAAAATATAAAAGTACATTGAAGTAAGACTCAAATAAAAAATGTACCTCCTAGTTTTATGAAATTAAAAATAAAAGATATAAACAGTTGTATAGTTCATGAACAAATCTTTATAAAATGATTGTTTTCAAATAGTCAGTTTTCTTTTATCGCTACTAGCAATGCATTGCACAGTTGTATCACATGGAGATGATTTTTGTAACAACGTACAAAAAACTTTACTATGTGATACAACTACATGAAATAAATGAATAGTAAAAGCATCCACCCATAGTATCATGTTATTTTGTTTAGCGCGTTCAGTGCTAGCGATTCTATGGACATTATTTTTTCTGACACGCCTGCAGTGCCAGTGAAACACACAGCTTAGCTAGCACATATCCTGTGAATCAGCATCATCCCAGCATTATCCCAGATGCATCCAAGACTTTCACCCTGAAGCCCAGGCTCCGCACGCTAGTCTAACTTTTAGCACACAATTCAAAAAGTCAGTGGTGTATGCACCGTGGATTTGAACCCGATACCCTCTGCATGGCAGTATGTTGGTATCTCTGCTAAGACATCGCTGCGGATGACACATTATTATACGTACTGCGTATTCACATATATGTTACAAAAACGCAGTCTTAAAGCTGAGCAGCGGCAGTAACTTCATACAGTTTATGAAAGCATACAGTTATGTAGATGTAGAAGCTATTGAAAGAGCGCGTTGTCGCCAGGACGGTTGTTAATATGTTTCGTCTTGATTTTCGCACTTACAGACGAAAACAGAAAGTGTTGGCATATCGATTCGTAATCGATTCGTTGGAGTCAGTGCTTTATGTATTAAAGAAACTAAACGTCTTGTTCTGTCCAACTTGACGATTGTTCTCGGTAGATATCTTCGGTTCATGGCCATTTATGTCAATCTTTACTAAGACATGAACGAATTAACTTATTCAAGAAAGCGAGAAGTCTGAATGTCTCCAAGTTTAGCATTCCTCTATTTACTCGTTTAAGAGGCAATTATATACCAGTTATTATCGATGTTGTTGCTGCTTCTTGCATCGTGGATAAAGTGACCAAACGTGTTACTCCGGCTCACAAGCATCTTGTAGTAATTGCATGGCATGTAGGATCAAAAATAGCACGTGACACTGAGTGGCTACAACTTCAAGTATTAAGTTATACACTTATTAATTCTTGTCATTATTAAACTGACGCGGTGAATTGTCTCGAATATCTTCTACAGTATGAGTGACTGACGATACATTAAACTTCTCTGCGTGTCTTTGGCTGTTAAACATGAAAATGGTGTATATCTGTCTGTATGAACGCGATAGACTCAAAAACTACCAAACGTATTCTTACTCGGTTTTCTGCAACAGAATCAGATAGTTTGATACCTGCCAAAGGTGACTAATTCACGCGGGCGGAGCCGGGAGTGCCGTCTAGTATAAATAGGCCAGAACCGAGTCTTTTTGAAGTGATAACTTAAATTTCTGCTGTAATTCTAGGAAGTATTTTTACTACTTTGTTTTATGTAACTACAGTCTTTGAGATACAAATGCAAATAAGTTTAGTTCTATGTATTGTACAGACGACGCAACTGGGTATTGCCTCGTTTTCAGTCCGTTGTTCCACTCACGCGGTGTAATAAAAACTATATCACACAACATTTAGTTGCTAGTCAGATTTAGAGCTAAAAATAATGCCCGACATTTGCATATTCAAATGAGTGAAGTGAAAATTGTCGGTAGTTTGTTAACTCGGCGCGTCGAGACGAAACTGTTCTTCTTTTGTGATAACAAAACATCCCCGGAGGCAACAAATTACTGAAGTACTTAAACAAAGAAAATAACGTGCAGCTCATATTAATATTTATGTAATTCTTCTGTATCTACGTTTTTATCAGGCGATAGGTGACAAACATACGTAGAAGTAGTAGATAGGCCTAAACAGGCGGATGTTGGACCAATTGGGATGTTATTTTATAATAGTAATCGGGTTAGTCGTGTTAATTTTTTTATAATTGTATTAGAATCTGACGAATAGAGGACCGATTAATATATCTTAATGGAGACTTATCGTAAAAGTGATTCATCATCATCGTCCCATTATCATCCACTTGTGGATATACGCCTCTGCAATCGCACGCCACTGAGGCTGATTTTCGGCTTTTGGTGTCCAGCCACTGCCAGTTACTTTGCGTATATCGTCATTCCACCTTATCGTCCTCCAAAAAACTTTCATGATTTTAATCTACAATAGATTGGCACATAGACTTGGTCTCATACTGAATTGGACTAACAAAATTCGGCAAATTAATTGTAGATAAAATAATGAAGAGTTTACATCTACATAATAACTTCAGCTATGCAAAAACGACAACGTACGTTTCGTTGTCCTTTTATCAAAAATATTTATTTCCTTATCATGTCAAATCCTAATCGAAACTCTCGTGGATAGATGCCAAACTGATTTTTGTGTCTTCAGTAACAACGACGTCGCATATTTTTGCGCACAGCAGCAGATTAATAGAGATCGTGTCTCGCAAGATTATATTCATAGTAATCCAACAGGACGGCGCAATACGTACTCTTAGAAATGTAGCATATATTTCGGTTATTTCTTTGCTAAGATACAGTACGTTAAATGAGCACTTGTAGTGCTTCATGACTGGCACAAAATGAGTTGCTATATAATTATGTTATCTAGTTGTTGACAGTAAGAAACTGTTTGGTTTTTGTATTCGAAAATTTTTCATTTAGATTAGTCAGGCGTTTTTTATCTTCACGCCCTATTACGATTTCTTTGGGTAATAAAAGGGAAATGTATTTTAGTTCAATAATATCCGAGAATATATTAATTGCTGAAATAATTTGAAAGTAAGCCTAAGTAATAAAACGATTTTGTGCGAACTCGACAAAAACAATTTCATTAAACTAAGGCTGGCCGGTTGGCGTAGCGGGAGTGTAAGCGACTGCTACCTCGAAGGTCGTGGGTAAGATTCCCGCTCAAGTCAAACATTTGTGAGCATGAACATGGGTGTTTGTCTTCGTCCAGCTATGTATAATATGTATGTATTTACGAAAAAAAGTATATATATATATCGGAATGGTCATCAGTATAGGACGTCAATTGACTACGAAACGGAAGTGCGAAGATTGCGCGCTTCGACAGAGTCTACGCGTCACGTTCGCTACAGTCGAAGAGGGGGGATGACGGTTGACGTTCAACGGAGCAGCGACAACTATCTATCACTTCTCTTGGAGACTCCGGGCGGGCAACAAGTACCTAGAAACTGTCACTCGTTTCGTGTTCAGTAATACAAAATAGTTATAGTCAGTTTTGTTAGATTTGATTTGGTGTGATCTTACAACGAACTGTGATGTGAAGTGTTGATACCGGCCAAGAATAAAGCATCCGCCGTCATCAGAAGTGGCATCATGGACCAGCGCGACCACAAGGCGCGAGCGAGGGCGACTGCTAACACTGCTATATTGGTGAATCAGCTAAACTATCAACTGCCACCGTGGTGAGCGTATTTTGACTGTTTTTTTTGTTGGTACTGTCAATTTTGTTTAGTGGCAGTAGTTGTAAAAAATTACGCGTTTAACCTTGGAAATGTCATAATCGTTGTGGTGATATCGCCATCACATCGTACTGGGTGTTGTAGGTTCTATTCCTATACGAGACAGTGAGTTGTGGAACCGTTGTGGAACTTTTAGTGTCGTGGTTCCCATGACATGATCTCATGAATAATCTTCATTTTAATAGCTTGAAGAAAGATAAAAAAAAATGTGGGTAGTAACGATTTTAATTGTAACCTTTGCCGTATTTTAAGTTAGCGTATGGTTGTCTAACTACCACAGTGATCTAGATATAGCGTAGATAGCGAACGGAGGTTTTGAGTTGATACGCCAGTTAAAAAGAAAGCCATTGGTTATTTTATTTCTTCATGCGAGGGTGGCTCACACTCACGAACCTTGAGATCATATTATGCTTGCTTGCAAATGGATTAATCTTGTCTCGGTCTTACTTTATGGACTGTAATAGTAACGAGAGTGAGCGTACAGGCCGACTTGCATTATTCCAAGCAAGTGCGTTTGAGTAAGACGTGCTAGTTATTGTTGTAGTGCAGTTGTAATATTAGTTTTAGAATCATCACCCAGCTTGGTTGGTTTTCTGGTAAATCTAGAACAATAACTCCGGTCTAGACTGTCCTTCGCAGGGCAGCGGCGCTAAAGTTGGTAAACTAATCGAATTGTACATACTAAGTTCATAGTTTAAGACTGTGCGGTGCTATTGCTTCTGACTGTACTGATTTTGTGTAGAACAGCTTGGAGTTTTTATTTCTTAAATAGACGTGTGAACTGCAGTGCTGTATATTACTAGCGCCATTATTTTATCGACTCGTGGTGTTGATAATACGTAACGGTTTTTGTTTAAACGTGATCAGAGCCTAAGTAAAAAGTGACACTGTTACTCGTTGTAATTCTGAGTTGTACAGACGATCTCGATGTTGCAATTGCACCTGCTTTTTTTTGTGTGAATAAATTTTTAACATGGCACATTAAAATGTTTCGTACTCAGATTATTAGATGGCACCACTAGTAAAATTAAATTCAATTTTAAGATTTTACGTGTGAAAATTACCTACTGTGTGTTTTTAAAATTCATGTGATACGCTGGGAATTGTTATCAAGTGCCCCGAGTTATGCTTAGGACGTTTAGGAGTGATAGTGTTTCTAGTAGAAGTTGTTAAACTCAATTATCAGACGTAGAAGAAAATGACTCGAGTTATCATCGTAGTGCGTTACGATAATCAATTAGAGATTTTAATATTCATTGTAGGTAGAACTAGGTTAGTGATCGTTAGTGATGATTGTATGCTTAACCTTATTCTCATTAAATGAGCACTTTGTTAGTCGTTGTTGTGATAATTTTGTGGTACCCACGTTACCGTCAGTCCAGATTTGCATAAACTGGATAAGCCGTTGGTGCGGCTGCATGTTTAGCCATGCGTTGCCATTAGTTGGACCGGTAAAGTGCCTTTCTGGTTAGCCTATTTTACCCTTGAGCTTTTATGTTAGTCATAGTCTCCGTTTTTACGAAAACAAGACAGCCGTTAATGCATTGTCATAGTATCACAAACGTTGTCCATCGTCTTGAACGCGAAAGATCCGTTGCGTATCGCTAATGATTAGGTTAGGATAAGCTTCGTATTTATGAAGACTATTAATGACAAAATTATACGGCTATAAAAACTGGTTGGATACTTGGTAGTAAACTTAACTATCAGCCTAGTAAGATTATCTTTTTTAGTTGTTGAACAAACCTAGTTTAAGATTACTTTGTTAGACGCTCGAAATGATTATCCGGGTGGTGTTGTGTAGCCGGATAAAGGTTTCATAGCGTGATGTTGAAGACTCGATGGATGTCAGAGTATGAGCAATGCAATATTTTAATGAGTTTCCTATTATTTGAGCGAGTACGTGTGTTGCTCAACATGTCAGCTTCGAGAGAAAGAGTTAGTTGTGATTTTCATTAAAACCTGTAATGATTTTGATCAGAGTAGTTACCTTTTATTCCCCACTGACTTGGGTCAGGAATAGCCTAACGACTAGATTGAGTGCTGTGCGATAATGTTCTTTTATTCCTAGAGCGAAGTGCATTAAGGTGTGGTCGTTGATCGTAATCACGGATACCCTGCTACTCGAGTAGCTCTCATTTGACTTTTGATCGCTAAAATTATCTACCACTGGATTCTGTGTCGTATGACAAGAGCGTGTTGCGAGAATCTGAAAGTACTCGTAGACTGCCGATTGGTTATCTCGGAACTGTAGTAGTTGCCTCTATGTAGCCAAAGGAAATCAGTTTGTCCGAAAGTAGCTTATCAGTTCTCGCCATGTTCGCATTGGGTTTTAGTTTTTGTCAGTTGTCAAATCCAGTTTTAACATAGATCATTGAGAGTTACGTTGGACGTGAGTTACGTTTTGCGCAGTTGTGAAGTTGTAAAAGAATTTTATAATCGCTTAAAATTTACGAAGTGCGGACGTTGAATTAGTCTGAAAGAACGGATACTCTATTTAGTGGGTATACAATGAGACGAATCTTTGAAATACTAATGGTAGATTTATTTCCTTTTTGGGTAATCCTGGTGGCTATCGCGGCCTGATGGCCGGCGCGGCCTGGTAGCTGGCGCGGCATGGGGGCCGGCGCGGCATGGTGGCTGGCGCGGCCTGGTGACCGGCGCGGCCTGGTGGCGAGTGTGGCTTAGTGGCCAGCATGGCCCGTGTGTGGCGCGCGGCCCGTGTGTGGCGCGCAGCCCATATGTGGCGTGCGGCCCGTGTGTGGGGCGCAGCCCGTGTATGGCGCGGGGCCTGTGTGAGGCCTGTATGTGTCTTTGAGGAGACTGGTAACTGGTATAGCTAAAGCCTATCTGGCCGAAACTGGCAATGAAAGTGAAGGTAGTTTATTAAAGGAGTTTGCTTAGAAGATGTAGAATCCAAAGACCTTAGCTTAAATGTTTGGTTAACTTGGTTTGAAATATCTTAAAGTATAAAAGCCTATTTGAGGTCGAAGTTCTTTACGATGATCGTTATGATCGCAAAGCCCTTAATTCTAAGCGTAACTATAAGTACGCACTCGACAGGTTGAGAAAAATGCCTGAAAGTCAAAGTACAACTAACGAAATTAAGGTAGAACAAAGTAGTTCTGATTTCTGATATTGAATAAAGTGTTTGAGTTTACATGATGATCGGATCGGACGGTACCAGAGGCTGACGAGTAGCCGTAGCTCGGTAGAAATCGGCGTCTACTAACTTAGTAGTCCGTGAGTAGGCGGTATTGCAGTCAGCTCTGGTGATGTTCGGGTTTCAGTGGCGTTCCCATGTGGGGTTCGCAGAAAGTAGAGTAACTGGAGGTTACTGGGCTATGCATAGCCATGATCACATGTAGAGCTTAAATGTTATGGTTTAATTGGTTTGAAATAATATCTTGCGAGATACAGCGATAGTGAAATGTCAGTTTTACTTTGAGTTTCCTGATTATTGATTTTGATACTGAAACTTTGTGCCAGAGGATCAGAGCATAACTGACGATCTTAAAGAGAAAAAAATTGTGAACCTTAATACTGACGAGACAGTAGAAAACTGGGCTTACATGTTGATTGGTTGTGTGATTTAATGTCAGAGGTTCGGTTTGTAGCCGTAATAGCCGTAAATCAGTACAAATCGGATTCAATACAACTGTGAAGGCAGTTGTCCGTGAGTACACGGTAGGTACGCAAACGACTCCGATGTTTGATTGGCGCAGACAAATGGGTGGCAACCGAGTGACTGGTGTAAGGCCTGGCTTAGTAACTGGAGGTTACTGAATGGGGGCAACCGAGTGGCTGGTTGAGTGCCTGGTTTAGTAACTGGAGGTTACTGAACGGTTATGAATCACATGTAGAGCTTTAGTTATTTGATTTGATTACAACGTGAGTCTATGCCCTATGGTAGTTGACTGTATTGTTAGTGATGCTCTGAATCCAGCTCCTATAATAGAATGTAATGTAGGAGGTAATTTTGTAGAAAATTTGATTGGAATCCTAACACTGTTTTGATTTAACCCTTACCTGGGTTAAGTCAGGAGTGACCGAGCAATGTGATACTGTGCGTGTCAAATTTTGTTACAGATTAACACACAGGGACGTGTGTCTTGTAGGATGGCCGTATCGGAATGGTCATCAGTATAGGACGTCAATTGACTACGAAACGGAAGTGCGAAGATTGCGCGCTTCGACAGAGTCTACGCGTCACGTTCGCTACAGTCGAAGAGGGGGGATGACGGTTGACGTTCAACGGAGCAGCGACAACTATCTATCACTTCTCTTGGAGACTCCGGGCGGGCAACAAGTACCTAGAAACTGTCACTCGTTTCGTGTTCAGTAATACAAAATAGTTATAGTCAGTTTTGTTAGATTTGATTTGGTGTGATCTTACAACGAACTGTGATGTGAAGTGTTGATACCGGCCAAGAATAAAGCATCCGCCGTCATATATATGTTTATCCATTATCTAGTACCCATAGTACAAGCTCTGCTTAGTTTGGGACTAGATGATGTTGTGTGAATGTGGTAGAATATTTTATTGTTATAGAATATTAAATGGTGTGATTTTACAAAGTGTCGAATAAAATTGTTGATTGGAAAATAAGTTAATCTACAGACATCTTGAATTATTTCTGTTAAAACGATTACGTTTTCGCGTTGTTTTTCTCACAGAAATAAACACTATCTACTAGTGACGTGATGACGTCGGTACTAATTCTATTACGTAAAATTGCAAGTTAAAATCGTTGAAACACAAAGCTGTTGGAGCTAGTGCTCGGCGGAGGCATCAAGGCGCATCCAGGTAGATCTGGGTCAGCGGTTATAAATCTCAGCGGAATATTCGTCGCAGTACCTACCTACCTACATCCCAACCACTCCACGGCGTAATCTTAAGATAACCGCTGTAAGAGCCCGCTACCGGCTTCCAACTGTAACTACATTCTATGTCATAACTGCTACAGATTCGTGCTTGCTTCTAGGATTGTGTTCGTTGTAGCGTTAGTAACTAATTCAAATGCTAATGTTGTTTTATAGTTGACTTATTTGTACTGTTTTATGACTATTATTTCCAAATGTGTTTGTGATGTTTAGCAGCGAGTAGCAAAAGCCACACGCTGCTACTAATAAAAAAAATAGTATGAAAGAAATGTGTTCAGCATTTTTACAGGTAGTAGAGCCTTGCTGATTTCAGCATGAATGGGCCGGTTCGACCGGGGAAGTACTACCCTCTCACAGAAAATCGACGTATAGTAACAGTACCTAAGCTGTTGCGTTTCGTTCGGTGAGTGAGAGCGTCGGAGGCCCTATCCCCTTTCCTTCTCCCTCATCTCACTCCTCATCCTATCCCTTTTCCCAATCTCAAGGGGCGGCAACGCACTTGTGACTCCTGTAGTGTTGTTTGTGTCAATGGGCGGCGGTGATTGCTTACCATCAGGTGATCCGTCTGCTCGTTTGCCGCCTTTTACTATAAAAAAAAAAATAAAAAAAAAATCGCGCTTGACAGACGCATCAGGATCTCTTCATAGTATTCCTCGTAGCATTGTCCCATTTGTGATTTAAAGCCCTTTCCTTGGATTCGCATTGGATGTCAATCTTTTATCTGGTGAAAAAACAGAACATAGAGTATTAAAATTATCCGCTTCACTGCGTCCGCAAGAGTTACAGCCAGCTCCACGATACATGCCAAGTGTTTCGGTATAGAGCTCATCCCACTTTCTTACTTATTCACAATCAGGTGTCGAAACTATTTTAAGTACAACAACAACTTGTTACAAGTTTTTAGCTTCACACAAGTCTCCGTTGAAGGCGTGAAACAAAGTTCATCCTTACCTTTTTTTAAAGTATCTTTTTTCATCATTTAGTTGATTCGTCATAAACAGTAAGTTTAGTTAACAACGCTTAATTTAAAAATTATGTCACAGTACTCACAATAAACCATAACTTCAGTACTACTGCAAAATGCAGGAGTATCCGAATGTATCCGATGTTGGCACAAATAATACATTTTATAGCAGCACACAACAATTATAGAACGTAATTGTGTGTCTGGGGAATACACCGACACCGACTGTACACACTGACACAAGTACAGTAAGTTTGTATATACGTGGCAGCCGAAATAAGGATCCTCTCAACTCAATACTATGCATCATTTATCAGTTACTACCGATCGTTATTGGTTTGCTATTCATTCTTTATTTGTCTTGATACTGTGTCTTGCTGAGCGTGCTTTAATTTGGTGGTTTATTTTAGTTTAAGATCAGCAGATGAACTACATTTATACATCTATTAAGTAGAAGAAGAGTTTATCACATATGCAAAAATGATATTTTCTAAGAAATCCTTTTTTTATTTTTGTATGACGCAATGCAAACTCTCTTCGAGTTCTCTTGCCTCCGCCTCTCGGCCGGCTGTATGTTGTAATCGACCGAGTTGGTGGCTGGCGACGAAGGTTTGTGATACTCTCCCCTAAAGGAATCCTGGGTCACCTTACCAAAACCTCCGCGGTGTCCTCAATGTCCTCAATATAGTGTGGCAGCGTCACGCCAGGCGCCACACGAACTCGCTCGTGCCTGAGGAATACTGGCAAAACTACGAAAACATTAAAAATAATATGTTTTACCAAATATTGCATTCATGAGTTTTACGAATAAGCAGATAAGCTATAAGTATAAAGCCTGTAACAATATAGAATATGCAGAAGATTAAATAGCTATTTTTCATGGCGAGACAACTGGCGTGGTAGGTATGAATAGGTGTATATTATGATGCTAGACCGTAACTACTATTTGCACCTATTCTAAAAATATTTGTTTATTCTATAAGCTCCATATTTTCTGTTTGAATTTGCTCCTAAAATTCATATTTTATAAAAATGCATAAATTTTTTCCAGGTATATGGTCCAACCCCATATTATTTAATATGCTAAATTTATATAAATACTTGCTGAGCCGGCAAATACAGGTTTATACAGATATGTCTGCCTGTCATCACATACAAAAATTACAGCAGTTTGTATTAATATCTAATATCTATATCGTATACACCAAGATTGTGTATGTGTTTCTCAGAAAATTATTCAAGTGTAACGGTTCTTGTCCACACGTCATCAAAGTTTACTTCGATTCGCCATGAAAATATACGATCATTGGATACGTCTTTATTTACTGTCGTGAACCATGGTGCCATATCTTTGTGGGCGTATTTTTATATCATCACTAAATGCCCGCTGCTACACCCGCTCATTTTCTGTCTAATTCTGTAAGAATTTCGGGCAAACCCTTCTTGGTGCACCCCAACAGTCCCAAAAGAACAAGTGAACATGGAACCCGTTTAGACCTTCGACTGTGACAATGTATACTATCAGTCAGTCAGTAACGCAAGACATAATATTATAAACGTTAATGTAAGTTTATTTGTTACGCTTTCACGTAAAAACTACTTAACCGATCATCATGAAACTAACTAACTAAAGGAGACTTTTCATTATAAAAAAAAAACGAAAGATAAACAAAATGCACGCGGGCGGAGCCGCGTGCGACAGCTCGTATTTTATATAGAGATTAGCCAGGTAAATAGGTTGTCACAGTGCTGAGCATACCGTCTCTTATGAATATGAGAAGTATTAAGCCATAGACCAGCACGGCGGCCATGTGCGTGTTGGCCGATTTCGAGAACACTATGCAGAACTTGCAGATCTTGTCGCGATATTTGATATCTTGGGCCGGTGCTTTCTATATCCTACATAATCAAAAACTACGGGAAAGTAATTATCACACATTAGATATTATTGTTATTCAAGTAGATAACTTTCGTTCACATTTGTTCGGCTGCGGTAGGTACGAGATAAACCTTGGCGTCTAGACAGTTGCCTCGATCAACTTCTCACCCTGTGCTCGTCTGCGTATTATTAATAACTATTCCATCTGCTATTTGTAGAAATAATCTCCAGACGCATCGCATAGCAATAACAATTACGTTGCACCCTTATCGCAGTTTTCAGTAATTTATGTTATAACTTGTCAAGGTCAAATTACTATCATTAGGTGGAACTTAAACAAATAAGACCTGCTTAAACTAAATCCGAAGTCGTTATGAATATGATCTTGCAGCCAAAATGCCAATACCTCCAAAATGTTATCAAATTAACTGGTAATCTTCGCCCATTACCATTTTTTATGAAAGATACTTAGCGGTCAAATAATTTGTTACGAGTCCTGTATTCCACACGTTCGTCATAATTATTATTTACTCTTCTTGTAAGTTTTGCAACGTTTATACAAAATTGTTAATGGTTTCAGGAATCGTTTTGTACCCTGCATACCAATGACCACTTGCGGTTTGTGTTGTCCAATGGTATACCGCTATTGTACTAACCGCTTACCTTCAAAGAGCTTAATATTCTATCTTTGTATTAGTAGAGTTGGAAATAGCTTAAATAATGTAACTTTTGTAAGCCTTACATAAAGTTATCGAACATTTAAAGTCTGAGCATTCGATATACAAAAGAAAATATTCCATTTGAAGCATGCTAAACACACGGCTACAAAACGTGGTCTCAAAAAGACATTACCTCGCCTTTTGAATCATAGATATAATTATTCAATTTATCTAGCCCTGCAAAATGTATATCATCGGACCCGTATATCAATACAATATCCGAAATCCTCGCTATACCCCTGCTAAATCTAAATAGAACCTCTCATCAGATCCTAGATTAGAAAAGAGTTTATCCACAAGATGAACAAAGTATCTACAGCTTCACAGCCCTACATTTACAAAAACGAACATAATAAAGCCTGAGGTGCATAGCCCGCTGACTCAGGGGAACTTAACATTCCTGAGTCATGCCTCACTGCGGACATTTCACATATACCTAACTTTGTCTTATACTTACTGACTTCCTATACCAACACACGGTGCAAGAATTTGATTACTTCCTTTTGCGTTCTGAAATGAAGCCTGAGGTTCTACGAGTATAAAGCAAGAAAATTAAATATTACTTATACTTTTATTTTTCATTTCATATACAGTTCGCATACAACTACGTGTTTATGACAGAGGCAAATAAGTTTTATCATATAGCATTAAGTGAAATGCTTTATCTGTTATCTCCTTCAGGATTTTAATTTCAACCTAATATATGTACTAGTACTAGAAAATATATATGTAGTCTTATTGGTAGAGTAAACACGTGAAATATTGACGTTTAGACAAGACTCTGAAATGTTTAGTAAATACGACATCTCATATTGGAAAACCTAACTAGTGTAAACTGTAAGCTTAAGTAGTGAATCGAATCATTCGAACATTAGCATGGACAATGAGCTAGAAACGGACTGGTAATGCTGCGTAGGTATACAGCGAAAATGAGCGAGGCAGACTAGTGACAAAATCGTTAATTAATACTAAAACTTTATTTTCTAGCTCCGCTCAGCATCGACGCAGTATTTGATTGTAAAGTCCCCGACAAGCTACACAGGTATACTTTGTGTCTTGTAAAAGACTACTCGCTTACGTTTTCCTCGCGTAGCTGTTCTCTCATATCTCATAATTATGTTGTATGTTCAATGGTGTACGGTTTCTTCGCTTAGCTGTCCTCTAATTTCTTGTAAGTACATATGCTACCAGTGAACGGATTTATTACCTAGCTCCACTCAGCACAGTCGCAATATTGTTCGACATTTTCCTCGCTTAGCTATCCTCTCATGTCTTCTAAGTTTGCAATCTAACAGTAAGGGTGCTTGTACACGGTGCATGTAGCTTGAGCATGTTGAGGCACTTGCGCGGGTTATATACACCGTAAACATATCGTTTAAAAATTTGTGCGGGTCCAGCGACTCGAGCATGTACCAAAGCGAGCCACCCGCGCGCAAATTATATAGATATTGAGACAATACATACTTATAATTCAAATAAATAAAATAATGTTAGTCATCCCAATACCACAGCTAGTGTTACCCAAGCTAAAACATCGGGGCATGTAAATAGGGCGCCGTTACATACATTTTAGTAAATATTATAATCGTCTTTATTGCCATAATAATAAAGATACAACTTGCGTCACCAGACAGCAATGCAGTCTATCTTGCTCTCACGTCTAACTCGCTGGATGAGTTGAATGTAACGTCAATCGACTCAGCCAAGCGCCAAATTAGTTGAGACACGATAAACAGTGATATTCATGTAAGCGAAGCTGCAAGCAAAGGCCAGAAGCGAACTGTTTCTTATTACATAAACGTTTTTAGGGTTCCGTACCTAAAAGGTAAAAAACAGAACCCTATTACTAAGCCTCCGCTGTCTGTCTGTCTGTTTGTCACCAGGCTGTATCTCATAAACCGTGATAGCTAGAAAGCTGAAATTTTCACAAATTGTATTTCGGTTGCCGCTATAACAACAAATACTAAAAATAAAAAAAGGAAAAATATTAATGGGGGTCCCATAAAAAAAACGTGTTTTTTTGTCGTATTTTTGCTCTAAATTATTAACTGTAACAGGTAGACGCTTTAAATTTTCACAGAATATGTAGTTGTATATTACCTTCCAAAATAAATAATTAAATTTAAAAAAGTATATAATAAAGGGGGCTCCCATACAACAAACGTAATTTTTAAGCAATTTGTTACTCGATCTTAATAAATAGGTAGAAACTCAATATTTCTTTTTTTAAATAAAAATAAACAGACTTCAAAAACACTAAGGAACTAAAAAACAAAAAATAATTGGTTTTGGAGCAACAATTTTTGGAGTCAGTGCCAAGCCAAGTATTTCTGATCTGACTATAAAGCCTCTACACATTTTTATACAATTTTTGTTGTTGTATAAAAGTAGAATAGGTAGTTTATAATTCAGTAACTTTTTGCGTAAGTGCTTGGCACCGACTCCAAAAATTGTTGCTCCAAAATCAATAATTTTTTATAGGAATTTAAACTTTCGCGGTCATTTATACTTAATTTAAATTGTTTTTCGGGATATATACCACGTACCTATGTTTGGAGTAACCAATATTTCGGCACTGTTGCAAGCGCCTTGTTCACGGATGTACTGAAGGTATTGCGGGTGGATGAATGTTACGAGCAAGTATAACGGTCTACCCGCTTTCTTACTCGTTTTTTGCGTTCAACACCACCAGCACTGTTATCACTATCACATTGTACCCGATCACGACGTACCACACTCACTACGTCAGCTCGCGGTTTGATTTTGTTCTTTTCACGGGTTTTACATAGACGTACCACTGGAAGCCAGATACTCGACAGTTGAAACCCATCCTCTCTATTGAAATTCTTGAACTTTTTAATTTCAATAGCCTCCCTAACCATTCGAGGTATGTAGTGGCGTTCTGTCGAAAGTACCTGAGGGTTATGTAACTCAATCCAGTGGCCCGAGTCCAAGAGGTGTTGAGCTATGGCCGACTTGTGTTGTTCATTATTTTTGACTGCCTTAATGTGTTCCTTTCAATTATTTTTTGTTTTTTAGTTCCTTAGTGTTTTTGAAGTCGGTTTCTTTTTGTTTAAAAATAATTTTTATTTGTTGCTTTTTAGTGGCATACTAATAAAAAATAGTAATAGGTGGTAATTAAGAACATAGGTGGTAGATGATGGGGAGGCCTTCTTTACGTGCCTTAATTTTGAAATATAGAATTGTACCTTTCTGGCAATTTGAAGTATTTTTTTGTTTTCAACTAACTAGCCTTAACACGTTCGTTTCAGTTCCATCATCAGATCCCGGAAATCATCCAATACCAAAGTGTTTGCCAAGACAAAATAAACGAGCCTAAGCACGATGAGATTGCGTTATTGTATTACAAAGATCCCATGGCCACCTTCCTGCTCTATCATCAGAGTTTGGTAAACATTCAGCACTAAAGTCCATGTAGAGACAAATCCAACGAGCCCAAACTCAATGGGATTGCGTCTTTGTATTAAAAAGTTCCCATGGCCACCTTCTTGCTCCATCATCAGACCCTGGTAAATATTCAGTACCAAAGTCCATTTAAAGACCAATCAAGCGACCCTAAACTCGATGAGATTGGGTTACCTTCCAGCTCTATCATCAGACCATGGAAATCATCCAGCATCAAAGTCTATGTAAAGACGACTCAAACGAGCCCGAACTCGATGGGATTGCGTAATTGAATAACAAATATCCCATGGCTACCTTCCTGCTCCAGCATCAGAGTTTGGTAAATATTCAGCACAAAAGTCCATGTAAAGACGAATCAAACCAGGCCAAACTCAATGGGATTGCGTCATTGTATTACAAAGATCCCATGGCCACCATTCTGCTCCATCATCAGACCCTGCAAAACATCCAGTACCAAAGTCCATGTAAAGCCGAATCAAACGACCCTAAACTCGATGAGATTGGGTTATTGTATCACAAAAATCTCATGGTTACCTTCCAACTCTATAATCAGCCCATGGAAATCATCCAGCATCAAAGTCTATGTAAAGACGACTCAAACGAGCCCAAACTCGACGGCATTGGGTTGTTATCGTCAAATCGCTTCAAGTGTGCTTATAAAATTTGAAGAGTTCCTTCAATTTTTCAGGACTCCATGATCATATCCTGACCTAATGATCATGGGACCTACTAGGAGGTCCTCTTTCAATCAAAACAAGAATTTTCGAAATCGGTCCAGGCGTCTTAGCAAAATCGGGGAACATACATAAAAAAAAGATTCCGATGAATTGTTAACCTCCTCCTTTTTTTGAAGTCGGTTAAAAAGTATATATACAACGAACGTGATTTTCTTTTATAGATGATGGTACGGAACCCTTCGTGCGCGAGTCCGACTCGCACTTGCCCATTTTTAAAATACATATAGCAACGTCTCATTACGAATATTTTTAAATTGAATGCTAATTTACAAACACTGAAGCTGTTGATCACACCAAGTGTGGAGATCAAACCCACAATACTCGACGGAGAGTTTAGATGTATCCACACATCATAGACCATGTACGGTACATGGACCTGTAATTCATCGCGTACTTAGTCGGTGTGACACGCCTCATTGCAAAAGGTGCTATATAAAATGTACACACCAAACTTTTTGAGGTCCTGACGTGACCCGGTCCTTCCCCGTTCCGAGTATGGCACTGCTATGTGTACACTTTTAAATGACGAACCGTACATTTGAACCACTACGCCATACGCGCAGTCATGTGTGTGAAGAGTAGCCATATAACAGTCATAAAATTTTGTAGCAAATAATTTTATATACATACATAGTCTCACGCCTATAACCCCGAAGAGGTAGGCAGAGGTGTATTTCTGCACCCACTTTTCGCCAGATATACTTTAGTCCCACGTAATAAGGGGCGAGCCTATTGCCGTACCGGGCACATTTCCAGACTCCGTGCTGCTACTGAAAATTTCGTGACAGAAAAACCCAATAACACTGCCCGATCCAGGAATCGAACCCGGGAACTCCCGATCCTTACCTTGACCTTAGTCGCCTCTTACGACACCCACGGGAAGATAGGGGGTGGTGACACTTGTATTCTATGCCGTCAACCACACGGCACTACACAAATAATTTTACGAGAGACATTAAAGATTTATCTCTTTACCTCACTGCATATAAAAGATTGTTTTTAATCGCTAATCTCGGTGAGCTCTACGTCAACTAATAAGAACATATTTCGATGCGAAATACTAACATCAAAATATAATTTAAAATAACATGTGAGTAGCGACCATATAACATGCGAGAAGATAAAGAGCTTTCGTTATTGTTTGGTTTGAAAATGAATACCCGGTCACAAATATTACTTCTGAACCTTGAAGAGCACGGAGATTTTCATAAGACCTAGGTCAAACTTCTTTTCGGTCAGAACCCTTGGATATCGTAACAAAATGTTTGAATATGCTTGTGCCTTTGAGTCGCGTAGGTGAGACCGCTGTCGCTTTGTGGAAGAGCTAATCTCGTTAGAATAAAAGGATATCGGACTCTGACGTAAGAGTTAGATGATACCGGCATAACGCTAGTATGGGGATAATGGAAGGAATTTTATAGCTTTCCACTTCATTTTCAATAAACAAGTTAAATTAGCTACTATGTACAATAGCGCATGTAAACATATTCAAATCTTGTTACGCCGACTAAATCCCTCATTCAAAGTTCCTAACATTAAAATCCAGATTTGAAACTTTGTACGAAGCCAAGTCGATTTAATTGAATTGCACTGATATAATTAAAGTATATTAAAACCATTCAGAATAATAAATTAGAAATGTAGCGATCCGCAGAATGGCGGCGAATGTCCCAAGTTCAGCTTTTATTATTAGACTAGTTTTTGCCCCAGGCTACGTCCGCGTGGGTTGGCTATCGTGACAAAAGATAACTTATGTATCAATGAAATTACATGAAATGGAACGAGTCTTTATTTCGTGTAAACTTTCGAAGACATATTTTTTAGCCCGCCACCTAGAAACGTTAATATTTTTCCTACGCCAAGAACTGACAGGAGGCTCACCAAGTATGCTATATTATTCTGATGAACATACAAGCAATAATAGGGTTTAGCGTGGGAGAGTAACAAAATTAATAAACTTCTTTCTTTCTCATCAATACATCTTCACAAACCTTCGCGTTTATAATTGCAGAACAATTGTATTTTCTAAGTCGGGTTCGAATTAAGCGTGTTGTCGTGTAGTCAATCGCTTAGAGCCAAAGTCTAGTTTCTCGACAAAATAACAGGATTTAAGATAAAATTGATGTGTTAAATGAGATCTAGCTAAGGCTCAGACCCTCGGTAGGAAGGATGAAAAGAAAAATTAAGCCTATTATTAATCACAGGGATGCTGAAAAGATTCAATGGCTATGAATACGTTGGGTTGATATAGGGAAAGTGAAAGTACTCTAGGGAAAATGCTTAGATATAATGCCTATTGTTACTTAAATGTCCTTCAATGGAAGATTACATTTCATGAACTACTAAATGGTAGCTATGATATATTATTATGTGTGTATGTACATAAAGTCAAGAGCTGCGCTTTAAACTCCTACTTACGTTGGTAAAAAAAATTGTTTCATCATGTCAGCCTAGAGACGTCCACTGCTGGATATAGCCCTGCCCCAAGGTTCTCCACACAAACCGATTGTGAGCCACCCGCATCCAACCGCTTCCCGCGATCGTAACCAGATCGACGATCCTCTTTGCGGGAGGCCTACCCCTGCTGCGTCGTCCGGTACGAGGTCGCCACTCCAGAACCCGCCTGCCCCAACAGCCATCGGTTCTTCGCTCTATGTGCCCTGCCCATTGCCACTTCAGCCTGGCTATTCCGAGAGCTATATATATATATATATATATATATAAAGAGTTATTACAAGTTTATGTAGTAGCAGTAGTAACACGTCTAAAGACGACCTATTAAAGGTCGTCTTTAGACGTGTTACTTATTTGTGCCCCAACTTTTCAACCAGCTTACATTGGCCGTGGTCGCCATTAGACTACACTCACATATAATATTTTATGATGTAAGCAGTCGCAACGTTGAAAGTAATTGACTGTTCCAGTAAGCTCTGAATTCCGGGTGCAAGTGTAGTTGTATACAATTTTGAATCCTTCGTTAAATATAGATTCTTCTCTTAGTTTTATTTCTCATGTTATAACCCTTTTTAGTTGCATTAACTTATATTATTTGTTTCCATGCTTCGGCGTGCATGTAAAGTTGTCGGTGTCAGGTCTGGCCACACACTCATATGAATAGCATAACTTCACGCCTTTTATCCCCGAAGGGGTAGGCAGAGGTGTATTACACACCCACATTTCGCCAGTTATGTTTAGGTCCCAATGTAATAGGGGGCGAGCCTTATGCGATCAACCGGGCACATTATTAAGCGAGTGATAATTAACATTTTGAATACACACATAACTTCGAAAAGTCAGAGGTGTGTGCCCGGGGTACTAAGGATCGAACTCGAAACCATCGTCTCGGCAGTTCGTTACGTACATATGGGCGCAAATTAATATATAATGATTATATTGTTACAAACTTGTACTGATAACTTCATATTTGATTATCTAAAATGGCACTGTCAGACAGAACCTGAGAAAATTCAATGTCTTTTGTATTTTACCTTATGCGTAAAATATGGGCTCCAACACTGTTGTGGCTAAGATAACTATAGACCAATGCACAGGTTGGGCATGCCTGATATATAGATATAGCTTAATAGACTGGACCACTTTGTAAGAGTTGAATTTTATTTCATCTACAGTTACGAAGGTTCATGGAACTAATATTTGGGTGGGAAATGTTGCCCACCACCTGTCTTTTGAGTGTTGCAGGTTGATGATGACATCCTAGCAGATGACCTGACCTTAGTGTGAAGAGAGGATGGACGAGCGGTCCTTTACTGATTGGTATGTATGGATGACGGTGGCCCGCCCTTTTGACGTCGGTGGTTTTGTGTGTGGGCTGCGCGCACACATGCCGCATGAGTGCTGTACTGAGCTGGAGTCAAGCATTGTTTGCTAACCTTTGTTGCTGATCAACATCAACAACTGTATGAGCAGCTTGACCGTATGGGCGGAGGATTCGTCAGATACCGATTTACGTGGGGAGTCCTCTACCTCCTCCACTGTCGTTGTTGGACCTGTATGTAATTGCATTATATTGATATAACTGATCATGACTAACGATGATGATTATTTTATGTATATGCATTGATGTGTTTATGAGGCAAATTTTGCATTTATGTGTTTGAATAAAATTTTATTTTTCCTATCCAACATCCTTCCCAAAACGCTGGCTGGCCACCATGCGTATCCTTGATCCTGGTCTTGTTGGCTAGATCCCGTGATGGGTGATGCCGTGTGTTGGCTAGATCCCGTGATGGGTGATGCCGTATATTGGCTAGATCCCGTGATAGGTGATGCCGTGTGTTGGCTAGATCCCGTGATGGGTGAAGCCGTGTGTTGGCTAGATCCCGTGATGGGTGATGCCGTGTGTTGGCTAGATCCCGTGATGGGTGATGCCGTATGTTGGCTAGATCCCGTGATGGGTGATGCCGTGTGTTGGCTAGATCCCGTGATGGGTGATGCCGTGTGTTGGCTAGATCCCGTGATGGGTGATGCCGTGTGTTGGCTAGATCCCTTGATGGGTGATGCCGCGTGGGCTAGATCCCTATGTGGGTGATGCCTGTATGCGCTAGATCCCGTAATCGGTGATGCCGTTATCGGCTTAGCCATGGGTGAAGCATTGTTTGTTAGATCCCGTGATGGGTGACGCATGCCTCAGGCTAAGATCCTATGACTAGGTGAAGCCATGTAAATAACTTTAGTTCATTCTGTATGATAAACGCTTATTTATGTAATTTTTATATTCATTATTTTTGTTTGTTATGCTGTTTATTCTGTAACCGTTAAATAATCAGCGCGAGGAGCGCGCTGGATCAGAATGGCCGTATGGGCGCAAATTAATATATAATGATTATATTGTTACGAAAATATTAATAATATTTAAGATTGATATTTAAATAACTATTATTAATAATATTTAAGATTGATATTTAAATAACTATTTGTGAACACAGAACTGAGAACTTCACTACTTTACAATATTAGACACTGTATTGGCTGCTTAACTGTTTTATAAAGATTGGGTATTTAATTTATCGCTTAGTTATTAAGATAACTCCAGAACCTTTCAAAGTAAAATCAATTAGTATTAAATAACATTATTCTGACACTTATTTTTACGGTAATAAATAACATGCGTTTATATTTGCATCCTGTTGATAGCGCCATCTGTTGATAATGTTGTAAAGCAGCGTTTGGTTAATAAAATAAAACTTGTTATTCGTGTAAAATAAATCATTTGGTGTTGTGCAAAATTCATTACAATATTAATGTCGATTTTTGATTAGTTTATGATTAATTGTATAGTAATTTCAATCATATGTTGTAAAGGAAGTGGCAGTTGTTAAGCATTTAAGTGTAATAACGGTTAGTGTATAAAAAGGACTGTAGGTCACATTTTAAATCAATTCTGTGCTAGAAATCGTCTGAAAATAAACTAAGTAATATTACGTGAGTGTTTTTATTAAAATTGAGTCTGGACACGTTACCCTGGCATATCGCCGACATACACCTACGTATCATATGTATAGATAGTTAAATATGTTATTTTTCATAAACCACCATCTTAAATTCCCCGGCCGCCAGTGATTTGAGCCTGGGCCTTAAATATTTTATAGACATAAACCATTTCTTAGAAGATCGCCCTAAGTGTGACGATTTTTTGATGGACACTTTATATTATTTTACTGAATTCATAAAAACTGAGATTTCACAAAAGCTTTAGTGAACCATTACTAAGTTCGGTGTGGAGTAAGTAGAACGATTTTCAAACACTTTATCTCTCAATCGAATAAATTATGTGAAATAGTAACATCAGTTTTACACTGAAATTTTCCTTAAACGAGTGGAAAATTTCAGTAGTGCAGAGAGGTTTAATAAAACCATTACGAACTTAAACGAGATAGATTTAAAAGCTATCAAGCGTTCGTGATCATGTCGAACTTAGGTATTTAAAACTTCTGACTAGCACACGTTTAGTGTCACCCGAAGTGTAGCAGACATCAAATATTTACGAAAGAAGAAATACGGCTCACAATCTTTTCAATCATAATTCTGCCTTTTCGTCAGCTTGACATCAGTGATTAAATAAAGCTGACCTCTTGGCAAATAAATGACAAGGTCTGAGCGTTAAGCCGTCGTCTAGCTACATAAAAAATCCATAAAGCAAGATTTACTAAACTTTATCCGTGATAATAACACTGACATTTCTTGTGATGGTAAGAAGTATCGCTCGCGAGCCGAGGCCGAAGGGTGGGAGGCGCGCTCTAACTTCGCCAATTATGTTAATTGATCGACCCTTGCTAATTACCACTGCAGCCGAACAGCTGGGTCGACGAGCCCAATCACGGCTACAATATTTTATACTCGAGTTATGAAAGCCATTGACATAGTATCGGATTTCGAATTCGTACCACATGTAAGGTGCTGTAATAAATTAATAAGACGGATGTTTGAATCAAGTTGGCGTGGTGAGCACACTCGCCGCGGGCGTGTCAGACTGTCAGTGGAATCAATTCACCCATGTGTAGTTTACGTTAATGCAGCGAACATCTGTCGGGCAAAATCGAGTTACAACTTACTGTTTGTTTACTCTGTGATGGAAAGAGAGTTTTGGAACACATATTGAATTTTTCGCTCGAATGGATTTAAGTTTGTTCTATGAATCACAAGCCGCTGTATTTGTAGGTAGAGAGTTGTACTTATCGTCGATCTTAAGGCCGGCCTTGACTTAACGATATACGTTTTTTCCGCCACAAACAAGCAGAGAGATCTCAGTGTACCCTCCTCAAGGTGTTGTCGTAATTACGAGGGAGGTGTTAGCTTTAAGCCTTGACGATGCTTCCCCATTTGTGGCTTTCTCTAATGTATCTCAAGTAGGTATAAAAACAGAAATGCCTGTAAAATCATGACCGTGTACGTAATATACATATCTTTAGTCGTTCTAAATATTTTTCTTTGCCAAATAGCACATAAACTCCCTCCTATCTTAAAGGACGATTCGAATTCCTTCATGATACGCACAACCGTTATTTAAGGTCATCGGAATTTTTTTAACTGAAGATGCCAGTACATTGTCGCACGAGTGATTGATTTCCCGGGATAGCCGGGATCGATCACTCGCCGAGCAATTAAAGAGAGATAATTAGGTTGTCTTACGGGAAATAAATAAAAAATATCACCTTGAACAATTGACAACCCTATACGCTAATTAGTATACCTAAATAATAATGACCCACGCTTGCATTCTTCACGCGTACAACGGCAGTCTGAACTTGAACATAAACATTTATCATTCATAATTCATCACACATACCTGCATGTAAATGCCAAGGCCAGTGTAATAGCCCAATAGCAAATATATAACAATCTATGGAGAAGCGCTTAGGGTAATTATTAGGTAATAATGATTTGTAGATATAAGAACTTGATCTAGCCCCACGTTGGGCGCCAATGTCGCACGAGTGATTGATTTCCCGGGATAGCCGGGATCGATCACTCGCCGAGCAATTAAAGAGAGATAATTAGGTTGTCTTACGGGAAATAAATAAAAAATTTCACCAGGAAAGATTAAACTCGCGTTATATTCCAGATTCACAATGGTTTTAATTACACAAAAGAACTGACACTGGAGATTAACCGACTAGACAATTATCCAGGGCGTGGGTGGTAGGTTGGCACTCCACAGGTCTTCGGATGAGTACTCAGCTTTGTCGTGTGTCTCCCAGCAGAAAGAGCACCCAACCACGTGTGTCTCTAGTCAAGGATCACTATCTATCATTATAACATTCCTTATATAAAATTATAAGTATGTATTAAATTTTTATTTATGTATGTGTATATATATATATATATATATATATATATATATATATATATATATATGTATATTTTTTTATGTATGAGTAGGTATATTATTGTACTATTTATTTTATATATGTATATATTTAAAGTAAATCATAATTTACTGGTACACTGACAACTACCATTTCTTTCTTACCAATAATATCCATCCAAAGGTTGCCTGGTAGAAATCGCTGTTAGCGATAAGGCCGCCCATTGTACTATGTTTGTAAAATGATCAATTTTTAATGTCCAACTTAGTGTACAATAAAGTGTTAAATAAATAAATAAAACAAAACTAATAATTACAAAATATGTCCATTTTTTCTTCGTCGTAAAATGTATCTTAGAAGCCTTAGGTACCTACTTTTACTAGTATTCGTTTCGAAAACTATAACTGATGACTTGTATTGATATGTTGATAAACTTTCGCCGATTATTATATTATCGATATCGATTACTTTCCTAGACGAAGCATAGCCGGTAAGCAGAACTTATTGTACTTGTCATTTAAGGTAAGCAAAATGTCAGGTGACTAAATGCAATATGGATATAAACAAAGGCTTGACATAATCAGCAATGGCAAAAAAAAACCGTGAAAGACTAAAGATTTTAATTACTACAACACAATAAAAACATTTCACCAACACACAAAGTACGATTTGTTAAACCAATTTGCTTCAAGATAGGTAACCTTGGCCCGGCAATAGCACACGTTAATTAGAGCAGAAGTCAGTGGCGGCAGAGTAACACACAACTTCATGCTAGTACGTCGAGTAACATAATTCGGGAGCGACGGGTCCGCGCTAAGATCAAAGCGAACTTCAAACTTTCAGAATTTGAATCAGTCCACTGAAAATAACAAACAAATCTACACTACTTGTTGACATTATGTTTCCGTAAAATGATGGACTAAGCATATTTATCAAAACAGTGCATTCCTTTTACAAAGGTATCTATTCTCGTGTGACGGTCGCGGGGTATTGTAAGCTCGTCGTGTTTCTTCGAAGAGCTGGCCGAGGCTGGCCATTAGCCCCGACCTTACACATCTCTCGCTTTGAACAACTACATATTCTCAGAGCACTTTTGACTTTCCCAGCATATAAATAAACACAGACGGCACTGGATACTCTCCTTTACAAAGTGAGGGAAATAGTTCGTTCTGCTAAATCTAAAGCTCTAGATTGGACGTCCTGTGTTTTACTCTGCACTCTCGCGCTTCGATGCTGAAGATCTCGGCTCTTTGAATGTAAATTCAGGACGTATTTGAATACGTATTCTGAACGTTTGTGTGAAACAAGAAGTATTTGTCATTTGGAACGTAAGTAGCAGATGTAAGGACAATATTTATCGTAATGTTGACGCGAACACTCATCAGTTATGCTTTCAATTTGTTGGAACACTTAGTCAGAAAATTTACGCTGCGCTTTTACGGAGTTTAAGTATTCTCTGGATCTTGACCCAATATTTATATTAACAAAAAACATAAAGCAATGTCTTTAGGTATACAAATGTAATGCAATCAAATATTAGCACGAATGGTGGATGATGGATGGTCTCAGATGGATGTTAAGGTTTTGATCGTCTTTTTTTATGTTATAAGGCGGCAAACGAGCAGACGGATCGCCTGATGGTAAGCAATTACCGCCGCCCATGGACACAAGCAAAACCACAGTAGTCACAAGTGCGTTGCCGCCCCTTGGGATTGGGAAAAGGGATAGGATAAGGGGTGGGATGAGGGAGAAGGAATAGGGGATAGGGCCTCCGGCACTCTCACTCACCGAACGAAACGTAACAGTTTAGGTACTGTTACTTTACGTTGATTTTCTGCGAGAGGGTAGTACTTCCCCGGTCGAGCCGGCCCATTCATGCTGAAATCAGCAAGGCTCTACTACCTAGAAACTAATCTTAGCATATTTTGTCCAAAAAATACTAGTAGTAAAATAGTAGTAGTATGGGGCCCCGGCCCCCGGCCGTGTTTGTCCACCGACTTTACGCCGCGACAGTCGGCCAACGTTCAACACGGCGTCTCAGAATCAAGGGCTTTCTCTGAAATTATTTTGCCGCTATTTGTCCACGTGTCTGTTACTTGCAACGTATTCCAGCAATGTTAGCCACATCAAAACTAAGATGACATTCGACTTTGTTGGCCATGAAAGCAAAATGATTTTTATACAAATAAAGTAATGTTTTTAACTGTGACATCATTATCTTTAACTTGCTTGCATATAATATTTAAAGACAAGCCATATAAACGTGGTCGCGTCGTATCAACGACATCGTATACCAGATGCCGCGTATAAAACATCTTAAACCAGTATTTTATATTTAGTGGCAATTCATCGAATAAGCAGGGTCGTACAACGAGTATTGTTGACATATCTACATGTGATATGTATCTGAAAGATGTGGTCGCCTGTGAGGGATGTATTGCATATAAGATTAATTTATTCAAAATATGGTTCGTGAATGGTGCTGAAAATACACTTGACTATACTATCTTTCTTGCCTCCCCCCCTCAAAGTTAAGTTCAACCACAAAGGCAACATCCGTGCCTAATATGGAGCATGCTATGTTAGCCTTCTTAAAACGACCGCGGCGTCCTCTACTTCTCTTAGTAGCGGGGTCAAGTGAACCTTTGACAGCACCAACCATACTTGGTTATGTCACTTCTTAACCTGTGGGGTCACTCGCTCCTCAGCAACAACTGTTTATCGAAGCAAGATACTCATTTAATATCTTTATATACATAGGTACTTGTATCCATTATAACTAGAATTATACCAGTGCACAATGTAGGTTTTACATTATACCAAAATTCTGCCAGTATACATTGGCATTTCCTGTGCCAGTCGCATCCATCTTGATAATTTGGCTTCGACCCACATAGCCCGCTTAGCCGCTTAACATTCTGATTTCACAATCGGCTAACGTATGAATCCCACATTGTTTCACACGTTATTTAGGCTGTATATATGTAGGTAGCCGTGATTCATGTAAGAGCACCAGCTGAAAGATACAGTTTAAATCAAAATAAGAGATAGTTTTTGCAACGAAGTGTGTCTACCACTATCTATTATGAACACATTTTCAATGAACACAGTATGATAAGTTTCGAAATTTCTGTTTCTAATATAGAATCTTGCAAATCCTATCATCTTAACACAGGAAGCGATGGCTTATTGATATGACCAGCAGACTGTTACACAGTGTTTTGTGTTCATACTCATGGTACGCAATACTGACTTTCTATCGTTATGAGATCGTTATCGATGTCGCACTTCACTCTCCGAGTCCAAGTCAAAAAGGCTTTTCAAGACTGCTTGTCTATATGATTTAGTCAAATTCTCATATTAGCCGTACATTATATTTAGAAGGTCCAACTGAGGACAAACGTAATCGCACGACGCACTGCGCACACCTTCCTCACTGCGTAGCGTTGTTAGCGACAGAAGCACCCCTTCGACGGGATATTAATAGAAAAACGTCGCTGGCGCGACGGCGGTCACAGCTTATCTAAATAACTACAACCTGCTTTAAGTGATGACAGATTATATTGCGCGAGATAAAATCAAAATACAAGTTATAACATGGTTGCAATGTTAGCTTTAATGTGAAAACATGCCGTCGTCGCTTCAAACAGTAATTTAGAATAACAAACGAATAATACAGAAAAAAATTACCCAATATAGATTTCTGCTCGAAGTAATAAGATAGTGCAAGAATACACACATCCATCCTACCCAACAAACCTCACGTATTTCCTAAAACAGTAAACGATTTCAAAATCAATTGAAACTAGATTCTAGTACCTCAATATCTCAAATTGAGATCACAGATAGAACTTCACCACTATTGTCTGAACCAAAATCGCATTTGGGCGATAGTTTCAAATTCTTAGCCGTCGGGGTATACGCCCAAAACACACGAGAGGCGGTATCGCATGTGACGCACTAGTGATGTCACACCTACTACTATATGACTAAGTTGTTTGGTTTTGATCTATTTCACATTCAATCTTCAGCCGTACGTTCAAGGCAAAAGTCTAAAAGTAACCGTATTAACAGCCAATGCAATCTAACTTTTTTTTTATAGTAATAGGCGGCAAACGAGCCGACGTATCGCCTGATGTTAGTAATTACCGCCGCCCATGGACACAAGCAACACCACAGGAGTCACAATTGCGTTGCCGCTCCTTGGGATTGGGAAATGGGATAGGATGAGGAGTGGGATGAGGGAGAAGGACTAGGGGATAGGGCCTCCGGCACTCTCACTCACCGAACGAAACGCAACAGTTTAAGTACTGTTACTTTACGTCGATTTTCTGTGAGAGGGTAGTACTTCCCCGGTCGAGCCGGCCCATTCATGCTGAAATCAGCAAGGCTCTACTACCTACTTTTTAATATTTTCTATTACAACAAACGGACCCTTCTTTCTTTTTCAACATTTTACAGTAACTTTAACTTAACGGTGAATATTATAAATTAGTCAGAAACAAGTTTCTTACAGCCCAGATAGTTGTTTTAGTTATAATATCCGGTAATTAATCCATGTGACGATTTTTAATCGAGGTAAACAGAGAATGGAAACGCAAAAAAAGCATCCAAAAATAATCTACGTGTTTATTCTATTTCAACAAAGCGTAGGTAAAAACATTTTTTGCAGTGCAATGCTATGTAAACAGAATGTTAACCGTAGGTACATTATTGGATGCAAGTATGTACCTCTACATTAGCCATCTCTTGTTGGTTTAAAAACACCATTTTATCACACAGCAACATTAACACTTTCAGTATTTTATGTGCTTTTTGTACAATTAGTAAAAAAATATACGAGTCAAGTCAGGGGGTGCTTCTGTCTATTGGTCTGTCTGACTATTAGACAGGGCTTCGGGTACGCGCTCCCGGCTCTCCGAGCTACTGTAGTCACTACCCTATATCCTTCCAGTGACTACAGTACCCCCGCCAACAAACCCTTTCTTCCTCGTCATACATCCTATCCATTTACCCCGTTCTCCCATCACCTCCTCTTTTATGACTGCAACATTCCCAAGTCGGGTTACCGCCAGGCCGGCGGCCGGCTAGTAAAATACATGCCGAAACCTAATTGCAGTATGGACACATATGGAAATGAGTGGGATATGGTTTGGGCGTTGCCCGCAGGCGACGCGCAGGGGCAGCACCCGGCACCGGCGAGAAGTATGCAAGGGTTGTTGCACTACTCCGGGCGAGTGCAACGTAACAAGCGAGGTATGCAAGTTTGAATGTAGGTACGATGACTGGAAGGGCTAGAGAGTTAGCTAATGTTTTGAAAAGAAGACGAATAAATGTGGCATGTCTGCAGGAAACACGATAGAAAGGTACGAAAGCTAGGAATATCGGAGAAGGATACAAGTTTTAATATTCTGGAAGTGATGGGAAAAGAAATGGTGTGGGAATTGTGTTAGACGAAAATCTGAAAGATGGTGTGACATGTGTAAATAGAATTAATGACAGATTGATTGCTGTGAAAGTGATATTGCAAGATGTTATTCTGAATGTGATAAGTGTGTATGCCCCTCAGGTAGGATGTGATGATTGTGAGAAAGAGAAGTTTTGGATGGATTTCGATAGCATGATGACGGATATACCGGAGAATGAAGAGATAGTTGTGGGAGGAGATTTTAATGGGCATGTGGGACGAACAAGTGGTGAGTATGGAAGAGTACATGGACGCTGGGGTTTCGGCAGCCGAAATAGCGAGGGAGAAGCAATTCTCCAAGCTGCCGCCGCTTTTGATCTTGTAGTGGCTAACACTTGGTTCCAAAAAAAAGAGCAACACCTAATAACCTACAACAGTGGCCACCATATGACCCAGATTGATTATTTTCTGCTAAGGCGTAAACGTATCAACTGGGTCAAAGACTGTAAGGTGGTACCGGCAGAAGACTTAGTTAGTAAGGAGCTGCGGTATAGGGTTCTACTAATTATAATTATTCAAATTGATATGTGTGACTTGCATTGTTAATAATACTGTTGACACGACTGTGTGGATACATGGACAATGAGACACACGACTACAACCACTTATAAGAATATATTTTCTTAAAATATTGCCTATTTTAAGGGTGCCGTAGTAAATGACAAGGAACCCATATAGTTTCGCCATGTCCCTAAGTCTGAAATTTGATCTAGGTAAATACTATAACCACGCGGATAAAACTGTACGATTTTTTTTTGAAAAAGGGGTGAGCAGAAACTACGGAACGCCATTTGCAATGATCTTGACATACCTCTCTTGCTTAATTCACTCCCATCAAGTTTGTCGAGCATGCTCTTCTATTTAGGGTACTTCTGACCTGTCCTTTTTTAGGATGTCTCCAATCTGGTCTCTTCGTCCTGTTCCATCCACACTTGCCTTATGTATCTTCTTTGTCAGTCAGTCATCATCCGTCCTCTCCATGTGCCCAAACCATCTTATCATGCCTTTCTCGACGCTTGTCATCATGATATCACACAATTCTTTACTCTGCCGGTCTGGGAAACACCACACATACTTCTCAGTGCTCTCATTTTTACAGCAATTGTTCTACTTTTAAGAATCTTCTCCATTACCTAACTTTCACTACCATACATAAGGATAGGTACTTATACACCTCTATGCACAGCCAAACGTGCCTTTTTGGACACGTTTTGTTCATACAATGCCTTCAGAGCTTCATTCACTCTATTACCTGCATTAACTCTTCTTTAAATATCTTCTTCATTCTTACCAACTTTACTCTTGTAAACAGCGTACCTAAGTATACAAACTCATTAACCTAAGCAGTGTCATATATAAAGCACTTTCAATGAAAATTATAGCGGCAAATTAAACTTTACTAATTAAAAAGTAATAGACAATTGACTTAAACATCACTTGCAAGTGAAAAAAATTATATTGCGGTTGAGTGAGTAGGATAGTAATCCTTAGGTCACTGGGTAAGCGGTGCTACGGAACTCTGCGTGGCCCGACATGCACTTGGGCGGTTTTATTAAGCCATAACTCCTGACAACCAAGAATAACATGGACATTATTTTGTGAATTTCATTCCATAACATCTCGGGTTCGTTCCCCAGGAACCCCGGGCACACACCTCTGACTTTTCGAAGTTATGTGTGCATTATAAAGTAATTATCGCTCGCTTAATGATGTGCCCGGTAGATGGCAATAGGCTGGCCTCCTATTACATTGGGACCGAAAAATAACTGGCGAAGTGTGGGTGTGTAATGCACCTCTGCCTACCCCTTCGGGGATAAAAGGCGTGAAACTATGTTATGTCATGTGTTATGTCATTCCATAACAAGATTTCCGTAAAATTACAAGAACTTTACTATAAAAAGACATATTATTGGTGCCAAAATAATTTACAGCATGGAAACGGTTTCTTATTCCGCATCCATGCAAAATATTTTAAATCTTATAAACTGTTTGCAGTTTGAGGCAATTTGGTCGCATTTACTTATATTTATTTATTTAACCTTCCAAAAAACAATTTGCAAAAGGCGGAACGAAGGCCTGGTGCGTTTATGCCACCTTTTACCCTTTTATAATTATATATTTATAATTATAAATGTAAGGATGCTCCTTTCCACCGCACCGATGCGACTCTAACATTTCAGTTTTGATTTATATTATTTATTTATTTAATGTTTTGTTTTCATTAATGTTGTGGTTATTTTAGTGGTTAGGATTATTCTGTTTGACGACAAACGGGAATATATCAAAATAATATCCAGAAGTCTAGGTTTTAAAAGAAAAACCAGTGAACACGCCTTTCACGATGCGATAAGAATCCCGCATTTCGCAAGCCTCACTCACATAAATATTAATTAACATCCATAATTTTTCCTTCATTATCATTATCGTCATTATTAGCCTGTATCAGTCCACTGCTAGACTTAAGCCTCTCTATGGTACGCCAATGAGCTCGGTGTTCAGCTTTTTTCCTCCAGTCCCTAACCACTACTCTACGAATACCATCGCCTGACCTGGCTCACAGAGCCCCACACTACGTCTTGCAATATTGCCCTAAGTTAAACTAAAATAAGTAAATATTCGAATCACTGCCATATTAATGTCTAAAATCTGGCCACAAATGTCTTCGGCTAAAGCCCAAGTTTGATGAAACTCTTTTTCATCACGGATAAGTCAGTTTATTAATGTTGGTAACTGTATCGCTCGGTCGGCGCAGTTTTCTGTCGGCGACAAATCTTGTTTGTGAACTTTAGATGAAGCTGGCCGTGAACCCTTCCAACTTAACAAATTAGCAGTTACCCCCGACATACGATGAGCACTTAATTATTCCGGCGGACTAAGGCGGTGGAACTCGAGCGCTCTCCAATTTAAATTCAATTTCACACTAACTGGTCGAATTTCGCTAGTTTTTACTAAAGTATTACAGTTCGTTCGAGGAGTTTGGAGTTGGGAGACGCGACGCCCACCGCTCACACCTGCCCACCCCGCTCCGCACCGCGCCGCGTGTTTCTGTGAAGTATTGTTGTGCTTACTATTATTAATTCCTCTCTTGCACACAATCAATTTCATTTTTTATACGCCATTCAATGTGAGATGAATGAAAGATGTCTCAGATTACATCATGAGAAAAAACATTTTATGAGGCAACATATTTTGTTCGCGGTTACTTTTACAATTATTATAGTTGCGTGGTCGTGCACGCCGCACTCGTCGCCGATGAGCCAGAGATAAGCGGCGTGCGCTAGATACGAGTAATAAAATCAACGAGGACGACCTCTTTCACTGAAGTTCATTGGAACATGACTAGTTCAAATAACGCCGAGTGGCGGATAAAAAGCGTCAATAAAATATTGACGTAGTTGGGTCGATGGCGCGCACTCCGCTCCGACTTCGTTAATACTTTTGTTTAATTAATGTACGCGCGGCTCGGTGGGCGCGTGTACGTCGAGTTATTTATTCATGCGCGTCAATTGTATACAAATAACGAATGTGTGGTGCGGTGGCTAATTAACGTCGACACGCGCAGATATTACCAGATGAATGCCGCTCGTGCCACGGCGACGAATATTAATAAAATTGACGAATTATCTCGAGGACTGATGCACGGGCACACGTTCCTGTCACTCAGTACGCGCGTAGATTTTTCATGAGTCAGAGAGAACACAGCCTCTGTGTCCGATCGCACGTTTGTGCTGCATTATTTGGGGCTCGTATTTGGTTTATTTAGACGTTGGAGCACAGAATTGCAAAGGCATTCAGTTTGGCTCGTGAGCGTAAAGTGCTCGCGCTTCAATTGTTCACAAATCGTCCGCTGTGAGTCACCGTCGGCGAAGACGCCGCGCACACCACACTTAACTTTTGCATCAACTGCGACGTAACACACCGACACCTATGAATAAACATAAAGAGTTAACTTACATTGTAAAAGTCTCATTACTTTCTTCACAGATACACAAACTTCGTCGCTTGGAAATAATGTATTGAGTGCGCAGAACGATATTGGTTTGATACTCTGTGATATGTCTGGAAAATCGGATGTGGCTTACAATATAATTGTGATGATCTTCGTGTGTAGCTAAGTGTTACTTTGTTTTCACAGCATGATATACCTGGTTATGGCAAGAAACCATAATAAAATTAGACGATATATAATACACTCTGTAATGTTAAATACACAAAATCAGCACATGGAGTCACAGAACGAGAAACAGAAGTCTACCGGGATTCCGTTCTTAGCGGGAGTCCTTTCTTATACGGCATGGTAGACGTCTTACTACCAGCATGAGGGAGGGATCGTTTGAGAAATCCCCGAGGCTGCTTAAAATGAAAATGCTCTGAAGTTTTCACTATTTTCACTTTTAAATATCTTTGTATGGTTTTTGTACAAATATATCTACTAGACATCTAATATAGACATTAAGATTAGATTAATCTTCATTTAAATCATAACATTATTTTTCTTTTGTGGGTAAACCAATTATAGTTTTATAATATAATTTATTTCATGCAGAACTTTAAAACCTCCAAGTCACTAGCTCGCTCCAACAAACAGTACTAAACAACGAATCGTGTGACGCTTCAACCGTACGACAACTTCTCACGAAGTCCGCATTCTCTACACATTGTGATGCAGAACACGCCACCTTCCAGGTTTCGTACCATTCACGTTTTTTTCTTTCCAAAGTTGGACCAAGTTTGGGGCCGAACAACGCCAAGTTGGTCCCATTATACGTGTGTAACTAATTGCGGCGGTTCACTTACAGCGGGACGAGTTAGCTACGTCTGCGCCACCGGCGCTAAGCGTGCTTGTACACGGTGCATGTAGCTGGAGCAAGTCAAGGTTACATGCGTGAGTAATATGCGCAAGCTACTTGTTCAAGTTACTCGCTTGTTCTGATACATGGTGCAAATAACTGGAGCAAGTAAAGACGCGGGCTACTTGCGCAAGCTGTATGTACATGTTATTTGTTCGTGGTCAAGAGCTACATGTGCATGCTTTTCGCGCGGTAGCTTTACGACTTGAATCGCGTCAAAATGTCTCAACGAACGAAAAATCTTTTAAAATCATATGTTAAAAATGTAATTTTAACAAGTAACATGCGCGAGTGACCCGCGCGCGCCGCAGAGCACGCGAGTTAGTTGCGCGGGTGGCCCGCTTTGGTACATGCTCGAGTCGCTGGACCCGCACATTTGTTTAAACGATATGTTTACCGTGCATATAACCCGCGCAAGTGCCTCAACATGCTCAAGCTACATGCACCGTGTAGAAGCGCCCTAAGTGCTCACGCAAGCGACGGAACACACCCACTTATCTGAGTTATCTCACTGTATTACTGCAGTATAAACAACCGGGAGTTTGTGTACTATGTTTTGAGATAATATATGTGAAGGAGCAGGTAAGTCGAAAGCTAGTTTGGTTCTACAATGCAGTCATTGTTATATTATAGCAGTCTACTGCTGGATATAGACCACTTACCCCGTCACCACACGGATGTATTACTATGATGTAGTATTAGTATAAATAAATATTGGCACCTGTCCGAAAACCTTCGTTTAGTGGCAATTCGAATACTTTAACAGTGTAGAGTTTTGTATAATTACTGGCATCAATAGGTTATGGCGACATTTTACGCACTACACTTACTATGGCAAAAAAAAGCAAGTAACTAAGCTATTGACCTAACCAGGGTAAAATATTGGTACTACGAATTGACGGTCTATCCTAATGGTGTCGCTACTTACTACAACAGTAGGTATGCGTTAGGTACATCATGTAAGTTGACTGTTTATTATACATACATCTTTATCTACCTGCATGACTTAAGAAAGCCAACAAAAATCAATATCAAAACAAGATCAAACGATCTCTAACACTTACAAAACAAACTGCAACATTGAGACATTTACGTGTCGAGTTTATCCCTGACTCAGCTGTCGGCTAACAAGTCAATACCGTCGTACAGTCGGCACAGCAGAACGTGTTTTATATAAAGACAGTATTAACGCCGTAGGGGTAGAGCTTCGACCGACACACTACTAACCCATTTCGTTCAATCGACGCAAAGTACGTGGGAACAAACTGCTGCTTGTGTTTTTCAACTTGACACTCAAAATGTATCGTAACGTTTCTTTCATCAAATAAGTACGTGTAATTGACTTCCTTGGTAACAAAATAAGTTTTTATTGTAGTGTATAATTCGTAGTTATACTTGTGTCGGAGTTCAAGGTCTGATTAACTCGCTATTAGTTTGTAATTTTATGTGTGGTATCTAAAACATAAGGTATATTTATTAGGAGTTTGTTAGTACAATATTATAGTCGAGTATGACAATGATTCAAAAGCAAGGCTCTTGTGATACATTGTAATACATACTTGATTAAGAAAAATTAAGATTTTTTTAAAAAGACTGAACAAATATTCAAACACTAACATTTGTGTTCCTCGAAATTCAAAATTAATGGGCCACTGAAGGTGTTATTAAAATGGAATCAAACCCACGTTAGCCCACTACGCGGCCTTCAGGCGAACGTAAGATAACCACTTAAATCACTGTGCCATCCGCGCATTCAAATGGGCAGTGATGGGGGCACAATACAATTCCAAATTACGTAGGTAAAACAATCAGTTAGTAATCCCGACTTTAGTTGATGAGTGAGAACTGAAGGCAATCTTCTTTCTATCCTTTTATAATTTTTTATTCCGAGCTTTTCTTGGAGATATTTAATCAGATGGAAATGGGTGCTTTCAGAATTTCAATGGCTGTTATATCTCACTTCCAATATACATGTACAAAGTAAACGTAATACCTCGTATTTGGAATCCCATGCCATCCCTTAGCGGTCGATTCAAGCCAGTTTACCATATTATGGGAACCTTTCAGTGAAATTCACACTTATGAATCATGCAAGATAATTCATATCACTTAAAATTTACGTTTCTAAATATAGTTTGCGTCGGTTTACCCACGTGGGTGTACCTTAGTAATTTAATAAAATATATGTTTTTTTTATCATGCTATATTATTCATGCTATATTCACCATGTATTACCAGCTATGGTCACAAATCCCCCCTGTGGGATCTCCACCTTGTCGTGGTGGGGGGCTCAGTAACCGTGGTTAGGGCACCCACGATGAATCTAAGCGAGATCCCGGTAGTGGACGCTCCGGGACTGACGGAGGAGGTCTGTGGAGAGCCTTCACACACCTCCTCCGTCAGTCCCAAGCCCGGTCGTTCACACTCTGGCCGGGTTGTCGTTGAGTTGAGATGGCTCATAAGGAAAGTTTCCACCGCGCACCGTAGTGAACATTCAAATGTATGATTGGCTCAAATTTAATATCAGCTGAAATTTTCCATACTTCAAATTAATTAGCCAAAACAGTGGTAGGCTCCTGTAGTTATATTTAGAAATCAAGTAGTAAAAAAGAAACTTGTAGCTTCTTACCGGGTAAGAATTAATTTATTTTATTTATTTATTTTATACTTTATTGTACACTTATATAAAACATTTTAAGGAATTATATATTAAATACAGTACAATCGGCAGCTTTATCGCTAAAAGCAATTTCTACCAGGCAACCTTTGGATGGAGATATTATTGGTAGAAAGAAATAGTTGTTGTAGAAGTGTACCAGTACCTAAGTAGAAATATGTATATCTAAGTAGTACGGAGAAAAACGGCACAAACAACTCATCGTGAAATATTTACAGTCAGTGTACCCACTAGTAAATCTCACCATCCCCACACCACTCCGAACTGGTTAGTCCAGTAACCTTTTAAATTTAAGGCCCATGGTTGATGGGTCATAAATTGCTTTAAACTGTTGGTCATTACGATGGAGCGCAGTATAATCAGTCATCACCAGCATTGATCGAAATCATACCATAGTATGTCCTATAAACAGAGGATACCTTCTGACCTCAAGCATAGCAATGCCGGCGATCGTGAGTTCGATTCTCAATGATGATAATTTTGTGTATTGGACACGATGTCTACCTATGTTTGAGTGCAATTAATTCATAAATATGTTTATTAGTGGATTAGTTGCCATTTCATAGAAGCTCTTAAGCTCTAAAGCTCTCTGCGTTTAGAATAAGAGTGCTTACGAATTGTCCCGTTATGTTATTGTTATTCTAGTAAAACTGACGGTGCAAACCGAGTTCTTCAACTAGATATTATTTATAAAAAAAGTTATTAAAATGTTCCCGATACTGTTGTGTATAAATAAGGTTGAGTGTTTCGCGGTCGGTGGTTTGTTTTTGCGGTGATTTCTTGTTACGTAAGCGCGCGGCGGCGGCGGTAGCGGCGGCAGTAGGTAGGTACACAGCAGTACGTCATAAAATCGATAGCACCTCAACTGTGTTACTTACTGACCTTACACCGCTGGCCCACTTGCAACACCCCCCTTAACTGGCGAGCATGGATTTTTATTGACTTTTTATTAAGCTTTAGAATGATGTGACATATTCAGGCAAAGTGACTATTATAAGAGATATAAACTGTAAACAAGCGTTAAGAAGTTTATGCAAAATATTTTTACTGTCTTGATAACATTTAATTATGAAAATTGAACCAACCATTAAATCAGAACTTAGACAAGAATGTTTTGCCTCTTCGTTTCAGAAGGAGTGCTAAGCGTAGCAGATGACACCTAACAGGTAGAATGAGAGAAAGAAGAGCAGACGATTATGCTGATCTTCAGTCGACATAAAAATATGCAAGGTGACTAAGCTTAAATATAGTAAATCCTTCTAGAGCATACAGCTTACAATACATCTCTTTCACTACCATTACCGTACAAAACACGATGACACGGTGTATACCTTCAGAAAACAAACAAGCAGGGTCTTCCACGTGCCTCGACATGAAGCAAATAACGAAAGATACAGTTTGTTCGCTCGGCGCACACGGCTCACCGGCGCACCTGGGACTTTCATCCACTGACATTAAAATAGAAAGTACTCGCCAGTAGAATCATAACTACACTTTCACTCCAAGCATTAAACATTTGTTTCGCCAATTTTTATTGTCCGTTCGTAAAATCTTCTTCAATGGCATTTAAATGTGAATAGATTCAATGTGCGAGAGATAAAGACGGTTTTGTTGTCGCTCCGTGCGGTTTTTAAGTTTATGTCTTGGATCAGAATCGTTTATTTAACAACCGCGTCGTCGCTTGAGAGTAAGAAATATAAAGTAAAATATGGAAATATGTCTAAATTACCATGCTAAAATAGTATATAATTTATTAGGTTTTCTCAATTCAATTTGTATCGCTTTATTATTGTAAAATAAGCAGTGTTGTTTGAATAAACATTAATTTGGTTGCCCAGTGCACATCTCTCAAATCAGAGTATTTGCTTCAATATTAGCTACTGACCTACGATCGAAGTATATTTGCTTCACTTTGCCCCAAGGGACAATCGGATTTACGATAAGTGGATAAATAGCTAACTCACTGGATATTACCTTTTATAACCTTGCACAATTGGATTGGATAAGTCATAAAAAATGATAATTTCCGTTTCTGAGAGAATCGAAAATTTTAATATAATTTACCTTGAACTCCAAATAGATACATTAAGACTAGTAGCAGCGCCGGGTAAGGCCGTATACCTACCACACTATCTATGTATATGTAAGCGCTCGATGGCGACCGCAAGCCGGGCCGGCTCTCTGTTCACAGGCTCATGCCATTGTTCCTAATCAATGGACCTAGTAATACAGCCTCTTGTTTTTCATTACCTAGAACCATTTTAATTTATTTGTTTTGACAATTCTATTTTATTAATGAACTAACCGTGCCCCGTTATTGTGTTTTTCCCTTAAGAAATTCTCAGTAGCAGCCCGGAGTATGGTAATGTGCCCGGTACGGCAATAGGCTCGCCCCCTATTTCGTGGTACCTAAAAATTCCTGACGAAATGTGGGTGTAATATTACACCTCTGTCTACCCCTTCGGGGATACAGGCGTGAGTCTTTAAATAAAAATAAAAAATAACCGTGCCCGAGGATTCACCCGCAAAGCCTCTTTCATTTAACCGTCGTATCGCATCGATTGCCTGTGCTGGCACATCACTCTCGCGTTCTCTTTTTCTTTTTGTTCGGCACGTAACGTATATGATGTTATAGGAAACCTTCCTCGTGAAAGTGTCGATCATGTGCAAAAAATGGATTTGCAAACCTGACTGCTAGTTTACAAAAGCAATCTCTTCCAGTTTTATACATCGACATTTATAGACAACTGTTTTGTTTCCTTGATTAAATATTAAAGTATAGATTATGAAGCTAAATGTAAAATAACGCTGTATAAAAATATCTAAAAGTAAACATTGCTTACATTTTGTATAACTCTTTTGTCCCTTCCCTTCCCTCAAATACAAGAGGTGTGTAAAGGTAGGTGAGAGCATGATTGTAATAGCAACAGGTCATATAAATTGACATCAGCATTGTCACCGCGTGTGAGTGTAAATGATTAGTAAAATCAAAATCAAAATCATTTATTCATCTAGGCCACAAAGTGACGCTTATGAACGTCAAAATTTAAGTTAATTACTTAATGATTCTACATTTACATTTACTGCCACGTTCGCAATGCAATAGGTAGAAGTACTCTATTATCTATCTAGTGTTACGTCACAAACAAAGGTTCAAGACATTTACGGTCTTATTAATAAAAAATGCTTATTCTTCTCTTACTCCAAAGTAACACCGGGAGTAGTTTATTCTAGATTAGTTATGGAATAGTTACGTGTTAATAACGGCATTAATAAATTCGAATTAAGTTCGGAGTAACAATACTAATCATACACTGAGATTAAGGTATACGTTATGGCAACCCACTGATATTAAAAGTAAAAAGAATGAACTAAATGACCTGGTCGAATAAAAACTTTTTATTAAACACTTTTATTTGACAACTAGCTTTTGCCCGCGGTTTCGCGCGCGTTAAATTCGGGGTAACACAAATCTTTCTTTCTTTCAGTCTCAAGTTGTGGGCAGACACTCCAGATTATTCTAAAGACTTCAGAAACTCTATAAGGTACAAAGTAGCTCGGTCAGTAGGTATTCATGACACTATATACCTAGTATTATATCTATATAATAACATCGCCTTGCATACAGTCAAATGTCAAAGCCATGTTCCAATACATGTCCAATATAATATATCTATAAACACGTTCGCGTTTATAATATTAGTAGAGAAAATTGTTTCAGCCGTTTAAGCGTAGTACTTATATAATTATTAGTTTATATATGCGAATTATGTAATCACCGTGCACAATATGACATTATATTGTATGATGTGTCAGTACTGACAGATATACGCACAGCGCACTCAACTATCATAGCGCATGCGTTCTTACTTCCAAGAGGTAATTTTTTTGTGCCGTACAAACTTCTACCCTTTGCAAGGGCAAGCGTTTGTGTTGGTTGGCAATCTTCAATGAAATAATCTCTATTAATTGTAACCCATAATAATAAAATAACAAAATCAGATACTAGTAAGTACTCTAACGAACAGCAAACAAATGTGAAAATATATTTGGGTTATGTATATAAATCTCAATGAAAGTTGGAAATACAATATAAATCTACGAGCTTTTGCCCGCGGCTTCACTCGCGTAAATTCGTAGTAACACAATTCTCTCATAATAGACGGATACTTTAATAATCATTGTCGTTTAAACAAACTGTTTATAACGATAAGAAATATATCTAACTGCAAGAAGTATTTACACATGGTATACAAACTACATAGTAGATACTCAACATGACTGTTATTCGGTGACAGTGACTTTTCTGTCTTTTTTTATTATTATAATTTCTAATACTGTCAGAAGCATTAGAAATTAACAAAATACTCAACAATCCGAATTTTGCGGATATATGTTGTCGACTCGAAATCTTTATTTTTTATGTTTTAGTATTCAGGCAAAGTTTCGATCTAGTCTACCGTACCCCGTGACAAATAGATGCTCACTCCTTGCTTACTCCAGCGTTAAACCATGGGTCTCCGCGGAGTAACTTTTATTCCCGGAGTAAATTATGAATAGTTAACTCCGTCCTTACTCCTAGTTTATTAATACTATAATTGCCTAATCTTGGCTTAAGTCTTGGAGTAAAGTTGTTCTGACGCTAATCCTAGTTTATTAATAAGACTGTTAGAAATTATAGCTAGTACAACTATTGTAATAATTATCTTTAATCATAATATGGTAATGTGTATTCTTTGTTGAAAAACCAATTAATAAATAAACTGTATGACAGAAAATCGATGTTCGGTTTTTGTATGTATTCGGTGTTACGCTGTATTCGGTTTAACAAAATTAAATGATACGTTTTTTGTAGCTGCTAGCACGAATGACATAACAAGAGCTGTGATGTAGGTAATTTCATAGTTTTGTTTTTCAAAAAACGCGCACTAATATATAATATAACACCTCTGCCTACCCCTTCGGGGATACAGGCGTGAGTCTATAAATAAATAAATAGCCTGATGCATTTCCTAAATGATCAGGGTATATGTGTACTTAGAATTCCACATCAATCTAAGTACATTAGTGATTTGTGGAAAGCTTCTTATCCATCTTACACTACATTCGCGATTTGTGAAAAGATTCTTATCCATCTTACACTACATTCACGATTTGTGTGAGTGTGAGTTCAATGTGAATGAGTGTGATGTGATTTTTAATTTTAAATATATTGACACTTGTATTCAAGACGCTCAACAAAAAAAAATCTGTTGACTAATGGGGCATCTGTGTTAAACTTGTTCAACAAATTATTTCTAGCTTAGCTCCATATTTAGCTGCAATATTCAACAGATGCGTAGATACAGGAGTATTTCCTGATCTAATGAAACACAGTAAAGTAATACCATTATTCAAAAAGGGATCAAAGAGCGACCCTAGTAATTTTCGGCCAATTTCTATCTTGCCTGCTATTAGTAAAATTTTTGAAAAGATTATTTTGCATCAATTAGAGAGCCACTTTCACACAAATAATTTATTTCACAGTGAACAGTATGGCTTTACTAAGGGTCGCTCCACCGTTGATGCCGGTGTAACTTTGTTAAAGCATATTTTTAATGCTTGGGAAAACTCGAAGGATGCCAGTGGTGTTTTTTGTGACCTATCAAAGGCCTTTGACTGTGTGGAACATAATACACTTTTACTTAAATTGAAACTTTATGGTATTAGAGATACCGCACTTAATCTTGTTGCCAGCTACCTTAGTGATAGAATTCAGTATGTAGATGTTAATGGGAGTAGGTCTCTTGGTTTGCCAGTAGGAATGGGCGTTCTACAGGGCTCTATTCTCAGTCCATTTCTTTTTTTAATATTTTTTAATATATATTAATGATTTGCCGTTCTTTGTACAAAATTTATGTGATATTTTTTTGTTTGCCGACGATACGTCAATAATTTTTAAAGTTGATCGTAATTTAAGTAACTTTGATACCGTCAATAACACTCTTGCACAAGTATTAGATTGGTTTTCGACAAATAATTTGGTACTCAACTCTAGCAAAACCAAATGTGTTAAATTCTCTTTACCTAATGTCAAAAGTGTTCCTACTAATATAATTTTAAATAAGGAAACAATTGAACTAGTCGAATCAACCGTATTCTTAGGTGTAACTTTAGATTGTAAGCTTCAGTGGGGCGCCCAAATATCCTGTCTCATAGTAAAACTTAGTTCTGCAGCGTTTGCAGTTAGAAAAGTCAGGTGCGCGCGAACCGCGTCGCGTCGTCGTTCAGTGCGCTCCCAATAACTTATTGTATAAATCGGTAAATTTGGACATTACTATAGTAAAAATGTGTTTAAATTGAACTTCTAACGTCATTACGTAAGGATAAAGTGCAGGATTCTACAATAAAGTGACTTAAGTGATTTAAAAACTTTAATTGGATTGTAAACAAACAGTGATCGCGGGTGCCGCGAACGAAACGTTGAGCCGGGCGTCTGTCCTTGTCTCGCTTGTGTGAAATTTCTCGCTCCGTCCCGCTCGCACTCAGCGGTTGTAATTTCAAAATGATTTGTTTTTCTTGCAATAAAAGAATCGAAAGAAGTAGTCTTCTTAAATGTATCAAATGCAGGACAGGATATCATTATACCTGTTTGAATATCCCTTTAGAGCAGAAAACTCTCTTGGAGAATACCTTCATATGTGACACCTGCTCAAAAATGTCTCAGCGTGTAAGAGTAACGGACGATACTCCGGTACGTGGAATCCGCCCCAGATCTGGTACATTGGACAAGGAGGAAACTGACCAATGTTGCGAGGAAATCGGTGCGGCAATAATAACGAATTGTTTGGATGACTCGGCGAGCATTATCGAAATTATGAAAGAACTTATAACGTCAAAGATGAGTGCATTAGAATCCAAATTATTACAGGCAATTAAGACATCTGTCTCAGACTTATTTTTAGAGAACAGCAAGTTAAAACGGGACCTAAGCGAGGCTAATATAAAGTGTCTTCGTTTAGAGGAAGAAATTACAATGCTGAAAACGGAGAGAAACAGTACTACACTAGAACTAATTAATAACAGTTTGGACACCACAGTAGAAAATAATTCAAATCCGCTACCACTGAAAACGCCCGCCCCGCCGTTGCCATCTGAATCGCCGCCATCTGCACCTATGCCGGAACCGAATATTACCTACGCGGCTGTGGCCAGAACTACAGCGATTAAGGACACGGTTGATAGTAATACTAACAAATGGAAACACGTTAAAACGAACAACCCTATTAAAAAGGGTGGGAACAGGTCGACTGTATTGATAAAAGCTGCGGAACGCAAAAAATATCTTCACGTCTGGAGACTAGATAAAAGTACTACCGATGAGAACCTTAAAGAATACTTATCGAATGTATTGGCAGATAATAGTATTGAGCTGACTATAGAAAAAATCAAACCGAAAACGGAAAGAAATTACGCGTACTTTAAAATTGGTGTAACAGAAGACAACTTTGAAAAATTATGTAATCCGGCAATTTGGCCATTAAACGTCGAATATAGCGAATGGATTTGGTTTCGCCGACCACTGCCGGCAAACAAATAACAATCAACGCAAGAATGATTTAAACATTTTATATCAAAATGTTAGAGGACTCAGGACCAAGACGTCGATTTTTCTAGATCTATTGGAATCATCTGGTTCTGATCTATTTGCCATCACGGAAACAGGATGTAACGAGTCGATCAACGATTCGGAAATCACACTACCCGGTTACTCGATATTGCGATGTGATCGAGCAGACGGCCGCAAGCAGGGCGGCGTACTTTTAGTGGCCACACCGCGTTTTGAGTTGCGACGAGTCCCAACGCCGAGTAATATTGATATTGACAGTAGACAATTCGAAATAATTTGTGCTAATGTTTACAAACAAAGTCGGTTCTTATTTATGTGTTGTGTTGTGTATATACCACCAAAGGCTGATGAGACTGAATACATGGTAATGTTTAATTTATTAGAGAATTTATGTGTAAAGTATAGGCATAGTATACTTATATTAGGTGATTTAAATTTGTATTCGTGCAATATTAATATATGCAATTATTTTGAATATTTCCTTGCATTCTGCGAAGTCGCTCAGTGTAACATGGTACCTAACTGTAACGATCGACAATTAGATCTGGTGTTGAGCGGGCGCCGCGGCGTAACCGTGTGCGCAGCGGACGAGGGGCTGCAGCCCGTGGACGCGTATCACCCGCCGCTCGCGGTCGCCGTCGCGCCGCGCGCTCTGCCATCCACCCCCGCCGTACACACGGCCCCGGAATCGCCCTCCCATACGCCGTACAAGCAATGGAATTTTCGTAAAACAGATTTTTATAAATTATATTGCTCAATAAAAACAATAGATTGGAACGATATATACAGTTTAGAAGACCCTGATGTAGCTTTAGACTACTTTTATAATAAGTTGACTACAATTTTCGACAGTTGCGTACCCCATAAGAAACATCAGAATATAAACAGTAGATATATATATCCTGAATGGTATACATCTGATCTTATAAGAGAAATTAGATTAAAATACAGTTTGCATAAAAAATACAAAGCTAGCAAATCAGACTCAGATTACAAGGCATTTGCTCGGTGTAGGGCTAGAGTGAAATCCGCGACAGCGCGAGCTCATGACTACTATAGGGATCGTGTACAGAACCATTTAGCCACAGAACCCAAAGCTTTCTGGAATTACATGAGATCAAAAAAAGACAGTTCACGCAAATATAAATTAGTAAAAGATGGACAAGTACTATCAGGGCAAGAATCTGCTGAGGAATACGCGAGGTTCTTTCACTCAGTTTATAGCGTACAACCCGGCACACTGAACGCCGAAGCGGCCAGTGAGGCGGCGGCCCCGGGCGGCGCGTGCGCGCACCTCGCGCCGCTTGAGCTGGCAGCCGTGCGCCGCGCGCTGGGTCGCTTGCCGCCAAAACGCTCTGTAGGACCGGATGGTATTCCTCCCTTTATTATTAGGGATTGCCGAGAGGTATTGGCTGAACCACTACAACATATATTTAATGCCTGTATAACTGCTGCAAATTTTCCGGATATATGGAAACTCACTCGAGTAGTGCCGGTACCAAAAGTTCAAGGAGGTATGAATGCCAGTGACTATAGGCCTATAGCGGTACTGAGTGCTACAGCCAAGGTATTCGAGATGGCTATCCACGACAGCATATTTTCGCAAATAAGTGCCTATTTATCTGACGCACAGCACGGTTTTCGGCCGGGGCGCGGTACGACAGGAAACTTGTTACAGCTGATGACACAACTAGTGCCAGCAGTTGACGCCGGATTGCAGGTGGATGTGGCCTACCTCGACTTCCAAAAGGCGTTCGACACAGTCGACCACGACGTCCTTCTCTCAAAACTAGCGAATATAGGCTGCACGCTTCATGCGCTGAAATTTTTCGCTAGCTACCTACGAGACAGACGTCAGTACGTTGATTGTGGAGGACACTATTCTGAGCCCTACTATACGAGGTCAGGTGTCAATCAGGGCAGTAATTTGGGACCTTTATTGTTCATCCTTATGGTGAATGACTTACCAGAAGTACTTAGATCAACTTGCCTACTATTTGCCGACGACGTCAAACTGTCTGTAGTCGTGAAGGATATTGCGGCCTGCGAAATACTACAGCAGGATTTACACAGTGTTGCTCAATGGAGCCATAATAATAAATTATATTTTAACATAGCTAAATGCTCGGTGGCATCATTCACTCGTTCGCGGAGCTCGCAACACTACCAGTACAACATGGAAGGTTTACCGCTGCAGCGTGTCACAGAGGTGAAGGATTTAGGCATACTTTTCACTACTGACTTGTACTTTCGGCAACATATCGTAGATATTTGTAAAAAGTCATTTCGCAATTTAGGATTTGTTTTACGTCAGGCAAATAAATTTACAAATATTTCAGCACTAAAGGCTTTATACGAGGCCCTTGTGAAGAGCCATTTAGAGCACAATGCAGTAATCTGGAGTCCAAGCGAATCCAAGTATAAACTTATGCTAGAAAGAATACAAAATAAATTTATCAGATTTTTGTATATGAAGATGTATGGAATATATCCTGGATATCCACTACTGTATCCAACGTTGTTTATCTTGGGCATGGTAGGATATTACAAATTAGAGGTAAGGCGTGAGGTAGCACTAGCTACATATCTGTTTAAAGTGCTTCGTGGTAGAACACAACACGCGGCCATGTTATCTCAGCTAACCCTGTGTGTACCTAACGATTATGTGCGGCGACGACGGAGACCGCGGCTGTTGGTGGTACCGTGCGCGCGTACTAACCTCCTGCAACAGACACCATTAACGCGTGCGTTACGCACGTTGAATTTAGTAGCTGAGCGGATAGACTTATTTGCATGTCCACTGAGCGATTTCATCAGGATAACGTACTGTGTAACAAGTTTAAATATTTGATTATTACATTAATGGTTTTTTATCTTTCTTTGTCCTACGTTTGTCGCATTAGGTTAAGATATCTGTAATGGTAGACGTATGTATGTATATAATAATAAATAAATAAATAAATAAATAAGTTAGGGAATTCACAGATATAGATACTGCTAGACTAGTTTACTTTAGTTATTTTCACAGCGTAATGTCTTACGAAATAATATTATGGGGTACAGCTGCTGATATACAGACTATTTTTGTCATTCAAAAGAGGGCCATATGTGCAATTTATAAGTTAGGTGCTAGAGATTCTTTACGTGATAAATTTAAAGAAGTAGATATATTGACAGTTGCATCGCAATATATATATGCTAACTTAATGTACATTAAGAAAAACTTAATTCTATACCGCGAAAATAGTGATTTGCACAAAGTGAACACTAGGAATAAGCATAAACTGGTGGGAACTAACTACCGTCTCCATAAAGTTCAGAACTCATTTGCGGGGATTAGTATACGATTTTTCAACAAATTGCCTCTTGAAATAATGAATTTACCCATGCACAAATACAAACGGACAATTAGGAACTTTCTTTTACACAGGGGTTATTACACTGTTAAGGAATTTTTAAGTGACAAGACACCGTGGGGATAGGCTTAGGCTTGTTTAACTCACGATTATTATATTTTCTGACCGTTTAATATAATTGTTATATAAATCTGTTAAATTCTAGTTTTGACAAGTGACATGTTAAGTGGAGGTGCCTCGTGAACACATGATTTTTGCAGGATTTGGATAATTTTATGATTTGTTGAATGTAGTTTAATATTATTTATCCTTGATCATATCGTTGTTGACTTGTCACCTTCACAAAATTCTTTCTACATTTGCATTCCTTCACGCGTTCCACTAATATATGTTAATAATAACGATCTGGAAAATGGAGGTAATTGGCGGTCATGGTCAGTATACCAATAGATTGTTTCTTACTGCCGGTTCGTATACCGTTGTCGTCATGCTCACTAAAATGTAATTTCTTGTGGTGGCGTCGTGTGTCGGGTCATCCCTGTCCCTCTAATATGGCGAGAGGGATGATGGCTGGCACATGCGTCATACTCGTGAACGGGTGCTACTTGCGATGACTGGTCGATGACGGTCTTGCGGGCTGGTATTAGATTTTAATATTTAACTGCATCATTTCCATCATGGGTCTGATCACTTTCGCGGATTGCCTGCATTATTAGGTATATATAATGTAAGTGGATGCTCCTGTTTCACCATGTCTATTCTGAGGAGGCTAACCATATGAACATCAAAAGTAATATGCTTGAGTATTATTATGTACAGTAAATATATACAAGTGATATAGAAGGTGTAACAGTTGCAGCACCTTACAAATTGTAAATTATGTGTATTATGCAAAACCTGGCGATGAAAAAGAGTGACCGTGAGTTTTATTGCCCGTTCTTTCTCATGGTTCTACCTATTGCTTTGCGAACGTGGCAGTAAATGTAAATGTAGAGTCTTCAAGTAATTATTTTATAAATGTATTATTTTGACGTTCATAAGCATCACATTGTGACCCAAATGAATAAAGGATTTGATTGAATGAATTTGAAAAAAATTGAATTTGTGGAAAGCTTCTTATTCATCTTACACTATATTCGCGATTTGTGGAAAGCTTCTTATCCATCTTACACTACATTTGCAATTTGTGGAAAGCTTCTTATCCATCTTACACTACATTCGCGATTCATGGAAAGCTTCTTACTATCTTACACTACATTCGCGATGTGTGGAAAGCTTCTTATCCATCTTACACTACATTCGCGATTTGTGGAAAGCTTCTTATCCATCTTACACTACATTTACGATTTGTGGAAAGCTTCTTATACATTTTACACTACATTCACAATTTGTGGAAAGCTTCTTATCCATCTTACACTACATTCACGATTTGTGGAAAGCTTCTTATCCATCTTACACTACATTCACGATTCGTGGAAAGCTTCTTATCCATCTTACACTACATTCACGATTTGTCGAAAGCTTCTTTTCCATCTTACACTACATTCACGATTTGTGAAAAGCTTATTTTCCATCTTACACTACATTCACGATTTGTGGAAAGCTTCTTTTCCATCTTACACTACATTCGCGATTTGTGGAAAGCTTATTTTCCATCTTACACTACATTCACGATTTGTGGAAAGCTTATTCTCCATCTTACACTACATTCACGATTTGTGGCAAGCTTCTTTTCCATCTGAGACTACATTCACGATTTGTGGAAAGCTTATTTTTCATCTTACACTACATTAACGATATGTGGAAAGCTTATTTTCCATCTTACACTACATTAACGATTTGTGAAAAGCTTATTTTCCATCTAACACTACATTCACGATTTGTGGAAAGCTTATTTTCCATCTGATACTCTGCCCTATAAGTTATGCCTAGTGGAATATACTTTTACATTTCCCAGGTCCCTCAGGCAGTGTAAGTGGTAGTTAACATCAAGTAGGTCAGTGGCTCGTTAATCATTAGAACCAATAAAAATATTAACCTGCTCGCAACACGAAACATGGGCTTAATAATAACTTTGACATTTTGAACGACCACCGAGTGCTGTTGACCTCTTAACACATAATTTATAGGTAGGTACTGGCAGAAGCGAAAAGGCAACGATAGCCTAGTGGAGATGCCAACAGGCTGCTATGCTGAGGGTATTGGGATCAACCACAAGCCGCGCACCCCTGACTTTGACTGAAGTTACGTGTGTATTAAATTGTTATTTACCGCCTAAACATCGTAAGTAAAACCTGTACGTCTGAGAGTTTACCATTACGTTCTCCCAAGACATGTGATGCTTAGTCGCACTTGGCCAGCCTGGTGGACTGCAGCCTAACCCTTCGCATTGTGTGAAAAAGTACGTACCTAAGAGTAAAAAGATATTGCGCGACTGATAACATTACTTAATTATATTCAAAGGTTAACCGTTACGTCTGTATGTACATACATACATACATATGTACTATGTATGTATTGTGCTTTACGTAAACATATTAATATACGCATTCGATTGACATGACGTCACTTTGTGTACCACGTGCGATCAAGTTACATATTTACACCACACATACACACATACATAAATGTACGGGATCATATCCACTATCATGTTTACTCTGGCCGTTTACTTACCCTATCATATTAAAAGCATTTTTCGCGCCGTAGACGCCTTTCACCACATATGAGGCAGAGACTTGCTCTCAAAATAACAGAGAAAATTAACTAGGTATACTATAATAATGAAAAGTGTGTTTATTTTATTAGACCTGGATCCATAAATGGCCGAGTAATATGAAAAATGGTGGTCTGGCCGCGTGTTTATCCAGAAGGCTTTTAAATGGCTATCTGTATAAGTATATCTATCCCAATGATTGGTCTAGTCTAGACGTCATATAGTTTGGAAAATGTTGGCCGGCGTGGTGGACTTCTCATTATCAGAACAGGGAACGTGCGTTTTTATGGGACAGATCTATACTAATATAATAAAGCGGAAGAGTTTGTTTGTTTGTTTGTTTGAACGCGCTAATCTCAGGAACTACCGGTCGGATCTGAAATTTTTTTTTTGTATACGATAGCCCAGTTATTCCGGAAGGCTATAGGCTCTATAAAATAACGCTTTGATCCTTTGGGGCCGGGCAAAAGGCTAAAAAGGCTAAAAGATAATGTCGGCTAATCTCAGGAACTAGCAGTCGGATTTTAAAAATTGTTATTGCCTATGATAGCCCAATTATTCCGAAAGGCTATAGGCTATATAACATTACGCCACAACTTTTAGGGGCCAGACAAAAATAATAAAATGGTCAAACGAGAAGGGGGAGGGTTGGGTCAAAGGCAAAAAAAGGCTAAACGAATAGGATATATATGGGTATCGTTTTCGAGATTTTCGGGACGCTGATAAATAATATGAAATTTATTTAGTGATCCAAGATGGCGGACGGGAAATCAAAGATGGCGGATGAGAAAATTTTAAAAATCAATATGGGTATCGCCTTCGATATTTTAAGGCGTGGGGAATCGAAATACAACATCCATTTCGTGATCAAAGATGGCGAATGGGAAATCAAAGATGGCGGATGGGAAAAATTTTAAAAATCAATATTGGTATCGTCTGCGATGTTAAAAGGGATGGGGAATCCAAAAACAACATCTGTTTTGTGATTCAAGATGGTGGATGGGAAATCAAAGATGGCGGATGGGAAAAAAATTAAAAATTAATATGGGTATCGTCTCTGATGATTTAAGGGATAGAGAATCCAAATAAAATATCTATTTCGTGATCAATGATGGCGGATAGGAAATCAAAGATGGCGGACGGGATTTTTTTTTAAAGTCGATATGGGTATCGTCTCCGATATTTTAAGGAATGGGGAATTCAAAAACTCCATCTATTTCATGATCAAAGATGGCGGATGAGAAATTTTAAAAAATCAATATGGGTATCGTCTCCAATGTTTAAAGTGATGAGGAATTCAAATACAACATCTATTTCGTGATTCAAGATGGCGGATGGGAAATCAAAGATGGCGGGTGGGAAAAATAAAAAAAATCAATATGGGTATCGTCTCTGATGATTACCCTGAACCACATAAAATTTACAATGGAATTAGAGGCAAACAATTCTTTAGCTTTCTTAGATGTACTTGTTATCAGGAACAAAAACAACTCTTTGAGCCACACTGTGTATAGGAAAAAGACACATACAAATAGGTACTTAAACGGTGAATCTCACCACCATCCTAAACAGTTAGCTACCGTGGGAATGTCTTTGTTTCAGAGAGCCCGGGGGATCTGTGACAAGAAACACCTGGACGCCGAGCTTCAACATGTCAAGCAAGTTCTGCAAGACAACAAGCTCCGACCGCCGCGCCAACGTCACAGATCCCCGAAGAACAAGCCAGCCACAGTAGAGAGACAACCTGCTGTCCTCCCATACATCAAGGGCGTGACCGACAAGATTGGTTATATCTTGAAGCGAGCTTCGATCAAAACTTTCTACAAGCCGCCAACGAAGATAAGCCAATTATTACCATCTGTCAAGAGTCAGTTACCCTTACAAGAGGCCGGGGTTTACAAGATAGACTGTGAGTGTGGGCTCTCATACATTGGACAAACCAAGAGAAGCATAGGCATTCGACTAAAGGAACATATAGCTGACATTAAACACAAACGCTCGACGAAGTCTGCTGTGTGTGAACATGTAGAACAAGGAACCAACCATTACCTGCGATTTGATAAACCACAGATACTCGCAAAAGAACATCGCTTTATTCCAAGAATGATACGTGAAGCTATTGAAATTAAAAAACATCCTAATTTCAATAGGGAAGATGGTTGGAATGTTCCTCCAGCTTGGGACCCTGTTATCAGGCTAATGAAACCCAAGAAGGACAAAGTCACCAGAAGACATCAAGACACAGTGAGCACATTCTGCGTAGATAGTAACACCAATAGTTGAAAAATGTTCGGGTACTTTGAGATAACATTGAAATTCAAGACAAAGACAAATATCACCTCAGTCTGCCGTGAACATGAATCCTGTAAAGAATTCGAAACGTCGGCTAGTAATAAATTAAAAATGTAGTTTCTAGATCATTAGTTTCAAATGTAATAACTCAGTGAAACCAATACATCGTGATAAAATCCGTAAACTGTAGTTTAATTTCAATGTGTAACATTCGCGTAAACCCAAGAAGATACCATATTGATTTTTTTAATTTTCCCATTCGCCATCTTTGATTTCCCACCCGCCAACTTTGATTACGAAATAGAAGTTGTATTTGGATTCCCCACCCATTAAAACATTGGAGGGGATACCCATATTGATTTTTTGAATTTTTCCCATCCGCCATCATTGATTTGCCATCCGCCATCTTTGATCATGAAATAGATGGTGTTTTTGAATTTCCCATTCCTTAAAATATCGGAGACGATACCTATATTGACTATAAAAAAAACCGTCCGCCATCTTTGATTTCCTATCCGCCATCTTAGATCACGAAATAGATATTGTATTTGGATTCCCGTCCCTTGACACATCAGAGACGACACCCATATTGACCTTATTGAATTTATCCATCCGCCATCTTTAAATTCCCATTAGTCATATTTGATCGCAAATCTGTTGTCCAATTTCTTAAATGCACACTTAAATTTGTTGAATGATGGCTATCACTATTGGACTTCTCTGACTGCATAATATCAGGCCGTATGGAGTCAATTTGTGCGGCAGAAATAGAAAAAAAAAACTAAATTCAAACTTTGAAAGTTCTTGGTTCTTTGCGTAAAGACCCATCCACACGAGACGATTTTACATCCAACTTGACTAAATCACTTGATGAAATCGTGACGTGTAGAGGCTAGTTGTCCAATTCAAGATCATTGGGTGGACGGTACCGCCAGATTTGATCCAATCGGGTGGACGGAAAGAAAATCGGTGGTTTGATGGTGTCGTGTGGACAGATAAAGCCAATTCGATTGAAAATTTTATCAAAAGTAAAATCGAGCTGTGTGGATGGGCCCTAATATGACGCGATGTAGGCCGAACCTATTGTTCGGCCTACATAGCTTTGTATGTCTATGTCACTGAGGTATCTTCGCGCCTTTTTCTTTGAGAATATCTACATTGAATTGTTGTAGTGATTCTAATTTACTATTTTAGTCTTCGGTAAGAAAATTGCATTATTTCAATTGATGGGTTCGTAAGTGTTAAGAAGTGTATACTTAGAATAGGCTTTGGATTACTGTAAGTATTTTTGGTTTTTGTTCATTTGGTTGTAAGATGTTTTTTTCTGATATTTTGTAGTTGAGGTATACCAAAGATTGCTTATCTGCATTTTCTCCAAGGTTTTTTATTTCTTTGTTTCATTTTAAATAGTGAAATCTTTATGTGTTACATTATCTTATTATTTTAAATACTTCGGTAATCTCTTATCTATACACAGGTAAAATAATATTTAACTTTAAGTTTGTTGAGCAAAAAAATGAATATAATTTCGTTTAGTAATTAAAAGTTCAGTTGATTACTTATTTCGTTCAATAGGTTAGTAGTCATTCGTTATTTATTATGGTCTACAATATTTTGGGCTGTTATAGGTATTAAAATTTGTTTTGTTAATTTAATTTGTACCTACTAAGTACTTGAGTAGGAAGATTACAGTTTCTAAGTTTTTTATGTTATTATTTCTTTGTTTAATTTAAAATAGTGAAATCTTTATGTGTTACATTATATTATTATTTTAAATACTTCATATAACGAATAATAATATATATATAACTAACTGTAATTCGTTATATGGTGTACTTCTTTCAATATTTTGTTTTTTTTTTAATTTGTTTTTTCTCTTTTTTTTGTTTTAAAATTTGTTTTTTAATTTCGTTTAGTAATTAACGTTCAGTTGATTACTTATTTCGTTCAATAGGTTTGTAGTCATTCGTTATTTATTATGGTCTACAATATTTTGGGCTGTTATTTATTTATTTATTTATTTAACACTTTATTGTACACTATAAAATGACATTTCATAATGAATAGTTTTACAAACATAGTACAATGGGCGGCCTTATCGCTAATAGCGATTTCTACCAGGCAACCTTTGGATGGAGATTATTGGTAGGTAAGAAATGGTAGTTGCTAGTGTACCAGTAAATTATGATTATATTTTAAATATATACATTGATATATAATAAATATTACAATAATATAGCTAATCATACATAAATAACTATACATACACATACATAAATAATAATATATAATATATACTTATAATTATATATAAGAAGTGTTATAATGATAGGTAGTGATTCTTGACAAGAGATTTGAACCTCGTTACCGTCTGAGCCTGCCTTATATGAAAAGACAATGCATTCCATAACCGAACAGCAGTAACACAAAACGATTTATCATAAAATGCAGTTGAATGAACTGGCATCTTCAGTTTCAAATTTTCTGATGACCTTAAATAACGGTTATGCGTATCATGAAGGAATTCGAATCGTCTTTTAAGATAGGAAGGAGTTGAAGGGTTAAACAGTATATTGTACAGCAGAGATAGAATGTGAGCATTCCGGCGATATCGTATGGGTAACCACTTGAGTTGTGTTCGAAATTGTGAGACATGATCGTATTTGCGTAATCCAAATATGAATCGTATACAGAGATTTTGAAGTCGCTCAAGTTTTTCAAGCTGGTTTTCAGCAAGATCTGGATAGCTGACATCTGCGTAATCAATAATGGGCAATACAAGAGAGTTTGCAAGCGCAATTTTGGTGGCAGTAGGCAGAAAGTTCCTAAGTCTTCTTAACGAGCCTGCCGCAGCAAACACCTTACGACTTACTTCTTGGACCTGCGAGTGCCAAGAGAAGGTAGAGTCAATAGTTAAGTCCAGGTTCTTCACTTTATCCTGAATGGGAATAACAGTGCCATTGAAAATAATGTCAGGAAGTTGTGACCAGTGGATTTTCGTTATCATTCTCGAACTACCAACAACGATAACCTGAGTTTTCGAGGGATTTACTTTTAGTCCATAGGATTTACTCCAGCTGCTGATCTGTGCAAGATCACTGTTGATTGTATCTACAGAATGTGATAACCGTGCGAATGGCGACTGCGTGTAGATTTGGAGATCATCTGCATAAAGGTGATAGGAAGAGCGAAGATTATTTGATATAGAATTTATAAAAATTGCGAAGAGTAAAGGAGACAACACTGGCGTGTTGTCTCCTTTACTCTTCGCAATTTTTACCCTGGGACACACCAACAGTAGTGTTACACCAAGACGAAAGTGAATTTTCAATGCGTAAACGTTGTCGGCGGCCACACAGGTAACTACGAAACCAATCAATCACCGTAGGAGATATGTTAAGAGAGCAAAGACGGCTAAGTAGTATGTCAAGATCCACTGTATTAAAGGCGTTGCTAAAATCTAGCAGAGCAAGGATTGTGAGCTGTCCGCCTTCTATACCAGCCCTTATGTCATCCGTAATATTGACAAGGGTTGTAGCGGTGCTATGACCCGAACGGAAACCGGATTGGAATGGATTAAGGAGATTATTTTTAGTTAGGAATGAGTTGACTTGACTGTGGACGAGACGTTCGAGGACTTTGGACAGGAATGGTAAGATAGAAATAGGGCGATAGTCAGAGAAGGATGAAGGATGGAGAGTTTTCGGGATGGGAGTTATTAGGGCATCCTTCCACATTGATGGGAATTGACCACTGGACAGGGAGTAATTAAGGATGTGAGTAATTATGGGCAGGATTAAATCGAGGATTGGAAGGAGCATATTACGGCTGACACAGTCGCTACCAACTGCGTTGGAAGTGATTGACATTATGTTCTTCTTAACATCACTATCGGTGAAATGATTAAAGACAAATGATGAATAACTAGGGGTTGGCAGAGATGAAAGATAATTTATGGTGCTTTCTTTAGTAGTCCTATCAATATTGGACAAGGCAGAGAAATGTTGATTAAGTAGCGCTCATAGCGAGACTTAGCTTGTCGTTCGTAACAGATCGGCAAAGTTAAGCAACGCTTGCACAGGTCGCCACTTGGATGGGTGACCGTGTGTGGCATTTACATCTGAGCGCTACCGTGCTTCGGAGGGCACGTAAAGCTGTCGGTCCCGGTTCTTGTCTTAGGATAAGAGTCGTTAGGCCACGTCGGAGGCCTTCGGGCGGTCTGAAAAATTCCGACACTAGAGTTGGCCACACACTCACACGAAAAACAAAACAAGCATATCAAAATTGAAGTCATTGGGATTAACGTGTTGACGTGGTTTGCCGACCCCCAGGGTTTTAAGAAACTTCCAGACCTTCGCTGGATCTCCGTTATTCACAGAATTATGGATGTGTTGGCGTTGTGCGTCCGTACACACTCTATTGCAGTGATTCCTGATCGCAACATATTTTTTGAGGTTGTGATCATCAGGCCTAATTTTGTATTTAAATTTTGCTGCAGCTTTTTTGTGTAAAAGCTGTTTGATGCTTTCAGTGAGCCACGGTGAGGGAGGATGTTTTATTTTTACAGGTCGAATTGGTGCATGCTTATCATATAGATCTGTGATAGTAGATGTAAAGATGCTGACCTTTTCATCAATAGATTCGACATTGAAAAATGAAGTCCAGTCGATATCACTGACATCTTTACAGAGAGCATCGGTGTTCATGCCACCAAAATTAAGCTGCAATAGGACGTTACGCTTAATTTTAGGTGGACGGATTTTGTAGGAGATATAGATCAAGTCGTGGTAAGAGAACATATCTGCTGGGTATTGCCCGTGCATGGTGACATGTTTCTTAGAGGAAACCATGAATATATCAAGGAGAGAAGGTGTAGAGTTAGGAAAGTGATGAGTTGCGCTTAAGGGTAGTATAGACATGTTACAGGCTATAGAAGTAGAAAGAAGGGAAGAAGAGCGAGAATATTTTTTTATCAGACAAGTATTAAAATCACCCATTATGATAACATGACTGTAAGAAGGCACAAGATTAACCAATACGGTTTCAAAGGTCGAAAAATAATCAATACGTAGTGAGGGACAGTAGAAAACGCCGAGAAGGACTTTAGTGTGGTTTAGTGCAACTTCCAGAAATAAATGTTCGCCGGCGTTTAGTGGCGGTGGTTGCGCAGACATACTTACAACTGTGTATGGAATATGTGAGCGAAGATATATGGCAACACCCCCACCACCCCCGACCGCCCGATCATTTCTGATAAGTTGAAAACCAGGCAGGGAGTATAATGAAGAAGGCAGGCAGGGCTTAAGCCATGACTCAGAAACAAGGATAGCATGAAGGTTCTTACAGTCTAGATTGGCCAGCATATCAGGAAAATGTGCCAGAATGCTTTGGGCATTGATATGAACAGCATTGAAATTTTTAGGTGCACCAGAAAATTGAGAATTAAGACTGTCGGCAAGTGACGGTATACTGGTAAAGCTGTCATCTATACTACATAATGAGTAGAAACTTTCATCATCACTAATGCTATTAGTAGCAATGGCTGCAGATAATATACTTAAATATACCTAATAGTATTATCTAAAAAATAAAAAACAATATATATATATATATATATAAAAAGATAAATAAACAAAAAATTATATATACTATGACTGAAAACTGAATATTGATTCAAAGCTACCAACAATGCACCACCTGCCAGTAGTGCCAAGAGTAGAAAATGAAGATGTACATCAATTAAATAATATTTCGTGGGAATAAAAATGGTATAAATAACAAAAGATAGATACAAGAAAACTAATTGGTCCGGGAAGTAACAAGAACATTACAAGATATTATTAATAGTAGCTAGCAAGATATACAATTATATAGATTAAAAAAATATACAAAGGTAAAGGAAATAAGAATAAAGGAAGTATATGTACACAGTCTAAAAGGCCATGTACCCATACAAGTTACAATGTTACAAAGACAAGAGATGACAGATGACGGATGTGACAGCTGACAGATATTAAAAAAACAGTGAGAAATAAAATGTATCAGACACCCGCAGTAAATACTTAGTAATTATAAAATTATTATGATAGAGAGGAAAAAGAAATATATAAGTAAAGTGGAGCATATAATTGGGTACAAAGCAAGGAAAATATAATGATAGATACTGCTTACTACCCGGACCAGAAATCAACCAAAACAAACGAAAGTTATTTCCTTTGGGCTGTAGTCCGCTTGGATTTTGCGGCTGGCTTCGCTGGTGTAGGCTGCTTCTCCACGCCCTGTTGCTCGATTTTGTGCAGCTCCGTGAGGCTGACCACACGATGACGGGAACCATCAGGCGCAAGAAAATGGATAATGCTCTCCCTGGTCCAGCATTGAGTTATACCAAACTTTTGACGCGCGGCCATGAAAGCTTCGTGTCGTTGCTTGGTCAGAAATTCTGAGATCGTAGTACCAGTGCCCTTGAATTTGGTTTTACTGAACCATACACTGTCCCATACCAAGGAGTTGTTAAATTTCACAGCTATGGGCCTGGCCTTGCTACTTGATGTGCGACCCATTCTATGACAGCGTCGAATATCAGCTATAGTGATGTCCGATTTGAGGTGCTCCTTTATAACATTCACTACTACTTTGGCTGTATCCTCTTTGCCGTCCTCTGCTACACCATGCAGGTAGCAACATTTTCCTTCGAGTCCTCATCTCCATGGGAGGTGTACTCGGAGGCCAAACCGGGCATGGATGGAGTACCTTGAGATCTGGGCAGCTCTGCTTCGAAATCAGCCATTCGCCTAAGAAACATCTCCTTTAAACTGTTGATTGACTCTTGCTATGGCTGTGTCATAGTGCAGTGAAATATGAAGAAGTTATATATGTATGTAGGATAGTGACACCACTTTACTGGCAGGTACTGCTTGTTATTATTAGAGTAATTTCATTAAAATTTATTAAAAATATAAACTTGAACTATTTATTTTAAAATGTTATAAGTGGAGCTAACAATTTTAGATGGTAGATAGATAGATAGATAATTCTTTATTGTGCAAATGTTGGTACAAATTCGGTGTAAATGACAAGTGTACTACATACATATCAAATGCACAAGGGCGGCCTTATCGCAAAGTGCGATCTGTTCCAGGCAACCTTAGGATGGACAGACTGAAAAGACAAAAAGCTTTGATGTGTAGTGACTAAATATCTGATTACTATAAATTGGTTTTATTTATTATACATACATACGCAGGCATATATACAATAGATATGATAGGTGCTAAACATATTATAAATAAATACATACATACATATATAATATACATACATATATAAACATATTTAATATTATACATAAATATAATAAATATACATAAATATAATGCATATACATAGGTACATATATTAATAAGAACACAAAATACAGTGACAAAATTAGTTTACAATGACAAATAATGTTTCTTTAGTGCATTTTTAAAAATGTTCAATGATTTAGCTTGCCTAATTTTGACCGGCAGCGCATTCCACAAACGGACAGCTTGAACAGCGAAGGATTTATCGTAGAAGTTTGTGGAATGTGTTGGCATCTGCAGTCTCAGATCCACCGACGACCTCAAGGTCTTTAAATGTGTGTCATGAAGGAACTTAAAACGTTTTTTGAGATATGTGGGGGTATTAGGATTAAACAACACGTTATACAGTAACATAAGAATATGGGTATTCCGGCGAAGTCGAATTAGGAGCCACTTGAGCCTGGATCAAAATTCAGATACATGATCATATTTGCGTAAACCAAAAATGAATTTAATACAGAAGTTTTGGAGACGCTCAAGTTTATCAAGTTGGTCCTCATTAAGATCAAGATAGCTGACATCAGCATAATCGAGTATTGGGAGAAGCAATGATTGTGCAAGCGCAATCTTGGTGTTGGTGGGAAGAAAGTTCCTCAGCCTACGTAATGACCCAGCTGAAACAAACAATTTACGGCTGGTCTCTTGTAATTGATTTCCCCATGAAAAAGTTTTGTCCAGATAAATACCATGGTTTTTACGTTATCTGAAATTGCTAAGATGTTACCATCGAACTCAATCTGCGGCAGCTGTGGCCAATTTATCTTGGAAATCATCCTAGAACTGCCAATTAGAATGACCTGTGTTTTTGTCGGATTCACCTTGAGGCCATAATTTTTACTCCACGCACAGATACGCGCCAAATCTAAGTTTATATTAGAAAACGCCGTTGAAATTGACTCGAGTGGTGCTTGTGAATATATCTGCAAATCATCTGCATAAAGGTGATAAGATGAAAGTAACTGTTTGGAGATAGAATTTATGTTACACCACGAGGAGTACGACTCATCGACACGTATACGCTGTCGGCGTCCAAACAGATAACTATGAAACCAGTCAATTACCGTTGGAGATATGTTAATAGAGCGGAGTATGGCAAGCAGGATGTGGAAGTCCACGGTGTTAAATGCGTTGCTAAAATCAAGCAAGGACAATAGCGTGAGTTTTCCACCATCCATGCCCAGCCTTATCTCATCAGTGATATGAACCAATGCTGTGGTAGTACTATGACCAGGACGAAAACCGGATTGGAAAGGATTCAGGAGAGCATTCTTGGAGAGGAAAGTACAGTGTTGCGTATGTACAAGACGCTCAAGGACTTTAGAAAGGAATGGAAGTATGGATATAGGACGGAAGTCATTAATGGAACAGGGTTTGGATTTTTTAGGTATTGGAACTATTTGTGCATCTTTCCACGCTGATGGAAAGACGCCGCTGGTAACTGAGTAATTTAGGATATGACAAAGGACAGGGAGGATTTCATCTAGGATGGGCAGGATCATGTTTCGACTGATGCAGTCATTACCAACAGCATTGGATGAGATTGAAATGATGCTCTTCTTAACACCACAACAGGAAAATTGCTCGAAAACAAAAGGTGAATATCTGGGAGTTGGGACACGTGAAAGATCATGTAACGTGTTTGATTTTGTTTTCCCATCAAAGTTAGTAATGCTACAACTACCCACGAGCTTATATGTATATATGTTATAGGTATTAAAATTGGTTTTGTTAATTTAATTTGTACCTACTAAGTACTTGAGTAGGAAGATTACAGTTTCTAAGTTTTTTATGTTATTATTTCTTTGTTTAATTTTAAATAGTGTAATCTTTATGTGTTACATTATATTATTATTTTAAATACTTTATATAACGAATAATAATATATATATAACTAACTGTAATTCGTTATATGGTGTACTTCTTTCAATATTTTGTTTTTTTTTTGTTTTAAAATTTGTTTTTTCTCTTTTGGTTCGTACCTACTTAGTACTGTACTTGAGTAGGAAGATTACAGTTTCTAAGCTTTTTTATTTTTTTTATTTCATTTTAAATGGTGAAATCTTTATGTATTGCATTATATCATTCCTTTAAATACTTCATATAACGAATTACTAACTGTAATTGGTTATATAGAGTAAAATATTTTGTTTATTTTTTGTTTTAAATTTGATTTTGCTTTTTGGTTCGTACCTACTTAAGTACTTGAGTAGGAAGACTACAGTTTCTAAGTTTTTCATGTTTTATTTCTTTGTTTCATTTTAAATAGTGAAGTATTTATGTGTATATCATTATTTTAAATACTTCATATAACGACGAACGACGATTACTGACTGTTATTCGTTATAATTCTGGTGAACAATATTTTGTTACTTTTTGTCCAAGGTTTTTTATTTCTTTGTTTCATTTTAAATAGTGAAATCTTTATGTGTTTCATTATATTATTATTTTAAATATTTCGGTGTTGTCTTATCTATGCACAGGTAAAATAATATTTAACTTTAAATTTGTTGAGTAAAACAAATTAATATAATTTCGTTTAGTAATTAACGTTCAGTTGATTACTGATTTCGTTCAATAGGTTAGTTATTCGTTTTATGGTCTTCAATATTTTGGGTCGTTTTAGGTATTAAAATTTGTTTTTTTTTTTAATTTGATTCGTACCTACTTAGTAAGTATGTAGGAAGATTACAGTTGCTGTTTTTCTATCTATCGAGTTTGTTGTTTAATTTAAGTATAACTAAGTACATTCGTTTATCCGCATTTAAACAATTTATTTTTCTTTATCAGTTTTTGTAATTTAAATGATTAAAGTATGTACGTGTGAGCATAAGACCAAATTGTTGAAATAGGTCTTACCTATATAATTAGTTTCATGATTTGATTGCATTTTGCTTAGCAGATAAGTATTAACAAGGCAGTAAGCCTTAGTGGGTTCATTGGTTTATTTTATTTAGTAAGTCGTAATTAGTTTCTTGGTGCACAATATGCTTCGAAGAAAATCTCAACTTTCCAGAGAGTCTGCAACAGCAAAACGTCTGAGGCTTTTGCGAGAAAACGAAACGGAGGATGAGCGTTGAAATAGACTAGACACTCAACGTAATACTGCGGAACAAAACCGTGCTGGAGAATCCAGCGTTGAAAATTCTCAGAGTCTGATTTCTCAACGAGCAAGAACATTTGCCAATCGTGCTAGAGAATCTAGCGATGAACGTTCTCAACGTCTGATCAGTCAGAATGAACGGACTGCTGCAAACCGTGCTCGAGAAACAATAACCGAAAATACGCAACGTCTAATCAATCAGAATGAACGGACTGCTGCAAACCGTGCTCGAGAAACAATAACCGAAAATACGCAACGTCTGATCAATCAGAATGAATGGACTGCCGCAAACCGTGCTCGAGAACCAAGTGCTAAACGTTCAGAGCGTTTAACCCAACAACGAGTAAGATCAAATGTCATTAGAACACGCAGGCAAACTGATTTATTAAATTTGGCTTTGCATTATGACTATAACTAGAAGGTGTAACAGTTGCAGCACCTTACAAAATGTAAATTGTGTATTATGCAAAACCTGGCGATGAAAAAGAGTGACCGTGAGTTTTATTGCCCGTTCTTTCTCATGGTTCTACCTCAATAGGTAGACTGCCTCGTTCGCAAAGCAATCTTTGCGAACGAGGCAGTAAATGTAAATGTAGAAGCATACAGTAATAATGTTTTAAATTTGAGTATCAGTAATTATTTTATAAATTTATTATTTTGACGTTCATAAGCGTCACATTGTGACCCAAATGAATAAAGGATTTTGAATTTGAATTTGAACTATAGTGCAGATTATGCCAATATAAACGATGTTGACATTGGAAATATGAATCATGTTTGTAACCATTGCCAAGCAAAAAAAATGGAAAACTGAGGCACCCGGTTTATGTTGCAGTAACGGAAAAATAGGAATCCCAAAAGTGTCAGAACCAACACCAATTCTAAAAGAATTATTATTAGGTAATCATTCCGGATCAAAACATTTTTTAAGTCATGTAAGGCAATATAACACGTTATTTCAAATGACGTCATTTGGTGCCAAAGAAATTCGCGAAGGTAACTTTATGCCTACATTTAAGATACACGGGCAAGTTTACCACTTAATAGGAAATTTATTACCTGCTCAAGATGCCCAGCCGGAATTTCTACAAATATATTTTGTTTCTCAAGCCGATCAGCTATCTTTGCGTGCCAATATTAATCCGAGTTTACGAATAGACATTATTGACTGTTTGCAGACAGAACTTCACGACCATAACACATATATACAAAGTTTTAAATATAATCTTGAAAACAGACCAGCACAAGATCTTAAACTGATTATCCATGCAGATCTAAAACCTCTCAACGATCACCACGGTCGGTATAATGCGCCAACTGTAGATGAGGTTACTATTCTAATGGTGGATGAAGACAAAGGACCGAGAGATATCGTATTAAATACAAGAGATGGCCATCTTCAAAGAGTTTCAGAATTACACAGATCGTATGACCCGTTACAATATACCTTACTTTTCCCACGAGGAGACGATGGGTACTGCATCAACATTCCACAACAAGACAATGCTACACGATCTAAGACAGTATCATGCATGCAATTTTATGCTTTCAGACTTATTATGGTGAGAACAAATGATATGAACACTTTACATTATTTTAAAGGATTATTTAATCAATATTGCGTTGATGTAGCAGCAAAAATGATATCTGAACGGCTTGATTTTATAAGAAGAAATAAAAAAAACTGAGAGCCGATGAATATATTCATTTACGAGACGCAGTCGTTAATGATCATAGTGTTAACGCTTCTGACATAGGCCAGTATGTTATATTGCCTTCTTCATTCACAGGATCTCCGCGATATATGAATGAAAAGAGCCAAGACGCCATGACGTATGTTAGAAACTATGGCAGGCCAGATCTATTTATCATGGAATCCAGAATGGCCTGAAATAAAAATGGAATTATTTTTAGATCAGAAACCACAAGACAGGCATGATGTAGTTTCTAGAGCTTTTCATTTAAAACTCAAAAAGATGATAGACCTTTTAACAAAAAATTATATTTTTGGGACAACAAAAGCCTTCGTTTATAGCGTGGAATGGCAGAAAAGAGGTTTACCGCATGCGCACATCTTACTATGGCTTACGAACAAAGTGCAACCAGATTCCATTGATGATATAATATGGGCTGAAATACCCGATAAACAACGAGATCCTGAACTCTACAACATTGTTATGAAAAATATGATCCATGGCCCTTGTGGACCAAATAACCCAACATCCCCGTGTATGAAAGAAAACATGTGCACCAAAAGATATCAAAGGAGTTTTGTATCTGAGACACAAACCGGTGATGATGGTTACCCAACTTACAGACGTAGAGCACCAAACAGCGGTGGAAATACAGGTGTCCTGAATGTGAGGAGAACCGAAATCAACGTAGACAATGGTTGGGTTGTCCCTTATAATCCTGTTTTGTTACGAGTATTCAACGCTCATATAAATGTGGAATTTTGCCAAACTGTCCAGTAAGTAAGAGTACATACATACAAGTACAGAATGTAAGTAAGTAAGTACATTCATAAAGGTTCTGACCAAGCTACGTTTACATTACAAAATAAAAATTATGAGGTTGAAAAATATCTCAACGGTCGCTATATGAGTACTTCTGAAGCTATATGGAGAATATTTCAATTTCCCATTCATGAAAGATTTCCAGCAGTCATTCATTTAGCAGTCCATTTGGAGAATGGGCAAAGAATTTATTTCAATGACGATAATATGCATGATCGTGTTAATAACCCCCCTACATCGACTCTCACTGGTTTTTTTGAGATTTGCAGGAATGACAATTTTGCAAAAACTTTGTTGTATAACCAATTGCCCCAATATTACACATGGGAAAAAAATACATTTTCTAGACGAAAACGTGGCCAAGACGTTGATGGTTACCCAGGTGTAAAAAAAGACAGCCTTAGGCCGCGTTTATAATGTTCATCCAACGCAAACGGAATGTTTTTACTTAAGGATGTTATTTATGAATGTGTGCGGACCAACTTCTTTTGAATCGCTTAGAACTATTAATGGAATTGTTCTGCCTACGTATCAAGCGGCTTGCAAACAGTTGGGGTTATTAGAAGGCGATGAACATTGGGCAAATACTCTATCAGATGCAGCTATTTCTGAGTCAGCAGCAAAACTTAGAGAGTTATTTGGGATTATCCTAATATTTTGCCAGCCTTCAGAACCAATAGAATTATGGCGAAAATATTGCGATAATTTGTGTGAGGACATATTAAATAGAGTTCGAAGCGAAAATCACAACCCACTTATGCCATACAATTCCAAAATATACAATGAAGGGCTTAGTCTGATTGAAAATAATATTCGTGAGATGTGCGAAAAATCTATTACAGATTTTGGGCTACCAGCACCCGTTCGCAGCAATAATTTAAATAATATGGACCCTGTCGAAGAAGTTTTGCGGCGGCCATATGATTCAAATGAATTAAATGATTATATTTCAGTAAATGAACCCAAGTTAGTCAGTGATCAACTTCTCGCGTATGAATCTGTTTTAAAAAGTGTTTTTGGTGGCGAAGGCAAAATATTTTTTTTAGATGCACCTGGCGGTACAGGCAAGACTTTTGTAACCAATTTAATTTTAGCAAAAGTTAGTTCACAGGGACAAATAGCTATCGCTGTTGCGTCGTCAGGTTTTGCTGCTACGCTATTGACAGGAGGAAGGACGGCTCATTCCACTTTCAAGCTGCCCCTTACGGTATCTGTTGAAAGAGACAGTGTATGTTCTATACGAAAAAATAGCCCGTTGGGCAGAATTTTACAAGATGCAAGCCTTATAATATGGGATGAGTGCACTATGACTCACAGAGCTCACGTAGAGGCCTTAGACACAACACTCAAAGACATAAGGAGTTCTAATAGAGTTATGGGTGGTATTACTTTGATGTTTTCTGGGGATTTCAGGCAAACTTTACCTGTAATAGTAAGGGGAACAAGAGCAGATATTGTTAAATCTTGCCTAAGATATTTCTCATTATGGAAGTCGGTTGACTCATTGAAACTCAATACCAATATGAGAAGTCAATTGGGTGGAGGAAGCACAGATTTCTCAAAAAAGCTACTTTTGATTGGGGATGGGAAAGTAGCAGAATCAGAAAAAAAATTGCTATTGACAAAGACCTTGGTAATATCGTGACCAACATTGACGAACTGATCTGTAGAATATATCCAGATGTAGCTAATATTACCCAAAAAACTTATCAATGGATGTGTGAGAGGGCAATCCTAGCTGCCAGGAACGTTAGCGTTGATGCCATCAACGACAAAATAATGGCCAAACTACCCGGTGATAGCATAAATTATATATCTATCGATACCGTCATGGATCAAGAAGACGCTGTACAGTATCCTAAAGAATTTTTAAATTCTTTAAATCCTTGCGGGATGCCGCCGCATATGTTAAAATTAAAAATCGCCACCCCACTAAGAAATAATGTCATAGTGGCCATAGTTTTGACTGGGCCCGCAGTAGGACAAACCGTAGTTATACCTCGCATTCCTATGATTCCCACTGATTTGCCTTTTAGTTTTAAGAGGATTCAATTTGCTGTGAAGATTTCAAGAGGATTCAATTTCCTGTGAAGATTTCATTTGCTGTCACAATAAATAAGGCATAGGGACAAAGTTTTAAACATGTTGGCGTAGATTTGACGGATAACTGCTTTTCACATGGACAGTTATATGTTGCCTTATCTCGGTCAGGTTGTGGCGCAAATCAGTACATATTAATACCGCAGGGAGACATGACAAAAAATATTGTCTTTACTGAGGTACTGTAATGACATTCATACACATCACATACATACACTCACGCCCTTTTCCCGTCGGGGTAAGCAGATACAACAGCCTTGGCGGAGTGCCCTGCCTGGGCAACGCAGCGCCGCGACTTGGTCGAGGCGCTCGCGACGGATGAGCTCCCGCTCCGGACACTGGTTCGTGCCATGGTCTGGAGCGAGAGAGCCTGGAATGCCGCCGTCTCCTTTTGGGAGTAGCCTGCGGACGGTGAGCCTGTGGGGCCGCTCACCGTCCGACAAGGCCCGAGAGGTGGCGTACGTGTTCCGCGTACGCCTCTCGATGAAGTAGTTTTCGTTTTCCTTCTTTGTTGAAGTATGGATGAGAACAAACAGAGGTTAACTTTATTGTAAATTTAAAGTCGATATAAGAGCGTGGTGTATGCTATTGCGTATAGTAACGTGAGCGAGATTTAGGCGTCATTTTCAATGGATCGTTAGAGGTACACCGCTGTGGTTTAGTGGGTATGCCCCCCGAACGTCTAGGGGGGAGAGTCCGCACATAACCTCCCACCTGCCCCAAGCTCAAATACAGAGCGGTGGACGGGTACCCGTAAGAGTGGGGGTACCCTCACACCCGTGAGGGTATCCTTGGGTTCCACAGCGAGACAAAAAAAAAAAGGCTGAGGCAACATAACGTTACTTACTTCTGTCCTTACGCGCTTACTGATACTGTAATTCTTTTACTTAAATTAGTTCAATAGGTACTTTAAATTACATTGTATGATAGTTTTCATAACTACTTATAATAATTGCGCGGGCGAAGCCGCGGGCACTGCTAGTAATATAATATGATGTCAGCTATCTTGATCTTAATGAGGACCAACTTGACAAACTTGAGCGTCTCCAAAACTTCTGTATTCGATTCATTTTTGGTTTACGCAAATATGATCATGTATCTGAATTTCGATCCAGACTCAAGTGGCTCCCAATTCGTCTTCGCCGGAATACTCATATTCTTACGCAACTGTATAATGTGCTGTTCAACCCTAATAGCCCCATGTATCTCAAAGAACGTTTTAAGTTCCTTCATGACACACATTCAAAGACCTTGAGCTGGTGAGGTCGTCAGTGGATCTGAGACTGCAGATGCCAACACATTCCACAAACTTCTACGATAAATCCTTTGCCGTTCAGGCTGTACGTTTGTGGAATGCGCTGCCAATTGAGATTAAGCAAGCAAAATCACTCAACATATTTAAAGACGCACTAAAGAACCACTACCTGTCATTTTAATCTAAATTCTCTCGATGTATTTATTTATTTATTGGTTCTGTACTTTGCATTGATATCATTATGATATGGATATGTATGTATGTACAGCTATGTATTATATATATATATAGTTTGTATGTATAATTATATATGTTTTATATGTATAGGTTGTATGAATATTAAGTATTAGGTATTTGTATGTATAGGCGATATATACTTACACATGTATGTATATTCTATTTAATAACTATTAGTGTCCGTATATATCTGATCACTACACCATCAAATTTGTCTTTTTCAGTCTGTCCATCCTAAGGTTGCCTGGAAGAGATCGCACTTTGCGATAAGGCCGCCTTTGTGCATTTACTATTTGTATACCTATTACCTATATTTTAAGCTATTGTACCAACTGTATTTGCACAATAAAGATTTATCTATCTATCTATCTATCTAATATAATAGTGCTATAACGAAGAATAAAATAAATTGGTATATTAGGTAGAGAAATTATCTTCTCGTAAAAAAGGATTGTTCCTAACACGTCTACGGATGAACCTAGTTGGAAATAAATACTGTAATTAGCCGCCTTCCCAACGAGTTAGCGCTCACACCCAGACACACTAGATTTTCCAGAAATTTAAAAACGATGGTTAGAGAAAATGTAGTAGCGTTTCTTTGAACTATTTCTTCTTAAGGGAGTTTTACTAAAAATACGCAAAAGCTCCCTTTCGCAATACTTAATCTTGTCTCATTTACAAAACTAATGAACCGTGGATTTTGGTTTAACTTGGCTTAAACCAGAGGCAAGGTTACATTGATCGATTCTAAATATAATGGTGGAACACGTTGTGCGTAATAGGTATCTTGTCTATATCCGTATGTGTACAAACTGAAAATATGCAGGTATCCTAAAAATTCAAAGCCCCAGAATATTCTTCCTCATATTATTAACAAAGCATGAAAAGTTTCCTTCATTTCTTTCTTCTACTTCTAAGCCATTTGTATTCAAAGAATTTACAATTGACTAATTGAATATGCCATAAAAATTACATATAAATCTAGAAATAATGTCTATATGATAGCACAATCAGCTAGTTAGTTTAAATGTATAATAAAATCTATGCAAAATTCTTACTTATTTTTATTATAAATTAATCCTACCCACCATCCAATGTTTCAGCTTTGAGATTGAATGTTATACAAACTTACACAATGTTCCAACAAAGCTTTTCTTGCGTGGAATTAAGATGTACTCGTAGTTGGCGTAACAGAACATTATACGGCTTCGACCTACCCCAACAAATCATATATATGTACTAAGAAATAGTCTTAGTAGATGTAATAGAATATTTAGCACTAGCATCAAAGTGACTGTTTGTCCTCTATAACCTGTGTGTGCAACCTAAGGGATAAGTGAAGGTTATTCAAAGACAATGAATCCATGTTATGCCTATCAAAAAAATTCACGTCAGCTTGGATCGACATCTTAACCTGTTCTTTGAGTCGCGGGGTAAGCTAGAATAAAAATTAATAAGCACATAACTTTGAATAGTCAGTGCTGGGTTTGGCAAGCATGCATTTGCATGCGTTTGAACCCAGATTTTCTCCGCGTCAGCGCTATAGTGTCTTATTTGCTACGCTTTTCAATCCGCATGATATGTAGTTCATGTATAATTTACATGAACTACATATCATATATCAATGTGCATTTTGAAATCTAGACACGACAATCTTAAATTTAGCTAACATTAGCCGACAGTGCAAGTAATGTAAGAGCCACTGAATATAAACGTCCCTCTAATGAAATTCATACAATTTGTGGTGCGCGAGCGTCTTCGCAAATGAAATCATGTGTCATACAAAATAAATTAGCGGGTCCTAATCGCGTAAACTAACTTATTTAAGGTATAAATACCTATTTGGTTCCGACGTTTCGCTCGTCTTGCACCGAGCGTGGTCGCGGAGAGACTGATGAGAGCTCAGCGACGTACCCTCACTTGGTCTTCCAAGACCAAGTGAGGGTAGGAAGGGTGCAAGACGAGCGAAACGTCGGAACCAAATAGGTATTTATACCTTAAATAAGTTAGTTTACGCGATTAAGACCCGCTAATTTATTTTGTATGATGTATACAAATGGCGAAAGTTTAAAATGAAATCATGTGTGTCTCCGCCTCTTGCGCTTACAAACAGCATACATTACTGAAGTCCTAGTTACGTAGCCTCATTAGTAGTGACGTTAAACAAACACACAGAGAGAGAGAGAGAGAGAGGCAGATAGAGAGGGAAAGACACATAGCCTAACATATAAGCGATGTAGGATCAAGGTCCCCACATGTTCGGTGGCGTATTTACATTATATACAAGACCAGAACACAGGGGTGTGAAACTAATCGCGTATAGATTGGAAATAACTTTTTTGCTGAGTTCTTCCAATCTATACACGATTAGTTCGCAAATACTCCAGTATACTTCGTAGTGATCTAACTATCTTGCGTATACCATAATATACAGTGCCAGTATCAGGCTAATCGTGTATAGATTTTGTAAGGCATTCATTATATTGTATTATATTATATCACAAATATAATTTGTAGGTAAGTAGACATTATGTCCAATTAAATAGTTTTTAATAAACAAAGTTGACGGAGCCCTGCTTGGCAGGGCTCCTATGTTTGGGTTAAGGGTCAAAAGAGAACCTAACATAACCTATTTAGTTACTTGAATTACATACAATTTAATTCTCCACTAATAAAGTTCAAATATTATTTCATATATGTACCCATTATTTCACTAAACTATATCTCTTGTCTTCTCAGGCAGGTGTAACTAATGTAGTATAGTCCGGGACTAGGACGCATGTATTCACGACATTCACGTTACGAACTATTCACGAGCAGTACGCAAAATTCGTGTATATATTGTAATCACAGATTTAAATATAGCATTACAATATGTACGCGACCAGTTCCCTATGGCTGCGTTTTGGCCTTGTATAGTCTGTAAATACGCTGTTCGGTGGGGAAGCTTACCTATAGCGTAAGTGACCCCACAATAACACAGAATAGTTGTATAAAGGACGCGGAGACAGCTGCACTTTCTACCTTGAGCGAACAGACACATACACAACACAATACTACGTATATATTTAGATCAAAGCAATGCTGCAAAATGCAAAGGGTTCCCACCAAGAACTTAGGGTCCCAAGCCAATCTCACCTGCAAGTTGTGCACCTGCCGATCAACGGACGAATATCTCGATAAGCGGTAATAGGCTCGCCACCTATTACGTGGGATCAAAACACTGGCGAAAAGTGGGCGTTTAATATGCCTCTGCCTACCCCTTCGGGGAAACAGGCGTGAGTCTATGTATGTATGTATGTATATTTAGATCTCAACTAGTTCAAATTCAAATTCAAATATTTTTATTTCAAGTTGGTAATTTACATACTCTTTTGAAACGTCACTGACTGTAGTTGCCGTTTCCAAAAGGTAGGCCCAGGGAGAAGACTCCGGCAAGAAACTCCTCTGGACACTCTTTTAAAATCTTTGGTTTTTTACAATTTTGTTTTAAGAGTTACAATATATTGTCAAGAAAAAGAAAAAGCGAGCACAATGTAGAATAGCAAATATATAAATTAACTGTGAACAGTAGTTTGTCAGATTAAAGATCTGGACTTTTATATGAGAGATAGGTACTTTGACGATCATAGTATTATCAGCTAACATTGTGCTCACTTTACAAAGTAGATTACTTTAAATTAATATAATAACCTACATGCTGAAAAAGGCAAAACTGGGATACCTGCTATAAACTAGAGAAAATAAACTTTCTAGGTCCGGTTAGTTACAAATAAATTTTACTAATAAATACTAAGACTTCAATAATACCTAAGGTTACGTAGTTGCCAGGGAAGCCGCATGTGCAGAAAACAACTAACGCCATACATACCTATCGTCGATGTAATCACTTATCTTATAATATGCTTTTTTAACGAGAGCCATCTTAACATGTTTTTTAAATCTCCCGTCAGTAAGATCTGTAACTGCTTTAGGCAGTTTGTTATAGAAACGTACACAATTACCTAGGAATGATTTATTAGTTTTGGTTAGACTAAATCTAGGTACTACCAATTTTTGTTTATTTCTGGTGTTGATATTGTGAATGTTGCTTAAAGTGTCAAACATTGAAAGATTCCTACGTACAAACATGATGTTTTCGTAAATGTATAAAGAGGGCATAATAAGAATGTTAATTTCTTTAAAGACTTCTCTGAGAGACTCTCGTGGACCCATATCATAAATAGCACGGACAGCTCTTTTCTGCAAAATAAATATTGAGTCACGATCGGCCGCCGCCCCCCATAGCAAGACCCCGTAAGACATTAAACTGTGAAAGTAAGCGAAATAAACAAGTCTAGCAGTAGCAACGTCAGTAAGTTGTCTTATTTTTCTAACAGCGAACGCGGCAGAGCTTAATCTACTAGATAAAGAATTAATATGAGCTCCCCATTGTAATTTCGAGTCTATAGTAATACCTAGGAATACTGTTTCTTCCACAATATCCAACTTGTTATCTTCAAGCATTATGTCTAAACCTTCCTGAGAAACGTTTCGTGAAGAAAATCATTTCGTTTTTTTAGCATTTAGCAATAGATTGTTTGCGCTGAACCATTCTGATAAGGATAATAAACTAGCATTTACTGTGTGTTGGTTTACGTCTTTTCTATCAATTTTAAATGTAAGAGAAGTATCATCTGCAAAAAGAATAATATTAGATATGGCCGACATCATGTAAGGAAGATCATTTATATAAACAAGGAACAGAAAAGGACCCAAAATCGAACCCTGAGGAACACCCATCCTAACTAAAGACCCTGAAGAGGTTGTTCCATCTATACCTACCCTTTGCTGTCTCTGAGAAAGATACGAGGTAACTAGTTCGAGAGAACGTCCACGAACACCGTAGTGTCTAAGTTTGCAAATGAGTGTATCATGATCAACGCAATCAAAAGCTTTGGAATGATCGCAGAAGACGCCAATGGCATCTCGCGATTCTTCCCATGCTTCCAGGATGTTAGCAATTAATTTTGCACCTGTATCAGCAGTCGACCTACCTCTCGTGAAACCGAATTGCTGATCGTGTAAAACCTCGTTTCTATGAAAATGAGACATCATTTGGTCAAGCATGATTTTTTCGAAGACCTTACTCAAGGATGGTAGAACTGAAATCGGTCTGTAGTTTGAGGTTATAGTTAATTTGTTGATCAGATTGGTGTATATTTCTCTGCATGTACAGACAGAATGTGTATCATAGATTTAACATGTAGATACAGACCTAACCAAATGATGAAAATGAAGGATTACATTACACTCGCGGGACTAACTTCACGTGTAGGTGACCTGTGTCTTGTGTTGCCAGAATCGATTTGGGTCTAATAGGGCAGAAGACGAAATAAATCGATATTTATGTTGTACACAGAGACAAACGGTTTCAAAGCATCTAATATTACTAGTGAATCAGAATTTAATCCTATGGGAACAAGTCATTGGTAAGACAAATTGGCAAGTAATAAAAATAAAATCATTATTAATAATATTTTAGTTATATATTAATCAGGATATTGTACGTCCCAATCAGGAACAATTCCGGGGAACCCCTAAAACGCAGAGAATTGGCAATCCTACCTGTGTCGATGTCTGAGTTTTTTCACAGTTTGATTTGACACATCAAAGTCGTTGTAGCCGTTGGTCATTGTAATGGTTATCGTGGCAGGCACATAACAAGATTAGCATGATTATGAAACATTAGCGTGTAAGTAGTGCGTGCTCAGTAATCGGCTCACCTCAGCCCGTCGGTCTGTCGGTCCGTCGGTCTATCGGTCTGTTGGACCGCGCGTCCCGCCACCGCGCCGTGGAGCGCGGATCGATACGCTGTGGTTAATCATTCATGTTTATTGCACAGATTAAGTTCCCTGCGCAACCCGCTTTATAAACTTGCTCTAACTTCCTATAAACGAAAATATTGCACCTTGTAGTTTTCACAAAGTTTCATAGTTTTCATTTTGCGTCACCCTTGACTTATCAAGACCCAGATGTTGGAAAAACCTTTGGTACAAAAATCGTATATGAAGAATTCGGCTTCATATTGTTTAATTGTTGACTAGTCATAATGTGCTGCGGTTGTTTAGTGGTAGCGCCACTAAGTATGCCTCGACGCAATCGTCGAAGAGTGTTCGTTGGATATGGGAATTGTATCAATGACAATTCATTGATACAATTCCCATATCCAACGAACACTCTTTGCGGATCACATGCAACCGCTTAAAGGTTATTTGTACTGAGATGGTGTGTTCTTATTTGCCCTTATTTCACATTGAAAGATACTGATTTTTATATATATTTTTATAAATAGAATTTCAGATTGAAACAGGTACTGTTTCAAAAATAGGAAATAACTAAAATATAATGATGGAACTGGGTTAGATAAATGAAAGATGTTTATAGCTTGGTTTCCTATCTGTATATATAAAATCCTTGCGTTACTGACTGACTGACAGACAAGCTACAGCCAAAACTATTAGGCGCAGGAAGCTGAAATTTGGCATGTATGTTCCTTGGGGACCGTAGGGGTGCACTAAGACGGGATTTCTCGAAATTCTCACGGGATCGGCCAAAACAGTAAATAAAAAATAATGCAGGCGTAGCTGCTGGCGTCCTCTAGTATTATAATAAAATTAAAATACATACATTGGTGCACCAAAGAGTCATATTGCTAAGTCAGCTAAACATAATACTTATTCTAAAGGAGATGGCTATAATTTGGCCTACTTAATGGCGATAATTTATTAAATTGTGCATAACTTACTAATATTTTGTTTTAGCTACACAATAATGTAGATAACTTCCGCCGTCTCTATCGTAAGTTCGTAACCAGATTGACAATCTCTGCCGCAAGTGAGCGCTAAGACTGTTCAACGGCAACTAATGTTGCTACATCAAGCTGAAACATAAGAAACTGATGCAGCGTCCGCGTTTACATCCGCACGAATGAACTTCATAATGGTAGCTCTTCTAAAGTGTAAATAAAACAAAGATGAACAAAAGCCGGCGTCCGCATTGTCAGAGAGTTTAATACTTGAGTGCGTCGCAACAGAGTATCGCATGTCGGCGGGTCTCTCGGCCGCAGTGCCGCGTTCATCAATTACAAATAATACAACAATGGAGCACCTGCATTGTCCTTCGTATTAAAATTTCACGTTTGTACGACTCCAGGGAACGCCGCCTCTAAATAAAAACGTGTACGATTTTATAAAACTCCGCACTCGCACTCACGTATCGACTGCGGCGCGGTGGTGACGGACGCGTGACCTTGATCATCCCTCGCTAATATTCAACATAATGTGCACCCGACTGTGCGCCCGATATTACCCAACATTGATGCTGAGGGTCACTTCGAGGGGGAAACAAAACAATCTGCGTACACTTGAATACTTTCGTGAGCACGAGTAAGTCGCGCGACTGCGGGGCGAGACGCGGGGCGCGCGGGGCCGCCGGCCGGCTCGCCAACAAGGAAACTAAAACACTCCAAATTACAAGTTTCAAATTGTTGTGCACATTTAAATCGTTGTTGCCATCTTTGGGAATTACTGTTAAGTTTATTTTTCAACTTTGTGTAGCAGTTTCGAGTGGACTTTTTGGGGACGTCGGCGGCCCGGGCCGCGTTATGGATGTCGCAGGAAACCTGAGTGTCGCGGCCGGGTACAGTCGCGAGCAGCGGCCCGCGGGCTTTGACACAGCTTACGAGCTCGCTCGCTCGTCCTGTCATATTGTTCGCTTCACAGAGTTTCACAAACAGACCAGCGTGTTTACGAACGGATCTGTAGACTAACTGAATCTAGCGGACGCTAAAATTAAATATGTATAGCTGAGAAGTGACGTATAGACCGAGGGAGTGTTGGGGAAATCATTTAAATGCATGAAGACTAACAAAGCAATTAGAGTGTATAAAGGCGGCGCAAACAGGGCGAGGGGTGAGGGCAGAGGTCGGATAGTATGGGGAGAGTTATGGAAAATTTTGGCTCGACTGTGCAGTTTTTAGAGGAGAGGACGGGACGATCGATTGCAACAAGTAATACCAATTATACGCGGCACAAAGACACTTGGAAGTGGCACATCTGAGCTATTGAATTTTACTGACATAATTATATCGTTTGTTAGGAATATGAGGCTGTCCGATTTTTATATAAATGACAATTATACAACCAACACCCACTTAGATACCCGGGAGATGACAAGTAAGTTGGCATAACTTCAACAAATTATGCTAATTATTTATTCTCTAATAACGTGAGTTAAGTCGGACAACTTTTAAAATAGTCAAATTAGTCCAATTGTGTATCGTTTGCGAGAATTTCGTCGCGATCAACTTGATTTGCTACTTTTACTAAATTATTATGTTGAAGCTGTTTTGGATTGAATCTATTTATAGAGATAGAACCCGTGTTTACTTGAGGCTTTTTGACCTCCACAGAGGCGGAGTAGCGGACTGAAGCTTGTTTTAATATCTAAAGTATCGATTCTATAAGTAAAGTAGCGGTCTTAATTATCACGGGACTCTCGTCAACATGGAGTCCGCCAACATGTTGTAGTTTCAAACACACAAGTACATTATCTGATGTTTCAGAATACGAAAGTGAATAACGGGTCTATTCACTTTCATACGCTGAAATGTTGCTAGCAGCAGTTAAATTACTTACTGAGGAAACAACAGCTTAATCGGAGACCAAGCAAATAATATGCGGTGTATGCATACAGAAATATTCTAAAACCAACAAATCGAATTGTTTCTATTAAATAGCACGTGCAACTAACTAAATGAGTCGTGGTTATTTACACATAATATAATTAAACCGTTGAGTACACTAGTCTTGGGCGTAATAGTTCGCGTCTGAGATCGAACGATCTAGTTCGCCGCTCCTATACGAACTAGTTCGCTCTTTTAGTTCGTTAGTTCGCGATTCGTTCCCAGCTCTTTGCTCTTCGCAGCAGGAGCAGTTTTAAAACGAGCGAACGATCTGCCTTAAACTGAACTATTTTAAGGAGTTCGTTCGCTCTGCCTTATATTAATTATTTAAAACCGTTTGTTCGCTGGTCGTTTTAAAAATCTGCTGCTGCGACGAGATGATTGAACATTGCACAATTACTAATAAATTGGAGACAAAAATATGTGTAATGATCCCCTTTTGACGAGACCTTTACTCGTTCTGTCACGAACGACTGAACTATGGAGCGGGCTATTTGGGGAACTAGTTCGCGTAGTTCATCTGAGGGAGTCACTCTTTCGAACTAGTTCGTTCGCGAACTACACAAGACTAGAGTACACTACTGGCGGTGTAACGGCCACCTACACACAATGTTTACATTTCCGCTCCTACAGAACTGGGTTCACCTGTACTTTATAGCTATATTTAGATTTATTTGTGGAAGAAATATGAATCAAGTTCGCAGTAGTCGGCGAGCAGGTGTGCGCATGTATATGGCTTCAAATCCCGCCGTAGGTATTGGGTTTCGTCTGACTCATTGTGTACAGTTACCGAGTGTATGCATGCGTTGTGTTGTATATAAATTATATAATAGCGGTGTATTTAATTTCATTGTAGTGACGGAACGTATGTTTCTATATGCTCAATCTGAGGAATATATGCATGTTATACCTATTCTGACGCGAAAGAGTTACCTACTGCTATTATAAATGCGATGCGCTTGTAAGGTATGATGAATGTTTGTTTGTCTTTCCCGTAAAATCAACCAAAATGATATAACTTTGCAGTAGGTAATAGCTTTCACACCAGGATAGGGCTTAGGCTAGGCTACCTTTTTTCCCGATACCCAATCTCACATGGACGGTGTTGCGAGCACAAGCTAGGTATTAAAAAGTCACACAGTTGACATAAAATATTTTGTTGGTATTCAACGTAAGATTTTTCTATTTATTTTCAATGAAATCTGAACTGTATTCGTAACGTTCTATTGTGTTTCATATTTTTATTTCGGCACAAAAAAATCAAATGCGCACCAGTATGCTTCGTTATACTAGTTCCATTGATGCCGTACATACTCGTACTCGATTCATATTCGTTTCAAGCACGTAATCTACTGAATGCTGACAAAAATGTCCCTGACGGAACAATTTTAATATTTTGTAACAGTAAATTTTATCTTTTGAATTTGAAATAGGACGGTGTAGTGGTCTATGTGGCTGCCTAGCCGGTTGGCGCTGCAACGAGTGTTGTAAGTTCAATTCCCATACGGGACAATATTACACTTTACGAATGCCACAAATAGTTTTGTCAAATCTAAGTGTTCTGTGTGTCCGCATAAAACGATTCATTTCGACAGGGGATGGTTTTAAAGCGATAGATATAACCGTCGGATGTTCAGCGACTATAATGAAGATTTAGAACTAATATGCAAAAAAAATACTTACATAGAATATATTGCAGCGAATTTTAAAAGTTTTATATCTGCAGTGGGTATTTTAAAGCAAATTTATCGCGGTAAGCTTCGAATATCAAAAGAGAACCGATGCCTGTTCCTAAAAAAGAACAAAACCGCCTATCGCAGCATATCTGCTCGCGGTTTCAAAGCTTCTGACGAATGATATCGAGATCAAATCTGAACGGCGATTAATAATGATGTGAAACAAGCGCCCGTAGGTGCGTCACAATGAGACGAGATGATTCATACACATAATACACGTGACCAGAACCGCTCACTGCATCAATTTATTTACTAATATATGTACCAAATCGTGATTGCATGTGGGCCTCATTAAAAGGGTTGTGTTGAATGTGCGGTGGTTAGCCTGATTAATTGGGAGCACTGATCTATCGATCAATCAAAGGCGAGTCACGCCATTGTTGGCTGAGAGCCGAGGCCTCCGGAGGGAGCTGTGATGGACCGATGACGTTGTGAGATCTACTCACCGATCGCTCAATTCATCTGCAAACGCAATTTGATCCGGCTGAACCGATTTCTTGCTCCCAAATTAACAATTGCAGCCGCCAATGTCACGGTTAAGTAAGCCGTCAGCGAGGTAAGTGAACTGAATATGATTTTCGATCACTTTTGGTACTTACTATAGTGAATATATAACTCATTTCATCAAGGTAATTAGATACGTATAAGCATATTTAGATGAATTTTAGCTCACTTACAGCAGGTATGCAAACACTCACTGTACTTATGTATGAAAGTTACTAGTAGTATACTTATTTAATGCTATTACGGCTGAAATAGTATTGCGCTCTTGACCGATACTCGTTTGATGTCTTGTAACATAATTTCCTGTCTTAAATAGTCGGACTGGCTACACCACTTGATAAGGTTAGAAAACTGTGTCCAGTACAGTAGGCAACTAAAGATTGTCAAACAGCTTCCAATATCAATTCCCTAGTTTATTGTAAACGACTAATCGGTAAATATATGATAATTAATAAGCAATTGGATTAATAAGTTAAGCCAACTTATGTGTTTCACTTGGATCATCATAAAAAATAGTTTGTTACAACATCTCTATGTTGTTATTATGATGAAATTGAAGTCTTGAAACAATTAGTTGAAACTTTATAATTGGCTTACAACTGATGTTAAACAAAACACACAATAAATTAGACTTTGATTTACTTGCTATCAGTACTGCTGATTTAAAAATATATTTTTTTATAGACTCACGCCTGTATCTCCGAAGGGGGTAAGCAAAGTTGTAATATTACATCTACATCTCGCCATGAATTTTTAAGTCCCACGTAATAGGGGGCGAGCCTATTGCCGTTACCGGGCACATCACGACTCCGTGCTTTTACAGAGAATTCAGAAAAAATCAGTAACACTTTGGCCGACCCGGGAATCGAACCTGGGACCTCCGATCAGCAGACGCATACGCTATCCACTGGACCACGGAGGCAGTCAAGAATGTAATCTCATTTTAACTAATAGTGTGATAGACCGTCCGAAACAGCCACCACTGAGGCACGCACAGCCTTATAATAACCACGTGAACATTTTTAAATCCATACTCACTCCTTCCACACTTGAATCCAGTATAACTGCGGCTCAATAAACCGAATTATAGATGTAAACGTCCTCGGTACACACGTATGAGGAGCGTCATAAAACATCGCACGGGGCGAGAGAGGGGGTGAAGTAGGAAGCAGCGGGGCTCGGGGCGTCAGTTACTTACATAAAGTGGGCTATTCGGTTAGGCGTGAACGGCGCATAAATGCTAGAGTTATGGCCTCGGTATAACACGCGGTAAAGCAACGCTGACACGGCATTAACCCAGCTATTGGCTTTTGATACATCTGAGCGGAAATTTTCCGTCCCATTAATGGGTTCCTATTTCCTTCATGGGTTTAAAATTAATCTAATCTATTCAGCTATGTGGGAGTCGGGAGTCTATCTGTATATATACCTAACATTCTTCCGTTACTCTCTGATTGAAAGACAACACACAGACAAAACATTTAGGCGCAAGAAGCTGAAATTTGTCTGATGTATGTTCCTTGGAGACCGTAGGGGTGCACTAAGAAGGTATTTCTCGAATTTTAACTGGATCGGGCACAGACGGCAAACTTAAAACAATGTGCGTACCTGCAGCCATCCTCTTGTGAAATTTTATTATCGTATACCTCTTAGAATCAACCTTTAAGTAAACTTATTTAATTCTTGTGTTGAGTAGCGTAACGGGCACGGATCGGACCCACGGTCGCAAATCCAATAACCATTGGGCCAGCGTCCCTTCAAATGACTGGACTACTTTATATGGCTTTAAGTACACTTTATTGCGCCATGATTAAGAGGGGATTCCTCCACATAGGCCTACGTACTTACCTACGGCTGCTGATTAACTGACCGAAATTTCTGACTCCTGCTTACAATGTATATATGGGCGCAAATTAATATACAATGATTATATTGTTACAAAAATGTTAATAATATTTAAGAATGATATTTAAATAACTATTTGTGAACACAGAACTGAGAACTTCAATACTTTAGAATATTAGACACTGTATTGACTGCTTAACTGTTTTAAAAAGATTGGGTATTTAATTTATCGCTTAATTATTAAGATAACTCCAGAAACTTTCAAAGTAAAATCAATTAGTATTATATAACATTATTCTGACACTTATTTTTATGTTAACGGTACTAAATAACATGCGATTATATTTGCATCATATTGATAGCGCCATCTGTTGACGTATGTTGAAAAACAGCGTTTGGTTATTAAAATAAATTTGTTATTCGTGTAAAATAAATCGTTTGGTGTTGTGTAAAATTCATTACAATATTAATGTTGATTTTTTAACTATATTTTATAATTAATTATACAGTAATTTAAATTAAATGTTGTAAAGGAAGTGGCAGTTGTTAAGCATTAAGTGTAACGACGGTTTGTTTATAAAAAGGACTGTATCTCACATTTTAATTCAATTCTGTGCTAGAAATTGTCTGAAAATAAACCAAGTCATATTACGTGTGTGTTTTTATTAAAATGGAGTCTGGACACGATAACCCTGGCATATCGCCGACATATATTATGTCTTAATAAGTAAATTATATTAGTAACAAACTAATCAATTCCGTAGTCCTCTGCTGGATATAAATCTAATTTTCGGCTCTTCGTGCCCAGCCGCTGACAGCCACCTAGCCCGAGTACGTCCTACATTACTCCAATAAGAGTGTTACAAAACTTTATTTTAATAAAATCATTCGCATGTAATATTGGCTCCCCTAGAATATACAAATGACGAAGTACTTACAGTTGTCACGTATTCACAAAGAATAAGCTTTAAGAAGATATTAGGTGTTACGAGCTCTAGAAGCGGTTTGTGTTTAGCAACTTAGATTCGCTCTCAAACAGAGCTTGCTCTTAATAGCACGAATAAATACATCACCGACAGAGATTAATTCGATGATGAATACAATCGCGGTACGTTAAATATTTCATTGGATCAGTTCCACACATCATCAGGTTGTGTTACTGCCGGGTTCCATTTTGGATTCGGACAAGGTGCTATTTTGGTTTTCATCGGCATTAGCAATTATACCAATCTCAAAGCTATGACTGGTAGAGCGCAGTCAATTCACCCTACATATGGTACATAGGTAAAAAGACACATTCGTTACTACTGGATTCTATTCTGAAAACGGACAATTTTTTTTTTATATTTATAGACTCACACCTGTATCCCCGAAGGGGTAGGTAGAGGTACACCTCTAAAAAAAAATTCATGGCGAAATGTGGGTGTAATATTACAATATTACACCCCCATTTCGCCATGAATTTTTTTTTAGGTCCCACGTAATGGTGGGCGAGCCTATTACCGTACCGGGCACATAACCAGACTCCTTGCTGCTGCTGAGAATTTCCTAACGGAAAAACGCAATAACACTTTGCCTGACCCGGGAATCGAACCCGTGACCTCCCAATCCCACGCGTACATTTATGCCGCGAGACCAAGAGGCAGAATACGGACAATTATACGGATAATTTGGTTTTCATCGTCGCAAAATGCGACCCCGCTAATCCGAATCCCTGCATCCGAAACCCTGAATGGTAGAGAACAATAATTAGCATTAACAGCCTATACCTATATCCCTAGGTAGAAGAGGCTTACCTTCAATGTATGTAGGTAGATTATAAGTTGGCTCAACTCTTTTAGTTGCAATTTTATAAAGCCTGTGTGACGCATGTTGATAAAATGAGCTCGCCCACGGCGCGGCGCTTATTATGTCCAAAGTGTACCGAGCGAATGATGAGCTAAACTAGCGGCGCGGTAACTTTCAGACGAGAGAGCCGCTTTATTTGATTTTATGTCAGCGACATTTAAATTTGTTTAATCAACATCGCATTACAGGAAAGTGAAGTCAAAGTACAAGTAAGAAATATGAAAAGGGAATGAGTCAATCAACTAGAGCCGCTAAAAAACTCGTTATAATAACAGCGCTGATTGATGAAGGGAGACGATTGGCGAATTTATTAGATCTCGAAAATCGTCTTTCATCGAGTTACTACAACAGAATATGTAGATCAATCCTATGCAAAACTACGCTATACTTAGACTGGATATAATAACTTACTATCTCTTGTACTATCGTCTTAGATGGGATCATAACATTGTGATTTGCTGCTTTACATCCATCCATCTGTAGATACAAACGTGATGACCGAAGTAATAAGTCTCAGTTGACAGACTGTCTCCGGGGTCCAGTGGATAGCGTATGCGACTGCTGATGGGAGGGTCCCGGGTTTGATTCCCGGGTCGGGCAAAAGTGTGACTGGGTTTTTCCGAATTCTCAGTAGCAGCACGGAGACTGGTGATGTGCCCGGTAACAGCAATAGGCTCGCCCCCTATTACGTGGGACCTAAAACTCCATGGCGAAATGTGGGTGTGAATGGTGTAATATTACACCTCTGCCTACCCTATCGGGGATACAGGCGTGAGCCCTTATAAAAAAAAAGAAAAAAAATATTAGTCTCAGTTACAGAGTCCATTCAATTAGTTCGTATCGTCATTTGATTCCTAGTTATAGAAATCGTTGTACACAATAAACCGAAACACAGCAACTCACTGTACAACAAACGGCCCGACGAATAAGACGCCTCCTGGCCCAAAATTCTCGCAGCACAAAGCACGAGCACTTGCAATATAAAGACTAGAGAGTACATCGTCTTTGACTGCTCGGGTGTCCCACTGCACACCGGTTGTGTTATGTACTTGTTGGATAAACATTTGTGCAACACAAATAATTGCTCGTGTTCAAGTGCTCTTCGTGATCATTGTCTAGTGTTTGTGAAATACATTGTAAAGTTTTAAAGGTCTTCTTTTTGCATTTCAAAGCTGTTTATGTAAATAATGATTATCTATTTTCTTACATTACGAGTTACGTAGTACATTATTCTAAATTAAACCCTGCAGCAGGTTTGCTTCATATCAGAAGCATCAACACTACCCCGAGAACCTTTTATTCGGTCGACGTAACTCAATATCAAATGCCCACGGATGGATAATTATGAACGGTTGGTAACTTAATTACAGCCAATCACATGTGTTCCAAATTTCGATCAGCGATCTATTACAGAAAATGGCAGCCACCAGTATCAGTATTTCGTTCAGTAGATACGCTTCGTCGATCAATCAAACACGCTATCGTAATTCAGTACAGAATAACATTGCCTCAAGTGAAATATTGGGGCCTTGAGGTGACAGTTAAGAATACAATATAGGTTAACCAAATCCTATCCTTCAATCAAATGCCATTTCATCTTTCTTTCTTTCTATTCTGAAAATAGTACTATTGATATTAAGTGTGTGTAGAAATACACCTCTGCCTACCCCTTCGGGGATAAAAGGCGTGACGATATGTATGTATGATATTAAGTTTATGATTTTCAATTCTATAAGTAGTTGTGCAGTACCCTCGACATTGCCGATCCTTGTATTGTCGTGCCGGCACTTACGCTGTAATAAATACCTGTTAAACTTGAATTTAAGGAAAGGTCAATCTAAATATAAATATCAACTGATATGTACTGATAAATATGTAAAATGTAACGCGAGAATAGATTCGAAGTGAAATAAAGAGATAAAGCGACTTCTGTGTACAAGCCAGGCCCGTGGAAACAACCATTACATGGTGTCATGTTATCTAGTGGCCATCACTACATCCCTTATATGAAGAGTAGTTTGTTAGCAATATATAAAAGGAAAGTAACTCGATACACTTAGCGCCGACTATTTCCTTGCTCTTTCACTCATAAAACTAGCTCTTGCTCGCTCTGACAAAAAAAATCTATTTTGAAATTTCGACTTCAGCTACGGACGGAAATGCAATGCTATAAACTTTATTTTTAATTTAACAGAAGCAAAGGCGAAGCACAAATATTTCGTAACAACAGTAAAAATGCCACAGTGCGCTTCTTGGCGCAACAGACCACATTACACACGGTTTTGCTATATTATCATAGTTTTTTGTTCCCACTAAGTTACACTGCATCAGTTAAATTTAGTTTTTATCTTTATTACGCAGTAATTTTGGTGCTCCTTTTATAAAACTATATTATTTTTTACTAGAAATACTAACTTAAAACAACGACTATAGAGTACTCAGCGAGCAATAATTTTTGGATCATACAAATGAATGTCCTGTACCCTTCTCATAGTGAGAAGACCCTTGTGCCCAGCATAATGACAGTATAAATACAGGGCTGATGATGATAATTCTTCGCATGTTGTGTGCAATGTAACAGGGCTAGTGCGTGTATGTGTAAATATTTCTGTTCCTACCATAACCAAGGCAACGAGCTACGATTGTGGCAGTTTGAGTACTGCAGCAATGTTTAGACGTGCCTACTCTGCTACAGGGACACATCTCGTTAATGCGCACATTATTTTTCTATTAAATGCCCCCGCAGAGAACTACATATATTCGGGAAACATTAATTCTTGTGAATAACTGCCTCGTTCCGGGGGGTATTCCGGTATGTACCGAAATTTTATGGAGCTCACGAATAATTCGACGTTGTTCAAATCGGCTCTTATTAAACAATAAAAGTGACAAAATAGGATATTGATGAAAATGTTAGTAATCAGTTACCATTGCCCTGAGCCCTATTACCTATACATATCACGGAGTAGTAGATGTCTTCTTCTTGAAGATAGAGAAAGGAAAATTGACATCTTCGCATTATAAATTAAATAAAAGACAGTACAACTTAGCTTGTCCTATAATTTTTTGTCCTGGTGAGTGTTTATCCAAGGATGTAGAGTCTCACGTGGCAAAGAAAGTATTGTACTCTGAAAATTATCGTTCAATAAAATACTTATTTCTTGCCATTCGTAAAAAATAGAAGTAAAGCAACGTTTGCAGCTGTCACCACTTAGATTGGTGACCGCTTGCTGTGGCACTTACGTCAGAGCGCAAGGTTTTTATTTATTTATTTATTTAGGACAACCAGTAGTTGTTACATTGTAATTAATGATAAAAGACAGAATTAATAAGATAAAAAAACTAAATGTACAACATTCTAAGGTGTCACAACAAGCACCAAAAGGTAACATTTATGTATAAGTATAAAAGAAAAGAGTATATAAAGTTGTCAGGCAGCGATGTTCTGATATGATTTTTGTGTATGTAGATATTTATGCGGCTGAAGAGTGACATAGGTTTATTGCGATAACCGACATCTACGCGGGTAGAACTGCGGGCGAAGTTTAGTTTTGACTGCACGGTTGGCGTAGTGGTTTAAGTGGCCGCCTCGCCGCTTGGCACTGCGCCGAGTGTTGTGGGTTCGATTCCCACACGAGACAACACTTTGTAATGATTCATAAATTGATGTTTCGAGTCTGGGTGTTCATTGTGTCCGTTAGTTGTATGTTTGTAAAAGTCCCCCGCGACACAAGATTTATTTCAAGTGCGGGAGTCGTTCATATAAAAAAAGTTTATAGATTAAAAATGTATAACATGGCATGTAAGTCTGTATTTAATGTTCGTGTCGTGTGGCAGTTAATTGTAGCTGAACCTTGAATGGTAATCATAATAGTAATAACCCACTTCATTAGAATCCGCCCCATAATGGTGGACGCACACCTATCCGAGGCGAACGCGTCGAACGCGTCGAACGAAACGAATTTTAGAATTCTTTATATGAAATCTCATGAAACCTCGCACACTTGTCCGCGTCGAATCGTCCGAATCTGGAAGAACCTCAGAAATCCTAGTAAAATTCGAATGACGTCATCAAATTCGGCGCGGTTAGTGCGGTCGATTCGTCCGATGCGCTCGCATTCTATCAGTTGGGTATGACAGAGCAACGCGCGAGTACTATTTCCGCATTGTTTCTTCACCTTCCATTAATAAAGCACTGACAAATAAAAACCTCGTCAAGATCCATCACAATTCACATGTAATAACAGTGCGACAGGCATAAAGGAAATGGAAACCATTTGTTCGATGCGCTCGATTCTTTCGGCGCGGTCGATTCTTTCGGCGCGGTCGATTCTTGCTAATGTGCGAGGCCTCCTTGACTTCGATTCGTTCGACGCGTTCGCCTCGGATAGGTGTGCGTCCACCATAACCTAGATTATTAGCACGTGTACATTACTAGCATTTGAGTTCAACTAGCTCATAACCTTTTGCTTTAGAATATATTCGAATCTCACGTATTCTCTGCATTACAGATATTTTATAATTACCGTTAAAATAACAAACACACACATAAATATTGGTACCGCTAACAAAAATGTATCACGTGAGAGTCTTGGATCCTTAGTGCTGAGGACTACTAACTACAACCTTTTTGGTTTTTGAGTCCATTGTTGGACATAGACTTCTCCTAATTAGCGTCACAATAGCAGTGGGGATCTATCAGCAGCTTATGATACAGTAAACCTGAGATGGTTGTTGTGGAAAGAAGAGAGCATGACCAATGATAAAAAAATTGTCACTATACTGAGAGAACTCCTTCACAATTGACGTTTTCAAGTACACCTTCTTGTAGACAAAAGTCGTTGGAGAGCACAAAAAAACGGCCTACCTCAAGGTAGTGTATTGGCACCACTGTTGTCCATCCTACCCAAACACGTCACGCTTCATCTATGCTGACGACCTTGCCCTAACTGCCCAAACTACCACCTTTGAGGATATCGAGTTAAATCTCGCAAATGTTCTCAGCAGTTTGGCCCAGTATTACTTGGCTAACTCGCTCAAACCCAACCCGAGCAAGACCCAAGCGAGCTTATTCCACCTCCGCAATAGAGAAGCGAGCCGGAAACTTAACATTGTTTGGGGCGGGGTCCCTATTGAACATAACCACTTTCCTAAATATATTGGTGTTACCCTGGACAGGACACTCACGTGCCGAAAGAACTGCGAGAATATCAAAAAGAAGGTGCACACTCGTAACAGCCTGCTGCGCCGATTAGCCTCCTCGCATTGGGGTGCTTCACCCACAGTAATGCGGACTACTGGGTTGGCGTTTTCCTTCTCTGCAGGTGAATATGCGTGCCCGATATGGAATCACTCAGTCCATGCAAAACTGGTCGACACTGAACGAAACGTGCCGGATCATTACCGGAAGCCTTAAACCAACCCCGGTACCGATGCTGTATCCTCTGGCAGGAATAGCGCCGCCAGAGGTTCGCAGCGCTGTGGCGCCAGTGAAAGAACGAGAATGAAAAAGACTCACGACACCCTTTGCACAACAACACCTTGGTGCCACATAGGCTGAAAAGCCGCAATAGCTTTCTCAGGCGTGTTCTTCCACTCAATGAAGAGCCAACACAGGCAAGGCGTAAACTGTGGCGGGATAGTGCTTCCCATTCGTCCCGCTTGCTGAATATCCTCCACCTGGACATGGGCTTCCTTGGCTGACTTAGAAGTCTTTAAATATACGACACAGGTTGGCCGAAGCAAAGAAAACAACAACATGCTTAGGTTGGGTTTTATAGATAATTCCAATCTGGAGTGCAAGCGCAATCTGATCCTAAAAAAAGATCGAAACCGCGTATTGCAGCATATTTGCTTGCGGTTTCAAAGCTTCTGACGAATGATATCGAAATCAAATCTGAACGGCGGCGGCGATTAATAATTATGTGAAACAAGCGTCCGTGAGGTGCGTCACATCGAGACACGATGATTCACAAGACCAAAACCGCTCACTGCATCAAATTATTGACTAATAAATGTACCAAATGTTGATTGCATGTGGGCTTCGTTAAAAGGGTTGTGTTGAATGTGCGGTGGTTAGCCTGATTAATTGGAAGCACTATTCAATCGATCAATAAAAGACGGAGTCACGCCATTGTTGGCTGAGAGCCGAGGCCTCCGCAGGGAGCTGTGATGGACCGATGACTTTGTGAGATCTACTCACCGATCGCTCAATTAATCTGCAAACGACATTAGACAATTAGATCCGGCTGAGCCGATTTCTTGCTCTTAAATTAATAATTGCAACGTCCAAATTTACGGTTAAGTAAGCCGTCAGCGACGTAAGCGAACTGAATATGATTTTCGATCACTTTTGGTACTATGGTGAATATATAACTCATTTCATCAAGGTAATTGGATAAGTGTTATCATATTTAGATGAGTGTTAGCTCACTAATAGCAGGTATGCAAACGCTAACTGTACTTATATATGAAAGTTACTAGTAGTATACTTATTTGATGTTATTACGGCTGAAATAGTATTGCGCTGTTGACTGATACTCGTTTGATGTCTTGTAACACAATTTTCTGTCATAAATAGTCGGGCTGGCAACACCACTTTATAAGGTTAGAAAACAGTCGCCAGTACAGTAGGCAACTAAAGATTGTCAAACAGCTTCCGATATCAATTCCCTAGTGTATTGTAAACGACTGATCGGTAAATATATGATAATACGACTGCACGGTTGGCGTAGTGGTTTAAGCGGCCGCCTCGCCGCTTGACACTGTGCCGAAGTGTTGTGGGTTCGATCCTCACACGAGACAACACTTTGTGTAATTTATAAATTGTTGTTTCGAGTCAGGGTTTTCATTGTGTCCGTTAGTTGTATGTTTGTAAAGTCCCCCGCGACACAGGATTTAGTCCTAATGCGAGAGTTGTCTGAAAAAAAAACAAGCAATTGGATTAATAAGTTAAGCCAACTTATGTGCTTCACTTGGATTATCATACAAATTAGTTTGTTACAACAACGTCTATGTTATTATTATGATGAAATAGAAGTTTTGGACAGCGATAGCCTAGTGGATATACCAACTGACTGCCATGCAGAGGGTATCGGGTTCGAATCCACGGCACGCACTACTGACTTTTCGGAGTTATGTGCGTATTGAATTGTTAATTATCGCTTGTCCCGTGCCTCGGAGAGCACGTTAAGCCGTCGGTCCCGGCTGTCATGAAGATCTTTGACAGTCGTTATAGGGCGTCAGTACCTCTAAAATAAACTGGCGCGTCAGTTACTTACATTAAGTTGGCTATTTGGTTAGGCGTGAGCGGCGCGTAAATGCTCGAGTTATGACCTCGGTATAACACGCGGTAAAGCAACACTTCCACGGCATTAACCTAGCTATTGGCTTTTGATACATCAGAGCGGCAATTTTCCGTCCCATGAATGGTTTCCTATTTCCTTCATGGGTTTAAAATTAATCTAATCTATTCACCTATATGGAAGTCGGGAGTCTATACAGATAGACTCCCGACTTCCATATAGGTGTATGGTATATACCTAACATTCTTCCGTTACTCTCTGATTGAAAGACAATACACAGACAAAACATTTAGGCCCGAGAAGCTGAAATTTCTCTGATGTATATTCCTTGGAGACCGTAGGGGTGCACTAAGAAGGTATTTCTCGAATTCTCACTGGATCGGGCCGAGAAGCAAAATAAAAATACCTAATGTGCGTACCTGCGACCATCCTCTTGTGAAATATAATTATCGTGTACCTCTTAGAATCGATCTTAGGTTAACTTATTTAATTCTTGTGTTGAGTAGCGTGACGGGCACGGATCGGACCCACGGTCGCAAATCCAATAACCATTGGGCCGCCCGCCCCCCCTTCTAATTACTGGACTACTTTATATGGCTTTAAGTACACTTTATTTCGCCATGATTAAGAGGGGATCTCTCCACATAGGCCTACGTACTTACTTACGGCTGCTGATTAACTGACACTAATAGTGACAGACATTTCTGACTCCTGCTTACAATGTATAATTATATGGGCGAAAATTAATATATAATGATTATATTGTTACGCAATAACAGTGCTTTACGTCTGTGCCTGTTCTCGATGACATCGATAGCTTGGGAGCACTCTGTTATCTGCTTCCGTAGAAGACTGAGCATCGCAGACATGAGCTCTCTGAAGGTTCGGCACTCTTCTGCCACCTTCGTGACTGTGTCCTTCGCCGTACCTCCATGAAGCTGCGCCTCAAGTTCCGCCTTCCGCTTGTTGAACATTTCTTCAAGATTGTTCTGTGCGGTCTTGATGTTTGTCAGTTCCGACATTGTGATGCTTCAACTCGAATGTACTTGTGCTTCCTTCGATAGTAAACTTGATGTGAATGTGTAATGGTGGTGCTGGTAGGTGGTGTAACTTGCAGAACTCTTCTACAAATGTGAGTACAGTGTATTTATGGCTTACAATACACAGTTTAAACAAAGATTGTACATAAAAACGCTTTAAAATAATTAAATAAAATCTTTTAAATTTCGATAATGTGTTGACTTTTTGACACCTACCGCCAAAAAAAAGTGAAAATGATGTTTGAACACTTTTGGTACTTATGGTAAATAGAATATGTAACACAAAATTTATCAAGTTAATTTGATGAGTGTTAGCATAACGTATTATGCAATAATGTGCCCGGCAGCTTACGGTTACGGTAGAAGGTATTTCTCGAATTCTCACTGGATCGGGAAAAGACGGCAAAATAAAAATTACGTGCGTACCTGCGGGCATCCTCTTGTGAAATATAATTATCGTATACCTCTTAGAATCAACCCTTAAGTAAACTTATTTAATTACCGTTACGCTTAACCGTTACGCTACTCAACACAAAAGTGTTGAGTAGCGTAACGGGCACGGATCGGACCCACGGTCGCAAATCCAATAACCGGGGCCGCCCCCCCCCCCTTCAAATTACTGGACTACTTTATATGGCTTTAAGTACACTTTATTGCGCCATGATTAAGAGGGGATCCCTCCACATAGGCCTACGTAATCACCTACGGCTGGTGATTAACTGACACTAATAGTGGCAGACATTTCTGACTCCTGCTTACATTGTATATATGGGCGAAAATTAATATATAATGATTATATTGTTACGAAAATGTTAATTATATTTAAGATAGATATTTAAATAAGTATTTGTGAACACAGAACTGAGAACTTCAATACTTTAGAATATTAGACACTGCATTGACTGCTTAACTGTTTTAAAAAGATTGGGTATTTAATTTACATACATACATATCGTCACGCCTTTTATCCCCGAAGGGGTAGGCAGAGGTGCATTTCTACACCCACCTTTCGCCAGATATACTTTAGTCCCACGTAATAAGGGGCGAGCCTATTGCCGTACCGGGCACATTTCCAGACTCCGTGCTGCTACTGAGAATTTCGTGACAGAAAAACCCAATAACACTGCCCGACCCAGGAATCGAACCCGGGACCTCCCGATCCCACGCGCAATATTTAATTTATCGCTTAATTATTAAGATAACTCCAGAAAATTTCAAAGTAAAATCAATTAGTATTATATAACATTATTCTGACACTTATTTTTATGTTTACGGTAATAAATAACATGCGATTATATGATGAATCATGTTGATAGCGCCATCTGTTGACGTAAGTTGTAAAACAGCGTTTGGTCATTAAAAGAAATTTGTTATTTGCGTAAAATAAATCATTTGTACTTCTAATTTCATAATTCGATAATATTAATACAATAAATAGCGAACTTGATAGCTTTGATATTGCATTGTCTTCTACTTGCGAGATCGAGGACTGCCCGAAATTAATAAATAAACCACGCACCAGCTTGAAAATCATTCACCAAAATATTCGTAGTCTTAATCGTAATTTCTCAAGTCTCTTAACACTTCTGGATCGCTCTGCAACTAACTGGGATCTTGTTATTCTTACGGAGTGTTGGCTACGACACACATCCCACGTTCCTTTATTAGACGGCTACAGCTATACTAAAAATGAAAATAACGTTACACAAAACGAAGGAGTAATTGTATACCACAAAAAGAATATGCGCTTATCAATTTTTGAGCCTAGCTTACGCGAGGCTAACTGTCTAACAATAAAAATTAATAATAACACGATCGTAATAGCAATTTACAGACCCCCTGGCTATAAGAACATCGATCCTTTTATCGAGTCACTCAACGAACTTCTTTGCAACTCTAATCACTCTAATGTCATTCTTATTGGGGATATTAACATAGATATTTCGACCGGTACTAAAGATCCCAACTCAGCTGTCTATCTAAACTTACTAGCTTCTCATGGTATCTTACCGGCCCATCAGTTGCCTACGCACAGCAAAACCTGTCTGGACCACCTCATGCTCAAAACCAAACTGCCGGCTTTCTGCTACGTGGCTGAAACAGCGATAACTGATCATGACTGCGTAATTTTCATATTGCAACACCAGGATCGTTCCTCGAACTCTACCGTAATAAAGAAAATTAATTATGATAATTTGGACAGTGACATGAATAACCTTTGCTTTAACCCTATCTTGCTTCTGACGCTAGTGTAGCCACCTCTCGCCTTGTTACTAAACTGAATTATATAATTAACTCTAACACTCACTTACACCGAATTCCAAATCGAAAACAGATCAAGAAGCCTTGGATAACGCCTGATTTATTGAGATGTATGAAGAACCGTGACAAGCTTCACATAAAAGCAAAGAAAAACACGAACAACGAGGTTATAAAGGTTACGTATACTAGGTACAGAAATTTCTGTAACTCGCTACTAAAACGCCTAAAACGAGAATACGAAACAAAACTAATAAATAATGCGGCTGATACTAAGACTTTATGGGACGCCATAAAACAAATTACACACACGACCAAAAAGCATACACCCGCTACAGGCCTTCTCACTTCCTCTAATCCATCAGTATCGGCTAATAAGATAAATAATTTTTTCGTATCCATCGGTAAGAACCTATCTGACAAAGCTTTCGACCCTGACTGTTGGAATGGTCTCTCAGATGTTGTCTCGCAGCCATTTTCTTTCGCCTTGGTACCCACAGACGAAGTTGAAGTCCAACATACTATAGCTAACTTAAAAAAGAGCAATACCGTGGGCCGTGATAATATATCTGGTACATTTTTGAAACGGTATCACCAAACTCTAGCCCCACCTCTCACACACATTTTTAATTTAATGTTTAGCTCTGGAACCTTCCCGAAAGAGTTTAAATTAGCCGAGGTTATCCCAATCTACAAAAGTGGCGACACGGGCTGTGTCAACAACTACAGACCTATTTCTATTCTTACTGCAATTTCAAAAATCGTCGAAAAGCTCCTAAATAAACGTCTTCTAAAGTACTTAGAATCAAAGCATCTTCTGTCGAGTTCTCAATTTGGGTTTAGGGCTGGCATGTCAACACATGATGCTGTACATGAACTTGTCGATCACACAGTTCGCAAACTTGACCAAAAGAAAAAGGTAGTGGCAGTGTTTTTAGACTTGGCAAAGGCTTTTGACACGGTCCGTGTTCCACTCTTACTATCGAAACTCGAAAAGCTAGGAATCCGGGACAATCAGCTTCGACTGTTTGAAGATTATTTGGTTGATCGAATGCAGAGGGTCAGGGTTGGTGATGTCGTCAGCGATGACCAGTCCGTTGCCTGCGGTGTGCCCCAAGGTAGTGTTCTGGGACCTACGCTCTTTCTTACTTATATAAATGACCTATGCAACCTTTCTCTCAGGAACGGAAAGATAGTCACGTATGCTGACGACACCGCCCTAATCTTTCATGGTGATTCCTGGGATGATGCTTTTGTGTCTGCACAGCTAGGTTTTAATAAGGTGACCACATGGCTCAAAGGAAATGGACTCACTCTCAACGTTGAAAAGACGCATTATATGCCATTCACTATCAAGAGCAGTTCATCATCAACAACTGACAGCCATGATATAATATATCATACATGTCACCTTAGCCATCCCTGCACTTGCACTCATCTTACCGTAGCCTCCAAGGTTAAGTATCTGGGAGTCGTAATAGACGATTCACTGAACTTCTGTCACCATGTGGACTTACTATCCTCCAGAACGCGGAAACTAATGTCGATCTTTAAGAACTTACGGCACATAGCGGACACTCAGGTCGTCAAAAGCATTTATCTTGCCCTATGTCAATCCATTATAAGCTATTGTATTACTGTGTGGGGAGGAGCATGTAAAACTAGCATGATCAAAGTCGAGAGAGCGCAAAGAGCAGTCCTTAAAGTAAGTCGGTCCTTGCCATTCCTCTTTTCTACCAAGGACCTGTATCAGTTAACTGACGTCCTGACTGTGAGGCAATTGTTTGTTTAAGGGATCGTTCTCAAACAGCATGCCAAAACTTACTTTTGATCATACTAAGCTGAAAGGTAAACGCAGAAATTATCACACTTGTGACACCCTGAATGTCCGGTGGAACACAGCGTTCTCATCGAGATTTTTTTGATTCCTAGGAGGTTACTTATATAATAAAATTAACAAAGAGCTCAGCATTTACTCACTTACTCGTTACAAATGCAAAAAGGTGGTCACAGCCTGGTTGAAATCTCTTAGTTACGACGAGACAGAAAACCTTATACACATTATTTCCTAAACCAACTGCACCCACACCATGCGCGCATACACACACACACACACGCGCACGCACACACGTACACAAACGCACACCAACACACACACACACACACACACACACACACACGCACGCACGCACGCACACACGCACGCACGCACGCACGTACACAAACACACACCAACACACACACACACCCGCACGCACGCACGTACACTAACACACACACACGCACACACTCTCATTCATAAGTAATGCATGACTAGTGCTGCACGTATCCAGTGCTTGGAGAGGCTGGTAATCTGTCATACAGGTCTCCTAGTACAGATACCAGTCTCTCACATAGTGGCATATATAGAATAAGCTTATATTGTGCAATTATGTATTTTGTAACTATGTGAGAGAGAAACAATAAAGTTATATTATATTATTATTATTATTTGGTGTTGTGTAAAATTCATTACAATATTAATGTTGATTTTTGAACTATATTTTATAATTAATTGTACAGTAATTTCAAATATATGTTGTAAAGGAAGTGGCAGTTGTTAATCATTAAGTGTAATGACGGAAGGTTTATAAAAAGGACTACAGCTCATTTTATTTCAATTCTGTGCTAGAAATCATCTGAAAATAAAGCAAGTAATGTTACGTGTGTGTTTTTATTATAATGGAGTCTGGACACGATAACCCTGGCGTATTACCGACATATATTATGCCTTAATAAGTAAATTATATTAGTCACAAACTAACCAATGCCGTAGTCCTCTGCTGGATATAAATCTAATTTTCGGCTCTTCGTGTCCAGCTGCTGACAGCCACCTAGCCGGGGTACGTCTTACATTACTCCAATAAAAGTGTTACAAAACTTTATTTTAATGAAATCATTCGTTCGTAATATTAGCGTTTCAAAACTTTATTTTAATAAAATTATTCGTATGTAATATTGCATCCTCTAGAATATACATTTACGACGTACGTATGATTTTCACATAGGTATTCACAAAGAATAAGCTATAAGAAGATGTTAGGTGTTACGAGCTCTAGAAGCGGTTTGTGTTTAGCAACTTAGATTCTTTCTCAAACAGAGCTTGCTCTTAATAGCACGAATAAATACATCACCGACAGAGATTATTTCGATAATGGATACAATCGCGTTACGTTAAATATTTCATTGAAGTTTCAGTTCCACACATCATCAGGTTGTGTTACTGCCGGGTTCCATTTTGGATGCGCACAAGGTGCTTTTTTGGTTTTTATCGGCAAAAGCAATTATGCCAATCTCAAAGCTATGACTGGTAGAGCGCAGTCAATTCACCCTACATATGGTACATAGGTAAAAAAAAACCTTCGTTACTACTGGATTCTATTTTGAATACGGAAAATTGATTTTTTTATTTTTATAGACTCACACCTGTAACCCCGAAGGGGTAGGCAGAGGTGTAATATTACACCCACATTTCGCCATTGATTTTTTTTCCTATTACCGTACCGGGCACATTACTAGACTCCTTGCTGCTACTGAGAATTTCCTAACGGAAAAACCCAATAACACTTTGCCCGACCCGGGAATCGACCCCGTGACCTCCCAATCCCACGCGCACATTTATGCCGCGAGACCAAGAGGCAGAATACGGACAATTATACGGATATTTTGGTTTTCATTGTCACAAAATGCGGTCACCCCGCTAATCCGAATCCCTGCATCTGAAACCCTGAATGGTAGAGAACAACAATTAGCATTAACAACCTATACCTATATCCCTGGGTAGAAGAGGCTTACCTTCAATGTATGTAGGTAGGATATAAGTTGGCTCAACTCTTTTAGTCGCAATTTTATAAAGCCTGTGTGACGCATGTTGATAAAATGAGCTCGCCTACAGCGCTTATTCTGTCCAAAGTTTACCGAGCGAATGACGAGAGAGCCGCTTTATTTGATTTTATGTCAGCGATGTTTAAATTTGTTTAAACAACATTGCGTTACAGGAAAGTGAAGTTAAAGTAGAATTAAGAAATATGAAAAGGGAATAAATTATAACAGTCAATCAGCTAGAGCCGCTAAAAAACGTTATAGTAACAGCGCTGATTGAAGAAGGAAGGCGATTGGCGAACTTATTAGATCTTGGAAATCGTCGTTCATCGAGTTTTTACAACAGAATATGTAGATCAATCCTATGCAAAACTATAGTGCACTTAGACTGGATATAATATCTCAAACTCAAACTCAAAATCCTTTATTAATTTAGGTCACAAAGTGACACTTATGAACGTTAAATTTAAACATTATTACTGTTAGCTTCTACATTTACATTTACTGCCACGTTCGCAAAGCAAGGGCGTAGAACCATGAGAAAGAACGGGCAATAAAACTCACGGTCACTCTTTTTCATCGCCAGGTTTTTAATAATACATAACAATTAAAGTTTTGTAAGGTGCTGCAACTGTTAAACCTTCTATGTTACTTGTATATATTTACTTTACATGATACTCAAGCATAATCAAGTTAAATTTTGATGTTCATTTAGTTAGCCTCCTGAACATAGACATGGTGAAACAGGAGCATCCACTTACATTATGCACCTAACAATCCGCGCAAATGTTCAGAACCATGATGGAAATGATGAAGTTAAATATAAATAAAAAAATATACCAGCCCATAAGACCGCCATCGACCAGTCATCGCAAGTAGCACCCGTTCACGAGTATGACGCATGTGCCAGCCATCATCCCTCTCGCCATGTCAGATAACTTACTATATCTTGTACTATCGTCTTAGATGGGATCATAACATTGTGATTTGCTGTTTTATATCCATCCATCTGTACATACAAACGTGATGACCGAAGTAATTAGTCTCAGTTGACAAACTGTCTCCGTGGTCCAGTGGATAGCGTATGCGACTGCTGATGGGAGGGTCCCGGGTTCGATTCCTGGGTCGGGCAAAAGTGTTACTGGGTTTTTCCGAATTCTCAGTAGCAGCACTGAGTCTTGTGATGTGCCCGGTTACGGCAATAGGCTCGCCCCCTATTACGTGGGACCTAAAAATTCATGGCGAAATGTGGGTGTAAATGGTGTTATTACACCTCTGCCTACCCCTTCGAGGATATAGGCGTGAGACTAAAGGAAAAAAAAACACGAAATGGTAGATGTACGTCTTGAAGATGGAGAAAAGAACATTGACCTCGTCGCATTTAAGTTTAATAAACGACAGTAGAACACTTAGCTTGTTCTATAATGTTTTGTTCTGGCGATTGTTTGTCTAAGGATGTAGAGTCTCACGTGACAAAGAAAGTATTGTGCTTTGAAAATTATTTAATTTTATTTATTTATAGTCTCACGCCTGTATCTCCGAAGCGATAGGCAGATGTGTAAATATTACAACCATATTTCGCCAGATTTTATTTTTAGTCTCACGATACGTTTTTTTCTCTAAATTATCGTTAATTACATAACATAACTTCACGCCTGTTATCCCCCGAAAAGGCAGAGGTGTATTACACACCCACTTTTCGCCAGTTATGGTTCGGTCCCAATGTAATTGGGGGCGAGCCTATTGCCATCTACCGGACACATTACTAAGCGAGCAATAATTAGCATATTTAATACACACATAACTTCGAAAAGTCAGATGAAGTGTGTGTGCCCGGGGTTCCTGGGGATCTAACCCGAGACCATCGTCTCGGGTGTCCGTTACGTACACCACTGGGCTATCGCCGCTTATACGTATATTAGTTATAGTTCATTAATATACGTATTTCTTGCCATTCGTAAAAATATAGAAGTAAAGCAACGTTAGCAGCGGTCACCACTTAGATTGGTGACCGCTTGCTGTGGCATTTACGTCAGAGCACAAGGTTTGAACAGTATATAGGTAAAGTTGTCCTGCATCGATGTTATGATTTGATTTTTGTGTATGGAGATACATATTTAAAAGGCTGGAGAGTGACAAAGGTTTATCGCGATAACTGACTTCTGTGCAGGCAGAACTACGGGCGAATTTTAGTTAAGTAATTTATAGATCAAATGTTTATAACATGGCATATAAGTTTGTATTTAATGTTCGTGTCGTGTGGCAGTTAATTGGAGCTGAACCTTGAATGGTAATCATAATAGTAATAACGCACTTCATTAGAATCCGCCCCATAACCTAGATTATTAGCACGTATGCATTATTGGCATACTAGTTCAACTAGCTTATAACCTTTGGCTTTACATTATACTTAAATCCAAGGTATTTTCTGTATTACAGTAGTAAAGTTTTATATCTGCAGTGAGTATTCTAAAGCAGATTTATCGCGGTAAGCTTCGAATATCAAAAGAGAACCAATGCCTGTTCCTAAAAAAGAACAAAACCGCCTATCGCAGTATATCTGCTCGCGGTTTCAAAGCTTTTGACGAATGATATTAAAATCAAATCTGAACGGTGATTAATAATGATGTGAAACAAGCGTCCGTAGGTGCGTCACAACGAGACGATGATTCATACACATGATACACGTGACCAGAACCGCTCACTGCATCAATTTCTTGACTAATAAATGTACCAAATGTTGATTGCATGTGGGCTTCATTAAAAGGATTGTGTTAAATGTGCAGTGGTTAGCCTGATTAATTGGGAGCAATGTTCAATCGATCAATCAAAGGCGAGTCACGCCATTGTTGGCTGAGAGCCGAGGCCTCCGCAGGGAGCTGTGATGGACCGATGACTTTGTGAGATCTACTCACCGAACGTTCAATTCATCTGCAAACGCAATTAGATCCGGCTGAACCGATTTCTTGTTCCCAAATTAACAATTGCAACGTCCAATTTCACGGTTAAGTAAGCCGTCAGCGAGTTGGAACTGAATATGATGTTCAATCACTTTTGGTACTATGGTGAATAGAATATGTAACACAATCAAGTTAATTTGATGAGTGTTAGCATAACGTATTACGCAATAATGTGCCCGGCAGATGGCAAGAGGCTCGCCCCCTATTACATTGGGACCGAAACATAACTGGCGAAGTGTGTAACCTCTGCCTACCCCTTGGGGGATAAAGGCGTGAAGTTATGTTATGTTATTGTGTATTCAAGTAACAAAAGTACAGTTAGTGTTAGCATATCAGCTGTAGTTATGCTAACATAACATAACTTCCCACCTTTATACCGATATTAAAATACTTATTTAATGATAATTACTAGGTTAACTAGAATTGCGATTGTGAACGATACTCGTCTGATGTCTTGTTGACACAATTTCCTGTCATGTAGTTGGGCTGACTTCGCCACTTGATAACGTTGAAAGAGTGTGTCCAGTGCGGGAAGAAACTTGAGATTGTCAAACAGCTTCCGATATCATCCTCTAGTTTAGTGGAAAGGAAAAAGAAATTGCTTATTTATTATATCACTAAAGATATAAATAAATAAGTAATTAGATTAATAAGTTTAGCCAACTTATATGCTTCACTTGGATCATCATACAAATTAGTTTATTACAACATCTCTATGTAATTAAGTTGAAATAAAAGTTTTGGAACAATAAGTGAATACTTTATAATTGGCTTACATTATTACAATTGGCTTATATAGTATGATATAAATAAATAAGAGCTGGAAACATCAACGGAGAAGGCATAGTAGGAGATGGCGCGATGAATTTGACGTTTTTTGGTGGGTTCGCGACAAGTGGCAGATGGCAGCCGAGGCCTTTGCCCAGCAGTGGGACATAAATGAGGCTTCTAATAAGAATAAGAGCTTTGAATAAAATGCTTTCGATATTGCTGATTCGTAAAGTATGTAATCGCATTATAACTAACTCGTCCAAAACAGTCACCATTAAGGCACAGTCAGTTACCACGTGAAAATTTAAATCCATACTCACTCCCTCCACACTTGAATCCAGTATAACTGCGGCTCATTAGACCGAATTATAGATGTAAACGTCCTCGGCACACGCTTAAGAGGAACGTCATAAAACATCGCACGCGGCGAGAGAGGGGGTGAAGTAGGGAGGCGGCAGGGTGCGTGGCGCGGGGCGTCGGTTACTTACATTAAGTGGGCTATTCGGTTAGGCGAGTGCGGCGCATATATGCTCGGGTTATGGCCTCGGTATAACACGCGGTAAAGCAACTCTTCCACGGCCTTAACATAGCTATTGGCTTTTGATACATCTGAGCGGAAATTTTCCGTCCCATGAATGGGTTCCTATTTCCTTCATGGGTTTAAAATGAATCTAATCTATTCACCTATGTGGGAGTCGGGAGTCTATCTGTATATATACCTAACATTCTTCAGTTACTCTCTGATTGAAAGACAACACACAGACAAAACATTTAGGCGCAAGAAGCTGAAATTTGTCTGATGTATGTTCCTTGGAGACCGTAGGGGTGCACTAAGAAGGTATTTCTCGAATTCTCACTGGATCGGGCAGAGACGGCAAAATAAAAATAATGTGCGTACCTGCGGCCATCCTCTTGTGAAATATAATTATCGTATACCTCTTAAAATCAACACTTAAGAAAACTTATTTAATTCTTGTGTTGAGTAGCGTAACGGGCACGGATCGGACCCACGGTCGCAAATCCAATAACCATGGGGCCAGCGCCCCTTCAAATGACTGGACTATTTTATATGGCTTTAAGTACACTTTATTGCGCCATGATTAAGAGGGGATCCCTCCACATACGTACTTACCTACGGCTGCTGGTTAAGTGATCAAAATTTCTGACTCCTGCTTACAATGTATATATGGGCGCAAATTAATATATAATGATTATATTGTTACGAAAATGTTAATCATATTTAAGATTGATATTTAAATAACTATTTGTGATCACAGAACTGAGAACTTCAATACTTTAGAATATTAGACACTGTACTGTTTTAATAAGATTGGGTATTTAATTTATCGCTTAATTATTAAGATAACCCCAGAAACTTTCAAAGTAAAATCAATTAGTATAATATGACATTATTCTGACACTTCTTTTTATGTTTACGGTAATAAATAACATGCGATTATATTTGAATCATGTTGATAGCGCCATCTGTTGACGTAAGTTGTAAAACAGCGTTTGGTTATTAAAATAAATGTGTTATTCGTGTAAAATAACTCATTTGGTGTTGTGTAAAATACGTTACGATGTAAATGTTGATTTTTAAACTATATTTTATAATAAATTGTACAGTAATTTCAATTATATTTTGTAAAGGAAGTGGCAGTTGTTAAACATTAAGTGTAACGACGGTTGGTTTATAGAAAGGACTGCAGCTCACATTTTAATTCAATTCTGTGCTAGAAATCGTCTGTAAATAAATCAAGTAATATTACGCGTGTGTGTTTATTATAATGGAGTCTGGACACGATAACCCTGGCGTATTGCCGACATATATTATGTCTTAATAAGTAAATTATATTAGTCACAAACTAACCAATGCCGTAGTCCTCTGCTGGATATAAATCTAATTTTCGGCTCTTCATGTCCAGCCGCTGACAGCCACCTAGCCAGGGTACGTCCTACATTACTCCAATAAAAGTGTTACAAAACTTTATTTTAATAAAATCATTCGAATGTAATATTGCCTCCCCTAGAATATACAATTACGACGTACTTACAATTTTCACGTATTCACAAAGAATAAGCTATAAGAAGATGTTAGGTGTTACGAGCTCTAGATGCGGTTTGTGTTTAGCAACTTAGATTCGGTCTCAAACAGAGCTTGTTCTTAATAGCACGAATAAATACATCATCTACGATTATTTCCATAATAGATACAATCGCGTTACGTTAAATATTTCATTGAATCAGTTCTACACATCATCAGGTTGTGTTACTGCCGGGTTCCATTTTGGATTCGGACAAGGTGCTATTTTAGTTTTACTCGGCGTAATCAATTATGCCCATCTCAAAGCTATGACTGGTAGAGCGCGGTTAATTCACCCTACATATGGAACATAGGTAAAAAAACCTTCATTACTACTGGATTCTATTTTGAATACAGACAATTATACGGATATTTTGGTTTTCATCGTCGCAAAATGCGACCCTGCTAATCTGAATCCCTACATCTGAAACCCTGAATGGTAGAGAACAATAATGAGCATTAACAGCCTATACCTATATCACTGTGAAGAGGCTTACCTTCAATGTATGTAGGTAGATTATAAGTTGGCTCAACTCTTTTAGTTGCAATTTTACAAAGCCTGTGTGACGCATGTTGATAAAATGCGCTCGCCTACAGCGCTTATTATGATCGAAGTTTACCGAGCGAATGTCGAGCCAAACTAGCGGCGCGGTAACTTTCAGACGAGAGAGCCGCTTATTTGATTTTATGTCAGCGACGTTTAAATTTGTTTAATCAACATCGCGTTACAGGAAAGTGAAGTTAAAGTAGAAGTAAGGAATATGAAAAGGGAATAAATTATAAGAGTCAATCAACTAGAGCCGCTAAAAACATGTTATAATAACAGCGCTGATTGAAGAAGGAAGGCGATTGGCGAATTTATTAGATCTTGGAAATTGTCGTTTATCGAGTTATTACAACAGAATATGTAGATCAATCCTCTACAAAACTATGCTTCACTTAGACTGGATATAATAACTGAATACTATCTCTTGTACTATCGTCTTAAATAGGATTATAACATTGTGAGTTGCTGCTTTATATCCATCCATCTGTAGATATAAACGCAATGACCAAAGTAATTAGTCTCAGTTACAGAATCCATTCAATTAGTTCTCATCGTCATTTGATTCCTAGTTATAGAAATCGTTGTACACAATAAACCGAAACACAGCAACTCACTGTACAACAAACGGTCCAATGAATAAGACGCCTCCTGGCCCAAAATTCTCGCAGCACAAAGCACGAGCACTTGCAATATAGAGACTAGAGAGTACATCGTCTTTGAGTGCTCGGGTGTCCCACTGCACACCGGTTGCGTTATGTACTTGTTGGATAAACATTTGTGCAACACAAATAATTGCTCGTGTTTGAGTGTTCTTCGTGACCATTGTCTAGTGTTTGTGAAATACATTGTAAAGTTTTAAAGGTCTTATTTTTGCATTTCTAAGCTATTTTTGTAAATCATGTTGGATATATCTATTTTCTAAGATTACGAGTTTATATTATTCTAAATTAAACTCTCCAGCAGATTTGCTTCAAATCAGTAGCATTAACACTACCCTGAGAACCTTTTATTCGGTCATCGCAACTCAATATCAAAAGCCCACGGATGGATAATTATGAACGGTTAGTTACTTAATTACAGCCAATCACATATGTTTCAACGATCAGTGATCTATTACAGATAATGGCCGCCACAAGTATCAGTATTTCGTTCAGTAGATACGCTTTGTCGATCAATCAAACACACTATCGTAATTCAGTACAGGATAACATTGCCTCAAGTGAAACATTGGGAGCTTGAGGTGACAGCTAAGAATACAATATAGATTTAACCAAATCCTATCCTTCAATCAACTAGCTATTCTTAAAATAGTACTATTGACATTAAGTTTATGATTTACAATTCTATAAGTAGTTCAGGAGTAACCACGTCATTGCTGGGCCCTGTATTTTCGTGCCGGCACTTACGCTGTAATAAATATCTAATGATACCTGTTAAACCTGAATTTAAGGAAAGGTCAATCTAAATGTAAATATCATTAATAAAAAGGCGACTGCTGTGTACAATGCGGCAAGCATTGTCGTGGAAACAACCATTGCATGGTGTCATATTATCTAGTGGCCTTCGCTACATCAATTAGATGAAGAATTGTTGTAAGAATATTTTTTGAGCAATATAAAAAAGGAAAGTAGCTCGATACACTTTAGCGCCGACTATTTCCTAGCTCTTTCACTCATAAAACTAGCTCTTGCTCGCTCTGACAAGAAAAATCTATTTTGGAATTCCGACTCCAGCCACGGCCGTGGCTGGAGTCGGAATTCCAAAATAGATGTGATGATAATAGTGCACGGACGGAAATGCAGTGCTATAAACTTTATTTTTAATTTAACAGAAGCAAAGGCGATGCACAAATATTTCGTAACAACAGTAACAACGCCAGTGTGCGCTTCTTGGCGCTGCCAACCACATTACACACGGGTTTGCTATAATTATTATCATAGTTTTTGTTCCCACTAAGTTAAGACCGCATCAGTTTAATTTGCTAGTTTTTACTTTATTACGCGAAAATTTTAGTGCTCGTTTTATAAAACTATATTATTTTTGCTAGAAATAAAATGAATACCAGCGCCATCTTGTGTTGTAAGATGGCATTATGCTGAGTTGGGATCCAATTCTGTTTATGTTAGGTTAAGTTTGTGCAGTCCGTGTGGTGACGGATTAAGAATACGAATTGTCACCACCCCATATCATCCCATGGGAGTCGTAAGAGCCGACAGAGGGAGCATATTATGCAGAGAACAGCACTGTAAGAGAAGGAAAACTTGACACAAACCCTATACCAACCCGCTTGGCCAGCGTGGTATAGTAGGCCAATTCCTCCTTTCAAAGGAGAGGCCTAGTCCAGCAGTGGACTATTAAAGGCTGATGATGAAGTAAGTGCATAAGTAAATACTGTTATTAATCCTTCTATATGTTGTATGTGCCTTCATAAATAGAATTGTACAAGTTAGGGCCTAACCTTCGATAGCTCTTAAGTATAGCCCTAAGCTTGCACGTACCTAAACCTACACTTATCCTAATTTAAGCCTACTGGTTCCTATATCTAGCCTAACCTATCTTATGATATACCTATTCCTATTTTAGATCTAACTCTAACCTAACTCCCTAGTCTACCCTAGCCCTGTTAGGTATAGTGTATAGCGAGGCCGTGTACACTGTGGTCACACAGACTGTCGCGTATACAACCCTAATCCCTAGTTCCCTAGCAGTCCCTGGGATCCCTAGGCCGGGATATCTGTCGCCGGGAGACCTAAGGCGACAGACGGAAAGTGGGTAGGATTAGGGTGTAGTGAAGTGGGTTTTCTCACTGCCGGTCGAGCAGACTCACAAGACCGATCATGGTGACGGCTAAGGGTGTCTTGGCCGCAGTGAGAGGTGAGGGGTAGGGTATGAGTCAAAGCCGGGAGTGAGCTAATGACTGGTTTATTTCTGAAAACTATAATCTTATATACTAAACTTATTCTATGTACACATATACACGTATTTAGTTGTGTGCCGTCGGTGTATTGTGCCGATGCAGCATGTCTGAGCCGACCGCCGTACGTGATAAATTACATGATCTTAAAATATCACGCATCTTCCTCGGTGATAAGTTGGATGTGTGTTGGAATGCCAAGAATGTCATGTTCATGTTTGAACATTCTGGCGTCTCTCCGGGATAGGCTTCAGGAAGGTCATGTTCCGGCGTGAACATTCTAGCGCCTCTCCGGGGCAGGCTCTAGAAAGTGCTTATGTTCAGGCGTGAACAAGAATAAATGTGTTTTTTCTTTTTCTTTAAATAGAGACTTAAACCAAAGACTACAGAGAAACGGGCGAGCAATAATTTTTGGATCACACAAATGAATGTCCTGTATGTGGGTTGAAACTAGAACATTAGTCGCGGTATAGTGGCGTATATATATTATTTTAGTTTACCGCCATTAAAACTGTAAATATTTGTCACCCTGTAAACCACCAGTATTTGTGGAACTTCTACACTAGTTGCTTCATATATAAATTGGACTATTTTTAAACAATGTCGGTGGAATTTTAGAAAAATGATATATTGATCTCGCACACAAGACATGTGGGGTCTGCCAACCCGCATTTCGACAACATCACTATGCTGACTATGGCCTTACCCCCCCCCCCCATAGTGAGAAAACCCTTGTGCTCTGCAGAATGACAGTACAAATACAGGGCTGATGATGATTTTTCTTCGCACGTTGTGTGCAATGTAACAGGGCTTGTACGTGTACCTACTTATGTATAAATATTTCTGTTCCTACCATAACCAAGACAACAAGCTACGATTGTGGCAGTTTGAGTACGGCAGCAATGTTCAGACGAGCCTACTCTGCTACTAGGACACATTTCGTTAATGCGCACATTATGTTTCTATTAAATCCCCCCGCAGAGAACTACATATATTCAGGAAACAAACGTTCTGAGTAGTGTTCCGGTGTGAGGCAAAATTTTATGTAGCCAACGAACAATTCAACGGTGCTCAAATGGGCTCTTATTAAAAAATAAAAGTGACAATAGTATCTTCTTGGGTTTACGCGAATGTTACACATTGAAATTAAACTACAGTTTACGGATTTTATCGCGATGTATTGGTTTCACTAAGTTATTACATTTGAAACTAATGATCTAGAAACTATATTTTTAATTTATTACTAGCCGACGTTTCGAATTCTTTACAGAATTCATGTTCACGGCCACCAAGAGAAGCATAGGCATTCGACTTAAAGAACATATAGCTGACATAAAACATAAACGCTCAACAAAGTCTGCTGTGTGTGAACATGTGGAACAGGGACCCAACCACTACCTGCGATTTGATGAACCACAGATACTCGCAAAAGAACACCGTTTTCTTCCAAGGATGATACGAGAGGCTATTGAAATTAAAAAACACCCTAATTTCAATAGGGAAGATGGTTGGAATGTTCCTCCAGCTTGGGACCCTGTCATAAGACTAATGAAACCCAAGAGGGACAAAGTCACCAGAAGACCTAAGGACACTGTGAGCTCATTCTGCGTAAATAGTAACACCAGTAGATGAAAAATGTTCGGGTATTTTGAGATAACTTATACATTCAGGAAAAAGACAAATATCACCTCAGTCTGCCGTGAACATGAATTCTGTAAAGAATTCGAAACGTCGGCTAGTAATAAATTAAAAATATAGTTTCTAGATCATTAGTTTCAAATGTAATAACTTAGTGAAACCAATACATCGCGATAAAATCCGTAAACTGTAGTTTAATTTCAATGTGTAACATTCGCGTAAACCCAAGAAGATAATATGTGAACCAGTACGGACTGGAAACAGCAACAAAAATACGCCGGTTAGAAGATCTACAAACCAAGCGCGCAAGATACATAACATCTTTAAATTTCTTGAAGAGATGCCGGGATCACGATCTCATCCCTACATGCTGCAAGATATCAGCCAAGAAGGACATACGTGGGAGCGCTAAGATCTTAAAACAGGCAAGTCAAAAGTTACTCATACAAAAGATCCATGAACACCGAGCTGACTTACGCAGAATAAATAGAAATGTTGAGAATTTATCAAACGAAATATACAGATTGATAACTTCATTTGATTTTAAACAATGCATAGATGCAATAAACAATAGAGAAACATCAAAATATTATGCGTGTAAACGTAACAAAATTCAAAAATTTGAAAAATTACAACAAAAATCAAATGACCAGTACAACATGAAACAGAACGTTTTCGCACGGACCAATCACACGCTATCGTCCGCCCATAAACAAACAGTTGTCAATCTGTCAAAACACATGTTAGATCAAAATACCGAGAAAGTGCTTACCAGAGGTTTAAATTACGCGATAACTCCATCAAGAATACCGTATGAAACCATTATTTGCAACGTTGAGGATTGCCTAGTGAAGAACAATGTGAGTAAGGAAGATTTCGAGGCTATACGACAGGACGTTTCTGCTGTATTACGTCAATCGAAAGTGCCGGCAAGGAATCTACCAAAGACCGAATATCTCGCACTGAAGAAGTTACAAGCTAGGCCTGAACTTACAGTACTCCGAGCAGATAAAGGAAATGCAACGGTAGTGATGGACACGTCCGAGTATAAACAAAAAATGGAACATCTTTTGTCGGATGAAAGTACCTACAAGTTGGTTAAGTCAGACCCTACGAACAAAATACTCAAGCAAACTTGTGATATTGTTAAGAAATACTCCGAAAAACTTAATTTGGACGTGAAATATTTAATACCATCGTGTGTAAAACCTCCTCAAATGTATGGGCTACCGAAAATACACAAGGAAAACGCTCCTCTGCGCCCGATAGTTAGTCAGATAGGCGCACCAACTTACAGACTGGCTCAACACATGGCAAAGATTCTCTCACCGCTCAGAGGCAATACGAGAGCACAGGTGAAAGATTCCTACCATTTTGTCAGCGAAATCAAACACCTACATCTCTCTGACAAGGAAACTATGGTTAGTTTTGATATACAGTCATTATTCACATGCATACCAGTACATGACTGTGTAGAAATTACTAGAAGGAAGCTGACAGAAAACAACATGCCTGAGGAATATGCAGAAATACTCAAACACTGCCTGACAACGGGCTATCTGTTATGGGACAAGAAATACTACATACAAGTAGACGGTGTAGCAATGGGCTCTCCAGTATCGCCTGTTGTCGCTGACATCTTCATGGAGGACTTCGAGGCGCGAGCCCTGCAGACTGCCACCATCACACCGAGGTTCTACAAGCGGTATGTAGATGACACTTTCACAATTTTACCAACAGATAGTGTTAATGCTTTCCTAAACCATCTTAATTCTATTAATAACCAAATACAATTCACAATGGAATTAGAGGCAAACAATTCTTTAGCTTTCTTAGATGTACTTGTCATCAGGAATACAAACAACTCCTTAAGCCATACTGTGTATAGGAAAAAGACCCATACAAATAGGTACTTAAACGGTGAATCTCACCACCATCCTAAACAGTTAGCTACTGTAGGAATGTCTCTGTTTCAGAGAGCCCGCGGGATCTGTGACAAGAAACACCTGGACACTGAGCTTCAACATGTCAGGCAAGTTCTGCAAGACAACAAGCTCCGACCGCCGCGCCACTGTCACAGATCCCAGAAGAAAGAAAAACCAGCCACAGTAGAAAGACAACCTGCTGTCCTCCCATACATCAAGGGCGTGACCGACAAAATTGGCTACATCTTGAAGCGAGCTTCTATCAAAACTTACTACAAGCCGCCAACGAAGATCAGTCAATTATTACCATCTGTCAAGTGTCAGTTACCCTTGCAAGAGGCCGGTGTCTACAAAATTGACTGTGAATGTGGGCTCTCATACATTGGACAAACCAAGAGAAGCATAGGCATTCGACTTAAAGAACATATAGCTGACATAAAACATAAACGCTCAACCAAGTCTGCTGTGTGTGAACATGTGGAACAGGGACCCAACCACTACCTGCGATTTGATGAACCACAGATACTCGCAAAAGAACACCGTTTTCTTCCAAGGATGATACGAGAGGCTATTGAAATTAAAAAACACCCTAATTTCAATAGGGAAGATGGTTGGAATGTTCCTCCAGCTTGGGACCCTGTCATAAGGCTAATGAAACCCAAGAGGGACAAAGTCACCAGAAGACCTAAGGACACTGTGAGCTCATTCTGCGTAAATAGTAACACCATTAGATGAAAAATGTTCGGGTATTTTGAGATAACTTATACATTCAGGAAAAAGACAAATATCACCTCAGTCTGCCGTGAACATGAATTCTGTAAAGAATTCGAAACGTCGGCTAGTAATAAATTAAAAATATAGTTTCTAGATCATTAGTTTCAAATGTAATAACTTAGTGAAACCAATACATCGCGATAAAATCCGTAAACTGTAGTTTAATTTCAATATAAAAGTGACAAAATAGGATACTGATGAAAATGTTATTACCTAATCAGTTAGCATAGCCCTGAGCCCTATTACTTATACATATCACGGAATGATAGATGTACGTCTTGAACATGGAGAAAAGAACATTGACCTCTTCGCATTTAAGTTTAATAAACGACAGTAGAACACTTAGCTTGTTCTATAATTTTTTGTTCTGGTTATTCTTTGTCCAAGGATGTAGAGTCTCACGTGACAAAGAAAGTATTGTACTCTTGAAAATTATTTATTTTTATTTATTTATAGTATCACGCCTGTTTCTCCGAAGCGATAGACAGAGGTGTAAATATTACACCCATATTTCGCCAGATTTTATTTTTAGTCCCACGACACTTTTTTTTTATTTTTTTCTGAAAATTACCGTTAATTAATATAGGTATTTCTTACCACTCGTAAAAAAGCAGAAGTAAAGCAACGTTAGCAGCGGTCACCATTTAGATTGGTGACCGCTTGCTGTGGCACTTACGTCAGAGCGCAAGGTTTGAAGAGTATATAAAGTTGTCAGGCAGCGGTGTTATGATATGATTTTTGTATATGGAGATATTTAAGAGGCTCGAGAGTGAGAGGTTTATTGCGATAACCGACTTCTACGCGGGCAGAACCACAGGCGAAGTTTAGTTTTGACTGCACGGTTGACGTAGTGGTTTAAGTGGTCGCTTCGCCGCCTGATAAATGCGCCGAGTGTCGTGGGTTCGATTCCCACCCGACACAACACTTTGTGTGATCCATAAATTGTTGTTTCGAGTCTGGGTGTTCATTGTGTCCGTTAGTTGTATGTTTGTAAAAGTCCCCCGCGACACAAGATGTATTTCTAGTGCGGGAGTCGTTCATAAAAAAAATAAGGTTATAGGTAGATCAAAAGTTTATAACATAGCATGTAAGTTTGTATTTATAGTTCGTGTCGTGTGGCAGTTAATTGTAGCTGAACATTGAATGGTAATCATAATAGTAATAACCCACTTCATTACAACTTTTACATTACTAGCATTCTAGTTCAACTAGCTCATAACTTTTTGCTTTAATTATACCCAAATGTAAGGTATTCTCTGCATTACAGATATTTTATAATTACCCTTAAAATAACAAACACACACAACAATATTAGTAGTCCTAACAACAATCTATGGCATGTGGGTCTTTAAACCTTAGAGCTAAGGCCTGCTAACTACAGCTACTGCTAATTTTCTATCATAATAGTCACGTGGTACTTTACAAACCTACAACCAACGGACACTAAGAATACCCAGACTCAAAACAACAATTTATGGATCACACAAATTGTTGTCTCGTGTGGTAATTGAACCCACGACACTCGACGCAGTGTCAAGCGGCGAGGCAACCACTTAAACCACTACGCCAAGATGGCAAGTTTTAGAATAATATGTATAGCTTAAGATTAATAACTCTCCCGTCCTCCCATTGTCCACTGAATCCATCACAGTCACCTCTACCGATGCCAACTGAAGTTTATATAAGCTACACTTAACTACGAACAGCTGAACCTTGCGTAAGGTCAGCGCGCATTAATAGTCCACAACAGCCCCGCTCAAAGGTCAACGTGATTTTAGTTTTCTTTCTGAATCGTTTATCGTCCCCTAATGTAATATGGCGTTACGTTTATATTATTTGTTTTATGTGTGAGATAAGCAGCTAGTCATTCAGCAGACGAGTGCTCATAGCGAAACTTGACTTGCCATTGGACGGCAGAGTTAAGTGACGCTTGCACAGATCACCATTTGGATGGGTGACCGCGTGGACATTAGCATCAGAACGCTACCGTGCTTCGGAGGGCACTGAAAGCTGTCGGTCCCGGTTCTTGTCTCAGGACAAATACCGGGCGTCTGGAAACTCCGACACCAGAGTGTAGAGTCAATAATTGTTAACTTTCAAAAAGCACCATTAAGCGTTATTCAAATGAATAATAACATAAATTGTATGATACATCATATCCTAGTCTTAGTCTAACTGTGATGTTTGCGATAAACTCTAAACTTGCTTAACAGATTGTATGCGGTTTCCACCAACAGACAGAGAGATTTATAAAGTCTGAAACGTACAATTTGTGAAGGTTTTTCCAGAATGAAACATATTTTAAGTTTCTAGTTATTACATAACTTGAAACGGAACTAGCATAAAGCGAAATGAAACTCACATTAAGTCTCAGTTCTAATTCGCAGAAACTGTACCTAACGTAGATTTATTTAACGCAGTCATGCACGGTACTGAAACAAAAGAATAGCTAATTATTGCGAACGTAGCGAGTGCACTCGTCGTGTTTGTGTCGCGCGTGTGCTCGCGACAAGTCCCGGGCGTGACGTCGTGACTGCATGACGGCATGACGGCACGAGCATGACTAGCGGTACTCGGTGCTTGTTCTACAGCCGACTGACAGGTAACGATTGCGAATATATCTCCGTCCTAGAAAATAAATATACATGAAAACAGAATGTTTACGAAATAAGGCTAAACCTCAGTCTGCCACATTTGGCAAAGCCACAAACTAGAATCAAATTTATTTATATTAAAAAAAGTCTTTAACGATCCTTTAAATATCGTGGATAATAGAAATTAATCATAATGTTAATATTACACAAGTATACTTTTTAATTCTAAGTCCAATCACATATATGACTGTAAGTTTTAAATTTTAATTTTAATTTCTTGGGATCATTCATTTAGTTAACAAAAGTGAATAAGGAAGAAGTAGCTTGGCAAAATATTGTAAACTTAGTAAATAGAACCATAAAACCTCATTTATAACGGTATTTTCACGCCAATAGACCGATATTCACACTCATTCCATGATTTAAAATACTTGGAAACAGTCATATCTTAGTGCATAAACCGCCCAACTCAAAAATATTCTCAGAAATATAGTTTTGTTTGATCGCGTTTGTCTTGTTCACTTGTTTTATTTGTCCGATGAAAGCTATCGGCTGCTTTGGCACAGGCAGCGAAACTAAATATTGAACGATGAAGAACAAAATATGACGGTGTTTCAAAGAATGTGCCGCCGTCAAACGACTGCCGGAAAATCTGAGATAGCTGCGATAATTGGAGCAGTTCAAAGCAAACTGAGCACTAAATATAAAAACTCATTCATAAAGTGTTAGAGGAAATGCCATTGTGCCCCGGCTCCTCCGAGGGTAAACACTTCCTGTTATGACATTCCCCTTTTCTGATAAACTCTTGATATCGAGAGATATTTATAATTTGTAGCGTTGCGCACAATATCCTGATTTGCATGGAAAATATGCTCTGCTATATTCAGTTATTCATTGTCATCATTGGGAGCTACAATATTTTTTACTATCATACTATATTACATACTAATTTTACTTTTTACTATTACAGGTAGGTAATAGAAAGGGTTCCCTATCCATTTGCATAAAATTTGAAGACCTAATATAACTTAGCATAATTTTGTTTGGCATAATTATATTTTCGCATAATATAATTACGCATAAAAGCTTACGCATAATTTTTTAAGCATAATTTCTCTAACCATAATAATGATTAAGCATAATATTCTAAAGCATAAATTTACTAAGCATAAAGTTTTAAAGCATAATTTTTTTTAAGCATAATATCCTAAAGCATAAAATCCTAAAGCATAAAATCCTAAAGCATAAATTTATTTACGCATAATGATTACAATACAATACAAATTGGATATAATAACTTTGGCAATGTTTCTTTCGCATATTTTTCGCCGTAGGAAGCATGAAGCAAGCAAGCATACAGCATGCAAGCAAGCATGCAGCAAACAAGCAAGCATGCAGCATGCAAGCAAGCATGCAGCATGCAGCAAGCATACAGCATACAAGCAAGCATGCAGCATGCAAGCAAGCATGCAGCATGCAAGCAAGCATGCAGCATGCAAGCAAGCATGCAGCATGCAAACAAGCATGCAGCATACAAGCAAGTATGCAGCATGCAGCATTCAAGCGAGCATGCAACATGCAGCAGGCAGGGCTTCTGTCACGGCTCCGGCGCTACGGGTCTCCGGCGGCCCCACGCGCCTACGCGATTTTAAATAACACTCTAGGGGTAGGGCAAACAAGACTACGTGGAGTCGGTTTGCAGCAATTCGGTTCTGTCACTAACTTTTGTTGCACAGCATATACATTTTAATATATAATTATATAAATATTATGCTAATAGTCATTAGGCCTACTAACGTTATGCTAATAGTCATTAGGCCTACTAACGTTATGGTAAAAGTCATTAGGCCTACTAACGTTATGCTAATAGTCATTAGGCCTACTAACGTTATGCGAATCAAATTTATGCCAAAACAAATTAGTCTTTAAGATGATTATGCCAACATAAAATATTGGCATAATCCTTATTTTTCTCTCTTACAAAATTCGTCCTCCTAAGGCAAAGTCAAGAATACTTTTACAGCGCAACTTTGATGGTATGGATACTGAACGCCTTCGTGGTGACGCAGGGGCAATTGACTGGATGCCACTGTTTTCCACTGTAACAGTTGATGATAAAGGCGAGATATTTGAGAGGCAAATTACTGCACTTTATAATGTACATGCTCCTATACGTGCGATTAAATTAAAACATCGTCCTTCGCACTGGCTTACCAATAAGGATACTTATTCGGAATTATATAAGGAAAGCAGCGGCGAAATCAAAATTCAAGGCAAAACCAACTGACTCTAATAAAGAAAAATATATTAAAGCGCGAAATCACTGCAATAGAGTGTATAGGGATGCACAACGCCAGCACATTCACAGCTCCGTACAAAACGGTGATCCATCCAAGGTATGGAAATTTCTTAAATCACTTGGGGTTGGAAAGCAACGGCAAAATACTTCCCCTAATACAATTGATATTAACATGCTTAACCAGCACTTCTCTGCTTCGTCTGATTATGATAGGACAACAAAAATAAACACCCTAAATTATCTTTCAACGCTTCCAACTCCTGATTACAGTCCATTTGTCTTTAGTCAATTTACTGAATGTGGTGTTAAGAAGAGTATCTTATCCATAACATCCAACGCAGTTGGCAGTGATGGCATCACTCGTAATATGATTCTTCCAATCCTTGATGAAATCCTACCTATTATTTCCCACGTCCTTAATTTCTCCATATTCAGTGGCATTTTCCCAACTGCTTGGAAAAATGCTCAAGTCATCCCTTTACCCAAGAAACCTAATCCTGCATCCTTTTCTGAATATCGTCCCATATCCATATTACCTTTCCTTTCCAAAGTTCTTGAAAGCCTTATCCACAACCAACTCAACACATTCTTTTCTAAAAATAATACGGCGATACAAGCGTACCATGGATATGTAGCCTCAATAATCAGATACGGTATCCTTTTGTGGGGTAACTCTGTTGAGATAAATAAAGTTTTTTTTAGCCCAAAAACAATGCATCCGTGCACTTGCCGGTGTACCTCCACTCACATCTTGCAGACTATCATTTCCCAAACTAAAATTATTGACCGTACAATCTATCTACATCCTTGAATGTTGTTATTTTGTAAAAACACACTCTTACCTTTTCCCGAAATGGAGTGATCACTGTACGTTTAATACTAGGCATCCTGACAAATTACTTGTACCTAGCTTAAGAACTGAATTGTATCGCCGAAATTCTTACACAATGGCCATCAAAATTTATAATAAATTACCACAAGACGTAATAAATCTGCCAACTAAAGTGTTCAAGGCGCGGCTTTGGTCATGGCTTATAACCAAAGCATTCTTTTCTGTTAATGACTACTTACAAGAAAAAAAATACTGTAAATAACGCCTATTCATTGTAATTTTCATTGATTCTGTAATTTGTTGTAATAAAAAGCAAGAGAAGGATAACACTTGTAATCTAAACTGGTAAACTTGGTTTTCATTAAGTTTTATTGTTTTTTGTCTTTCACTTTAATGTATATCTGCAACTAAGTTTTGCACGCTGTTTACAGCCAAACATATGATACTTTATTTAATGTAACACCTTATTTACCGTGTTTGATGTAAATAAATATTATTATTATTATTATATCCTTAATCCCTTCCAATCCGGCTTCCGTCCTGGTCATAGTACCACTACCACCCTTGTCAATATTACGGATGATATTAGATCGGGCATGGAAGATGGCAAACTCACAGTGCTCTGTTTATTAGACTTCAGTAATGCTTTCAACACCGTAGAATTTGATGTTCTCCTTGCCCGATTAGGCTCTCTTAACATATCTCCATCGGTGATCGACTGGTTTTGTAGTTACCTGTTTGGTTGCCGACAACGAATCTGGCTAGATGACACCTATTCTACTTGGTGTGACAACTCTGCCGGTGTACCACAGGGCGGCGTTCTATCTCCTTTGCTCTTCTCAATTTTTATAAATAATATCTCCAACCATATTTCTTCTTCCTACCACCTATATGCAGATGATATGCAGATTTATTATCATCAAATCAAGCCTGAAAGCCTGTCTCAAGGAATCACAATAATAAATAATGATCTGGATCAAATTTGTGACTGGACAAAAAGGTTTGGACTCAGGGTTAATCCTACAAAGACTCAGGTTATTTTGGTTGGTAGTTCCAGACTAATCTCTAAAATCGACTGGTTAATAGTTCTCATTGTATCTTTTGATGGTATTCCAATTCCTTTCCACTGAAGTTCTTTACTTTGTCACTACAAAGTAAAGAACTTGGGGATATACATTGACCAAACACTCTCTTGGAGCTTTCAACTGCAAAGTACTAGTCGGCATCTCTTTGCAGCTGCCGCATCGCTAAGAAGATTGCGAAATTTTCTTCCCATTGCCACAAAAATTGCGCTTGTGCAGTCTATCCTTCTTACTATTCTTGACTATGCCGATGCCAGCTATCTTGATCTTAATGAGGACCAGCTAGACAAGCTTGAGCGCCTCCAAAACTTTTGTATATGGTTCATATTTGGTTTACGCAAATATGACCACGTTTCCGAATTGCGAAACAAGCTCAAATGGCTACTCATCCGCCTTCGCCGGAATACTCATATTCTCTGTCTCTTGTATAATATTCTGTTTAATCCTTCATATCCCCTATATCTCAAGAATAGATTTGTCTATCTGCATGACACACATTCTAAGTGCTTGAGATCATCGGAAAACCTTAAGTTAAAAAGTCCTGTGCATTCTACTAAGTTCTTTGATAAATCTTTTACTGTCTTGGCTGTCAGATTGTGGAATGCACTACCGGAAACGATAAGATGTTCAAAATCATTGCCAATATTTTAAAATCTTGTAAAGAAACACAAAGACAGAGACTTTTCTTTTTGAAAAGTCTCTATCTTTGTGTGTAGTTTCTAGGATATGGAAATCAGCCTATATTACACCTGTGCACAAAAAGGGCTCTTAAAATGAGATTGAAAACTATAGACCTGTTTCCAAACTATGCATTGTAGCTAAAGTGTTTGAGCGAATTGCATATGACCAGCTTTATTCTGCAATCTCAAATGAACTTAGTCCTTTTCAACACGGTTTCCTTAGGAGTAAATCCACAGCTACAAATCTTGTTTTACTGAACGATTTCATCACTAAAACCATGGATGATGGAAGGCAGGTTGATGTCGTTTATACGGACTATAGCAAGGCCTTCGATAGGATTGATCACAACATTTTAATTGGAAAGCTTTTTAAAACTGGAATTCATGGTGACTTACTACGTTGGTTCTCGTCTTATATTGAGAATAGGTCACAAGCTGTAGCACTTAATAATTATAGGTCTAATTGGGTGTCGGTTTCAAGTGGTGTCCCGCAGGGCTCGTTGCTCGGTCCGCTCTTGTTTGTGGTCTACGTAAACGACATTGAACTCTGCCTGCAGTCATCTAATCTACTTAGCTTTGCAGATGATATGAAAATATACGCTGGTATATCATCCATGAATGACACTAAAGCACTCCAGAGTGACCTTTGTCGATTGCAGGATTACTGCTATTTAAATAAACTTGACCTTAATCCAGCCAAATGTTCCGTAGTATCATTCACAAGAAAACATGACGTCATTAATGCTTCATATTCTCTGGGCGGTCATATATTACCGAGATGTAGCACTATACGAGATCTAGGAGTATATCACGACTGCAAATTATTATTTGATACACATATTGACACAATAGTTAAGAAGGCCTCTAAATCACTTGGATTTATAATGCGTTTGAGTAAAGCTTTTACCGAAGTAAAAGCTCTTAAAATACTTTATTGCACATTTGTGAGGAGTCACTTAGAATATGCATCCCCATGTTATTTTAAGTATATTGATCGAATCAAGAGAGTACAAAGGCGGTTTGTTAGGTACTTGTGTTTTCATCAAAAGATTCCTTACAACCCTGATGATTATTTTAAAATGTGCAGACAGCTGCACATTTTGCCACTTAGCAACCGACGAGAGATTGCTGACTTCACTTTCCTGCTCAAGATAGTGAACAACGAAATTGATTGTCCTGATTTACTTGAGAAAATCTATTATAATGTGCCACTAAGAGCAATACGTTATAATCCCCCTCTTCGGGTTCCTAATGCATCTACAAATTATAGGCAAAATAGCTTCATGGTGCGGATGGTGGCAGATTGCATTATGCGATAAGACCGCCCTTGTAACACTAGTTTATAAGAAACTCTGTAATGCACTCATGTTATTGCCTGGTGCACAATAAAGAATTAATTATTATTATTATAATAAAATGTATGCCTAAAAAAAATATGCCGAAGTATTATTATGCCAAAACAAATTGTGCCAAAATCGTTATGCCGAAGTATATTAGGACAAAGAACATTATGCAAATAGAAGGGATCCCAATAGAAAGAGCGGGCAAGTAACACGTTGAAAGTCTATTGGATATCAGAATTCACGAATTCTGATATCCAATAGACTTTCTACGATATGATTGACCTGAACAACGAATCTGTACGAGTCTGGACTACTATTATTCGTTGCTATTCTTCGAAAGTACGATATATTATTATATCCTAGCGTTATTCCAGTTACAACCTGGGGTCAGCTGTCTAGTCTAACCGGGTTTGACTGAGTATTAGCTTTTTGCCCTTGGATGGATATCTTCGCTTAAAACCGAGCAACGGCTGTCTGTGAATCTGCTGTTTGTAGCAAGTATTCATCCAATAATAACACACAGTTGACTAGTGAGGCTCTTCTGTAAGAAATAATATTGAACTCAATTTATTTCCAACAACATAATAGTGTGGAAGTAATGGGTCGGCTCGAGTACTGAGATTACAAAACTAATTGAACGATTGGTACAGAGGAGGACTTACGGGGTATTAGCCGTGGAACTAGCTACGAGACCTGTCGGTTTACCTACATGGGAAAAAGGATATCGACGTTAACGTGTGTGTGTGTGTGTGAATAATCTGGAAGGGTCGGTGTTATCGCACTAATCGAGTCCGCGTTGTACTCAAGGTGCGATACGCATCGCTAATGCATTCATTGAGTGGCGATCTTAACGTCCAGGACTTGCTAATAGGCAATTATTTATATTATAATTGCTGAAGTGTATTTTTTTTTATAGACTCACGCCTGTATCCCCGAAGGGGTAGGCAGAGGTGTAATTTTACACCCACACTTCGCCATGATTTTTTTTTAGGTCCCACGTAATAGGAGGCGAGCCTATTGCCATACCGGGCACATTACCAGACTCCGTGCTGCTACTGAGAATTTCCTAACGGAAAAACTCAATAACACTTTGCCCGACCCGGGAATCGAACCCGAGACCTCCCAATCCCACGCGCACATTTATGCCGCGAGACCAACGAGGCAGTCTTTATGCCGCGAGACCAGTCAATGAGTGTATTTGTTTGTTAATCCTTCTAAAGAAGCAAAGATTTTATGGTATGACTTTTTGTGTGTAGATTTAGGAGGTTGACGAGTGACATTAAAGGCGTTTTGTCCTGATAACCGGTCATCCCACGCGGGCAGGACCGCATCTGAGTTAGTATGTTAGCCCAAGACGCGGTGAAGGCAGTGTTACAACTCAAATTAAATACATAAAACACTAGATAAAATGTATTAGATTTAAGTTGTCTAAGGATGCGAGTACTCTCCTAATACAATTGCATATTCACTAAAGAATAAATAAGACGCATATTTCGTATCAGTTTCTAGTTCTACTCGTTCTCTTGTGATACGTTTGTCAAGTGACTAAAGTCTAGCCGGGGGAACCTCTGGATAAGATAAATATAGAGCACAATTTGTTCCACTTTATCAACCAATAACTTACATGGAACTTTTGACGAGTACTAAGATTATCGTTAACACGTTTATTTTTATCATTGCTATTTATAATCTGTCTCCAGTCTACTCACTACGCAAAATATTGATTCGTAGCTTTCGTTAATGAATGTTAATGTTATAAATAACTTTCATACAGTTAATGGAATGTTAATCTTAAGTCACGTCCCTGAAGGATTTCACGCACTTGACATGATTGTGAAATTATGTATGAAATACTTAATAGGTGATTGGATTTGAACAAAAGAACGTTAAGCACTTTGTAATCTCTGATTTTATAATCAGGTTATCATTTACTAATTTTGGAAGAGATAATAATAATAAATAATTATAATAATATTCTACCACATTTACACAACACCATCTAGTCCCAAACTAAGCAGAGCTTGTACTATGGGTACTAGATAATGGATAAACATAAATATATACTTTTTACTTGTAAATACATACATATTATACATAGAAACACCCAGACCAAGACAAACATCCATGTTCATGCACACAAATGCTTAACTTGAGCGGGAATCGAACCCGCGGCCTTCGACAGATAACTGAAATAAGTTTAAATATCTTCGAGTCTGGGGCTCAGAAGCTTTTATTTACAAAGATTTGCACATTGTAGTATCAGTAAGGCGCTGCATGATTCCTGAAGAGCAAAATGCGTATCGCTTTAAAGGCAGTCACTCCGCAGCTGTCATTGAGACAGAACGCAAATTATCGTGTCAGAAATCTGCGTGATTCCAGTTACGATCAAAAGTCAAGTTCTTAATACCATCTTTGATTTACAACCCTACAGTAAAACTTGTATGTGTTGAAGGGATTAAACATTTTTATATTTTTTATAATAGATTCAAGAAATCGTTGTGAGATATTTTTTGGCATGGTGATACAAAGACAGTAAGATAAGATAAGATAAGATAAGATAAGATAAGATAAGATAAGATAACGTTTATTTGTCAAAACATGTGTGTTTACAAAAATGGATGGTATATCAGTCTTAAAAGTATCAACATGTTCTGCCGTAACCGGCGTACAAATTACATGCTTAATTTAATAAATTCTTATACAATGTCAAAAATAATTAGTCAAAATATTCAGGATTATTCAAAATATATATAAATTATGTAATAAAATAGAAAACAGTTGTTAAATATTCATGTCATTTATACAAGATTAGCATCATTCAAAAATTCATATATATTATAATAAGCCTTTTCTAATAGCATATTTTTAATTTTAGATTTAAATATATCTATATTGTAGTCCTTGTAATGATTGGGAACTTTATTAAAAATTTTCGGCGCCATACAGAAAAAACTATTTCCCATTAGAGCAGTTCTAGCCTTATAATGCAAAGTCTATAATTATCACGTCTGTTGCGTGTAGCTACATCAGATAGACGTGGAAACAATGTTGGGTTCGATTTGACAAACATGCATACTTCCAAAATATACAAACATGTAACGTAAAAGCTCCTATTAACGACCCCCTAAAATGTGTACTCTATTAACGATCTAATTTTTAAATCACTCATATTAGACATAAGATAGGTTCCAGAAAAGTCATACCTTAAAAATTTGTTACGTATTTTTGTTGGACAACAAAAAGAGTAAAGTTTGTGTGTTTAAATAGCCAGTGTAAGAAATAATTTGAAAGTGAGTGGGACGCGCCCGAAACGGACGCCCATTTCATAGTGTCGCGTCTCCAGCCACGTAAGTACACCTAAATATTACTTAAGGAAAATAACACACTAAAAATGGATTTGTCTTCTTGCTATCACATTATTACTGTAACGTATGTATTCGTTTTCTAAACTAACTCTTAATATAATACTTTTTATTGGTTTTTGTGTTATAAAATCATGTTTTAATTTAAGGCGCTAATAGAATCGAAATTTCAAAACTTGATTCTAATAACGACCCATGGCGTTGTTAAATTTTGAGAACATACCTCGTTAGATCTATTAACGACAAAGCTATTTCTTAAAGTTTTTGTTTAAAACTCGATTCAACGTTAGACAATGTCCCTAATATTATACTGTAAATAACCTTTATTATCTGAATTAAAGACTAACTGACATTAAAAGAAATAATATAGCTATGAGAACGAATTTAACAACATTCCATAAAGCGGATAGTTTATCTGTTTATTATTAACTTTATTGGTCGCTTATAGAATATTGTAACCTTCATACTTGATTCAATTACCGACTAACAGCTGTGACGATATTTTTGGTAATATTACAGTACACAAAATCAAAATGTGTATTTTTAAACCTCAGATTATTTTGTTCAAATAATCTGAGTTTTGAACAAACTGTTTTAACGAAGGAGGAAGAAAAAGACTGGTAAACTGGATTATCTATCTCGGGAAGTCAGGTTTTATTAATTAAAATAACAAAAAATAAGTGCTCAAAGCGTTGCAATAAATAATTATGTTCATATTGTAATAATGTTGATCTCATAACTATTGTTATTATATAATAAATACCTTAAAAACGACTTTTTATTTTATTTAATAGTATAGAAGAAGTGACAACTTCGTAGCGGTCGGTAAAAGAAGTAGAAAAATCGGTAATAGAATCTTGCCGCATTCTATGGGTCGGTAATAGAATCAACTACTATTTTGGATTAAATAATTATTTAGTAACTATTGTGTTATTGAATATTGAATTTAAGTACTGAATTGCAAAGAATACTTCAGTGAGATTAATTATAAATTATAACATCTTTCCTAATATAACAGCTTATATCTATTGTTTTTAAGTGAATCCTAAGACAGCTTAAACTGGCGGTAATAGGAGCATTTACGTTAAACGTTAAAATTTTATGCTTAATGAAAAGTGGCTTGCAACTTTCTACAATTTTTAGACCAAACATAGCACGAATACAACGTTTTTGTAACTTAATAATTGTATCTTTGTCGGTGGAATTGCCCCAAAAGATTATTCCATATCTTATGATCGGTGTCACCAAACCATGGTACGCTATGAGCAGTGTCTCAACATTCACTGTAGGGGAGAGTTTATATAATGCATAAGATGAGGAACTAATTCTTGTACTAATATACTCAATGTGAGCCTTCCAGTTTATCTTTTTGTCCATTACAATTCCAAGAAATTTAGCACTGTCTACTTCTTTTATGCATTGATCATTATAACTAACTTTAATTTGCGATGGCGAGTCTAGACGTTGGTTAAAATGCATAATGTTTGTCTTTACTAAATTGATTTTCAAATTATTATTTATAAGCCATGCTATAGACGAAGAGATACAATTATTAATGTCATTTTGATAAGTGTCAGGGTTTTTACATGATATAGTCAGCGTACTGTCGTCAGCAAAAAGGGTCATTGGCTGTGTTATTGAAAAGGGAAGGTGGTTTATATAAAGGATAAATAATAATGGGCTCAGTACGCTTCCTTGTGGGACTCCAAACCTAACTTGACGTTCACTAGATATATATGTTTCTTCCTTTTTTGTCTTAATATTCAATCTTGTGACAGCTGTAACCTGTTTTCTGTTTGACAAGTAAGATTCAAAGAGGTTTAGTACATTGCCCCTTATTCCGTAGCATTCTAATTTCATTTTTAATATAGTAAAGTCAACGTAGTCAAAAGCTTGGGTCATGTCACAATAAACTGCACAGACTGGTGTCCTTTTGTCAATATTTATCATTATATTCCGAAGAAAGTCATTTATAGCCATATTAATAGTCATATTTTTCCTAAATCCTTTCTGTTCTTGACAAAGTATATTATTTTTTTCTAAATATGAGTTAACCTGTCTATAAATGTATTTCTCGAAAATTTTCGATACTATGGATGTCAAGGCTATCGGTCGATAATTTTGTATTTCTTCTTTACTGTCTCTTTTATGCAGAGGTTTTATGATTGAAATTTTTAAGCTCTCTGGAAATATACCATGCACTATAGATAAATTTAAGAGGTATGACAAGTGTTGACATATTAAATGACCAACAGATTTAATTATTTTTGTAGCTATTCCATCTTGACCTACACTGTTAGAATTTTTAAGACCGTTTATTATATTATAGATGTCATTCGGTAAACACGGAGACATAAACATCGAGTGTGTATTTCTTTTTATTAGCGATGTGACATTATTATTATAATTTTGAATTGGCACAATTTTGTCTATAAAATAATCATTAAAAGCATTTGCTATTGTCAAGGGTCTGGTAATGATTTTATTGTCAATTTGTATTTTTTGTATGTCGTTTTTGGGAATATTGGGCTTATTGCTATTAATTATCTGCCATGTAGCTTTACTTTTATTATCTGATGTTTTGATTCTGAAGCAGTTTTGTGAGCGTTTTGTCAAATTTATTATTTTTTTAAATAGTTTTGCATAATTAGTGTAATCAGAGAGATTGACCTGCGTGCTTTTACGTCTATACATCCATAATAACACTTTCTTTTCTTTATGCTACAGATCCTGATACCTCGAGAAATCCACTTTGGCCTTTTAGTGCTGTTAATAGTAATGATTCTAAAGGGAAAGCAAAGATCATAGAAAAGTTTAAATTGATTAATGAAAAGATCATAAGCTATATTTGGGTCTTCTATGTCATACATCTCAGAAAAAGTTAAATTCGCTATGCAATCCTTGAATTTTATGATATTTTCTTTAGAATAATCCCTTACTTTTTTACGCCAATATTTAACTATACACTTGTTCCTCACCGGTAATTCTAGCAACTGTGCAGTGTGGTCTGAGATGGCGAATTCTATTATTTCAGTTCTACAAGGCCTGATAAAATTATGAGCTATGTTATCAATACACGTTTGATTTTTTATTCGTGTTGGTTTATCTACAGCTAGTTTTAAATTAAAGTGTGAAAGCAAGCATTTAAATTCTAGAGACGTATGACCATTTTTCATTATATTAATATTAAAATCACCAGCCATAAGTATGTTTGTATATTTTTTCATATGAACTATGGATAGCACCTGTTCTAATCTTTGGAAAAATATATCTAACTTGTCCGCTTTTGGGGTTCTATACACACATATAATTGCTATTTTATAACTGGGAAGTTCTATTGCACAGCACTCAAAAATTCCCATGTAAGAAAGAGCAGCAACCTCTGTTATTTCTCTACATTCGATACCAGTTTTAATTAAAATACAGGCTCCCCCTCTTTTACTGTTTGTCCTGCTGTAGCTTGCACCTAGATAATAATTAGGTATAATGAGCTGGGACTCATAACCTGACATAATAAAGTGCTCAGTTACACATATCACGTCAACAGCTTTATTTTTAGAAAATAGTTCAGCAAGACAAACTGAAAGAGTATCGGATTTAGATAATAAGCCCGCAATATTCTGATGTAGTATATATAGCACCTTATTAACGAAAAAGATCATCAGAACTTCCATAATTATCATTATTGCTATATGTTATTGTACCACAGTAATAATTATTTTGAAAACTTCTAACTACAGAAGAGGTACTACTTAACCGACGTTGATGAGTCAAAGTGGATTCTTTTCCTTAGCATTTTTGTGGTACACATGGCCACACAGAAAGCTTTCTAATGTTCAATTCTGAGCTGACCTGCTATCCTGTATATACAAACTTACCTATGTAACTCACGCCTATATCCCCGAAGAGGAAGGCAGAGGTATATTGCTACACCCACTTTTCGCCAGATTTATTTTAGTCCCACGTAATAGGGGGCGAGCCTATTGCCGTGCCGGGCACATTACCAGACTCCGAGCTGCTACTGAGAATTTCCTAAGGGAAAAACCCAATATCACTTTGCCCGACCCGCGGATCGAACCCGAGACCTCCCAATCCCACGCGCACATTTATACCGCGAGAGCAACGAGGCAGTCAGAGTATCCTGTACCTATATATTTTTTAGAAAGACGATCCTGGAAATCCTGGATGTATATACTTTTACGTTTCGGCTGTGGTGTGTAGGAAGTTTGACATGATGCGGTATGACGCGTGACGCGTGACGCGTAACGCTGCGGTTTCATTACGCGACGGTTTTGTTCATTCACAGAGCTGCGGCGTGCCGACATCACACGAACACCATTATAATACATGGGAATACGCGAAGTACCTACGGTATGGGTTAAATCAAAAGTTTGTTGATGATTTCGAGCCGACATAGTTGTTTTCTGTCTGTTTAAGACCCAAATGATTAGTGAAATTCATTGATATCCCACAGTCAGATTCAGGAAGCAGTTCTGACTAACAACTATTGCTTTTTAAAAAAGCAATAAATAATAAATCTGCATATTGTTTCGTTTAATACACTCAACAATTTCATCACACTCAAAAATACTTTAATGTGACATGAATGACATGATGCAAACAATTAGTCGTTGTGTGACATAAAACGTCTAACGTCTAACGACACCGCGTATGTATATATGTATGTTTATCCATTGTCTAGTACCCATAGTACAAGCTTCTGCTTAGTTAGGGACTAGATGGTGTTGTGTGAATGTGGTAGAATATTATTATTATTATTAGTTTAAACCACAATTGTGTAGCTTTTGACATAATTACCAAAGCTCTATTATCTAAATGTAAATATGTACTTGTTTTGCATTAAAACTATCTTAAAACTTCTATAAATAACAAGTTTAATTTACCTCATACATCATATAACTAGATGAGTCATCTAAGTGCTACGTTCGAGCTACGAACAATGCTACGAGTTGTAGTCAGCTACGAGTCTAGTCGAGTTCTACATTTTAGTTTTATTTTACTTTGCAACTTCAGCGAGAACTAACATAGTCACATGTGTGTGTGTATGTGTGTTTCCAGTACACAAATAAAGTCCTTTTACAAATTCAGTTGAAGTTATGGTGCATTGTTTTAAAAGAAAAAGTCTAATGTGTGATAAAATAATGCTAAGGAGACTTTATTTAAGTCCTATAATTATACAATTTGTTGTTGGTTGGTTACAGTTTTATTAATTATGATAATATATGATAGTCTCTACGCTATGCACACTTCGTTAGTCGTACGCCAAGTTCAATATACCAATAATATCTACCACATACCTCTCAAGTATACGTTGTATAATTTTAGAACACCATTTACATAATCAGTACGACAGATCCATTGAGAGTAATATGAACGAGAACGCCGCGGTTATGGCACCGACTAATTAAATCGTCGAAACGCGATACAATTGTATCAAATTAACAATGATTGTTATATTGTACCAACGATCGTACTCTGTTCAAAGCGCTTTCAGTTTATTATTTGTTACTAGATTTCGCCTGCGGCTATGCTTGTATGGCTATTGGCTATCTCGACAAAGTGTAGTGCAGCGTGTTATTCTATATGTAAGCTATATTGCTGCAAAGTGTTATTTGTAAATTTAGCTTGAAAGAAGAACAAATAAATACACGTTTTTTCACTGCCTTGTTGGTCTCGCAGCATAAATGTGCGCGTGGGATTGGTCTCGGGTTCGATTCCCGGGTCGGGCAAAGTGTTATTGGGAAATTCTCAGTAGCAGCACGGAGTCTGGTAATGTGCCCGGTACGGCAATAGGCTCGCCCCCTATTACGTGGGACCTAAAAATTCATGGCGAAATGTGGGTGTAATATTACACCTCTGCCTACCCCTTCGGGAATACAGGCGTGAGTCTATAAATAAAATAAAAATAAAAAACACTTTTAATGTTCGTGCTTAAAATAGTGTACTATGTTCTATTAACTATAAAATGTGTCGTTACGATGGTTAGTTTAGCTTTAGCTGGCTCGTCATCATCATCTTAGCGCATATCATCCTATACCAACTTGGAGCCCGGACTTCGCTTGTCCTCAATAACACCTCTTCATTGCACGGTCTTCGGAATCTCTTGTGATAAAGACGTCAAACTATAATTTCTATTCTATAAAACATGTCGTGAGACTGTCGTGTCATTTAACCTTAGATGTCTTGAATGTAATATTATGTGTGAAGTGAATTGAGTATCTTTGTTTTGTTACAACAGCACTACTTAGGTACTCGGCAACGAGGTATATTATAAATATAATGCTCTAGAATGGACTTGGGACTAAGGATTCAATGCAATCTCAACGAATAAGCCAGTTACAACACCTAGCATCTAAGAGTGAAGCCACTTGCCAAGGAAAATGGTTTTGTACTCAAGATTGATAACTTTGTAAGATAGTTTAGCCGTTGTTCCCAGTAATAAAGTCACTTTGCACAAAGAATTTTAATAACTTTGTAACTATAACTCCTGACGTTCTTTTTGTCATTGTCGTATTATCAATGGCATTGTATTGCTACTTTTGAAAATCGCACTATACTATATTTGTTACAATTACAGACAATATTTGTTACACACAGCGAGATATCCTGTAGTTTACAGGCTATCTCGCTATATTTGACTACCTATCTGCTGATCAGTAAGTCTGCTAAAGATATGTATAACACATTTATAATAAGAGCTATTCACTAGCCTATTTATTTGGTATAAATAGTCGTGTTATCTAGAGAGACGTCAGATATAAAAGCTCAATAAGTAGACGTTGAGCCTCGGCTCAGTCACCCACGTCCGTCCGTCTCCCTCCTAAGTATGTAGCTTACGGGATACCACACATGAGGCTTAAATATAGATTCCTCATTTCCTACAAATCCTTCCTTTATGTGGCCACCACATCTTTGAAGCCACGTTTGGATCTTTATTAAAAGATATAATATTATGGGCATATAATCAACCTTCTCTATTACCGTAATCCTTAGTTCTTTAGGATGTTAAGAAAATATATGTTTAATGACTATCGAGATGATGGCATTATTTTCAACGTTACCTCGAATAACATGTTAGAAGCAGAATAAAATCAATTAAATATAAATGATGATATACGCATTAAGATAACTCGTGCACTGAAATTTTGACGTCAGACCGAGGGAAGTTATCACTAAATCTTGGAACATAATTGTTGGCTCTACTTCGAATAACGAAAATGGAACTATGTATAACAGTTAGTTAGTACTTTGTCTCCCCATGTTATACAACAATGTGACTATTAATGTGATCTATTTACAATATTAATTTAATTTAAAATGAAACTAAGATGACGAAAATAGTTGAACAATAGCGTGAGCTCGAACAAGTTGCAACTCAGTTGTTTCGTTTTGAGGCGCACACCGCACAGTTGCACAACTTACTAACTAGAACTCAATTCAACCACATGACGTTTTCGTTTAAAATTTAATTTTAATGACATAATATCCTTTGGCTTCGACTACAACTTCTTCTATATAATACGTCCATTTCGTTAAAATTGTGCATCTTTATTTAGCTCTTTTAATTATTAATTAGTACTTGGCAAACGAAAAAAGAAAACACCGTAAGTAAAAGAAATTTTTATATCTGTACTTTTCTAGTCAAGCTGAGGCTAGATTACCCTTTCTGATGGCTTAGGCTGACATGCTTATGCATACACCTTCTGATGGTGTGGAGGCATAGTGATACAGATCGTGCTGGTCCCCTCAATCAAGGTTGAGCCGTACGATTGCTGTTGAACGCGGGCCATCAGTGGGCCGAATCAGTCAAAAGCGTCAGACGATATCCTGCACTGTACTTGCATACTAAACCCTTTTTTTGTCTGGACTTTAAAAGATCAAGAAAAGACTAAAGAAATTAAAGTGACAAAAAAAACAATGACTCTGAGTTTGTTTCGGCCTTTCTTCTCAAGAAGTCATTTAGCTAGGAAAAGCCGGCATCATCTAGAATAGGGTTTTGACTTGTATAAGTGTTGTAAACAACCAAAATGCAGAAATAAATATGTTTTTATGTCTTTGAGAAGAAAAGCCGAAACAAAGAGTTATTTTTTTTTCTGTCATTTCATTTTGTGAGTAAACCTGCATGCGCGTGCAGCGTGGTGAACTACGGCTTAACCCTACCCGACCCGACTAGACCCGTGCCCAGGAGTACATACATTTGTCCGATTCTAAATAAGGCGGACGATGATGATCAATAGAGTGATCCCGCGCACTTGAGCGCTTTTCACTTTCTATCAATTTTTTTTTATAGTCTCACGCCTGTTTTCCCGAAGGGGTAAGCAGAGATGTAAATATTACAGCCACATTTCGCCAGATTTATTTTTGTCCCACGTAATCGGGGGCGAGCCTATTGGCGTACCGGGCACATTACCAGACTCCGTGCTGCTACTGAGAATCTCTTAGCTGAAAATCCCAATAACACTTTGCCCGACCCGGGAATCGAACCCAAGACCTCCCAATCCCACGCGCACATTTATGCCGCGAGACCAACGAGGCAATATATCTAGTATTATGAAATTAAACACTTCCAGTAAAATCACTTGGTAACTTTAATTTGTTCACTTTTGCACTTTGTAGGTATGCACCGATTTACAAACTATCAACCACCAAATAACTTGCGCTAGACATCTTTACTGCTCGGAAGTACCACGATGATTGCCTGGTTTCCCGCCTACTTTATCTGTAAAATATTCTTACCCTCTAAACGGAAATGACAACTTCATAAGCGACAGCCAATCGGAATGCAGTAAACAACGTCCATCACAACCTATTTACAAAATTGCTTGATTAATTGAGTAATAACAATTTAAATTAAATATTTAACTATAATCAAGTATCTACTAGTTTATTTATAAATATCTTCTTAAATAGAAATTACACTTTTAATTAATGTGGCCATAACTACTAGCACCATCTGTTTGTAGCATTCGAATCGTTTAAAAAGTTTTAATAAATACAATTTAATTGCCAAAATTATTACACAACTACCTCTTCTTAGTTTAGCCCATATTCCAAGTTATTTTGTGACAAATTTACATCGCTAGTAACAAGTTAGTCATGCTCGTCTCTATTACGTATGCGTCGCGTGCAACAGGATTCAATACTGAGCTCATCTTTATTGCGATCTTGTTCCGGCTCTCGATGTAATATACTTAATAACAACTCTGCATAATTTTGTATGACATTAAAAAAAACGCCCATTTTCGCCAGTTGCATTTTACTACCTTTTTTAATGTAAAAGGCGATAAAAGAACCCACGTTGACAAGTGTTTACCTCTGCTCATGGATATATGCAACACCAGAGGAATTATAAATGCGTTGCTGCCTTTTGGCATAGAAAAAGGGATAGGAAGGAGGGCTGGATGAGGGATACAGAAAAGGGATGGGGATTAACGCAACGTTTCATTCGGTAGTTGTTTGTTTTTCATGTAAGTGTGTGGCCAACTCTAGTCTAGTGTTCGGTGAGTGACATGCCGAAAGAATAAAGAAGAACATTGACACTGTTACTTTACGGCGATATAATGGGAGAAGCTAGTACTTCCCCGGTCCGAACCAAAGGGCCCTAAGACAGAGGCCTTTTAATACATATATGTATTACTTATAAAGGTTTCAGTACTGCAATCAAATTATCAAACATCAGATACACGTGCTCATATAGCAAATATAGACGATAATTAATATTTGCTTGAGTTCAACGCACCCTCAATGTCATCGTCGAGCGCTAGTTACTGCGAGGTGACAGATAACATACCATAACATAACCTCACGCCTTTTCTCCCCGAAGGGGTAGTCAGAGGTGTATTATAGGTACACCCACTTTTCGCCAGTTATGTTTCGGTCCCATTGTAATAGGGGGCGAGCCTATTGCCATCTACCGGGCACATTATTAAGCGAGCGATAATCAACATTTTTAATACACACATAACTTCGAAAAGTCAGAGGTGTGTGCCCGGGGTAACTGGAGATCGAACCCAAGACCATCGTCTCGGCAGTCCGTTACGTACACCACTGGGCTACCGCCGCTTTCGTCTATGTAACAGATGTATTACATAAATACTTAGCTACATACACAAACCCTGTATTACACACGACTTGCGTTTTCGAAGATTACTGTGGACGTTGAGAATCGACCCGAGTTACCTCCAAATTAATTGACTGTGTTCAGTAAGAATAGGCCTGTGTCGACTAGTGAGATATATAGAGGGGGAACTACTGAACCATTTGGCTAACCCACTTCCCACCCAGCTGAAATTTTTACAAACGACTATTTATTATCTGTCAATAAAGAAAATACTATTATGGCAGCGACCTTGCGGTTGCTTCATCATAATAAAAAAATGAAAAGAAATATTAATTTTAACCATCTGCCACAAGGCTGAAATTTTAATATGTTGTAATATACAAGTACTTATACAAGAAAAATGCCAACCCGCTTTGAAGGTTAGAAGTTTATGCCAGAACATAGCAAAAGTGTCGAAAATATAATGATGCATAACATTCTAATTTTTGAAACAAGAGAGGGAAACATCTAGAAAAATTATAGATCATAATCAAAACTTTCGACGAAAATTCGTTGAACGAGTTGTTGTCAGCAGTTTTTGAGATATAGCATGTATTCAAAAACCGCAATTATAACTTAGTCGTATATACAAACATTATGGAAAACAAAGTTATTTTTGGTGGCAAAATGTGATTATGAAGATGTGTAACACATGTCTCTGTTCACGCCACACCAAATACCACGTCCCCATAAGTTAACAAATCAACGGAACAATTAATGTGCCCACAAGATTCTGATATAAGCTGATAGGAATCGGTCCTTGGAACCACAGCATTTATCTTATAGACAGGGCGCGGCACGTGTATCTGTCGCGTATAAAATACAATGATGATCGATTGGAAGTACATAAGCCACAAAATAAAATACATGTAACTGAAGATAATTGCAAGCCTTTAATCTTAGCAGGAATGTGTGTGAACTCAGAAACTACTCGTCTTACCACACTGATTTGAAAATATCATTGCGTTTCATAAGTTGTTTATTGAGCAAAATTTCAATTAGATTATAAGATATCAACAAGTCATGTTACGTTACCTAATAAACGTCTTTGTTCTTATAACTGTTATTAAAGATTTAATTCTCTGTTAATTTCCCATCACCTCAATTTAATTATGGACGAAAATTTCTTAAATGCCTTGTCATTAAACGGGACCGTAAATTCAAAAGGTGATTAAGGCGCTGTTATACCTCAGAAGCCGTGAAACACCTAATTTTTCGTCGCGCAACTAGCCATAACGGTACATATTACAAACTAGCAAATATAGAGCTTTAAGTCAAAAGTCTGAACAAAAGACTTTTGAATGAATTTTTCATGTATGTATAATAGAATCACGGAAAAATCACAAAAACGCGGCAGAATAAAATCTTTCGTCTCACTGTTTGCAATATTTTGAGTGTAAGCTGTCATATTTTATTTGATAATATTGTAGGAAACCTTATGAACTAAAGAATTACCCTATTTATTTTCATATTATACGTGTATATTTTGTAAAATTAAGTAAAATCTGCCAAACGTCTATGATTTTGACGCTCGGTAGATCCCATCAATATCAAACGCTTCGGCAATTTAAACCTTATTAGCATAAGCGGTGTATTGAGTGTCAGTTGCTAGTTTACGCCCCGCCCAGACCTCATCATTCGGCTATGAGCCCTGTGAGAGATAGGTCATGTCGCTTGCGTCTCCACTGCATGAAATTTTACGTAAACCTGTTTGTTATTGCAATACGCCGATTTGAGTTCGTAATTTCATGTTTTATGTTATAGACTGAATACTTTGAATCAAATAGGCTTTTCATGTGACTACGGGCACATATATATAATTAGGACCTAAGTTTATATTCTTGTTGAGTTTAATGTGTTATTGTTTCTGTGCTTATAAATATATAATTAGAAGAATAAAATATGGACAGTTAGAGAAATAAAGTTCTACGAAGTATTTGTACAAGAAAGCGTCGTAATAAAATAGAAATTCATCCATGGCCAAGTGATTATGAATTAAGTAACATTTTTACACAAATTATTTTCATAAGAGTCTTTAATGACTGACTATGTTACAGATTATCGATTATGCATAATATAAATTATTTTCACAATACATAGCTGCCACAGTTTTCAATATTTGAAAGAGTAATAACATAAAATCGAATCATTTTATGTACCTTTATTACAAATTCACTAGCTTGTCAGAGCGCTTGGAGCGCTAAGATGCCGCCACGGCGAACAATAAACAGCGCTAATATGTGAGTGTAATGCTCCGCAGTCCGCACACAAGCGGTAACCAATGATGTATTATTGTGTTGTGAACATAAACCTGTTTAGGTACATCGGGTAAAACTTCGATTATTCATAAACTATTAGGTATGTCTCAGTACATCTAATACCTATCTTTTTAATTTCTAAAATCAATCACTTATAAGTAAGAAGGTGACTTCTCTGTTTGCTATAACACAAGTTATAGTATTTTTTTAAATAATAAAGTACCTAACTAATTATCTTTATTGTAATTACAGTGAAGTTAAAGATAACAGTTCTGCAACGTCTTACACACATTTGACCGCAGTAATTCCTAACACGATTTGTTCAAGGGCTAGCCAAGAAATGCCAAACATTTTTTTTAACAAATTTGACTCAACTCCCTAGTGATAAGCAAAAAATACAAGAGGGATAGCAGTGACTGGTTCGAATTGCGTAAGAATATGTTGACAGATTAAAATTTTGGTATAGTGGTAAAAAGAAGAGATAACAGCAGTAAAGCCAACTTAGTAAAAAATATTTAGTACAAATAAAATATTTGCAATGTAAATGCAGTTGCGCATGGAGTTTAAAATGAACAACTGGCTTTGCAACAACTGGCGAAGCAAGAAAATGTAACAATCGAGTCTTGTGGATTATCCGTTTATTGGTGCCACTCCAGATGGATTAATAGGTCCAAACACGATTGTGAAAATTTAATGTTCTATAGTTGCCTATAAGAATGGCCTAGACAATAGTATAAGAGCTAATAAAATACAAATATGGAAACATGATAAAAAAGTGAACGGACTAGTCTAAACAAATATTGTAATTGTTATTACCAAATTCAGGGGCAACGCCACGTTACACGCAAACAAAAATGTTTATTTGCTGTGTGGAGTGGAGAAAGTATACCACTAAAAATAGAAATTATAGAAAGAGATGATGTTTTCTGGGAGACGAAAATGAAAGAAAAGCTTGTTGCGTTTTATATGAATTGGCAGTTGTCTGAAATTGTTGATTCTCATCATGCTCAAGGAATGACATTGCGAGACCACGGAGAGGAAAATGTATATCCACATATATTTTTGATATTTCATCTATTTTGAAAAATAATAATGGGTTAGGTTTCGAAACGAGTCGCCTGAATTTGAGGGTATTGGTGGTGTAGGGGGCTGGAGGGAGTTAGTTTTAATCCCCTAAAAGTAATTTTGGCTGCCGGATTTGCGTCTAAATATTTTTAAACAATTTCCAAAAATGCTTAAATACTTCGGCAATTATGCAAAATGGAAAGTAGTTTTTATACTTTAGTACAGTTTTACAAATGTCCTTATTAGGTTTTACGTGAAAAACGTGAAACAAAACGCAAACTCGCCATCTTGGAATGATCATATTGACAGCTAATGTCAAATTTGTGCGTCATTGCTTTCGAGTGCCTAGGGTTAGGTGCGACTGTAATAAGTAACTAAATAGGTTATGTTAGGTTCTGTTTTGACCCTTAATCCGAAAATCCTGCGAAGCAGGGCTCCGTCAATCTTAGTCTATTAAACTAGTGTGAAGAATGTGGAAGTTGGCAGTGCCATACACAACGATGTTTGGAGTTATAAAAATAATAAGGGCCTCTCCATACATGGAACTGACTTAATTATTTTTATCATCTTACGGCACGTAGGTATTTACCTACTTTCGTCAGCTATTAATACCTATAACGTCTAATGTAAACCAGTTTTGCTCATGGCTCCACTGAGAACAAAACTTGCGCTATGCTTATATTGTACAAACAGATTGATTTATGTACTATAAATTTTAATATCAGTAACTCAATTCAATGCTAAAACGTTTTGCTTGCGATTTTGAAATATTTGAATACGGATGTCGCCAGAATACGGCGGCACGCGACGAGAATGAAGGGGGGTGCCCCGCAGTTGACGGAGCTAAGCGCCTTTCACCTCCCCTGCTTCACCCCCTCATTTATCAAAACAGTCGCTTAGGACAGCGCCTTAACGATGAATATTAATTATAGTATATCAGATGCACTGTCTTTGTCTAATTAGCATGTTAAAATGCTAATGACTTCATTACTTTCGAGGAGCTTTAATTTCGTTTCAGTGTTGAAAGAAAAATGTTCGTCTATTCAATTTTAATATAATAAAAAAGGTAATCAAGTTGATTGGCAATAACGTGATTGACAGTTTTACGAGAGCAGAGTGAAAGTGAGTTTGGAGTAAGCGAGCCAAGTATTTAATGTAGGTACCTACATCAATGGAAAAGTTTAAAACTTATTAAATGTATTTTTATGTAATAGCAGCGCTAAAAGAATAATTAAATCTATCAAAGCTATTGATTTTTATCGCTCTCTAGTTAATTAACTTTTTTACACCCAAACATTTGGCCCCAAATATTTTATAGGAGCAGCTGTTGACAATGTAAAAAAATGACGAGTCAACTTAGTTATATTATTAATAAAGTAGACAGGGCACAGATATTCATTATTCAAATATTATTTAGCCACTTTATGCCAAATAATAGAGCAAAATATCATAATATACCTATAGCAGGTTCATCTTCAGGTCTTTGGATTGCAACCGGGACCGCTAGGGTGATGATTATATAGCAGATTCTAGTTCTGATGCTCAATTAAAACTACAAATCATGTGATCTTTTCGTGCCTCATGTTTACAGTGTAACTAATCCCCCTCAGACAGGGTTTGAGTATAATTAGAGTTGAACCATAATTAGCAAACACATCAAACTGATGCAAACTAGAACCATGTTCTCGCTAGACGCGTCAAACTGAGTACAAGAGTACTCCCGCTACATGGACGTAAGCTGGAAAATCTACGAGTAAGGGCCTGCGCAAACGTAGACACTTTTTGCTGCCGACACGGCACACCATCACAGCGAACCGTAGTGGCTGTTCCCGGTGGCGGCAATTGTTACCCCGCCCGTGTCCCTGCGTTTTCCGCGCTTCTGCGCCACCCGTTCCGTGTACGTGGCTTCTGTCGCACACAGGAGACTATCACCGAATGCAACTCCTCCGTTTGCGCAGCTCAGTACAATTGTAAGGAAATTTGTTAATGTTGCTTGTGTCTTCAACGGACAACTTTTGGTTTCCAGTTACCGACACCGATCACTGTTTGATCGTTATTGAGTATGTGTTAAGTGGAAGCAACTGGACACAGGTATGCCCAGGGAGCAGATGATTTCATACTGGTTCCATAGAAATTAAATATTCATCGGTAGCTTGTGTCTGATACCAGAGTCAAAAGTGTCCACATTTGCGCTCTGCCTAAGGTGTAGAGTTAGTGAAGTTACGACTTGTAGATTCAGGTTGAATAGAGTGAGGAGCTTGGCTCCACATGAGATTTGATAACTTTTTGAAAGTGTGACTATGGCAATAGTTACGAAATAAATTTAGTGCGATAGTAAAATTCGTGTCATTATTGTTTTATGAATTGGATTAAGAATACGATTAAGACTCACTATTCCAATTCTTTCCGTGGGAGAGGTGCAAGACGACTTTGGAAAATAGACCAAGCAAATATTTCCTTGCAAAGATACGGAAACTCGACATCAAACCTTGTATACCAACCCATCTCATCAGCGTGATATACCTAATAGGCCAAATAGTCCTATTGAGTCACAGTATTACTCTAGTCACAAATTAGGAGAAGACAATGCCCAGCTGTGGACTGTGAAATGCTGAAGAGATTGTGTGTGACGTTTTTGTAGCGCTGAATATATCAAAACACAGAGAGGTATAGTCTCGCCAGTCGCGAGCTCGTAAGCGCACGGTGCACTAGGTAATGTGCACATTATCATAAGTACGTCGTGTGTGAGGAGGTGCCGCGCCTGCACGATACCCGCCATGCCGCTCATACTCACTACTCATATTCTACGTTATTATAATGGGAGGCAGAGATAGCCTAGTTGAGCTACCATCAGACTACGATGCAGAGGGTTTTCGGCTCAAACATGTGAAGCGAAGTAGGTACTGGTTTTTCGAAGATATTATATGAGCATATTGGATTGTTAATTGTCCCTTGCCCCGTTCCTCGTAGAACACGTTAAGCTGTCCGTCTCTGCAGTCATGAAGATTATCTGAAAGCCCTTATGAGTAATCAGTACCCTTAAATATATTAACACTGGTCTCAGTCATGGAGAATTCCTATTTCATGAGGTTGCTGAGGTCAGATGGCAGGCGATCTGGTGAAAAGATAGTATTCTGTTATACCTGGTGCGCGGACGAAACATTTGGATGCGACCGGGATTATGAATTTATAGACTCACGCCTGTATCCCGAAGTAGTAGGCAGAGGTGTAATATTATACATTATTATTTTTCTTATTATATATATTTGACATTATTTTTCTTATTGACTTTATTTTTCTTTTTGACATTATGACCATTGATTATTTTATTTTTTCGCTTGTATCCTGTCCTGATTTTAATTTTGTTTGTTTATGATAATAATGTTTAATTTGTTTATGATGATTATGTAAATAGGTTCTATTGTTTATATTTTAATGTATGTATATTCACACACAATTTGATAATTGTTTTTTGAATGAATAAATGAAAATGAAAATATACCCACATTTCGCTATTAATTTTTAGGTCCCACGTAATGGTGGGCGAGCCTATTGCCGAAAGAATTTGTAAAAACACAGTTACACTTTTGCCCGACTCGGGCATCGAACCTAGGACCTCCGATCCGCAGTTGCATACGCTATCCACTGGACCACGGAGACAGTCAGGATTATGCACGACATATACATACTGGGTTCTGCTACTATATGTTCCAAGAGATACAGAGTCTCATCCAATGCCTATACAAGAACTCCTTACGTATTCTTTTCATTAAAATTAATTTGAACCTTCCTTAGTTACTATAGCCATGAAAAACTAATATCATATAAAATCACAATTTAAATTTTTTAGATTACTTCCATATATACGTAAGTTACAGCAACAAGGTCATCGCACTCACGAAGCCATAAATATTCTCAAATATTAAACCGTCGCTCTTCACGGTTGTTTCGTTTCGGGAAATGAATCCTGTTGTCGCACATAATAACTTCATGTTTGTGTCGGAACATAAATTTCGTTTATTTAAAGAACTTCTTTATGACTGAAAGAGTGACAAAGTTATTAGACACTTAGGAAGTTGTCGTGAGTTCTACTGATTTCGGAATCACGTGTTGTTTGTTTAGCTTTTAGTCTCAAAATTAATCAATTAAATTTAAAACTCAAATAGTATCTATAACAGATACTAACCGAAGCGATTAGTAGTTATTATTCGTAGATGACTTTACCCTTCTCACAGTGAGAAGAGGTCCGTGCCCAGCAGTGGGACAGTTTATATACAGGTCTGATGATGATGAAATTCGTAAATGAAGGCTTTAAAATCAAATTATAGTTAACGGATTCTATCACTACTCATTGGTTTTGAAGACATAACATTAAACCGAAATCATGGTTACAGAAGTTTAGTAAAATTTTTGAAAAATTAATTCTAGGTCAGCTTCAAATTCATTTTAATAACAATAAGCTGTTACATGAAAAACAATTTGGTTTTACTAGGGGTCGCTCAACTACCGATGCTGGAGTTGAGCTTTTAGATAGTATTTTTGATGCCTAGGAAGAGTCGCATGATGCTTTGGGAGTCTTTTGTGACTTATCTAAGGCTTTTGATTGCGTGTTTCATGAAACATTGATCAGGAAATTACATTACTATGGAGTTAAGAACACTGCTTTGGATCTCCTAACATCATATTTGAGTAATAGGATACAGAGAGTTGAGGTAAATGGAAAAGTTTCTATGGGTTCAGTGGTCACAATGGGAGTGCCGCAAGGTTCAATTCTTGGTCCATTCCTTTTCCTTGTATATATTAATGATTTGCCATACATTATGCGAAATAATGAAGAGATAGTGTTATTTGTTGATGATACATCACTTATTTTTAAACTAAGACGACAACAATCAAATAATGACGATGTAAATAACGCTCTCTCTAAAGTAGTTAAATGGTTTACAGCTAATAATTTACTGTTAAATGAAAGATAAACAAAATGTATACGATTTTCAAGACCGAATGTAAAACAAGTTAAACCTAACATATGTTTGAATGGAGAAGAGTTGGATCTTATAGATAACACCGTATTCTTAGGCATAACCTTAGATTCTAAGCTACAGTGGGGCCCACATATAGGTCAGTTGTCGAATAGACTTAGCTCTGCAGCATACGCGGTTTACAAAATTCGTCAGTTAACTGATATAGATACGGCCAGATTAGTATATTTTAGTTATTTCCACAGCATAATGTCATATGGCATTTTATTATGGGGCAACGCAGCTGACATTCAAACTGTGTTTGTACTGCAGAAGCGGGCTATTCGTGCAATCTACAGTCTTGGTTCAAGGCATTCACTGAGGGAAAAATTTAAAGAAATTAAGATAATGACTGTCGCATCTCAATACATTTATGAGAACTTGTTATATGTCAGGAAAAATATAAATATATTTTCTAAATTCGGCGACATTCATAATTTAAATACACAAAATAAAAACAAACTCGTTCTACCTTCAACTAGGCTACAAAAAATAAGTAACTCATACAAGTGTCAAAGCATACGTTTTTACAACAAAATTCCAGGCAATATTCAGGAACTAAGTATTAATAAATTCAAAGTATTTATTAAACAGAGCTTGTGTTCAAAAGCTTATTACACAGTTAAAGATTATTTAGCAGACAAAAATGCCTTTTTTTTTTTTTTTTTTGGTATCGGGTTGGAAAATCCTCATGGAGTCCCTCCGCCCCGGGGGGGAAGGACGAAGGGGACTGTCAGACTCTTACTGACTAAAAACCAACCCGTGCTCCTCATGTACCCATGTGTCGGAGGGTAGGGTTTCACCAAAGCATTCCTCGCTACCCCCCGACGGGTATTGGCCCGCCAGATGGTCAGGCGGGCCCCGAACGAAACCCCCTTGGCGGCAGATGAAGGTGTTGGGCTCCGCCGCCAAAACACCCAGCGGCCGCAGAGGATAGGGAGGACGGCAACGCAACACCGCATCTCCTCTTCCTCTGCGGCCCCACCGCGACGCAACGATGGTGCGCCCCCATTTGGTCGCGGGAGATAGGGCGCGGGGCAACGCAACACCCACACGCCTCTCCTCCCGCGACCGCACCCGACTGCGAGGGACAAACAGAACTGTCCCCCGCACCCGCACCATGGGACGCATCCTACGCAGGCCTCTACCAAGCCCACGTGGAGCGTCCCCTCCCGGGATCCCGCTTAGCTTCACCGTGGGTGGCTTCTAACCCACGGTTACTGAGCCCCCCCACCACGACAAGGTGGAGATCCCACGGGGGGGAGACAAAAATGCCTGGAATTGAGTTTAAAAATTATGAATTTTGACATTTTGAAATTAGTGACATGATATTTTTATTTACATTTGTAATACTTATATTTTTACATTTTGACATTTTTAATTTGACATTTGTAATTTTATTTATTTTGTTTTGACATTGTTTGATTTGACATTGTTATTTTATTTATTTTCTTTTGACATTTAAAATTACTTAAGTAATATATTATTATTCATAAATTGACATTCAATAATATTTTCGGACATTTAATAATATTTTCTGAAATTTTAAATATATGACATTTTATTGTTTAAATTTTTATTACTTCTAACTTATTGTTTGCAACATGTATTTTACTGTGTATTAGCATGTAAAGTTGTGAGTACGATGTGGGCATTATTAAACATATAAACAAATAGTTGTGGCAACCTGTCTGATGGCTTAGGCTGACATGCTTATGCATACACCTTCTGATGGCGTGGAGGCATAGTGATACAGATCGTGCTGGCTCCCTCAATTAAGGTTGAGCCGTACGATTGCTGTTGAATGCGGGCCATCAGTGGGCCGAGTCAGTCAAAAGCGTCAGATAATTTCCTGCATTGTACTTGCATACTAAACCCTTTTTTGTCTGGACTTTAAAAGATGAAGAAAAGACTAAAGAAATTGAAGTGACAAAAAAAACAATGACTCTGAGTTTGTTTCGGCCTTTCTTCTCAAGAAGTCATTTAGCTAGGAAAAGCCGGCATCATCTAGAATAGGGTTTTGACATGTATAAGTGTTGTAAACAAACAAAATGCAGAAATAAATATGTGTTTTATGTCTTTATGTCTTTTAGAAGACTGCCTCCGAAGGTATTCCGTGACCACGATTACTGTAATTCCTCTCTGAAAAATTCTTAAGCATAGAGTGGCAAGTAAATTGATCGGAACATACCGAACGCAGCGCAATCGACCGCGTTCCCCCGGACTATCCGCATGTAATATCGCATGAAATGAGGCCAACGTGCTAATCCTTACGCCCAATTCAAACAATATTTGCCTCGTTATTTCACCACATCCATAGCAGTTAGATCGATATTCCTATAGCAACTAGGACGGTATTTTAACGAAACGGGAAGCCAACGAGGAACCACATTTAAAACGGGCACTAATGGCTATCATAATTAATTTAATATGCAACGAAATGCTACTTGCATTCCAATAGAGAACAGACAGAAAAAGTTTTAAAATTAGTGACAATTTGGTTTGAAGTAAAAGTGATTTCTATTATAAGCAGACTGGTGTGGTGCAGCACTCGTCACTTAATTGCTTTGTATTTCTGTCAGTTGTATTCTCGTGAAAAGACGGCGACGTGCGTTTCATTTGGATTTAATTAACGTAACCTTCAAAATAAAATATGCAGTAGGGATAAAACGAGTTGCTCGTGTTTATAAATTGCAGTTATATCGGTAACCAGACGGTCTGTCTACGTTATCTGCCAATGCGGTTCAACATATCAAGCGCTCCGCAGTCGGTGATTTTGATCGGTAATTTTTATGACTGCATCCACATTTTTAAATGATAGACTATCAGAAATAATTTCCATCATTGCAAGCTACAACGGCAGACCGTAACTTGAGGTTACAGAAACAATACAAAGACACGTGGTATACATTCTGTAATACAATGTTACAGAAACAAACAATAAAATTACCACATGCGTTTGTATGCATTTTCATAAGTTTTACCTGCCGATCAACGGACGAGGCTCTGGCAAACAAAATATCCCGATAAGCGGCAATAGGCTCGCCACCTTATTACGTAGGATCAAAACACTGGCGAAAATTGGGCGTTTAATATGCCTCTGCCTACCCCTTCGGGGAAACAGGCGTGAGTCTATGTATGTATGTTCATAAGTTTTGCACTAGTTGTGTCATATGATTTCTCCTGGACAATAATCGAGTCCAAGACTTTATTTTCAGTAGTTCTAACTATACTCGACAATCAATACAAACCATGGCCTAGTTAGGCTCTAATAATGGCTATAATTATTAATCGCTCAAACTCCAATGTAAATACACCCTTTTTTTTTTGTTTTATGAGGTGGAAAATCCCTTCGGATCTCCGACCCTTGGGGGAAATAAGAGCCGGAGTATGTGGTGTTTCCACTAAAAACCACCTCGACTTCCGCCATGTACCCGTGTGTCGGAGGGTGGGGCATCACCAAAGCACTCGTCGCCACCCTCCGACGGGTATTGGCTCGCCAGATGGTCAGGTGGGCCCCGAAAAAAACCCCCTTGGCGACGGATCAAGGTGTTGGACTCCGCCGCCAAAACGCCCAGCGGCCGCAGAGGATAGGGAGGACGGCAACGCAATACCGCATCTCCTCTTCCTCTGCGGCCCCACCGCGACGCATCGAATGGTGCGCCCCCATTTGGTCGCGGGAGATAGGGCGCGCGGCAACGCAACACCGACACGCCTCTCCTCCCGCGACCGCACCCGACTGCGAGAGACAGACAGAACTGTCCCCCGCTCCCGCACCGTTGGACGCATCCTGCGCAGGCCCCTCCAAGCCCACGCGGAGCGTCCCCTCCTGGATCCCTCTTAGCTTCACCGCGGGTGACCAATCCACGGCTACTGAGCCCCCCCACCACGACAAGGTGGAGATCCCACGGGGGGGAATGTAAATACACCCTGGAAACTAAGTAATTACAAATTTTACGAAACTAAAAATACATCAGTCGTCATCGAGGCGTAGTACGTCTGTAATTTAATTAAGTACTGTTCCTAGAACGAATACAGTGTGTTATTACTTTTACCTTAGCAAATAATAGCAAAACTATTCAATATTGCATTACGTTTTATTGATTTAGTGCAAAAAATCCAGAGTTCTCTATTTTTAGGGTTCCGTACCTCGAAAGGAAAAATCGGAACCCTTATAGGATCACTTTGTTGTCCGTCCGTCTGTCAAGACCCCTTTTCTCAGGAATGCGTGGAGGTATCAAACTGAAATTTATACTAAATACTCAAATCTACGGTTCCATAGAGCTGTAAAAAAATTCAAACTTCTCATCCAACGCAATCAAAAGATACAGCCTATTATGCTGCAAATATAAAATATGCTATAGGTACCGCGTATCGTCCACCGTGGCAGGATGTTGATGTTTTCATAGACGCCATTTCAAACTCATTGAATTCCTTGGGCCAATATGACTGTACAGTCCTGATGGGTGACTTTAACATTAATATGTTAAGTACTTCTGACTCTAGGGTAAACAAATTGAAGACCTTTCTCGACTGTCTTGGTTTGACTCAATTGATCAATGAACCTACTCATCTTACTGTTCATGGAGACACTTTGATAGACCTTATCTGTACAAATACGCGAACGCGCTCAGTAAAAATTGAAATGATACCTGACTTGGGTGCACATGCACTTGTTTCATGTGAAATTAATATGAAACGAAATAAAGTCGCAGCCAAAACGGTATCATTCAGACCTTTAAAAGATATTTCAAAACCGATTTTCGAACAGCATCTGAAAGGCGTAAACTGGAATGAGATTACTGACTTACATGACGTGAATCAAATGGTTGAGGGTTTTGATTCGAGCTTGCTTCTGCTAATGGATTTCCATGCACCAGAGAAAAAATGTGTGCTCAGGGAGAATTCTTACCCGTGGATAACAAGCAATATTAAGTTCATGATGTATTTAAGGAACCAGGCTCATTCTCAGTACCGCAAGACTAAACAAGATAGCAAGTTCTCCTACTATAAGGAATTAAAGTCGTTGGTTAATAAATCAATATTTCACGAAAAGGTAGCATATTTCAACCATAATATAAATAGTCATATAAGGGACTCTAGGGTTTTGTGGAAAAATCTTAAGTCAACATTGCTTCCAACTAAAGAAATGCTAGAGTTACCTTCGCACTTGAATGACCCTGATACCATTTGTGACAGTTTTCTAAACGTGCCAGGAGACAACACAGTTTCTATTAGTTATTTAACATATTTCGAATTCACTAGACATAATGACTCTGAGTTTTGTTTGAAGCCAGTTTCGAAAACACAAGTGGCAAATATTTTGAGAGGCATAAAAACTAAAGCCATGGGACATGATAATATCAATATTGATATGGTTCTCATGACACTACCATTGACTTTGGATTTATTAACAGCTATCGTTAACAGGTCAATGCTTACTGCAATCTTTCCTGATTCGTGGAAAATTGCTAGAGTTCGACCGCTGCCAAAAAAACAAAATGCTAGTGACACCAAAGACCTTAGACCGATCAGCATACTTCCCGTACTTTCCAAATTGCTGGAGAAAGTGGTGTGTTCGCAGCTAACTGAATATTTGGAAAAAGTTAGTATCCTACCTGATGTTCAGTCTGGTTTTAGGAAGGGTCGTAGTACAACTACGGCTTTATTAGAAGTGACAGACAATATTTTGTCCGCTCAAGATGCTGGTATGTGCACGATTTTGGTGTTGCTAGATTACTCACGTGCATTTGATTGCATAAATGTGCCGCTACTTCTTTCGAAGATGGCTTTTTACGGATTTAGTGTCGACACGGTGAAGTGGTTCCATAGCTATTTGTATAACCGTAAACAATACGTTGAACTCCAAAAGGCTGATGGTACCAGTGTTACTTCAGGGAAACTATGCGTGGAAAGAGGAGTTCCACAAGGATCTATATTAGGACCAATACTTTTTATAATGTATTGTGCAGATCTAGGTCACAAAATAAGGAAATGTAACTATCATTTTTACGCTGATGATACTCAGGTTTATATTTCATTCAAACCCCAGGAATATGAAAGTGCGGTGAGAGCCCTAAATGAAGACCTAGAAAACATTGTACAGTGGTCCAGAGATAACTGCCTCGTACTTAATCCCACCAAGACAAAGTATATGTTGTTTGGCACAAGGGCCCAATTGAATGCAATTTCACCTAGCAACTGTCATATAACTCTTATGAACCAAACTATTGAGCGAGTATATGAGGCGCGTAATCTTGGTCTCATAATTGATGTAGATTTACGCTACGAGAAGCACGTGGCAGAGTGCATTCGCAACTGCTTTTACAGGTTGAAAGTCTTGTACAGAGCTCGCCCTTATTTAAGTCCGGCTCTTCGAACTTTGTTGATTGAGTCACTGGTAATGTCTAAATTGAATTATACTGACATTGTATATGGTCAGAGACTTTTAGCAAGGACAGATCGAATGATACAAAGATTGCAAAATGCCTGTGTTCGATTTTGCTTTGATATACCATTAAGAAGTCACGTAACACCTTTCCTGAATAAGCACAATATTCTAAAGATGAATGCACGACGCAGACTTCATTTGGCAAGTCTACTTTTCGGTGTAATTTTAACACGTTCACCGCAATACCTTCATAATAAACTTGCATGGACAGGTGAGCAAAGTAACCGGGCACGGCGGCAATGTTCCAATAAACTCTCGATACCGCAACACAGATCAGCGAGTTTTAGGGGTAGTTTTCGATATGCAGCGACTAAGTGTTGGAATAATATACCACCACCGATAAAAGATAGTAAAAATCATGTTACTTTTAAACTGAAACTAAAAGAATACCTGCTTGATTATCAGAAAGAATATAATAATATAAATATTGCTGCAACTGCTATTTAAACTGTTTATCTTTAATTATAAAATATTATAAAATGAACTGTTTTTATCATATTTTCTGTTTTTGTTTGTTTTAATAGGATATTTTGTTTTATTTTTATATTATGATAATTTTAATTAAATTATAGGTATTTAATTCTATAACTTTATCAAAATTAATGTTACCTAAATTGTTTTAATGTTTTAATTACAATTATATTCTGTTCCTAGACTGCTATTGCTGTAATTTATTTATCTCTTTTAATGAAATGTTGTAAATGTTGTATAATAGTAAGCTTTTTATTGTATATGAATAATTTTATAATTTTATGATATTACTATATTTTATGTAACTGCTGTTTAAATTGACTTAATGTATTTCTATTTTAATTAATATTTATTTTGTTGTGAGCGTACAATCACTTGCTCAGGCTGCAGCTGAAAATCAGCGTTAGGCAGTGGTTTCGCCGCTACCTAGCATGTTGCTGAGCTGTTGGCCCTTTGGCACACATTGCTTTTTCTTTATATTTAGAGTGTATGTTGATTCTTTTTTTCAGTCTCTTTTCTTTATTTTAATTGAATTACTTCTCATTGTTTGTAAATGTACTTATTATTGTAAATTGTGCCAATAAAGTATATTATTATTATTATTATTATTATTAAATTGCAGCATATTTTCAAACTCGCATTGGAATCAAAACCTATAGGGTACGTCCCGTGAACTCAGAATTTTGAAATTTGGTACGAAGCAACGTCTTATATCACATATAAAGGAAAAATTGCGAAAACCGTAAATGTTTTGTTACAGCATAAAAAAATATTTTTAATAAATTTAAAGTTACAACCCTTTTCTCTTGAACGCGTGGAAGTATTAAATTGAAATTCATATCAAATACTTAAATACATAACACCGTTAGGCTGCAACAAAATCTAGCTTCTATGTCAACGCAATCAAAAGAAAGAGCAATATAAGCATATTTTCAAACTCGCGACTACTCGCAAGTGAATCAAAACCTACAGGGTACTTCCCGTGAACTCAGAATCTTGAAATTTGGTACGAAGCAACGTCTTATAGCACATACAAAGGAAAAATTGCGAAAACGTCAATTTTTAGTTACATAATATAATAAAAACATTTTTTATAAATTTAAAGTTACTACCCCTTTCTCTTGAACGCGTGGAGGTATTAAATTGAAATTAATATCAAATACTCAACTACATAACACCGTTAGGCTGCAACAAAATTTAGCTTCTATGTCAACGCAATCAAAAGAAAGAGCAATATAAGCATATTTTCAAACTCGCGACTACTCGCAAGTGAATCAAAACCTACAGGGTACTTCCCGTGAACTCAGAATCTTGAAATTTGGTACGAAGCAACGTCTTATAGCACATATATAGGAAAAATTACGAAAACGTCAATTTTTAGTTACATCATATAATAAAAACATTTTTAATAAATTTAAAGTTACTACCCCTTTCTCTTGAACGCGTGGAGGTATTAAATTGAAATTCATATCAAATACTCAACTACATAACACCGTTAGGCTGCAACAAAATCAAAGTTTTATGTCAACGCAATCAAAAGAAAGAGCAATATAAGCATATTTTCAAACTCGCGAATACTCGCAAGTGAATCAAAACCTACAGGGTACTTCCCGTGAACTCAAAATCTTGAAATTTGTAAGAAGCAACGTCTTATATCACATACAAAGGAAAAATTGCGAAAACCGTAAATTTTTATTTACAGCATATAAAAAAATATTTTTAATAAATTTAAAGTTACTACCACTTTCTCTTGAACGCGTAGAGGTATTAAATTGAAATTCATATCAAATACTCAGGTATATAACACCGTTAGGCTGTAACAAAATCAAACTTCTATGTCTACGCAATCAAAAGAAAGAGCAATATAATCATATTTTCAAAGTCGCGATTACTCGCAAGGGAATCTAAACCTACAGGGTACTTCCCGTGAACTCAAAATCTTGAAATTTGGTACGAAGCAACGTCTTATATTACATATAAAGGAAAAATTGCGAAAACCTTAAATTTTTTGTTACATCATATAATAAAAATATTTTTAATAAATTTAAAGTTACTACCACTTTCTCTTGAACACGTAGAGGTATTTAAATGAAATTCATATCAAATACTCAGGTATATAACACCGTTAGGCTGTAACAAAATCAAACTTCTATGTCTACGCAATCAAAAGAAAAAGCAATATAATCATGTTTTCAAACTCGCGACTACTCGCAAGGGAATCAAAACCTACAGGGTACTTACCCGTGAACTAAAAATCTTGAAATTTGGTACGAAGCAATGTCTTATCGCACAGATAAAGGATGCGGAAGTCTGAGGACCGTGTACTGTGGTGCGTATTGGGAGGGGCCTATGTCCAGCAGTGGACTGCGATAGGCTGATTGAGCTTGAGATTTCAAATAATTACATAGTCTTCAAACCTATTTGCTAATTATTCTGTTTGACGACCAGCAAGCTCACTATGACATACGCGCTCTTTTATAACCTTAGTGAGGACATGGTGTGGACAGTATAACATACTATCACAATATAATTATGGCTATAGTTGCATTAATTGTCGACGAAAATACTATTTAACATAGTATAATACCTATGCCTCCCGATGGAAGTTGTTTATTTCATGCAATAGCGTTATCTATTTATAATACCACTAATTTTAAACAAACACAAATACTAAGGACCACAATACTTGTTTATATTTATAATAACTGGGACGAGTTTCATTTATATACAAGCTATGCCCGGAGAGGTCCTTTCTCTTCACGACATGAGTACAAAGCTACGATGCTCCAATCCTCTAGCTATGGCGGTACTGCTGAGGTGACGGCAGCAGGATGTTTGTATCCAGCGAGGTTTGAAGTGTATGAACGTAATACGGGTATTCTGAGGGGTGTATTTTGGCAGAGAAGGATATGCAATAAAGCGTTTACTTCTTTCAGGCAATTTATCATCAGGTCATTATGATTTTTGTTTGCCAATTGTGTGCGAAGGATTTCTTAATAATACATACAATCATATTAAGGTAAGCTTGGTAAAAAAAAAACTCTAGATTCAAAGGTTGGCCGTCCTAAACGCAATAAAAGTGGTCGTCCTAAAAATCTTAAATGTACTGCTCAGAACAAGAACGGCCAGCTGTAGCGTTGCATAAATACAACAATATACGGCAGTAACCTCAATAGGTAAAATTCATGTTCTCGTCTGATTGTCGTGGGAGACTTCAATATTGATTTTAGAATGAATCCCCAAAATGGAATTTCAACATATTTTTCATCTATAAACATGTTTCCGTTAATAAACACTAGCACAACACGAAGTAGTACAACTAAAGATAACTTTTTTTCGAACTTCAATATTCAATGTGGTACTATTCCTACCTTTTTCAGTCACGAGGTCCACTAGGGTTTACAGGTCTGGTTCAAATTTGATACTTAATTCCATACTTTAAAATTTTTATTTCCATTTTTATGTTTTTTTTTTAATTTACATAACGTATCACATCTTTACATACATCACGCCTTTTTATACCCGAAGGGGTATGCAGAGGTGTATTACACACCCAAACTTCGCCAGTTATGTTTCGGTCCCAATGTAATAGGGGGCGAGCATAGGTATTGCCATATACCGGGCACATTACTTAGCGAGCGATAATTAACGTTTTAAACAACCACATATGTAACTCCGAAAAGTCAGTGATGTGTGACCGGGGTACCTGGGGATCGAACCCGAGATGATCGTCTCGGCAGTCCGTTACGTACACCACTGGGCTATCGCCGCTTACTTATTTTTGTTATTTTTTTAGAATATTAATTATTGTTTTATTTTGTGTGCAAATAGTCACCTAGTAATAGTTTTATTGTCATCGCAAATAAATACTATAATTATTAAAAATACTTTAATTTTTGTTACAGATTTCTAATAGTCACTAAAAACTTTGTAAATCAATAACTTTGATAAAAAATCTCACCATCATTCATCAGCAGACTTTTGCAAGGCTGCTGCAAGGCTAGTATAGGTATTTAAGTTATATTATAAAATAAGCGATATATGTTAATATAAAATAAAGGATGATAGTAGATATAAATATATAGATAGTAGATATAAAGGTGCATAGGGTTCCCACCAAGAACTTAGGGTCCCAAGCCAACCTCACCTGCAAGTGGTGCACCTGCCGATCAACGGACGAGGCTCTGGCAAACAAAATATCCCGATAAGCGGCAATAGGCTCGCCACCTATAACGTGGGATCAAAACACTGGCGAAAAGTGGGTGTTTAATATGCCTCTGCCTACCCCTTCGGGGAAACAGGCGTGAGTCTATGTATGTATGTATTGAGACGGAGGATCTCAGGTAGGATGTCGGGGTTCGAGAGAAACACTGCTAGGCTGAACAGGTTCTTTATTATGTCTCACTACCGCTTACATACAGTATGACCGAACTAGGTAAGCACTGGCCTGAGCTGGCTGGAGTGTAGACTCCTGCTGCTCTCCGACGCTCGCAGGGTAGCTGCTCGAAGGGTCGCCGATGAGCTGGCCAAGGTGCGCTGCGCAGGCAGCTCTGTGGTCGATGTTCAGGCTGAGCGGGTCTCAGGCGGTGCAGCCGATGTGGGTCGAGCGGTCAGGCTCAGGCGTCCGTGGCCTGGCTGTAGGAGCTCGTAGGCAGGAATGGAGGCTTGGGTGGCAGCTGGCTAGTAGCGGCACGGCGCCAGCAGCTCGTGGCTTGTAGCCCGTAGGAAGAACGTCAGCCCGTAGGAAGAACGTCAGCCCGTAGGAAGAACGTCAGGTGCAGTGAGCTCGTAGGGTGAACCCCAGCGGGACAGTAGATAGGAAGTAGAATGTAGAATAATCGCGAGGTGTAGCGGCAGCGTTCCGATGTCTAGGGAAAGTGCCCATTCTACGACGCGCACCCATCTTATATAGGCATAAATCTATGACTCACAACTGCCTTTGGCTAGTGAATATGACCATATTTGGTAATATTGCGAACGATGTCTGGCTAAGCTGGCGTTAAGCGCCTGCGAGATATTATAACGCAATACGTGTAGTTTTACGTTACAGTATGTAAAATAAAGGATGTTTGAATACAAACGACAAAGAGGTCTTTTCTATAATTTATGCTCCTCCAGCTTCCCATACTGTAATGTCATGGTTTTCATTTTGCAATAAAAATACCATAACTATGACTGGTGAACTTTTACTTATATACCTACAGGTTTGTACGGAACCCTCGGTGCGCGAGTCTGACTCGCACTTGACCGGTTTTTATCTATTTAAACACGGATTTCCTAAATCTTACTAGAAATAATCGCCTGACCCATCCAAGGTAATATTTTTGTTTTTTTTTGTTTTTTTTGGTTGTCAATAACTGCATTAACCTGTATGTACGTAAGAACACTGAGACATTTGGAAATATGCTGCCAATCAGAAACCGGATCTCAGGTACAAAGGCGTAAAGTTCTGCATGCAACCGTATTAAAAGCACATGATGACGACAGTATTCAGACCTGCTTATTATCATTAACATTAACTGTAGCTTGATTCAGCGTCACACACTTACCTTTGCAATATTGCTTGTGATTGCAATTTTTGATGCGATCATTCATATAATTTTGAGACGGTGTAGTGATATTGTCCATTACACTCATGTAAAAAGAGCCGCTCCTCTTAAATTTGTAAATAGCGTAGTGCCCAGTTGGATTACACAATTATATCTAAGCCTGAATAAAATGTTGGGCTGTATCTATCTATAAATAGCGTCTGACTACATAAAAGTGTCTATAGATAGTGTCGATACCAAGGTAGTGGTCGGACACGCAACGTTTCTACACGATGTCGGTTAATCCCAACATACGTGTAATGATTACAGAGGGTACCCTGCAAGTCTTTATACACCGGGCGACGGCAGGCGAGGCGAGCTTGTGCGCTCGTTATCACGTTATTACTAGTAGGTACGGGCGGTCTAATCGTGCATAGGTACTCGTAGCATCCCGTCTCATACCGCTGTGTAGTGACACTCCACATGCATTTAACAAACATAAGGGAAGTAAGTTAAGAAGATAAAAGGTTTACAATAATTAAACAATCTCTACTGCACATTTGCATTTTTTCAAAAGCAATGGTCATATGGAGAGGACTTGGGGACGATGAAATTCAATCACTGGATTGAATTTCATCGTCCCCAAGTCCTCTCCACGGAACGCCACTTTTACCCAAGAGTTGTGCGCTGTGAAGCGATCGAAATCAGATAACATAAAAAAAAAATCAATCGGGAAGAGGGCTTCAAATTGTCATCGGCGTGGAATCCAGTGATTCGACTAACAACACCCCACTTTAATGCGCAGTCGGCGAATGTTCAATATACAGATACGGTTAGTGTGTTTTGCGCCGGTACTTCGAAAATAAACGACCCGGGGGTAGAAATGGAAGCTTCTACCTCGCACTCGGAGACGTGACACCGCTACACCAGTCAGCTTGCGACCACGGGGCGTGCAACCGTCTCGAAACGTCAAGCAAAATAAGGTATGTAAATACCTAATGCATGTTCGCGTTAATTCCCGTATAAGTATATATATATTCTTAAACATGCAACGCGAGTGTTTAAAAGTTTCTATTGTATGTTTACTTACATTCTTAAACTATTAATCCAGTTTTGATGATTGGATGTCAATGAATTCTTTATAATAGTTCCTTCGAGTACCATAGTCTACTGTGTCGTAGTATAGTGAGTATATTGTGTCGAACTTGTAGTATCTTGCCTTTACACATTGTTTGCTATGAATGAGTTAATGGTTTACGCAGTAAGTGTGCAGTGCAGGTTGTATTGTATTCTTCGCTCGGCGCACAAAGTGTGTCAATGTGTCTGCGGCGATCGGCTCAGTGAGCGACACTAACCGAGTGGCGGCCGCTATCGTCGCACTAACACTTAGCACTTTGTGCTTAGTGCAGTTGTTGTAGTGTGAAGCGTCACTATCTGCCGAGACCGCGCCGCTGTTTACAGCCTACGTGAGTACATGTGCTTAATGGAGCTGAGAAATCGTGTCAAGCGACTCGGCGCGTTGTGGCAGACGATCCACTCGATTTATCTCTACTCTTTGTCTGATAAAGCTGTTTTGTAGAGTGTATTTTTAATGTTAGAAATATTTGTAAATTATTAATTTATTATAGGCAGCAAAAACCTAGTAAAGATACCAACAGATTACCATGCGAAGGGGTATCGGATTGGAATCCACGGTCTACACCACACACTTCGGAGTTATGTGCGTATTGAATTGTTGTTAAGCCGTCGGTCTCGACTGTCATAAAGACCTTTGACTGTCGTTATAGGGGGTAAGCACATAGATCGGATCACTTGGATGGGTGGGTCTTACATTGAAATCTAAAAAAAAAATTGCTTTTACCAAGAACCCTACTGCCAACCAAGACTCTTAGGGTATGCTGTCATTGCTAGATAATATCATCGCATCTGCTTTTAGGGTAAGGATATTGGCAAATCTTGTTATAATATTGGCATAATACTAGCGCGTGCACACACACACACATACACGCGCGCGCGTATGTGTCGGTGTGTGCGGACGTGTGGCGACGCCGCCGTCCCTCGAGGATGCGGCGCGGCACAAATCTATCGCTTCCGTGACTGTCATGCACCGATCACACCATACCACGACACACATTATACTCTAACCATATATACTACAAAAGATCCATGCTGTGTATTGATCACTTTTAAGCTGAGTGCACGTGTTGCATAGTGGATTAAGCTGTCGCCTCGATGCCCTTCAGCACTGCACCAAGTGTTGTGGGTTCGATCCCCACACTATAGAACACTGTGTGATCAACAATAAGTCTCTACCTCAGTCAGGATACTCATGATCCTTCTGTTTTTTTTTCAGTACCGCTTGAATGGTGTTTAGACCAGGATTACAACTCCCTTCAGGTGAGCCGTTGAATCGTTTGCCACCGACAACGACGAGAAATTTTCGATTCAGTGCCTAAATTATTACACGTAATTAACTGATAATTACAGCGTATTTATTCATATATGTGCACGTATAATAATATGTGATGTTTCGCCGACAGTCCCGCATGCTAATTTCGTGTAGACGCCGGCACACTTACAACACAATTGTAGTCTAATATTTCAGTTGCGCAAACTTCCTCGACGCTCGACAAAACGTAGTCATATACGTTCATGTACTACGAGCCTTCACGTATTCGGTTAAACACCAACTAATTTACGTAAATTATTCTCGAAGTTTGGAGACATCGGCATTCCTGAACCGAAGTCGTCGAACGTACTCAATAAAGTATCAATTATGTGCTGAATATTTGTGAGACGCGCGTGTGAAGCTATTTCAAGTAACGTTTGGATGCTCGAGTTTGGAGTTAAAATAACAACTCGTCGGTTTGACGAAGAATGGAACGAATTTACTTCTCATTTAGAATTCTGAAGAATTTGGAATGAGGCAAGCGGCGAATGAGGAGCAAAAACTTGCGGTGTCGTCTGGATCAGTGCGGGAATGTGGTGCGGAGTGCGGGATCGGACGGGTGCGGGTGCAGAGTCCAGAGTCCCTCTGGACTCTGCACCCGCACATGTCGCAGGGACGGAAGTATTTCATATCCATTATCCTCTGAAAATAACCTGCAACCAAAACAATCAGTAGTTAAAAGAGAATTTTATGCCTATCATCAGGTAAGTCGGTGGTCGTCTTAATTTTCCATTCTGGGCTATTAAGTTAGGACATAGTAAAGTCAATCTATCAAACACAGTAGAGCCAAGAGCTAATTAGGCATCAACCTCTTCACAAACTCTGTGACATCGCACTCGGAAGCCGCCCGCGCCGTCAAGTGAGATACTTACTACGAATCATGAACTGTAACTTTGAAAGCAACTACGGAAGCCAAACATATCTTCTAGATCTGATTACGATTAGTGCATGTGCTGTCACAAGTGATTAGTGTGCAGTGGCGGAGTTCTGAAGCAGTTACTAGTTGTAAAGACAAACAAGTGCAGCGGGGCGGCCACTGACGAGGACGTAGGGATAGATGTTGTTGACGTATAGATATACAGCTTAGGGACATATTAAGTCTGTGCGTGGCGACGGGTGACGTGACACCGCCACAGCACTTGTTGGGTTGCCTGCACCCCCTCACTTTTGCACCTGCGTGGCTGGATATATACAGACTATTGCTTTAATTACTATATCTGTGATTGCCACTGATGTGAGGGAAGGATGGTATCAATTTCTACTTATATGTATTTGATTTTATGCGACTATAAATAAAATAAAAAAATATTTGATTTTATTTATCCCGAAAGACAATATACAACTTATATTAAAGAACACGAAAGTTTAAATTCAGTCCCGTGAAGGTCGATCATCGAGAGAAAAAAGAAGCACTGCGTTATTATATAGACTCACGCCTGTGTCCCCGAAGGGGTAAGCAGAAGTGTAACATTACACCCACATTTCGCCATGAATTTTGAAGTCCCACGTAATAGGGAGCGAGCCTATTGCCGTTACCGGGCTCTTCACCAGACTCCGTGCTGCTATTGAAAGTTCGGAAAAACCCAGTAAAATTTTTGCCCGACCCGGGAATCGAACCCGGGAACTCCAATCAGCAGTCGCATACGCTATCCACTGGACCACGGAGGCAGTCACTGCGTTATTCTGATGTATAAACTATGTATATTACTACAAAGTTCATCAAAGTCCGTTCAATAGTATTGAGAGGAAGAGTTAAAAACAGCGAAGTACAATAAAAATGTAGAGAATCATGTAAGATGTATGCTCTGATTACTTCATAAACATAACACTTCCACCACATGGGCGCATGAGGTGGAAGTGTTCTGCAGATCGTTTACTACATCTCATATTACGTTGCTCGCTCCGTTTCATAGAACGTATCACCAACCGACGCAGTGCGCACATTACAAACAATTCTTACTTCACACCTCTTTTACCGTTTTTCTTGCCGCTCCATTGTTATTGTTTGATCCAGAGACAACCGAGTTAGGGAATTAAAATAATTTTCCTTCTTGTTTTTGTTTCAAGTGTTTGTTTAGATACTGGTATTTATAATACAACATTTCACAGCCGCGTAAATATTTAAAAGTTAGGTAAAATTATATTGTATTTTGTCCTGACGCGAAGTATGGACTAAATAAGTCTCTGCATCATCTCCAAAAAGTTTCGGTACCTCTAGTCAGGTCTAGTATGTACAACTGGTAATTACAGTTAAGTGTGCTGTTCGAGTGGGGAAAGTATTCAAAATCAGTGCTGTCGCTTATATAAAAGCTTGCATCCCTGACTGACTGTCAGTCAACGCACAGCCAAAACTATTGAGCGCAAGAAGCTGAAATTTGGCATGTAAGAACCAACGGGACCGTAAGGGTGCACTAAGAGGTGATTTCCCGAAATTTTCCATGAATATGGGGTAAAAAAAAATCAAATTTAAAAAAAATATCCGGGCGTAGCTACAGTCGTCCTCTTTATTTATTTTATTTATTTGTTACAACTGCTCAGAACACTTACAGCCACCCAATGCGTGTACTGAGCCATTAAAATACATAAAGTACAAAAAAAGAAAGTTCACATACAAAAAAATACAAAAACAAAAAGTAGAAACAAGTGATAGTACCCACGTTTCATCTCAAAGTGTCATTGTGTGACAACAAATTTATAACTGCATTCGAAATTAATGCAAACTGTGAAGAAAATATGTCAATGTTTGGGTATTGAGCAACCAGAGTGTTAAGCAGTGTGAGTGCATGACATGTGGGTGCATATTGCGCTGTATATGTCCGTACTTGAGGTGTAGCAAACAGACGGCGCGAGCGCAGTCTCGTATACTGGTCCGGCACCGATAAAGAACAACGCGACAGCGTGGCCGCATCGTCGACTTTATTATTAAGTAAAAAATAATAGTGGAAAATAAGCGCACACTTACGCCTTAATGCAAGCGTGTTAAGTCCCACCATGCCAGACACATAAAGTGATGGATATAAGTAAGGATAGTATCCATAAAGCTTTTTATAAAGATATCGGCAGAATTTTCGCTGTACGCGCTCTATCATCGTACTATACTTATCCTCGTGCGGATCCCAGATTATGGAGTTGAATTCCAAAATGCTCCGAACAAAGGAATTGTACAATAGAACTACAGTTCCTCTGCTTTGAAACGGAGTCGCTTGTCTCATCACAAAACCTAGTGATTTGAAACTTTTACTACACAGTGCTGCGATATGTGTATTAAAAGTAAGACTAGTGTCTAATATCAAGCCTAGATCACGTATCTGTGTGACTCGTTCCAGCGGGACACCAGATATATTGTAGTTGTGACGGTAAGCTGAGAGCGAAAGAGTAAAAGTTAGTGTTTTGCATTTAGATGCATTGAACTCTAAGCGGTTGCGGGCCCCCCAGGCTACTACACTATTGATGTCCCGCTGCAGGGCGTCACAGTCTCTTTGCGAGTCTATACCCAAGAATAACTTCAAATCATCAGCAAACAAGAGACACTGCGCCGTGCTAACAACATTTGGCAAGTCGTTAATCATAATCAAAAAGAAAGTCGGGCCCAAAACACTGCCTTGGCTAACACCAGAGCGAGTGTCATATGAGCTAGACTGGTAGTTACCTAGCTGAACATATTGTGTACGGTGCTTAAAATAACAACAAAATAAATTTAGCAAATTTGGGGTAAATCCCATGGCTGCAAATTTCTGTAAAAGTACGTCAGTACGGACACGGTCAAATGCCTTTTTGAAATCAAAATAAGCAGCGTCGACTTGTCTACAATAGTCCATTTTAGTAGTAAAATAGTCCACAAAGTTAATTAAATTGGTAGTAGTAGATTTACCAGCTCTGAACCCATGCTGACACTCACTAAGTTGTTGTTTAAGCTGTTTAGTTAACTGACTGTTTAATATAAATTCAAAAACCTTGCCAAATGCTGAGAGCACAGCAATGGGCCTATGGTTCGCTACTTGTGACCTGGAGCCAGCCTTGGGTACAGGCGTCACTCTAGACACTTTCCACAAGGCAGGATATGTGGCAGTTCTTAAAGCTAGATTAAAAATATGTAGGAGAGGTACCTCCAGAACACCTACACAGTCTTTAATAATATATGCAGGTACACCATCTGGCCCAATTGCGGAACTAGCCTTTAAACGTTTTACTGCCTGCAATAAATTAGATCGACTTATGCTTTCGATGTTAATGCGCGAAGAATACAAATTACTTACATTATCAGTTCTATCGATATTAGTATGGCCTGTTGACGGTTCTGACAAAAAAGCAGTTTTAAAATGCTCCGCAAAGGCGTCCACAGCATCTGAGCCCGACACTATGCGACCATCATACTCAAAATCACAACTGATTTGTTGTGAAGAACGCTGTGATTTCACATAATTCCAAAAATATTTGGGATCATTTCTTATGTTTTTCTCAGCACTATCTATAAAGTTAGTATAGGCGAACTTTATCAGCTCTTTCGTACGTTGCCTATAAAAAATAAACATGACATGATTAAATTCTAAATGTAACTCTTTGTACTTTTTTAAGTGGAAATATTTATTTTTAATATTTTGTATTATTTCTGGCGTATACCATGTAGGATACACATACGTTTTAGTATAGCCCTTTAATTCTTGTTTAATTGGGACATTGGCATCAAGACATGTTTCAAGCTGAGAATAAAAAATATCTAATGCATCATTGACGCTCGTACATGTTAGCACTTTTGACCAAGATAACGATTCAAAGCTGTTATAAAGTACCTTGAAGTCCGCTTTCCGAAAGTTCCACCGTCGTGAGTGTGGGTGTTGCGGTGTCGGGTAGCACGGTGGCAGCGGCCGAGCCCGCGCAGCGACCGCGCGCTCAACACACAGCTCGACACCGAGCGGCGGGTGATGCGCGTCGGCCGCCACCAACGGCTCGACGTCGCCAACGACACACACATACTTATCACCTAGGCTACTCAATACCAGATCCAACATATTGCCATAACTATTTAATATTGTATTATGTTGGTTCAATTTACAAAATGACAGTAGATAAGTATAATGCAAATGAACACTTTGACTACTAGACTTTAAATTGAAGTCACCTAGTACAAGGACATCTAATTTTCTGTACTTTGATATTATATTTTCAATAATGGTGAATGTATTGACATAAAATTCATCGTTAGAATTGGGTGGAATGTACACTACACAAATTAATACTTGCTTATGTTTTAAAGTAACAATAGCGGCCACCAATTCTATATCACAATTGTAACCGTCAATGTCAAAAACCTGTTGCACGGAATATTTTGACTGTACTGCCAATAACACTCCTCCCCAACCAACATCGTTAACACGATCACGGCGGATCACAGCATACCCTGGAGGAAATACTTCCGCATCAAGTATACTACTCAATAAAAATGTCTCAGTTAACGCATACATATTGGCACATTCACTTAGTACAGATAATTTAAACGTTTCTAATGTAGAGCGCAATCCTCGAACATTTTGGTAAAACAACATATAACCCTTAAGCTTGGGTGGTTTGCCTATCTTGCCTACGAAATCCATTCCGCCAAGGTTTCACACATATATCCTCAGGCCACTTATCTGGAGACATATACTTTTCCAAATATTTTGCTGGAACACATAATTTAAAGGACGCATAATCACCTCGCGATTTTAATGCTTCGGCGGTACAATGCACATTCGGACAAATTGTATTTAAATGTTCTATCACCTGATCGACTGACGTACCTACTTTTAAATAATACATATGTAGGTAAGCCTTACGTTCGGCTGCCGACAGCGAAGTGGGAGTCGGCGCGGCGGTACCACGAGTCACATTCTCGCTCACTCGCTTAGCAGGACGGCGACGAACTTCGATCCAATCGGTCTCATTTCCTTCATGACAACTCACGCGCGACTCGATCGCCGCGGGTTTGTCGCTGGCGGACTGTTGCGTCGGTGACACGTGATCCGTAGTAAGGGACGAACTTGTTTTTGCGACCGGAGCTAGCTTCGGTTTATTCAGCCGAGCACCCGCTGAGATAGCCGATGCAGCCCGAACACGAGCTTCACGGATTGGACGCACGTTCGATTCCATCGATGGAGTACCTCCAGAAGTGATTTTGTGAGTGTCGTCCATCGTCACTGATTCTTTGCCAATCAACTTTTTGATAAGCTTATTTTGCTCCAAAATAAGCTTTTCTAGCGCAGACACTTTATTCTGAAGCAATATAACTGCCTTATTTAACTCCCCAATGGTGTTTTCAGCACTTTTGGTTGACATGTCTAATTGTATTACTTATTATGCTGAGGCGAATAAAACAACGACTTATTCCGCGAGAGGGATGATCTCTAGTTTAATATAAACAGCCTATTCTGAATAGATTTATATAATCATCAAAACCACACGCTGTGCAGTTCCTAATGCAACTACAAACATTATGCAAAGTTTTTATTAAACCTCACTAAATAAAAAGACTGACCAAAAACCAAAATAAGGCAAGTGTGAATGGACGTTCTCTGACCAGATTGGAGACATTCTAAAAACAGGACAGGTTAGAAGTACCCTGAACAGCAGAGCTGGCATGTAGAATTTGATGGGAGTTGATGAAGCAAGAGAGATATGTCAGTATCGTTGTAAATGGCGTTCCGTAGTCTCTGTCTACTCCTCCGGGAGACAGACTTGAATCTATGTATGTATGTGTGTGTGCGAGTCATGTCGCCAACTATATTCTCATTGCGAGTTATGGAGTAGATACATGAGTCACCGGTGAACTATCTAGATGTGTATAACTATCATATGGGAGGACAGGCCAGCACACTGATGAGCGTGTGACGACGCCGGAGCGCTAGGGCTCCCCCTATCCCCCCATATCCGGTGGCAGCGGCGCCGCTCGATGAGTGACGGATCGGGATACGACACGTTAGTACTACATCATTGGTTCTCAAAATTGTATGAACTCCGACCCATCAAGCAAAAATTCTAATATTGAGACCCACTTTATAGTTGTCTTAGAAAAATGGTGACCTTAAGTATTGGTGAAATGCTCAGATTTCCTTGTGGGAAGTATATCCTAATTAGTATCGCATCCACCGTACACAGGACCTACTCAATATTCGCTCGCGGCTCATAGTTTGGGAAATGCTGGCCTACATCCTCACATCACTCTTCATCGAACCGATCCGCCACAACACTACATAATTACCTAAAGAGTACAACGCTAACATAATCACTGGTGCGAACACATTTCATTTTGAATATGAGGTCGTTAAATTCTTCTGCCCTTTATTTTGACGTCCTTAATTTTCTTACGTTCATTTTAACTCAACGTCCAATAATGATAAAATTTTCTCATCTCAGTTTCAGTTTCGTTTTCCCTTCTGCGTATAACAGAACCTTCAACTTTCTGTTTTTAGAATAATTTCATGCGACGCATTACCAAAGATTTAATGCTGTTGGCTATATCACTCGCCGTAACTCTGACGAACGGTATGTGGTTAAGAGATAACACGTATCTCAATTAATCGTTGATAGAATCAGATAGTAATATCTATTCTTGCTTCATGATTCAATAGTCTTGGAAATAACATGAGGAACATGCACACACACATAATAAAATGGTTGAAGAACCTTCATGATCACTGCTTTATGTAATCAAGAATCTCACTTTGGAAAGTCAAGAAGAAAATTTCCACTATGATTATGTAGGTAAAGTGAATACATCCTTTGTATCAAACCTTAATTATAATTTATTATTATATTGGTAGGTGTTAATGTTGTCACAATGTGGGTCTGTAAGTACATGTAGTATTACGTATTCTTACGGGTCTAAGTGTACGCGTTAATCATTACTAAATTAAATGGAGGCGGTTCGTGCGATGGTTTATAAACAACTCGCTCGTAAGCTGAGTACTTCTGTCGCACGTCGCATCGACACACCGTTAGCCAAACAACATTTACTAATAGACAAAACAATACACTAAGATAATTATCATTCTACAAGTGAATCCGGCAGACATCGTCATGCCTGCACTGCAAATCAAATTTGGTGACACCGACGGTGGCGCCACTTACGTAAATCCAATCGTATTTTTCAACATTGAGAAATCCAAATTACACACAATCTTTTATCTTAATTGGAAATTTGAGGAATTCTCTGTTTTGTGTTGACCACATGTAATACAGGGGCCCAATTCTCCTAAATTAATATTTATAGTTTCAATATCATATCAGTATCATATTTAGGTACGTCACAAAAAGCGTTTTCTTCTAAATTATCTGTTAATTGAACGAAGTTGTAACGAAATCGTAAATTGAAACAAGTGTCAAAATATGTGTCAACGACGAACTGTTTATTTCAAATTATCATTATATATTATAAATTATATATTGAATCTTTGGGCAAAGATAGTTCTGCAAAACCTTATCTAATGTAATTCAATGGTTGACATCTAATAATTTAAAAATTAATCTAAGTAAGAGGCATTTAATGACATTTAAAAATTGTATTCCCTTATTAACAGATATTGACGTAACCTACAAAGGCGATAAACTTCATACAATAGACTCAACAACATTTTTGGGATTGAACGTAGATAGCAGTTTGAATTGGAAAGGGCATATAGAAAAAATCTGCTCAAAATTAAATTGTCAGTCATACACTGTATACATGCTCGAAGATTGAGAGAAGAGAGTATCATTTCACAAAACCAATTCGGTTTTATGCCTGGTCGAGGAACAACAGATGCCATTTTTGTGATCCGCCAACTCTGTGAAAAATACCGAAGTGCTCACAAAAACTTGCACATGGTTTTTGTGGATCTCGAAAAGGCATATGATCGGGTACCTCGTGAGGTTTTGTGGTGGGCCCTTATGAAGAAAGGTGTGCCTGGGAAGTATGTACAGTTGATCCGAGCGATGTACAGTAGATGTACAACCTACGTCCGGTCTACAGCGGGAAATACCGGCAACTTCAATGTGGCTGTAGGCTTGCACCAAGGGTCGGCTCTTAGCCCTTACCTCTTCCTGCTTATAATGGACACTCTCACGGCGGACATACAGGAAGAGGCTCCCTGGTGTATGCTGTTCGCCGACGACATTGTGTTGATTGCCGAGAGTGCTCCTGAGGTCCAGGGCAGACTGACAAAGTGGTGGCAAAGGCTGGAGAGTGTTGGCCTGAAAGTCAGTATACGCAAAACTGAGTACATGTTTTGCGACTTCGGCGGTCTCTCCAGGCCCGCGCCCATATCCGTTGGTGGAGAGCCCATATCAGTCTCCTCCGACTTCCAGTACCTCAGGTCACTTATTCAAGGAGACGGGGAAATAGACCGCGACGTCACGAACCGGATCAACTCAGGTTGGATGAAATGGCGACAGGTCACAGGAACAACTTGTGACTTGTCGCCGTAATAAGGCCTGTCGCACTGTATGGATCGAAATGCTGGGCCTTGAAGAAGACGGGTGAAAGAAGATTGCAGGTAGCAGAGATGAGGATGTTGAGATAGATGTGTGGGGTGACGAGGATGGATAAAATTAGAAATGAGTTTATTAGGGGAAGTCTGAAAGTTGCACCGGTGCAAGAAAAGCTGAAAGGAAATCGTCTATCGTGGTATGGGCATATGATGAGGAGGGATGAAAATCATGTGACTAGAAAGGTGATGAAGATGAGAGTTGAGGGATAAAAGGCAAGAGGAAGACCAAAGAAAAGATGGATGGATTGTGTGAAGGGTGACATGAATGAAAAGGGAGTGATTGATGAGATGACGTCTGATAGGAGAGAATGGAAGAGAAAGACATTCTGCGCCAACCCCAAATAATATGGGAACAGGGCAGGCAGAAGAAGAAGACGCTCTATACATGCTCACAAAAAAATTAAACCATACTGCTTTACTTACGGCATATCATGGATATATAGGATCCATATTACGGTACGGGATCATATTCTGGGGCAATTGTACAGAAATAGAACAAGTGTTTAAGGCTCAGAAAAAATGTGTCAGGGCAATGTGCAATCTTAAGCAAACTGATAGCTTTAAACCGTTATTTAAACAACTTAAGATATTAACCGTGCCGTGTATGTAGATCTTCGAATTAATATTACTTGTTAAAACTAATTCAAACATGTTTAGTAATTTTACAAGTAAGCGTCACAACCTCAAAGTACGTTGTCCACAACTTAAAAGTGCGTTGATGGACAGGAGTGTTTTCTGTATGGCGCCACGAGTGTATAATCACCTACCAAAATGTCTGTTGTCAATAGATTGTATTCACAAATTTAAAAGCAAACTCACACTATTACTTTTAGACAAAGCTTACTATAATATTAATGACTATTTAAATGATAATTACTCTTTCCAATGATTTATTTATGTTTAAATACCAAATTGTTTGTGAAATATGTAAATTTAGCGACAAATGATTAATTGACTAATTGAAAATTGACTAATTCTCATAGTAAATACATGTTTTTGATTTATGACATACTTAAACAAATAATGTTGACATTAGCCATTAATTAATAGTTGTATTGCATGCCTTGCGGCGGATGATGGAGGAACCAATACATAATTATGTACCTATATAATACCACAATAATATACCCATTTTCGCAATAAAGACATTTGAAATTGAATTTGTATTGGTTTCTCTAATGACCTTAGTAAACATTAGGAAAATCTTTTTGGAATTTCTTACCCTAACGTGTTAAAAAGAGGAGACGGAATTGGTATGAAACTTTTTCATTCCTTCATTGGATTAACTTCAAACTTTGTACATAGGTTCGTCAAATGACGTTAGTGAACACCAAGAAAGGAGTTTTCGAAGCCAGTCCGCTATAGGGCTTAAGAAAGGGTGTCCTATTTTGTAATATAAAAAATAACTTCAATGGATTCACTTGAAACTTTGTATATCGGTTCCTCAAGTGACGTTAGTGAATTCACAACAAAAAAAGGGGTCCCAGTTTGTATGAAACTTTTAATTCCTTCACTTGATTTTTTTTCATCCCTTATGTGCATTAAATTTTCATTTATTTAAATTTATGCGGCTGGCTCTCATCTAAGCGTTCTTCATCACTAACTAAAACCGGCTAAGTGCGTGTTGGGCCACGCGCAATGTAGGGTTCCGTAGTTGCCCATAATGGCCATTATTGATAATAACTTCTGTTTATCATGGGACTAAAATCGGAAAATCCGACTGTTTATTTTGCTGAATAAATAATTATAATAACACTATTATAAGAACCTAAGTTTTGTTTAGAAAAATACTAAGTATGTATCCAGTTATGTATTGTAAACATAAAATGTGGTTTCCAAGATATACTACTACTATACCTACGTAGTACCGTAGTACATTACATACCAAAGTACGTATATCTTTAAGATTAAGCCAGCGCTCCCAATGTAAACTCACAGAAATAGGTATTTATAAGTTAACCGACGATTAGTCGTAAACTAGTGATGTCTACTTAACCGTGATAGTGTTCCTTTTAAATTCGTTATATTTACTACATTTGTGATTTTTTTCACCTCTTCCAAATTAATAGTTTATCCGGCAGAGGCGGGGGGGGGACACTTGAGTCTAACAATTTTTTTCACTTCAAAGCTTGATATTTGACGAACCAATCACTTGATGGAAAAATTATTTGAATAAACTAATAATATTTTTTTAAAACCTATCCAATGATAGCCCACATAATGGGGTTCTCAACCAAAAAAAAATCAACCCCACTATATATGTAGGGGAGATACCCTTAAAAAATATTTTCCTAAATTTTATTCTACAGTTTTATTGCAATATCTTATGTCTATATTTATGTCAAATATCAGCTTTCTAGCACCAGGCGTCTTTGAGCTAGGTTGCGGACGGACAGACGGACAGACATGACGAAACTATAAGGGTTCCTTGTGGACTACGGAACCCTAAAAATGTGGGATGGTTCTTTATATGACCAATAGAAGCCAAATACTTAGAACCATCATTCACTATGTTTATTTATTTTTAAGCACTTTTTATCAGTTATCTGCTTTGTCCAACTGCTGACCAAAGCTTCTCTCATTTCTTTAACCTTAGGTAAATACTAAGAAAGGGTTTTTGAACTCGGGTAATTTATTTTTACAATGTCGCTTAGATCTTTTTTTTTTTTGACGTGACAACGTCTTATAAATTGGTTTGCCGGGTGACACTTCAAGAAACTGCGTTACGCTCCGCTCACGTTATGCGCTCACAATGAGAGCGAGTGAGAGGCACGCGTCCCGCCTAAGAGCGAGAGAGACAGACATAAAAAGTGAAAGGCACGCGTCTTTCATCCTTCTTCCTACTATACGAATGAATATTCACATTAAAATTATTTTACCACTCAAAGTCGTTGTCACGTAAAACTTTCGCCCGTATACCCACTTTACAGGCAACCAATTTTTGGTGTCGGGTTGGAAAATCCTCATGGAGTCCCTCCACCCTGAGGGAAAAGGACGAAGGGGACTGTCAGACTCTTACTGACTAAAAACCAACCCGTGTTCCTCACGTACCCGTGTGTCGGAGGGTCGGGTATCGCTGAAGCATTCCTCGCTACCCCCCGACGGGTATTGGCCCGCCAGATGGTCAGGCGGGCCCCGAACAAAACCCCCTTGGCGGCGGATGAAGGTGTTAGGCTCCGCCGCCAAAACACTCAGCGGCCGCAGAGGATAGGGAGGACGGCAACGCAACACCGCATCTCCTCTTCCTCTGCGGCCCCACCGCGACGCAACGATGGTGCGCCCCCATTTGGTCGCGGGAGATAGGGCGCGCGGCAACGGAACACCGACACACCTCTCCTCCCGCGACCGCACCCGACTGTGAGGGACAGAAGAACTGTCCCTCGCACCCGCCCCTTTGGACGCGTCCTGCGCAGGCCTCCGCCAAGCCCACGCGGAGCGTCCCCTCCTGGATCCTTCTTAGCTTCACCGCGGGTGACCAATCCACGGTTACTGAGCCCCCCCACCACGACAAGGTGGAGATCCCACGGGGGGGAAATGTATACTGCTACGGAATCCTTGAATAATTTAATTTTAACTATCTTTTGCAAGCAGCTACGCCTAAATGAAATTTTTATAGTTTGCTCGAGAGTTTTCATGAACCATTAGTAAAATACACATCTAAATCGATTCAGCTATTTTTAAGATTACCCTGAATAAATAGACAGACAGAAAAACAATCTAAATAAATCATTGGGGTACTGGAAACGGGTTAGCAAAAATATGTAATACAGTTATTTTGAGATTACACACAGTTTGTTTATTTATTTTTACAGTCTCACGCCTGTATCCCCGAAAGGGAAGGCAGAGGTGTAATATTACACCCACATTTCGCCATGTTCCATATAGGTCCCACGTAATAGGGAGCGAGTCTATTGCCGTTACCGCATACGTTACGTACGTTAGCACATTGGCAGACTCCGTGCTGCTACTGAGAATTCTGAAAAACTCATTAACACTTTTGCCTGTCCGGGAATCGAACCCGAGACCTCCCGTTTAGCAGACTCATACGCTATTCACTGTACCACGAAGGCAGTCGAATATTATTTATTTGTATAATCTGTCTGTATTTAAAATGCTTGCGTTACTGAGCGCAATTAAATGAAATTTAGCATGTAGGTATGTTCCTTGAGGTGTGTAGGGGCACACTAAGAGAGGATTTTTGGCAATTCCTCCTCAAAACTTTGTATACCTATTGGTACCTCAAATGAAGTTAGTGGACACTAAGAAAGTCTATTTGGCAATTTTTACCCTAAGTGGATAAAAAGGGGAGTCATAATTTGCATAAAACCTTTTATGCTTGCAAGGGATTAACTCTATACTTTGTTTATTGGATCCGCGAATGACGTTAGCGAACACAAAGACATTTATTTTGGCAATTTTCCCCTAAGAGGGAGGAAAAGGGATTCAGAGTTTGTGTAAAAACTTTTATTTTTTCATGGAATCACTTCAATCTGTGTATATAAAATCTTTTCGTTACTGACTGACTGACATACACATTACAGCTGAAATTACTGGGCGCAATAGGGTTAAATTTAGCATGTATGTTCCTTGAGGAGGGTAGGCGTGTTTTTACTAAATATTTTATCTAATTGTAATTTACGCGTGCGAATCAGCGGGCAAAAGCTAGTAATATTTAAGATTAATATTTAAATAACTACTAGCTTTTCTAGCTTTTGCCCGCGGCTTCGCTCGCGTAAATTCGGGGTTCTCTAGTTATAGCATATCGTCTATGTTCGGAGTAACACAAATCTCCTTTATTAGGCGGATAATTCCATAATTTATTGTCGTTTTAATTGTTTAAGAAATATAACTGCAAAAAGTATTTACACATACAAACTACTTAGTAAAGACTTAGTAGTACTCAAAATGTTATCCGGTATCTGTGACGTTTCGCTAGAGTGGCCAATATGGCAACTGATTTGTCTGTCAGAACCATTAGAATTAAACAAAATACTCGACAATCCGAATTTTGCTGATATATTATGTTGTCGACTCGATATCTTTATTTTTAATGTTTTATTATGCAGGTAAGGTTTCGATGTACTCCTTGACGAAATAATTATTTTAAGATTTGACACTGCGATAGCAGCGCAGTCCGTCGGTTCCAATGAGAAACATTGAAAAATCCACAACTACTTACAAATTAAAAATTAAGTAAAAAAACATTTTCAAGTGGACTAGATTGTGAATCTAAACCATTCTCAAGTCCCCTTGAACACACACAAAAAATTCATCATGATCGGTCCAGTCGTTTAGGAGGAGTTCAGTGACGTGTGTATGTACGAGTACATGCACACAAGAAATATATATATTAATATTTTCTTGGGTTTACGCGAATGTTACACATTGAAATTAAACTACAGTTTACGGATTTTATCGCGTTATATTGGTTTCACTGGTTATTTGTTATTACATTTAAACCGAAAGATCTAGAAACTACATTTTTATTACTAGCCGACGTTTCGAATTCTTTACAGGATTCGTGTTCACGGCAGACTGAGGTGATATTTGTCTTTGTCTTGAATTTATAAGTTATCTCAAAGTACCTGAACATTTTTCAACTATTGGTGTTACTATCTACGCAGAATGTGCTCACTGTGTCTTGATGTCTTCTGGTGACTTTGTCCTTCTTGGGTTTCATTAGCCTGATTACAGGGTCCCAAGCTGGAGGAACATTCCAACCATCTTCCCTATTGAAATTAGGATGTTTTTTAATTTCAATAGCTTCACGTATCATTCTTGGAATAAAGCGGTGTTCTTTTGCGAGTAGCTGTGGTTTATCAAATCGCAGGTAATGGTTGGTTCCTTGTTCTACATGTTCACACACAGCAGACTTCGTCGAGCGTTTGTGTTTAATGTCAGCTATATGTTCCTTTAGTCGAATGCCTATGCTTCTCTTGGTTTGTCCAATGTATGAGAGCCCACACTCACAGTCTATCTTGTAAACCCCGGCCTCTTGTAAGGGTAACTGACTCTTGACAGATGGTAATAATTGGCTTATCTTCGTTGGCGGCTTGTAGAATGTTTTGATTGAAGTTCGCTTCAAGATGTAGCCAATCTTGTCGGTCACGCCCTTGATGTATGGGAGGACAGCAGGTTGTCTCTCTACTGTGGCTGGCTTGTTCTTCGGGGATCTGTGACGTTGGCGCGGCGGTCGGAGCTTGTTGTCTTGCAGAACTTGCTTGACATGTTGAAGCTCGGCGTCCAGGTGTTTCTTGTCACAGATCCCCCGGGCTCTCTGAAACAAAGACATTCCCACGGTAGCTAACTGTTTAGGATGGTGGTGAGATTCACCGTTTAAGTACCTATTTGTATGTGTCTTTTTCCTATACACAGTGTGGCTCAAAGAGTTGTTTTTGTTCCTGATAACAAGTACATCTAGGAAAGCTAAAGAATTGTTTGCCTCTAATTCCATTGTAAATTTGATGTGGTTATGAATAGAATTAAGATGGTCTAGGAATACATTAACACTATCTGTTGGTAAAATTGTAAAAGTGTTATCTACATACCGCTTGTAGAACCTCGGTGTGATGGTGGCAGTCTGCAGGGCTCGCGCCTCGAAGTCCTCCATGAAGATGTCAGCAACAACAGGCGATACTGGAGAGCCCATTGCCACACCATCTACTTGTATGTAGTATTTCTCATCCCATAACAGATAGCCAGTTGTTAAGCAGTGTTTCAATATTTCTGCATATTCCTCAGGCATGTTGTTCTCTATTAGCTTCCTTCTAGTTATTTCAATACAGTCATGTGCTGGTAAGCATGTAAATAATGACTGTACATCAAAATTAACCATAGTTTCCTTGTCAGAGAGATGTAGGTGTTTTATTTCACTGACAAAATGGTAGGAATCCTTTACATGCGCTCTAGTCTTGCCTCTGAGTGGCGAGAGAATCTTCGCAATGTGTTGAGCCAATCTGTAGGTTGGTGCCCCTATTTGACTGACTATAGGGCGCAGTGGAGCATTTTCTTTGTGTATTTTCGGTAGACCATACAATTGAGGAGGTTTTGCACACGATGGTATTAAGTATTTCACGTCCAGATTCAGTTGTTCGGAGTATTTCTTAACAATGTCACTCGTTTGCTTGAGTATTTTGTTGGTCGGGTCTGTCTTAACCAATTTATATGTACTTTCATCCGACGTTGACGAATTTTTCTATTTTGTTACTTAAACTTACTTTGTTAATAGAAAAATTTGAAAAATTACAACAAAAATCAAATGACCAATACAAAATGAAACAGAACGTTTTTGCACGGACCAATCACACGCTACCGTCCGCCGATCATAGACAAACAGTTGTCAATCTGTCAAAATACACGTTAGATCAAAACACCGAAAAAGTATTATGCAGAGGTTTAAATTATGCGATAACGCCATCCAGAATACCGTATGAG